>CM022302.1:359295040-360495040 GCA_011799875.1 Thinopyrum elongatum
TACAATCTGGTTTTTACTGGCCTACTCTCTTCAAGGATGCACGTAAGTTTGTCTTGTCTTGTGATGAATGTCAAAGAATTGGTAATATAAGTAGACGTTAGGAAATTCCTATGAATTATTAACTTGTTATTGAACCATTTGATGTTTGGGGATTTGATTATATGGGACCTTTTCCTTCCTCTAGTAGGTACACTCATATTCTAGTTGCTGTTGATTACGTTACTAAGTGGGTAGAAGCTATTCCAACTAGTAGTGCTGATCACAACACTTCTATTAAAATGCTTAAAGAAGTTATTTTCCCGAGGTTTGGAGTCCCTAGATATTTAATGACTGATGGTGGTTCACAATTTATTCATGGTGCTTTTCGAAAACTACTTGCTAAATATGATGTCAACCATAATATTGCATCACCTTATCATCCTCAGTCTAGTGGCCAAGTTGAATTGAGAAATAGAGAAATAAAGTTAATTTTGCAAAAAACTGTTAATAGATCTAGAAAGAATTGGTCTAAGAAATTAGATGATGCATTGTGGGCATACAGAACTGCTTATAAAAATCCTATGGGTATGTCCCCTTATAAAATGGTTTATGGAAAAGCATGTCATTTACCTCTTGAGCTAGAACATAAAGCATATTGGGCAATTAAGGAACTTAACTATGATTTCAAACTTGCTGGTGAAAAGAGGTTATTTGATATTAGTTCTTTAGATGAATGGATGACACAAGCTTATGGAAATGCCAAGTTGTTTAAGGAAAAAGTTAAAAGATGGCATGATAGAAGAATCCAAAAACGGGAATTCAAAATAGGAGATCAAGTTTTATTGTACAATTCTCGTTTAAGATTTTTGCAGGAAAGCTCCTCTCTAAATGGGAAGGACCGTATATTGTTGAAGAAGTTTATCGTTCCGGTGCCATCAAGATAAACAACGCCGAAGGCACTAACCTGAAGGTGGTTAATGGGCAAAGAATTAAACATTATATCTCAGGTACGCCCATTAATGTTGAAACTAATATTATCCAAACTATGACACCGGAGGAACACATAAGGGGAACCTTCCGGAACACTCCAGAGCCCTGAAAAAGGGGTAGGTACGTGGTACGGTAAGTAAACCGACTCCAAAAGTTCCATAAAAGTATTTTCTGTCCATTTTGGAATATTTAAAAAATTAGAAAAATAATAATAAGTCCGAGAAGTGCACGAGGGAGCGACAAGCCCGAGGGGCTTGCCCTACCCCCTAGGGCGTGCCTCCCAGGCTTGTGGCCCCCTAGTGGACTTTCTCGACTCCGTTTCTCTTCCATCTTACTTGTCCTGCACGAAAAAATTTCATTATATATACTTTCAGACGTTTTGACCACCGTATCGCAGAAATCTCCTCCGTTTTTGTTTTGTGTTACTTTTCTGACAGATCTAGATCGCCATGGCTCCACCAAGCTCCTCCAAGGACAAGTTCTATGAGAAGGTCATCAACCCTTACCTACCGGAGGTGATGAAACACCCTCAAGCCATTGAGATGCATGAGGGGGTGCTTCACATCCAAGACGTTCAAGGGCCTAAGAAGACCGGAAGCGTGGAGGCTAGGCTCGAAGCGGTAGAGCAAGAGACCTTCAAGTGCCAAGGTATGGTGGAACGTGGACTCAATGCCAACCACTCCATGATCATGGAATTTACTTGTGATCACAAGGTGGATGGCCAGTCAATGGGAGATATCATCTTCAAGCTCAATGAATGAATCAACTACCTCCAAGGCGAACAAGGGCACACTAATCCAAATCTATGATCTTCAAAACCAAAATTTTGAGTATGAGGCAAGATTTAAAGGTATGAGTTATAATTGCAAATTTCAGGACTCCGGAGACTCGTGCATCCTTTTATGATGGAGAACCCATGCCATGGAAGCTGGAGGACAAGCCCACTACTTCATCACCATCATCACCAAAGAAAGAAACTTGAGTACACGGGTATGGGCACTCCCCTTGGGTTGTGCCAAGCTTGGGGGAGGTGCCCTGGTATCGTATCACCATCACTTTTTTTTATCATCCTTATCTATCTTAGTTTGATCCTTAGTTATTTCATGATTTAGTAGAATAAAATTTTAGTATGATCTATTTTCGAGTGCTTGCTTAGTGATCTATCTATCTATGTAATCATGTGCGAGATATATAATAAAGAGTAGTTTGAGTTTTACTTTCCTTTGCTTTCTTGTTTCAATCTTAGCAATGGAAAATAAAAGAATGAAAAGATCATATGCTACTCCCATGGGGAGTAATGACTTCACATAAAAAGAGTATAGTTGATAAAATCTATTGGAAGTTGACAAGCATAGCATTGCTCATTCTTGCAATCCATGAAAAAGTAGTAAAGAAAGAGAGGTCTCACATATAAATATACTATCTTGGAAATATTTTATGATTGTGAGCCCCCATCAAATATTCTATATCAATTAGTTGACGTTGGACAAGGAAGACAATGTAATGAGTTATGGTTATTTACATTCACATAGAAGTTATATTGTTATGGATCTTCTAACATGTGGTGCTTTTCTAGTATCTTTTGCTAGCAAAAATTTGCACCAAGTAGAGATACTACTTGTGCATCCAACACCTGTAAACCCAGTTTCAAGTCATGAGAGTCCACTATATCTACCTAGGGATTGAATAAGATCCTTCTAGTAAGTTTTCATCGGTGCATAAGGCAATAAAAATTGCTTCTAAATATGTATGATCTTTTACTGTAAGGTAAAATAAGCATTGTACGGAGTTGTGGTGGTAAAGAAATAAAAGCGACGGACTGCATAATAAAGGTTGCTATCACAAGGGGCAATTTAACATGATGTTCCTTTGCATTAAGAGCTTGCACATCCAAAAGCAAAAAGTGCATGACAGCCTCTGCTTCCCTCTGCGAAGGGCCTATCTTTTACTTTCATGTATTTACTTTATGCACGAGTCATTAGTGTTAATCCATATTCCTCTCTATGTACTCTTTAGTGGCAAGCATCATGTGGTAGATAGATCCAGACATAGATATCCAGCTGGATGTAGGTGATCATGAGCTATTATTGTTGACATTACTCTTGAGGTAAATAAGTTGGGAGGCGGGACTATAATCCCCTATCTTTCTCTGTGTCTGACTGAAACTTTTGCTCTATCAATATGCCTTGATTGTCAGCAATCATAGAAGACTAAATGATAGTTGAGTATGTGAACTTGCTAAACAAAGCTCTTACATAGACTCTTTCTGAAAATATGATGGATCAAGATTCTTTCAATGACTGAAAACATAGCTCGTTAGTTTCCAATAAAGTTTATGTTCAATATTTAGCGTGTGAATGAATTGTTACTCTAGCATGAGAAGTTTTATGATGATATATTGTTGTTATGTTAATGACCATGATGCATTCATGTCCGTATTTTAATTTTTATCGACACCTCTATCCCTAACATGTGGTCGTGATTATCGATATCGGCTTTCGCTTGAGGACAAGCGAGGTCTAAGCTTGGGGGAGTTGATACATCCATTTTGCATCATGTTTTCATGTTGATATTTATTGCATTATGGACTTTTATTTCCCTTTATAATACAATTCTTATGCCTTCTCTCTTATTTTGCAAGAATTATATGAAGAGGGAGATTGCCGGCAGTTGGAATTCTGGACCGGAAAAGGCTATATCGGAGGCAACTTTTCTGAACATCTCCAAATGAGCTGAAAATTGACAGAGAATTATTTTGGAATATTTTAAAATTATTGGCAAAAGAAATACCAGAGGGGGACCCACCAGACAGCCACAAGCCTGGGGGTGCGCCCTACCCCCCTGGGCATGCCCCCCGAGCTTGTGGTGAGCCTCACAGGCCCCCAGGGCCCATCTTCTGGTATATAACCCCATTTGCCCTATAAAAAATAGAGAGAGAGATTTCGGGATGAAGCGCCGCCGTCTCAAGGTGGAACCTGGGCAGGAGCACTTTTGCTCTCCGGCGGAGCGATTCCACCGGGGAAACTTCCCTCCGGGAGGGGGAAATCGAAGCCATTGTCATCACTAATGACCCTCTCATCATGGGAGGACCAATGTTCATCAACATATTCACCAACACCATCTCATATCAAACCCTAGTTCATCTCTTGTATTCAATCTTTGTATCAAAACCTCAGATTTGTACCTGTGGGTTGCTAGTAGTGTTGATTACATCTTGTAGTTGATGCTAGTTGGTTTATTTGGTGGAAGATTATATGTTCAGATCCATGATGCTATTCAATACCCCTTTGATCTTGAACATGAATATGATTTGTGAGTAGTTGCTTTTGTTCTTGAGGACATGGGAGAAGTCTTTTCATAAGTAATCATGTGAATTTGGTATTCGTTCGATATTTTGATGATGTGTATGTTGTGATTCCCTTAGTGGTGTTATGTGAACGTCGACTACATGAAACATCACCATCTTTGGGCCTAAGAGAATGCATTGTGGAGTAGTTATTAGATGATGGGTTGCTAGAGTGACAGAAGCTTAAACCCTAGTTTTTGCGCTATTCTGTAAGGGGCTGATTTGGATCCATATGTTTCATGCTATGGTTAGATTTATCTTAATTCTTATTTTGTAGTGGCAGATGCTTGAGAGAGGGGGTAATCATAAGTGGGAGGCTTGTTCGAGTAAGAATATGACCCAAGCACCGGTCCACCCACATATCAAATTATCCAAGTAGCAAACGTGAATCAAGCGAACATGATGAAACTGACTGGATGAAATTCCAGTGTGTCCTCAAGAACATTTTACTTGCTATAAGAGAAAGTTCCGGCCTGTCCTTTGCTATACAAAGGATTGGGCTACCTTGCTGCACCTATTGCTACTATTGTTACTTGTTGCTTGTTACAAATTATCTTGCTACCAAACTATCTGTCACCGACAATTTCAATGCCTATAGACATTACCTTGCTGAAAACCGCTTGTCATTTCCTTCTGCTCCTCGTTGGGTTCGACACTCTTACTTATCAAAAGGACTATGATTTATCCCTAGTTACTCACCGGAGGTGCATATCGCATCCGAGATCCTAAGGATAACTGGCTGGAGCCAAACCCATGGAATGATGCACGACTTCAACGTTTTTACGGATAATAGAAGCACCTTCTCCTTCTTTTTTTATACCTTTAGGTATAGGTTATTCTTAGGTTGCATAAAGCAACTCCCACCTTCTAGGCACCTTTCTTTGAGGTTGTAAAAACTCTATTTAGGTAGTGCTCGTTAAAGCCGATGTAAGTCAAGTCACTTCTGAAGCATCTTTAAGCGTACGACATATATTGCCTTCGAGGCTTTAATTAAAAAGCCAAAGACTTTCTGAGCTCTCATATTTGTTATATGCATGCCACCTGGCAATACTTTCATATTAAAGCCATAATATGCATTGATTTGACTTAAGATTTAGCCAAGCTAGGTTGCCTGGCTCCCGTGCTTACCCCTCACGTTCCCAATTGTTCGAATAAGGGGTAAAGGGAGCACCTCTGCGATTGTTCCTTCCGGGTCATCCGGGTTAGTACCTCAGATAGGTGAAGCCGAAAGCTAGCATTCTTAAGAAAATAATCGGTCGACCACGATGGAAGTGAAAATATTTGGTTCTTCAAAACTATGTGTAGGGGCCTCTAGCCCAAAGTAACCTTCCTTCCACACAGTTTGGATAATAGGTTATGAGATCATGATCAACATGATATCTTGAGAAAAGGAATGGATAGAGGAACTATTTTTCTCGGTAGATGTTTCTTACAATAAATAGGAATATAACATAACTCTCTACTTCACTTTTTTTCGAACCGTATGGACGGATTGCCTTGTTCTCCAAAGAGAATGGCCCGAGTATTCAGGCTAGGAGTAGGGAACACTCCTTGGCCACTGGACGAGGAGGCAGAAGCCGATGACCGGTTAACAAAGTTTATATTGCAGACCCGAGCATAATGATGTAAAGTACTTAGCTACATAGAATCATTACACATTAATATGCTATTACATTTCATGAAGACCATCTATTAAAGAATCAAGGGCGTAGTCTCGTTGAGAGAGCCGAGCAGTCGTCACAACATTCTCGTACACTAGATGCATGGGTAGTTCCTTCCCGCCAGCCCCTCTAGGGCCGACCTCGGCAAGGTGCTCTCTATCCTCACGAGTGAAACGGTTTTTTATCATAGCCCACTGATACGTCTCCAACGTATCTATAAATTTTCATTGTTCCATGCTATTATAGTATCAATCTTGATGTTTTATATGCAATTATATATCATTTTTTGGGACTAACCTATTAACCTAGTGCCAAGTGCCAGTTGCTATTTTTTTTGGCTGTTTTTGGTTTTCCAGGAAATCAGTACCAAACAAAGTCCAAATGCCACAAAACTTTTTGACAATTTTTCTCTGGACATAAGAGACCCTGGAAGCTTCGGGAGGAGTCCAGAAGGTAAAGGAGTAGGCCACAAGGCACCTGGGTGCGCCCAGGGGGGCCGCGCCTAGGTATGTTGTGGGCCACTCGTTTCTCCGTTTGACCTAATTCCAGCTCTATAAATTCTCTAATATCGGGAAACCAACGGAGAGCCACCCAAAACACTTTTTTTTGCCACCGCAAGCTTCTGTTCTTGTGAGATCCCATCTGGAGGCCTTTTTCAGCACCCTGCCGGAGGGGGAATCGATCACGAAGGGCCTCTACATCAATCTTGCCGCCCTTCAGATGATGTGTGAGTAGTTACCACAAACCTATGGGTCCATAGCTAGTAGCTAGATGGCTTCTTCTCTCTCTTTGATCTTCAATACAATGTTCTCCTCAATGTTCTTTTAGTTCTATTCGATGTAATCTTCTTTTGCGGTGTGTTTGTTGGGATCCGATGAATTGTGGCTTTATGATCAGATTATTCATGAATATTATTTGAGTCTTTTTTGAATTCTTATATGCATGATTACTATAGCTTTGTATTTCTCTCCGATCTATCGGTTTGGTTTGGCCGACTAGGTTGATTTATCTTGCTATGGGAGGGTGCTTTGTAATGGGTTCAATCTTGTGGTGATCTATATCCCAGTGACAGAAGGGGACAAGACACATATTTGTATTAAAACGATGGGGTTTATTCAAATTGATTGAGTTTATTTTGTCTACATCATGTCATCTTGCTTAAGGTGTTACTCCATTCGTTATGAACTTAATACTCTAGATGCATGCTGGATAGCGGTCGATGTGTGGAGTAATAGTAGTCAATGCAGACAGGAGTCAGTCTACTTGTCTCGGACGTGATGCCTATATACATGATCATTGCCTTGAATATCGTCATAACTATGTGCTTTTCTATCAATTGCCCAACAGTAATTTGTATACCCACCATATGCTTTTTGTTCGAGAGAAAAGCCTCTAGTGAAAACTATGGCCCCCGGGTCTATCTTTATCATATATTAAAATCCAAAAATACTTTCCTAAAATTTATTTACCTTTCTCTTTATTTTGTGTTTTTGTTTATCTATCTACCATTATCAGACTTAATCCTTGCAATTAACCGCCAAGAGGTTGACAACCCCTTGTTTGTGTTGGGTGCAAGTATTTGTTCTTTTGTGTGTAGGTGCTGTTCACGAGGTCTTGTGTGGTTCTCCTACTGGATTGATAACCTTGGTTCTTAACTGAGGGAAATACTTATCTCTGTTGTACTGCATCACCCTCCTCTTCGAGGAAATCCCAACGAAGCTCACAAGTAGCTGGAAGAATTTCTAGCGCCGTTGCCGGGGAGACATCACCAAAACCTATCAAGTACCATCGCATAAACTTTCATCTCCTTGCATTTACTTTATTTGCCATTTGCTTCTCATTTTCATCTCCCCCACTTCTAAAACGTTTTTACAAAAAACACAAAATATTTTCCGTTTGCCTTTTGTTCGTTTGCTTGTTTGCTTGCTTGCTTTTTGCCTTCATGTCAACACACCAAAACAGAAAAGAAAAAGGAAAAGTAAAAACATATGGATACACTTAAAGTTTTCCACTTGGATCATCTTTGATCCATTTGTGCTCGTGCTGAAACCCCAACTGTTTAGTTGAGGGAAAAATCAGTAGATGAACATGCTCATTTTGTGCATCACCGTTTGTCTCAAAAAGGGAGACTCTTATGGAATCAAATAAATTGTTTGCTATGCTATGCTTGGAATCTATGTGAAATTCATGATTTTACTTGTTGCTCTGAGAACCCTAAAAAACACCTTCCCTACCTATGTGGGTTAAATGATAATGAAATCTTATTTTCTTATGCCAAAGGTGTTTATAGTTACTATGATATCGAACAAATTGAATACTTTGTTGCTTTTAGGGGTTCTTATGAAGTTGCTTCTTTGATTGAAAAGTATGATGCTACTCTCTACAAATCTGAAATTTTTGCCATACTTAAATATTGCTATGAAAACTATGCTTCCAATGCCTATGTTAGTGAATTCATTGGGAGAATGTCTGCTGCTTTGGAAGAGAATAATGATATGCAGGAATCTATAGATAATTATGATCCCGTTGATTCAATTGAAATATCCCTTTTTGATGAATTTGATGCTTTCCATGCTTGTGGCCATGATGCCAATATTTATGATGCTTATGGAGATGAACTTGCTATTGTTCCTTATGCTAAAAATTAAATTATTGATGTTGCACCCACACTTGATAGCTCCTTGATTGAAAAGCATGATTGCAATGATGTTATTAATTCTATTTATGTCAATTATGTTAATGATTTTAAAAACTACAAGCTTGGGGATGATGATTTTGTGATGTCCACTACTCATTGTAATGATCATGATTGGGGTGAGGATGCTTCTTATAATCTTGAAAATTTATTTAAGCCTCATGATGAATATGTCATTGATAATAATGTTTGCAATAATATTGAAAGTGGGTTTGGAAGAGTGTCAACTTTAGGTAAAAAGAATCCCACATATTCGGAGAGTGTTCAATCTTATGAAATTTCTGATGAAAGTGGGTTTGGAGAGGTAATGACTTTAATTGATGATAATCCCACTATTTTGGAAGAGTGTCAACTTTGTATGCATGTGGATCATGAAGAGAAAATTTTATATGATAGATATATTGTTGAATTTGATTATGATCCTACATGTAATTATTATGAGAGAGGAAAATGTGGTTATAGGAATTTTCATGTTACTAATTTACCTCTCGTTATGTTGAGATCGTCAATGTTTTATTCTTCTCCCTTGCATATGCTAGATATTTCTTGTCTTGATAATTTGTTTGCTTATAAAATGCCTATGCATAGGAAGTATGTTAGACTTAAATGTGTTTTTCACATGCTACATGATGCTCTCTTTGTGTTTCAATTATTATCTTTCATGTGAGCATCAATAAAATCTCAAGCCTATCTTAATGGCTATAAAGAAAAGAGCTTGTTGGGAGACAACCCAATAGTTATCATTTTCTGATTTTTTTGTGTGCACTCAACTATGCTACTGTTATGGTTGTGTTTTTGTGTTTTAATTAGTGTTTGTGCCAAGTAAAGCTTTTGGGATGATTTGGTTGATAGTTGATTTGATTCTGTGAAAAAACAGAAACTTTTGCGCCCAGTACTAGAATTCTATAAATTCAGTGGAACATGCTTTTGGTCTGAATGTTTTTACACATGATTGATATACAAATTTCCCACTTTGTCCTATTTTTCAGAAATTTTAGAGTTACAGAAGTATAGTCATAATTCATATTGCTATAGACTATTATGTTTTTGACAGATTCTATTATCATTGCATTGTTTGCTTGTTTTAATGAATCTATGGATTGTATCGGGGGGTATAAGTCATGGTGAAGTTAAAATACAATAGTTATTATGCAATAATAAAATATGAATGGGTTTACAATAGTACCTAAAGTTTGTGATTTGGTTGTTATACTAATGGATCTCACGAATGTTTTTGTTGAGTTTTGTGTGCTGAAGTTTTCAAGTTTTAAGTGAGATCACAATGGATGAAGGAATAAAGAGTGGCAAGACCCTAAGTTTGGGGATGCCCATGGAACCGCAAGGAAATATCTAAGGAAACCCAAGCATCTAAGCTTCGGGATGGCCAAGATGGCATCCCCTCTTTCATCTACCAACCATCGGTAAATTACTTGGAGCTATATTTTTATTCATCACATGATTTGAGTTTTGCTTGGAGCGACATGTATTATATGAGTCTTTGCTTTGTTTGATTTTTAGTTGGCCACAATCATCTTTGTTGGACACACATTATTCGTGAAATACTCTTTGTGGTTCACTTATATCTTTTGAGTTAGGCAGTTGCTCTAGTGCTTCACTTATTTTTTTCGAGCACGACGGTGGTTTTATTTTAAAGAAATAGTTGCACTCTCCTGCTTCACTTATATCGTTTTGAGAGTTGATAAAAGTAATGGCAATATGCACACGTTATGAATTTGGTCCTAATTCGATAGGTATTCAAGAGGGATATAATAAAAACTTTCATGTAGATGACCGAATATGATAAGTTTGATTCTTGCAATAGTTTTGCGATATAAAGATGGTAATATGTGGGAGGTACTAGTGAATGATTGTGGTTTAGTAAGAATATTGGTGTTAAGGTTTGTGATTGCCAAAGCATGGACGTACAGTCTCTCGTTATACTAAGAAGTCGGAGCATGATTTATTATTGATTGTCCTCCTTATGAGTGGCGGTCGGGGATGAGCGATGGTCTTTTCCTACCAATCTATCCCCCTAGGAGCATGCATAGTAGTACTTTGCTTCGAGGGATAATAAACTTTCACAATAAGTATGTGAGTTCTTTATGACTAATGTGAGTCCAATTATTATACGCACTCTCACCTTTCCGCAATTTGCTAGCCTGTTCAGTACCGTGCATTGCCCTCTCTCACCTCGAGATGTGGTGCAAACTTCGCCGGTGCATCCAAACCCCATGATATGATACGCTTTATCACACATAAGCCTCCTTATATCTTGTGTAACATCCCAAAATTCTAAATTTTGGAATGTTATATTAAATATATAATTATGATTGTTTGTTTGATTGCTGTGTGAATGATTGTGTGAAATTTTGGTGGAATTTGAATTTCAAAGGCAATTGAATTTGACTTGAATTCAAACTGGCATTGAAATTCATTTCAAAAAATTCCTGACAAACACTTTCTTCAAAAGTATGAGAGGAGCTAACATGACACTCCAAAAATGTCAGAAGAAAATAATGCCAAAAGTTTTGAGTTCAAATTTGAGTTTTATTTGGAATTTTCAAAAAAATGTTTTTTATAAAGATTTTATTTTGCCTCTGAAAAATAGTTCATCATTTAGGGTTTATTTTGCTGATCATTTTGATATATATGTCCTATATAAAATTATTTTATTTTCCTAGTTTTTATTTGTTTTCTTTCTGTAAAAAAGAAAGAGAGAAAACCCTGCCATCACCCGAGCCGGCGCTAGCCAGCCAGCCCAGCGCCGCGCTACCCCACGCCCGAAACTGATTCCCCTCGGTCGCCTGCTACCTCCTACCTCTCTCTCCCTCACCAACAGGCGGGCCCTGCCACGTCTTCTTCCCCTCGCCCACGCCAGGCCACACCGAAGTGCGTTCGTGCCCCGATCTTCTCGGGCTCACCCGTATCCCATGCCCGACCCCTTCTCCAAGTCACCTTCCCTATTTATACCCTCTCCCTCGACCCGTCCCCCTCTTTTCCACGCATCGAGAACCCCCACCTTTGTTGGAAATATGCCCTAGAGGCAATAATAAAATGGTTATTATTATATTTCCTTGTTCATGATAATTGTCTGTTATTCATGCTATAATTGTGTTATCCGGAAATCGTAATACATGTGTGAATACATAGACCACAACATGTCCCTAGTAAGCCTCTAGTTGACTAGCTCGTTGATCAATAGATGGTTGCGGTTTCCTGACCATGGACATTGGATGTCATTGATAACGGGATCACATCATTAGGAGAATGATGTGATGGACAAGACCCAATCCTAAGCCTAGCACTAGATCGTGTAGTTCGTTTGCTAAAGCTTTTCCAATGTCAAGTAACTTTTCCTTAGACCATGAGATTGTGCAACTCCCGGATACCGTAGGAGTGCTTTGGGTGCACCAAACGTCACAACGTAACTGGGTGGCTATAAAGGTGCACTACGGGTATCTCCAAAAGTATCTGTTGGGTTGGCACGAATCGAGACTGGGATTTGTCACTCCATGTAACGGAGAGGTACCTCTGGGCCCACTCGGTAGGACATCATCATAATGAGCTCAATGTGATCAAGGAGTTGTTCACGGGATGATGTGTTACGGAAACGAGTAAAGAGACTTGCCGGTAACGAGATTGAACAAGGTATCGAGATACCGACGATCGAATCTCGGGCAAGTATCGTACCGATAGACAAAGGGAATTGCGTACGGGATTGATTGAATCCTCGACATCGTGGTTCATCCGATGAGATCATTGAGGAGCATGTGGGAGCCAACATGGGTATCCAGATCCCGCTGTTCGTTATTGACCGGAGAGTCGTCTCGGTCATGTCTGCGTGTCTCCCGAACCCGTAGGGTCTACACACTTAAGGTTCGGTGACGCTAGGGTTATAGAGATATTAGTATGCGGTAACCCGAAGGTTGTTCGGAGTCTCGGATGAGATCCTGGACGTCACGAGGAGTTCCAGAATGGTCCGGAGGTAAAGATTTATATATGGGAAGTCCTATTTTGGCCACCGGAAAATGTTCGGGATTTTTCGGTATTGTACCGAGAAGGTTCTAGAAGGTTCCGGAGTGGGGCCCACCTGCATGGGGGGGGCCACATGAACGTGGGTAGTGGGGGCAAGGCCCCACACCCCTAGTCAAGGCGCACCAAGATTCCCCCTTAGAAGGAATAAGATCATATCCCGAAGGGATAAGATCAAGATCCCTAAAAAAAAGGGGATAACAATCGGTGGGGAAGGGAAAGGATGGGATTTCTTTCCTTCCACCTTTGCCAACGCCCCAATGGACTTGGAGGGCAAGAAACCAGCCCCCTCCACCCCTATATATAGTGGGGAGGTGCATGGGAGAAACAGCTCAGCCCCTGGCGCCTCCCTCTCCCTCCCGTGACACCTCTTCCTCCTCCAGTAGCGCTTGGCGAAGCCCTGCTGAAATCCCGCTGCTTCCACCACCACACCGTCGTGCTGCTGGATCTCCATCAACCTCTCCTCCCCCCTTGCTGGATCAAGAAGGAGGAGACGTCTCTGCTCCGTACGTGTGTTGAACGCGGAGGTGGCGTCCGTTCGGCGCTCGGTCATCGGTGATTTGGATCACGACGAGTACGACTCCATCAACCCCGTTCTCTTGAACGCTTCCGCTCGCGATCTACAAGGGTATGTAGATACACTCCCCTCTCACTCGTTGCTAGATGACTCCATAGATTGATCTTGGTGATGCGTAGAAAATTTTAAAATTCTGCTACGTTCCCCAACAGTGGCATCATGAGCTAGGTCTATGCGTAGTATCTTTCACGAGTAGAACACAAAGTAGTTGTGGGCGTCGATTTGTCAATCTTCTTGCCGTTACTAGTCTTATCTTGATTCGGCGGCACTGTGGGATGAAGCGGCCCGGACCGACCTTACACGTACGCTTACGTGAGACAGGTTCCACCGACTGACATGCACTAGTTGCATAAGGTGGCTAGCGGGTGTCTGTCTCTCCCACTTTAGTCGGATCGGATTCGATGAACAGGGTCCTTATGAAGGGTAAATAGAAATTGGCATATCACGTTGTGGTTTTGGCGTAGGTAAGAAACGTTCTTGCTAGAAACCTATAGCAGCCATGTAAAAACTTGCAACAACAATTAGAGGACGTCTAACTTGTTTTTGCAGCAAGTGCTTTGTGATGTGATATGGCCAAAGGATGTGATGAATGATATATGTGATGTATGAGATGATCATGTTCTTGTAATAGGAATCACGACTTGCATGTCGATGAGTATGACAACCGGCAGGAGCCATAGGAGTTGTCTTAATTTATTATATGACCTGCGTGTCATTGAAATTCGCCATGTAATTACTTTACTTTATTGCTAACCGTTAGCCGTAGTAGTAGAAGTAATAGTTGGCGAGACAACTTCATGAAGACACGATGATGGAGATCATGATGATGGAGATCATGGTGTCATGCCGGTGACGATGATGATCATGGAGCCCCGAAGATGGAGATCAAAAGGAGCAAAGTGATAATGGCCATATCATGTCACTATTTTGATTGCATGAGATGTTTATCATGTTTCTGCATCTTATTTGCTTAGAACGACGGTAGCATATATAAGATGATCCCTTACTAAAATTTCAAGAAAGTGTTCCCCCTAACTGTGCACCGTTGCGAAGGTTCGTTGTTTCGAAGCACTACGTGTTGATCGGGTGTGATAGATTCTAACGTTCGAATACAACGGGTGTAAGCCAGATTTACACAGCAATACACTTAGGTTGACTTGACGAGCCTAGCATGTACAGACATGGCCTCGGAACACAAGAGACCGAAAGGTCGAGCATGAGTCGTATAGAAGATACGATCAACATGGGGATGTTCACCGTTGATGACTAGTCCGTCTCACGTGATGATCGGACACGGCCTAGTCGATTCGGATCATGTAATCACTTAGATGACGAGAGGGATGTCTATCTGAGTGGGAGTTCATTACATAATTTGATTAGATTAACTTAATTGTCATGAACTTAGTCTAAATGTTACATATCTATCTTGTAGATCAAATGGCCAACGCTAATGTTACCCTCAACTTCAACGCGTTCCTAGAGAAAAACAAGCTGAAAGACGATGGTAGCAACTATGCGGACTGGGTCCGTAACCTGAGGATTATCCTCATAGCTGCCAAGAAATCATATGTCCTTGAAGCACCGTTAGGTGACCCACCTGCTCTCCCAGCACTGCCAGACGATTTGAACGTTTGGCAGACACGCACCGATGATTACTCCTTCGTTCAGTGCGGCATGCTCTTCAGCTTAGAACCGGGGCTCCAAAAGCGTTTTGAGCATCACGGAGCATATGAGATGTTCGAAGAGCTGAAAATAGTTTTCCAAGCTCATGCCCGGATCGAGAGATATGAAGTCTCCGATAAGTTCTACAGCTGTAAGATGGAGGAAAATAGTTCTGTCAGCGAGCACATACTCAAAATGTCTGGGTTGCACAGCCGCTTGTCTCAGCTGGGAGTTAATCTCCCGGATGACGCGGTCGTTGACAGAATCCTTCAGTCGCTTCCACCTAGCTACAAGAGCTTCGTGATGAACTTCAACATGCAGGGGATGTAAAAGACCATTCCTGAGGTATATGCGATGCTGAAGTCAGCGGAGGCAGAGATCAGAAAGGAACATCAAGTGTTGATGGTGAATAAAACCACTAAGTTCAAGAAGGGCAAGGGTAAGAAGAACTTCAAGAAGGACGGCAAGGGAGTTGCCGCGCCCGGTAAGCCAGCTGCCGGGAAGAAGTCGAAGAATGGACCCAAGCCTGAGACTGAGTGCTTTTATTGCAAGGGAAACGGTCACTGGAAGCGAAACTGCCCCAAGTACTTGGCGGACAAGAAGGCCGGCAATACCAAAGGTATATATGATATACATGTAATTGATGTGTACCTTACCAGCACTCGTAGTAGTTCCTGGGTATTTGATACCGGTGCGGTTGCTCATATTTGTAACTCAAAGCAGGAACTGCGGAATCAGCGTAGACTGGCAAAGGACGAGGTGACGATGCGTGTCGGGAATGGTTCCAAGGTCGATGTGATCGCCGTCGGCACGCTACCTCTGCATATACCTACGGGATTAGTTTTAAACCTCAATAATTGTTATTTAGTACCAGCTTTGAGCATGAACATTGTATCTGGATCTCGCTTAATGCGAGATGGCTACTCATTTAAATCTGAGAATAATGGTTGTTCTATTTATATGAGAGATATGTTTTATGGTCATGCCCCGCTGGTGAATGGTTTATTTTTATTGAATCTCGAACGTGATGTTACACATGTTTATAATGTGAATGCCAAGAAATGCAAGGTTGATAACGATAGTCCCACATACTTGTGGCACTGCCGCCTTGGTCATATCGGTGTTAAACGCATGAAGAAACTCCATGCAGATGGACTTTTGGAGTCTCTTGATTATGAATCATTTGACAGATGCGAACCATGCCTCTTGGGCAAGATGACCAAGACTCTGTTCTTCGGAACAATGGAGCGAGCAACCAACTTATTGGAGATCATACATACTGATGTGTGTGGTCCAATGAGTGTTGAGGCTCGCGGTGGTTATCGTTATGTTCTCACCCTCACCGATGATTTGAGTAGATATGGGTATGTCTACTTGATGAAGCACAAGTCTGAGACCTTTGAAAAGTTCAAGGAATTTCAGAGTGAGGTTGAGAATCAACGTGACAAGAAAATAAAGTTCTTACGATCAGATCGTGGAGGAGAATATTTGAGTCATGAATTTGGCACGCACTTAAGGAAATGTGGAATTGTTTCACAACTCACGCCGCCTGGAACACCTCAGCGTAATGGTGTGTCCGAACGTCGTAATCGCACTCTATTGGATATGGTGCGTTCTATGATGTCTCTTACCGATTTACCGCTATCCTTTTGGGGTTATGCTTTAGAGACTGCCGCATTCACTTTAAATAGGGCACCGTCAAAATCCGTTGAGACGACACCGTATGAATTATGGTTTGGGAAGAAACCTAAGCTGTCGTTTCTGAAAGTTTGGGGATGCGATGCTTATGTGAAGAAACTTCAACCAGAGAAGCTCGAACCCAAGTCGGAAAAATGCGTATTCATAGGATACCCTAAGGAAACTATTGGGTATACCTTCTACCTAAGATCCGAGGGCAAGATCTTTGTTGCCAGGAATGGATCCTTTCTAGAGAAAGAGTTTCTCTCGAAAGAAGTAAGTGGGAGGAAAGTGGAGCTTGATGAGATGACCCTCGAACCGGAGAGTAGCGCAGCACAGGAAAATGTTTCTGTGGAGCCTACACCGGCTAGAGAGGAAGTTATTGATAATGATCATGATCAAGCTACCACTAAACTTCGAAGGTCCACGAGGACACGTTCCGCACCAGAGTGGTATGGCAATCCTGTCCTGGAAATCATGTTGTTAGACAACAGTGAACCTTCGAACTATGAATAAGCGATGGCGGGCCCGGATTCCGACAAATGGCTTGAAGCCATGAAATCCGAGATAGGATCCATGTATGAAAACGAAGTGTGGACTTTGACTGACTTGCCCGATGATCGGCAAGCCATAGAAAATAAATGGATCTTTAAGAAGAAGACTGACGCGGATGGTAATGTGACCATCTATAAGGCTCGGCTTGTCGCTAAGGGTTATCGACAAGTTCAAGGGGTTGACTACGATGAGACTTTCTCACCCGTAGCGAAGCTGAAATCCGTCAGAATCATGTTAGCAATTGCCGCATACTATGATTATGAGATATGGCAAATGGACGTCAAAACGGCATTCCTTAATGGTTTTCTTAAGGAAGAGTTGTATATGATACAACCGGAAGGTTTTGTCGACCCTGAGAATGCTGACAAGGTATGCAAGCTCCAGCGCTCAATCTATGGGCTGGTGCAAGCATCTCGGAGTTGGAACATTCGCTTTGACGAGATGATCAAAGCGTTTGGGTTCACACAGACTTATGGAGAAGCCTGTGTTTACAAGAAAGTGAGTGGGATCTCTGTAGCATTTCTCATATTATATGTGGATGACATACTGCTGATGGGAAATGATATAGAATTCTTGGAAAGTATAAAGGCCTACTTGAATAAGTGTTTTTCAATGAAGGACCTTGGAGAAGCTGCTTATATATTAGGCATCAAGATCTATAGAGATAGATCGAGACGCCTCATAGGTCTTTCGCAAAGCACATACCTTGATAAGATATTGAAGAAGTTCAATATGGATCAGTCCAAGAAGGGGTTCTTGCCTGTATTGCAAGGTGTGAAATTGAGCTCGGCTCAATGCCCGACCACGGCAAAAGATATAGAAGAGATGAGTGTCATCCCCTATGCCTCAGCCATAGGGTCTATTATGTATGCCATGCTGTGTACCAGACCTGATGTAAACCTTGCTGTAAGTTTGGTAGGTAGGTACCAAAGTAATCCCGGCAAGGAACACTGGACAGCGGTCAAGAACATCCTGAAGTACCTGAAAAGGACTAAGGATATGTTTCTCGTATATGGAGGTGATGAAGAGCTCGTCGTAAAGGGTTACGTCGACGCTAGCTTCGACACAGATCCGGATGACTCCAAGTCACAAACCGGATACGTGTATATTTTGAATGGTGGAGCGGTAAGCTGGTGCAGTTGCAAGCAAAGCGTCGTGGCGGGTTCTACATGCGAAGCGGAGTACATAGCAGCCTCGGAGGCAGCACACGAAGCAGTATGGATGAAGGAGTTCATCACCGACCTAGGAGTCATTCCAAATGCGTCGGGTCCAATGGCTCTCTTCTGTGACAACACTGGAGCTATTGCCCTTGCCAAGGAGCCCAGGTTTCACAAAAGGACCAGGCATATCAAGCGTCGCTTCAACTCCATACGTGAACATGTTCAAGATGGAGACATAGATATTTGTAAAGTGCACATGGATTTGAATGTAGCAGATCCGTTGACTAAACCTCTTTCACGAGCAAAACATGATCAACACCAGTACTCTATGGGTGTTCGATTCATCACAATGTAACTAGATTATTGACTCTAGTGCAAGTGGGAGACTGTTGGAAATATGCCCTAGAGGCAATAATAAAATGGTTGTTATTATATTTCCTTGTTCATGATAATTGTCTGTTATTCATGCTATAATTGTGTTATCCGGAAATCGTAATACATGTGTGAATACATAGACCACAACATGTCCCTAGTAAGCCTCTAGTTGACTAGCTCGTTGATCAATAGATGGTTACGGTTTCCTGACCATGGACATTGGATGTCATTGATAACGGGATCACATCATTAGGAGAATGATGTGATGGACAAGACCCAATCCTAAGCCTAGCACTAGATCGTGTAGTTCGTTTGCTAAAGCTTTTCCAATGTCAAGTAACTTTTCCTTAGACCATGAGATTGTGCAACTCCCGGATACCGTAGGAGTGCTTTGGGTGCACCAAACGTCACAACGTAACTGGGTGGCTATAAAGGTGCACTACGGGTATCTCCGAAAGTATCTGTTGGGTTGGCACGAATCGAGACTGGGATTTGTCACTCCATGTAACGGAGAGGTACCTCTGGGCTCACTCGGTAGGACATCATCATAATGAGCTCAATGTGATCAAGGAGTTGTTCACGGGATGATGTGTTACGGAAACGAGTAAAGAGACTTGCCGGTAACGAGATTGAACAAGGTATCGAGATACCGACGATCGAATCTCGGGCAAGTATCGTACCGATAGACAAAGGGAATTGCGTACGGGATTGATTGAATCCTCGACATCGTGGTTCATCCGATGAGATCATCGAGGAGCATGTGGGAGCCAACATGGGTATCCAGATCCCGCTGTTGGTTATTGACCGGAGAGTCGTCTCGGTCATGTCTGCGTGTCTCCCGAACCCGTAGGGTCTACACACTTAACGTTCGGTGACGCTAGGGTTATAGAGATATTAGTATGCGGTAACCCGAAGGTTGTTCGGAGTCTCGGATGAGATCCTGGACGTCACGAGGAGTTCCGGAATGGTCCGGAGGTAAAGATTTATATATGGGAAGTCCTATTTTGGCCACCGGAAAATGTTCGGGATTTTTCGGTATTGTACCGAGAAGGTTCTAGAAGGTTCCGGAGTGGGGCCCACCTGCATGGGGGGACCCACATGAATGTGGGTAGTGGGGGCAAGGCCCCACACCCCTAGTCAAGGCGCACCAAGATTCCCCCTTAGAAGGAATAAGATCATATCCCGAAGGGATAAGATCAAGATCCCTAAAAAAGGGGGATAACAATCGGTGGGGAAGGGAAAGGATGGGATTTCTTTCCTTCCACCTTTGCCAACGCCCCAATGGACTTGGAGGGAAAGAAACCAGCCCCCTCCACCCCTATATATAGTGGGGAGGTGCATGGGAGAAAGAGCTCAGCCCCTGGCGCCTCCCTCTCCCTCCCGTGACACCTCTTCCTCCTCCAGTAGCGCTTGGCGAAGCCCTGCTGAAATCCCGCTGCTTCCACCACCACACCGTCGTGCTGCTGGATCTCCATCAACCTCTCCTCCCCCCTTGCTGGATCAAGAAGGAGGAGACGTCTCTGCTCCGTACGTGTGTTGAACGCGGAGGTGCCGTCCGTTCGGCGCTCGGTCATCGGTGATTTGGATCACGACGAGTACGACTCCATCAACCCCGTTCTCTTGAACGCTTCCGCTCGCGATCTACAAGGGTATGTAGATACACTCCCCTCTCACTCGTTGCTAGATGACTCCATAGATTGATCTTGGTGATGCGTAGAAAATTTTAAAATTCTGCTACGTTCCCCAACAACCTCCTCCTCGATTGCTCGCCGGAGCCGAGCGCCACCGCCGCACCATTGTCGCCCTACCGCACCACCCCGACCACCTCACCACTCCGCGAGACAACCCCGACCTCCCCTTGCTCCCCCGCATCGCCTGAACACCTCCACTGCCGCCTACGACCACCAGGATCATCGCCCCCTTCACCACCGAGCATCACCGCCGCCGTCGAGCTTGCCCCGCTCGAGTCCGTCATACCCGAGCTCACCGTCGACCACCATCGTGACCGTCGTCGTCGTCTGAGTCGAACGAAGCCCTACCCAACACCGGAGATCCCCTAGAGAAGTTGTCCGAGCCACCACCGCTGCTGCAGACCTCGCCGGAGTCGCCACCGCCACTGTAAGCAGCCTCCTCCGTCCAATCTGTAAACAACGGTATAGATTAGATTAGATCGAACAGTTACGTTTTTATTTTATTATATCGGTTTTAGTGCGGTTTATTTACAGTTAGTTTGGTTTAGATCGAACTGGGTCCCTCCGTTTTTTCTATTTTGTACGCGCCGCCACTGGTTCTCTTAGATTGCGAGCGTTCACTGTTTAGTCTCCGTAGTGCACACCTCCCGCGAACCAGGAACAACCACGTCACCATTGGCCAATCCGTAGGCTTTTTGTTTTTTAGATCTGTTTTATTTTCAGAATTAGTTCTGATATTAGATCTTTAATTCATTTAGGATATTTAATGTTTTTGAGTGATTACATTTTATCAGTGTCACAAATTTTATGAAGATTCTGATGGTGCACTTAGTTTTCAAATTTGAATACTTTAAATTTGAATTATTTCAAATATGCTTCAAACACTGTTTTGGCTCTAGTTTGAATTCTACAATAGATTTTTGAGTGATTCTGTTTGCTCCTGGTCACTTATGGTTTTGTCTAGCAGTACGTTTGATTTGGGAAATTTTAGAAAATTTTAACTTAGGGTTTTAGGCAAAACTGTACCGTTTTGACGTATTTTTGTTTTACCTTTAAACTTTTACTTTTAATTGTTTTTAAATTATTTATTTTTGTCACTTTTGACAAATTTAGTTTTGTTTCTGTTAGTCAACAGAAGAAAATTTTATTTTATTTAAAAAAAATATTTTCTTTAGTTTGGTATGAAAACTTTTATAGGTCATAGTTAGAATTTTATAAAAGCTTTTTATTTGTTTTTTTGCTAATAAAAGTTTATGAAAAATACTTTTTGTTAAATTAGTTGTTTTACCTTTTCTTTTCTGTTAATTTATTAGTTTAGTGTTTTAATTGCTATTAAGTTTTTACTTAGGGCAAAACTATATTAGATGTTTGTAGTAAAGTCATAGACTTTCATTAGTAGTTTTTCTTTGTAGTTTTATTTGAAGTTTCTTTGGAATTCATTTGAGTTTTATTATTGAGTTTTCTTTGTTGTCTTAATTGTTATTTTGAGTGCTAGAATTGTGTGCTATTATGTTTGCTTATATGAATGCTATGTCTGTTTATATGTCTGTTTAATATAGATTTTCAACGGAGTGACGAATAGTTCTACCAAGTCTTTATTCTGAGAGCGATATTATCTTCATTAAGTAATTCCAGGCAAGTTCACTTTGGCCATGCTTTTTGTACCTATGTTTTATTGCATTTAGTGTCACCTTTGCAACAATCCCTCCAGTAGTGATATTGAATCCTTGTAGCTGAGTAGTATGCATGAGGTAGGAACCCATCACCCTCTTACCAAGCCCCGGATGTTATTTATTTTAATGCTAGGCTATAGTAGACGGGGTTAGGTATGAGTGTTTGGGAGTGGTGTGAGAATGGAAGGCTCTAAGTCAATGACGACAACTTCATGATGGCATCAGCAAGGACTGCATCTTCAGGACCTCAAAACTTCAAGACTCGAGTCAAGAATTCAATACACACTACTAGGTGAAGGATGGATTTTATGGGAACCCTGCAGCAACCAGTGGATGGCCGGGATGCATGGAGAAGCGCCATGACATCTTCTGGAAAGCTTCACCCAGACTCAAAGAGATGGAAGAACACTTCATGCCCGGAAGCTTACCTGTGCAACCGCAAGTCACTATGGGCTCTAGCTTGGTTGACCTTAGTGGTGACTCTGGCTGGGACGGTGCCAGCAGATGTAGTACTACGGTAGGATTGGATGGGCACTAGGCAGTGGTCAGAGGAACTTTTCAGAAGATCATGTTTTGGTCGTCTTGTTCTCAAACATCATGAAGTGCGAGAACGTAAAAAGAGGGATCGAATCTTACAGGTAAAGTGTACAAACCTCTGCAGAGGGTTAAAACCTAATCGATTTGCCGTGTCCCCGGTTACGGACAATTTGAGCCTCTGGACTTGGATCTATCTTGGAACTCTCAACACCGGATCGAAAACTTAATTGTGGGCAACTTATGATGATATGGGCTATGACACATCGGTTGGCGGAACCATGTCATGATAGAAAACTCCGTAGTACAGACTCCGGTCATTTCCTTTGTTGTAGGGAAAATAAAACTAGCTTTTGTGCAAAATAAAACTCAGACACAGAGCCACAAAGCCATATTGCATATAGAAGAGTTTTATCATCTGTTTTTCTTATGGTGATCTTGCCAGTACATTCAATGTACTCACCTACATGGCTGTAACGTATCATGTTGCAGGATTATTTCTATGAGAAGTGAGTTTTGTTGTTGGGTTATGGTCTACACTCAACTTGCCGATGGCATTGATGGGACTCCACACCCGTTTGATTATTTCCGCTGAGACTTATGAGGTATATATCAGTTTTACGTTATTTATACATGTGATTGCACTTTGATATATACATTGATGTACCGTGTGTGCCAGCATACTGATCCAGGGATGGCACAGATACACAGAGGCTTGACCTTTTGAGGTTGGGTCGCTACAGAGATGGTATCAGAGCACATATTGACTGTAGGACATGACCCTAGGGAATGGCTTAGTAATATGAAGACCCCGATAGGAACGACCTTTATACTGCTCTCGTAACTCTTGAATTCTTTTACTAAACCTTCCTTATTTCAAATCATAGATGGAGACCTACATCCTAAACAAAAGAGAATACTACGAGAAGGTTCTTGGAGGCCCACTCCTGATGGAGCTAGTTAGATTGTTGACCTAAGATCAAGGCAACTAAGAGGAAGTCTGGATAATGGGGAGTCAAGACCCAAGTTTTTGGCCGTAAAGAAGATCCCAAGACTGTAGACATCAACTTTGGAATGATAAATGGTAAATGTGATATGGGCATAAACACTGCCGTCCATGATGCGATTGCACACTTATGCTATCATCATCGTGCTACACTAAACCCACACTACTTTGGAAAGGTTGGATGGCAAAAGGTTGATGGAGCAACTATTGCCCTGACGGAAGCGCAGAAGATGAAGTTCTCCCCATTGTTGGTGTATAACCAGGATCTGGAACAATACGTCAAGAATCTTCAGATGGACCTTCTGGAAGCCTTGTTTGACAATGAAGCACTACGAGAAGAGGTCAAGACTCAGAGGCTGAAGATAATCAAGCTGGAGGAGGAAAATGTCGAGATCCCAAGGATGCGTCAGGAACTGAAGGGCAGCAGGACCATGGCTCATGCCAAGGACGTTGAGATCCAGAAGCTCAAGGACCAACTTATACAGGGCCGTCACAAGAAACTCCGTGTCGACAGGGATAATCTAGCAGAAGAGTTGGAGGAGATCAAGTCCATACAAAAGAAGCCCAGTGGAGACAAGGATCAGGTCCCCGATAGGCTAGCTTAGTAGTAGCCCCACCATGAGAGAAATAAAGATGAACGTTTTGCGATTAAGTATCTGACCATACCAACTTATGTGGGTGGCGATACTATAGTATTAAATGAATAAATGAATGCTTGAATGATTGATCTTTTGTGTTCATAGAGTGGTTGGATATAAACGTTATACGTAGGATTATATTTATTTCAACCTTGAGAGACGAAAGTTACGGAAGATAACAGAAGGCCTTCATATGGGAGAAGCATAAGGAGTTGGAAACTACCGAGCATTCAAGACCTGAAGAAATGAAGGCGCTATAACGAAACCATAGTAAATCGGCCCATTACAGACGGTAGAAATTCTGAGCTAGGAATTGTTTGTTGTTTGTATGGGTATCCTTTAATCTCTTATCTCACCCCAAAACCTTGAACCCAATAAATGATGAAAGAAGATGGACTGGTATTCTCTGGACCGATGACTCAGCCGAAGGCAGAGCTATGGATTAAAAACATGGAGGATCACTTCGGGAAAAAATTGATTTCAAGGAAGTATGAGGTTCAATACGCTCTTAAGTACTTTACAGAAAGTGCTGCAACCTGGTGGAAAATGCATCAATCCATACAAGGATATAATGGAGCAAAAACTTGGGAGGAATTCATGAAGACTCTGTTAAGATCACGTCTCATACGGAAGCACTATGATAACCCCATGAAGAAATCTTGTGCCCGCAAGATTTGTGGAGAAATAGGACACACCCAGGAAGAACACAAGGATGAATGCCCTCATTGTGAGGAAAATCACCCAACCAAAGAATGCCCAACTGGGCAGGTTACTTGTTTCTTGTGTGAAGGAACTACACACTACCCTGCTCAGTGTCACATTTACCCCAAGGTACAAGAAATTACCAAGCAGCAGAAAGAAGCCCTCAAGAAAAGTTTAGAAGAACCTGTGATGAAGAAAGTTGTTGAAGACCCTGAAGAAGAAGGCCTAATCAGATTTTACTCCAACACTTGCTATTCATGTGGAGAAGAAGGACATTATTCCCAGTATTGCACAAAGGAAATAGAAGAGTATCTCGGAGACTTCTCGACAGAAAAAGTGAAGTTTGACCCTCGGGAAATAGAAGCTCTGATCATTACAGAGAAATCCAAGAAGAGAAAACGAAGGCATCCCCAGAACAACTCAATTTCTGCAGAAAAAGGCCCGAGTCATATCACTTGTTTTAGGTGCAAGGATTTAGGTCATTACGCTAATAAATGTCCGGAGAAGAAGCCAAGAGCTCAAGGAGCAGACACAATCCCCAAGAAGCCTCAAGGCTTGTCGGAAGTCATCTGTTTTCGCTGCAAGGAAGCAGGACATTATGCTACTAAATGTCCCAACAAGATGAAAGCTGGAACCGAGTAGTTGAGAATTTTAATATTGGTAATAAGTGTATTAGGAAGCATTTATTTTCATAAGGATATAGAGTTGAATTTATGTAATGTAAGTCTCAGATATTGTAATGGTTCATGAATAAATAAAGTTAAAGTGTCCTAATTTCATATGTTGAATTGTATGAGTTGTTACTCTATGAACACATATTTGGACCAGTTTTGAGGATATGAGAAATATGTTCCATGGAAGAATTTGTGCATTTCAAGGGTGGTAGTACCCTGTGAGGACACTTGACCCATGTAAAGGATAATGGTATTCCGCAGAGTGAAGTTTGTACAAAAGGAGTATGAGTTTTATTTCGATATACTGATTACATCAAGAGCATGAAGGAATGAAGTATTATTGGATTTAAATGGAGGTGTAATGTTGGAACAGGGAGCAATTGTAACTCCAAGGATGAGTTAAAGCTATACAGGTGTTGAAGTGGACCCATAACCCACAGGCCCAGGAATTGATAAGGATCAAGTACCCCCTGGAAGAATAAATTTTGGAAAAAAGCTGCGATTTGATCAGCAGACGTCCCTTAGGAGGATATGAAAACCCAAGAGTTGTGAAGAAACGATAGATGTCTTGTTCAGCTTGCAGAATCAATGGAAGTATCCGAACTTAGTTCATCGACAAGAGAAATTTTGCAATGCCTGTGAGGATGCCCAAGTGTTAGAATGTGTGATTCACTGTCTGCGTATGTAGTAATGGTTCAAGTACAGGATGGATTGGCCCCCATACCGGAGACTTCTATCATGAACTATCATATGTTGATGGAAAATCAAAGAGCCTTGAAAACCTTAGAAGAGTGTTGACACGATAAGCCAAAAACCTTAGAATGGCACGACGATGGAACCCTGTACAGGCAACCATTGCCAATCGTAGGTTATATGGTGAGATTCAACCCAGACCAATTTCCTACAGAAAGCAAAAATTATTGACTGTCGTGAGATTTCAATAGTTGCTTAGTATTGGCGATAGATCTGTCGGCTAAGACGACCCAGTCTCGGAAGAACCTCACCGAGATGAAAGGACACAAGAAATTGAGGAAAAGGTATGCCTCTACCGGAAGAACCCCAGAGTAGGAGTTATCCCGAAGAAATAAGAAGACTGACATTGCCAAACCAAAGAATGGAGTACATTAGTCTTGGTCAGAACCATAACCCTGATTTTAAGTGTGGCAGTACACTAGAGCTTTCTGAACAATGGATTTGCCAGAAGACCCCAAACCCTAACCATTTTCTTTCTAGCCTCTTCGAATCTCGAGGACGAGATTCATTTTAAGTGTGGTAGTTTGTAACATCCCAAAATTCTAAATTTTGGAATGTTATATTAAATATATAATTATGATTGTTTGTTTGATTGCTGTGTGAATGATTGTGTGAAATTTTGGTGGAATTTAAATTTCAGAGGCAATTGAATTTTTTATTTAAATTTGACTTGAATTCAAACTGGCATTGAACTTCATTTCAAAAAATTCCTGACAAATACTTTGTTCAAAAGTATGAGAGGAGCTAACATGACACTCCAAAAATATCAGGAGAAAATATTGCCAAACATTTTGAGTTCAAATTTGAGTTTTATTTGGAATTTTCAAAAAAGTGTTTTTTGTAAAGATTTTATTTTGCCTCTGAAAAATAGTTCATCTTTTAGGGTTTATTTTGCCGATCATTTTGATATATATGTCCTATATAAAATTATTTTATTTTCCTAATTTTTATTTGTTTTCTTTCTGTAAAAAAAGAGAGAAAAACCTTGCGAGCACCCGAGCCGGCGCTAGCAAACCGGCCTAGCAGCCAGCCGGCCCCGCCAGCCATCCAGCCCAGCGCCGTGCCACCTCGTGCCCGAAACCGATTCCCCTCGGTCGCCCACTACCTCCTCCCTCTCTCTCCCTCACAAACAGGCGGGCCGCGCCATGTCTTCTTCCCCTCGCCCATGCCAGCCCATGCTGAAGCGCATTAACGCCGCCGCCGGAATCCTGATCTTCTCGGGATCACCCGTATCCCATGCCCGACCCCTCCTCCAAGTCACCTCCCCTATTTATACAATCTCCCTCGACCCGTCCCCCTCTTTTCCCCGCACCGAGAACCCCCGCCGCCTCCTCGATTGCCCGCCGGAGCCGAGCGCCGTCGCCGCACCATTGTCGCCCTACCGCACCACCCCGACCATCTCACCCCTCCCCGAGGTCAGTGTTTTGGGATCGGGGGTACCCAGACTTGCCTACCTATGGCCCAGCGTGTGGCCCCGTCGACGGCCCGGTACGGCCCGGTTGCAAGACTCTGTGAGCAAGGCCCTCGCGAGGGCCCCCCGGCCTCGCGAGGCGAACGACACCAAGACCTCCCGAGGGGCGGCTTCCCGAGCCTGCTTCTTGAGGACCGGAGATCTCTGTGCAGGTACCCCTCCTCACGAGACTCGCGATGACGTGAGCCATGACGACCAAGGCCAGGCGGGCGCCAGCGGGTGCAGAGGAGGACGGTTTCCTCTTTGGTGCTAAAGGTTTCCATTCCGGTGCAACGAGACCAAGACCACCAGCTTGGCAGGATGGATGTCATCACCGAGCCCACCACTACGTCATGGCCAGAAGCTTTGCAGGCGAAGACCACCTTTCATTAGGATAAGATGTACTTCTTGTCCCCTTTCAAATTGGCCGTTGTGGAATCCCTTCCCGCCTAAGCTATGAGGGAAGAGGACCAAGGCCTCTATAAATATAGGCTAGTCTCCACCGTAGAGAGGGATCCTTTTCAGGCAGAGATCCTTTTTGGGCAGATCCATCCTCGTCCACTGAGCCTTCGCGAGGCTGCTCACCCACTGTACTAGTTCATCCTCATCATCCTCGTGAGGCCAATCCACCACAAAGCAGGAGTAGGGTTTTACACCGCAAGGTGGCCCGAACCTGGGTAAACTACTGTGTCCCCTCTTTCCCTACTCGCATGAACTTGACGAGGCCCAGCCATGGAGCGATTAGCTTGAGGCTGTGGCTAGGCTAGATCTTTGTACACGCCCCAGAGTTCGAACCTTGTTGGGTCCGCGGAGCCCCGATTCCAACATTTGGCACGCCAGGTAGGGGCGTGTCGAAACTCCCTTCCGCTTCAGTTCATCTCTGCTTCGTCGCTCCCATGATCTACGACCGCGGAGTTCGCGCCGAGCGCTGGGCCGCTCGCGTCGCCCAGACGGCGCCCGTGGGCCGTGGTGTTCCGCGCCACTCCGCTTCTCCTGCAGCTAACGCTGCCACCGACCGTGCTGCTCATGAGCGGCAAGACTCTTCGCTGCCGCCCTCCGTGCAGCGTGATGGCCGCACCACCACTCCTTCCCTCACCCCCGTCACGGCGTCGTCTTCCCATGCTCGTCGCAGGCCGGCGAACGCGCAGGCTGCGCTGCTCATGGTGCGGGAGCTGCTGCGCCACCGCCCCGCCAATGAGGGCTACGACACCTGGCTGGGCTGCATCACCGAGCTCGTCAACGCCGCCGACAAGGCCCTGGCGCCATCCCACTCGCTCCGTCCCCCGCCCTCCCATGCGGGTGATGTAGCTCACGGCACGCCTCCGCCTCCTCCTCTGCGCAATGCTGACAATGAGCCCAGGCGCAACGCGCGTCCGCACGACCCGCCGCGCGGGGCACCTGCATCGGCACGGGATGAGGCCAGTTGCCAGGTGGTGCAGCAGCCGCAGTATGACACGCGTGCGCTCCCCGCACCTCCGTGGCAGCACCAAGACCGAGCAGCTCTGGGAGCTGCAGCACATGGGCGTCAGGTTCACGCTCGCCTGGCGCGGGCCACGCCCGTAAGCACGGCGGGATACCACGCCTTAACCCCAGAACTACGCCGCGTCGTTTAGCCCAGCAAGTTCAAGCCAGACTTGCCCCTGCATTACGATGGCACCCCGGACCCTGTAGAGTTCCTCTAGCTCTACTCGCTGAGCATCGAGGCGGTGAATGGCAACGACAAGGTCATGGCGAACTGGTTCCCCATGGCTCTCAAGGATGGCGCGCGCTCCTGGATCTTGCACGTCCCTGAGGGGTCAATCTCCTCTTGGGATGAGCTTCGCGAGCGTTTCATCGCCAACTTCCAGGGCACCCACGACCGCGCTCTCACCATCAACGACCTGCGGCGCGGGAAGCAGCATCCGGGTGAAACTCGCCGCAAGTACATTCAACGCTTCACCAACATTTGCCTCAAGATCCTGAAAGCCTCGGATGAAGCCATCATCTCGGGGTTCACCGAGGGCGTCACGAACATCAAGATGAGAGAGGAGCTCGCCATCCATGATGACATGTGCACGGCGCTAGAGATGTTCAACCCGGCGGATAGATGCGCTAGGGCGGAAGAAGGCCGTCTCTCCCTCCTCAAGCTCCCTGACGTCGACCCCGAAGACAAGAAGGCCAAGGCCAAAGGAGGCAAAGCGCAAGGGCCCCACCGTGCTGGCAGCAGAGCCCGAGTTGAAGCATGGCCACGACCGTGACGACCCAGCCAGGGATAACCACCCTTTCTGTGTCTTCCACAATGTTCACACCCACAAGACCAACGACTGCCAGGAGCTCAGGGCGCTCCGGGATGAGCGCCTGGGCCGCCGCCCCGATCGCTGTGACCATGGCTACGGCCGTGGAGGAGGCCGTGGCGGAGGCCGCTGGGACAACCACAACCGTCGTCAGGACTGGCGTGACCAGCCTCACGAGGATCGCTGGCGCGATCATCCCCATGATGGCCCCTCGTGTGATCAGCCTCGTGAGGCCCGTCCTAAGGGCAACGTCGGCCTCCCTCCGCTGCCACCACCACCAAGAAGGAACAACGACAAACATCAGGACGATGGGGCTAGGGGCTTCCAGGAACCTCGCATGATTGCCTACATCCTTGGCGGTGCCCAGGCACCCACCTTGAACTGTGTCTTCAAGCAGTTCTCTCGTGAGGTGAACGCGGCCCTCCCGAAGCTCGAGGCGGCACGCCCCCTTAGGTGGTTGTAGTACGCCATCACCTTCGGTGCGTGGCCACTGCCAGCGCACTCCCCGTGCTCTGCACACCCACCATCAGCAACGTCTCTGTCACCAAGACTCTCATCGATGGCGGCGCTGGTCTCAACGTACTCTCTGTCGAGACCTTCGAGATGCTTCAGGTGCCATATGACCAGCTCATGCCCACCAGGCCATTCTCTGGAGTGACTGACGGTTCCACCGCCCCCCTGGGGCAGGTGCGCCTCCCTGTCACCTTCGGCAAGCATGACAACTACCACACCGAGCTCATCGACTTTGACGTCGCCCACATCGTCCTCCCGTACAATGCCATCCTCATGTACCCTACCCTCGCCAAGTTCATGGCGGCAACCCACTATGGCTACAACGTCCTCAAGATGCCAGGATGCAGCGGCGTCATCACGGTCGCTTGCGACGAGAAGGATGCGGTTTGTTCTCTTGAGCATGCCTACCGTACCGCGGCAGCTGAGAACTCTAATGACGAAGGTGGCATCCTGCCTCCTGAGGCCACCCCCACGAAGAAGAAGCAACTTCTCCCCAAGAGCCGTCCGGAGACCAAGAAACCCGCTGGCGTCGCCCCAGGCTCCGCGCCCGTTGCTGGGGCGCCTCATCCTCCTGCATAGGAAGGCGGGCCCGGTGCCTCCTTCAGGATGGGCTCGGGGGCTTCCGTCTGGAGAGCCCCTAATCTGACCAGCGCGACGAGGGAGGTGTTCGGGCACCACTTGGAGGCATGATTCGATGCGCGCCCCCACGAGCAAGGAGCACGGCGCGAGGTGCCAGGGGCATGCGAATTCATCACCAAGGCGATCGAGGAGCTTCAGGAGGCGCAAGCCATGCGTGGCGAGCGTCGCCCCGTATGGCCCGCCAGTGCAGCTGCCGCCCCCGACGTGGGTGGCGAGCTACGCGTCTGCGTCAACATCTCGGGCCTCAACAGGGCCACTTTGTAGGACCTCTTCTGGCCGTCGCACGTTGGCCGGAGTGGGAGCTACCCCTGCAACTACGTCTGCATGCCGTTCGGCCTGCTGAACTTGGGCGTCTCGTACCAGCACCTTGCATAGTGTGCTATGGCGTCTCACGAGGCCAGGCGCTCGGCTGTTGTGTTTCAGGAGGTCCCAGACCCCCGCAAGCCCCCTGGGCCTCGCGGGCCCCCAGGCCTCCGGAGCCGCCCGACTCTTGAGGAGCAATCTCCATGGCACACCTCTTCAGCTACCTCGACGCTTCTACAACACCGGTGCCAAGTGACTTTTTGGTTTGTTCAGTTGAGGGCGCCCCTCGGGCTGCATTGTCCTCAAGCTGTCAGGGCCCGCCCCTGCAGCTGTATTATTTTGCGCATGTATCAGAACTGGCTCTGCCGTTGATAAAATTTCCTTAATATTCCAACCTGCGTGCCCGGCGCTTCATCGCCATGAATGTCGCCACACCCTCACAACCCCACCCTCGACCGCCTCATGATTAAGGGCTGGTACGATGTGTGTGCTCGGATTCGTCCCTACAGCGTTGTTAAATCCAAGCGATCGAGCTCTGTCTCGCGGGCCAGCTCCCATGCACGTCACCTCCCGGGGTCCTTGGTGCCTTGTCCTCGCATGAGCTAATCGTGAGTGGGTGAGTTAGGTCGCGTGGCCCGGTTCGTTCGAACGCAGTTCGGTGCTTCGCCGTCGCGGGAGCCACGCGCTGGATGTCCTTCCTCAGGTTGTTGCATGAGAAGAGACTTGGCACGGCGTCTGTGCTCGGGTTCGTCCCTGCAGCGTTGATAAACCCAAGCGACCAAGCTCTGTCTGGCGGGTCGGCCCCGTTCACGTCACCTCCTATTGGTCCTTGGTGTTCAGCCTTCTCATGCGATGGCCTCCGGAGGTTCACTCGGAGCAGGTCGCCCCCATCACTCAGGTTTGTAAGCGCGCTTCGCGCCAAAAGTTCAGGCACAACCCGCCTTGAGGTAGGGCCTCCTGAGTCCCGCGCTGGCTCACGAGTGCCCAGATACACCTCCTCAAAGTTCTGCCGTGACGGTCACGCGTATGAACGAAATAGGGTTGTACACGCCCGGAGACTCTAATACAGAGCTCCCTACCCATGCCCAGTGGAAGCCCCATGCTCCGCGCTAGCGGATACGGTCAAACCGCGCCCATGCCCATGACCAGTGGAAGCTCCATGCTCCGCGCTGGCAGATACGGTCGAACCGCGACCATGCCCACGCCCAGTGGAAGCCCCATGCTCCGCGCTGGTGGATATACAACTGAGGGCGCCCTATGGGTTGCATAAACCTCAGGATGGCCTCTCGGCTCTTCACGCGGCACTGCTCTCAGCATTCCCCTGGGATGCACGCGCGAGGGGGCTGGACATGGTGCCTACGCTTAGGCCAGGCCTGGCGCATGATACGTCTCCAATGCATCTATAACTTTTGCTTGTTCCATGATGTTATATTATCATTCTTGGATGTTTTATAATCATTTTATAGCAACTTTATATCATTTTTTAGGACTAACCTATTGACATAGTGCCCAGTGCCAGTTGCTATTTTTTGCTTGTTTTTTACTTCGCAGAAAATCAATACCAAACATAGTCCAAACGCAGCGAAACTTTTTGGAGAATTTTTCTGGACCAGAAGACACCTGTTGGGCCAAAGAAGTACTAGAGGGGGGCTCTGAGGGGAGCACAACCCATCAAGGCATGCCTAGGGGCCCAGGCGCGCCCAAGTGGGTTGTGGCCACCTTGGTGGCCTCCCGCACCGCCTCTTTGCCCTATAAATACCCAAATATTCCAAAAACCCTAGGGGAGTCGACGAAACACAATTCCAGCGGCCGCAAGTTCCAGAACCACGAGATCCAATCTAGACACCATCACGGAGGGGTTCATCATCCTCATTGGTGCCTCTTCGATGATGCGTGAGTAGTTCATTGTAGACCTACGGGTCCGTAGGCAGTAGCTAGATGGCTTCTTCTCTCTTTTTGATTCTCAATACAATGGTCTCTTGGAGATCTATTTGATGTAACTATTTTCGCGGTGTGTTTGTTGGGATCCGATGAACTTTCAGTTTATGATCAGATCTATATCCATGAAAGTTATTTGAGTTCTTTGATCTCTTTTATGCATGATTACTTATATCCTCGTATTTCTTCTTCGAATCATTGGTTTAGTTAGGCCGACTAGATCAATTTTTCTTGCCATGGGAAGAGGTGCTTTGTGATGGGTTCGATCGTGCGGTGTTCTTCCCAGTGACAGAAGGGGCAGCAAGACACGCATGTATCATTGCTATTAAGGATAACAAGATTGGGGCTATTCCTACATGAATAGATCTTTTCTACATCATGTCATCCTTCTTATTGTATTACTCCATTTCTCCATGAACTTAATACACTAGATGCATGCTGGATAGCGGTCGATGTGTGGAATAATAGTAGTACATGCAGGCAGGAGTCGGTCTACTAATCTTGGACGTGATGCCTATATAATGATCATTGCCTGGATATCATCATAATTATTTGAGGTTCTATCAATTGCCCAACAGTAATTTGTTTACCCACCGTATGCTATTTTCTTGAGAGAAGCCACTAGTGAAATCTACGGCCCTTGGGTCTATTCTTCATCATATTTGCTTTCCGATCTATTATTTGACGCTTTTATTTTCTGATCTATTATTCCAAAAACTCAAAAATACCTTGCTGCACTTTTTATTTGCATCTTTTATTTCGTGTTTTATCAAGATCTATTTATCCAATCTATTACAATTTTTATCCCGTCAACTTGACAATTTCTGGCACCGTTACCCGTAGAGGGATTGAGAACCCCTCCTAATCGTCGGGTTGCAAGTATTTGTTCTTTGTGTGCAGGTACCATTTACATAGTGTTGCTTGGTTCTCCTACTGGATTGATACCTTGGTTTCATAACTAAGGGAAATACCTACCGTAGCTGTGCTGCATCATCCCTTCCTCTTTGGGGATATACCGACGTAGTTCAGGAGACATCAAAAGGAATTTTTGGTGCCGTTGCCGGAGTAGATCAAGTCAAGATAGTCTCCCGACAACTCGCCGATTTCTGGCACCGTTGCCAGGGAGACATCATCAACATCTATCAGGTTCCTAACCACAAATCTCATCTCCTTGCAATTTACGTTATTTACCATTTGCCTCTCGTTTTCATCTCCCCCACTTCACAAAAAATTGTCATTTTATTCGCCTTCTTTTTCGTTCGCCATTTTCTCGTCAGATCTATCTTTTTGTGTGTGCTCTTGTTTGCCACTTTGTCGTTATGACTAGTTCTTCCTCTATTGCGTGTACCCCTGAGAACGAGGTTCTTAACTTTAAACAAAGGGGAGGGGAGAATCTAAAAGATGCTTGGTATAGGATTTGCAATGCTCATAATAGATCTATTCGTAAGCAATCTACCGTTGTTCTTCTTCGCAGTTTTTATGTGGGCATTACAACTTGGTATAGATTCGTCCTTGATACGATTACCGGTGGCAATTTCTTGATGTGTCCATCTTTGGATGCTTTTAATGCCATGGGAGATCTAGTAGGTGCACAACCTATCATTATTAATGAAACAATCTTAACTCTTGAGCATGTTATGCAAAGATTAGATGCTATTAAAAAGAGGATGGTCACCTTAGAGCAAATTGAAAATTTAGATACAAAGATGCAGAATCTTGCTAATAAATTTGGGTCAAAAGCAGGCGATGTTTTCAAATTACTAAGGGAAAAGGAAACCATAATTAACGAAAGAATTGGAGAGAGTCCTTCCCGGATTGATAAGTTGGAAGAATTTTTTAGTAATTTGAGCTCAGCTTTTGCTTTTGTTAAAACTATTGAAAAAACTCCCGTAAAAATTGGCAAGATTGCTCAAGTCACTAGGAACAAGGGTGCAACTTCTAATAATAACAAAGATGATCTTAAGATGATTAGTATTCACCCCGACTTTGTTGAAGTTATAAGAAACCCTACTTGCAAGAATGATTTTTTCAATCTCATTCCTAGGAGTATTGTTATTGAAAATCTATATGCTAAATCTTTGAAGAATAGTGGTTGGGTGATTGAGAAATTGGAAACTAAAGAAGACAATACTTGAATCTATGCATTATGCCTAGCTAGGGGCATAAAATGATAGCGCTTGTTGGGAGCCAACCAAATGAATAAAATATATTTTTGCCTTTTTCTTTCTGTTCTTGATTGTTTGAACAATTATGCCTCTGTTATGATTGTGTTTTTTATGTTTTAATTATTGTTTGTGCCAAGTAAAGCCTTTGGGATAGATTTGGCGATAGTTGATTTGATCCTGTTGAAAAACAGAAACTTTAGCGTCCAGTAAAATAATTGTCTAAATTCACTGAAGCGACGAAAAATTCTGTTGTCCTAATTTTTCAGAATTGTTGGAGTTACAGAAGTATGAGAACAATTCGCATCTTTACAGACTATTTTGTTTTTGACAGGTTCTGTTTTCTTTGCATTGTGTGCTTATTTTGATGAATCTATGGATTGAATCGGGGGGTATAATCCATGGCAAAGTTAGAATACAGTTTATATAATGCAATAACAAAATTTGAATGGGTTTTATACAATACTTAAAGTAAAGATTGGTTTTCTTATACTAACGGATCACACGAAGGTTTTGTGAAGTTTTGTGTGATTGAAGTTTTCAAGTTTGGGGTGACATCACGATGGATGAAGGAATAAGGAGTAAGAAAAGCCTAAGCTTGGGGATGCCCCATGGCACCCCAAGTTAATATTCAAGGAGAACCAAGCAACTAATCTTGGGGATGCCCCAGAAGCCATCCCCTCCTTGTAACGAGCATCGGTATTTTACTTGGAGCTATATTTTTATTCGTCACATATCATGAGTTTTGCTTGGAGCATCTTGTATTATATGAGTCTTTGCTTGTTTTGCTTTTTAGTTTGTCACAAGTATACTTGCTAGACACACCTAATTGAGAGAGCCAAATTATGCTATGATTTGTTAGAATTGCTCTATATGCTTCACTTACGTTTTTTTGAGCTATGGAATTGCTCTAGCGCTTCATTTATATCTTTTTGAGCACGGTGTGCTTTAATATTTTTGAAGAAATGCTCTCATGCTTCACTTAGATTTATTTGAGAGTTGGTAAATTTTTGAAGAAATTCTCTCATGCTTCACTTATATTATTTTGAGAGACGGAAAATTTTATGCTCATGTTCTTCACTTAGATTTGTTTGAGCTTGTCAAAAGCAAATGCAACATATTAAACTAGTCCCAAAGTGATAGATATTCAAGAGGGATATAATAAAAACTTTCATGAAGATCATTGGACAAAATAAACTTGGTTCTTTGTAATAGTTTTGAGATATGATGATAGTGATATGTGAGTCATGTTGGTGAGTAATTATGCTTTAGTAAGAATATTGGTGTTAAGGTTTGTGATTCCCTATGCAAGCACGAAAGTCAATAGTTATGCAATGAAATTACATCCTACTTGTGGTGCATTATTTGGTGTTAGTTATGCTTAATGCTCACTTATGTGATTTTTTGTTTCTTGGTTGGTTGCTTCTCAGTCTTTTTGCTAGCCTCCACTTGTACTAAGTAGAAATACTACTTGTGCATCCAAAATCTTTAAACCCAATTTTGCCATATGAGTCCACCATACCTACCTATATGCGGTATTCCCGTGCCGTTCTAAGCGAATTTGTATGTGCCATCTCAAATTTTCAAAATAAATTTCTTTTTTGTGTGCTCGTACCGCTCATGAAGCGGCAGGGGGTGGCCAATATTTTCCATGCTAGATGTGTTATTCTCAAGATGAGTGTTTATTCACTTGTCATTGCACGAGAGTGCGGCGGTAATAGGGATGCCCAGTCCCGAAATGAAAAAGAAATTTACTTTTTGTTGTCAAATAATAAATTCCTTGGAAAGTGTTGGTATGGAGGGCACCCGTGGATACGGCTAGCCATGGAAAGTGAAAGAATGGTGGAAAAAGGAATAAACTTTATTTTCTGTTTGGGAACCGCCTATGATATATCTAGCATGGAAAGTGTTGGGAATTACTCGGTCATTTTCGTTGATGGGAAAAGTATGCCTCTCAAAAAAAATCTCTCAATTTAAGCTTTGAGCTCTGGCACCTCTAGAAATCCCTACTTCCCTCTGCGAAGGGCCTATCTATTTACTTTATGCAATTTTTATTTTTATTTGAGTCTCCATCTTCTTTTATAAAGCACCAACTATGGGGCACTATGATCGTACTTGAGCATTGGGTATAGCTAATATGCGAGTGTGTTTCATGAATGGATCAATGATTGAGCATGATGGGCTAGGGATAACTTTCTTTAGTGTTGATATTTTGAAAGACATGGTTGCTTGTTGATATGCTTGAGTATTGAAATCTTCATGTCAAAACTTGACTATTGCTTTGAATCTTATAAATGTCCATATATGTCCATGCTACAAAGAAAAGAATATGTGGTGAACATGTTAGGCAGCATTTCACATCAAAAATTCTGTTTTTATCATTTACCTACTCGAGGACGAGTAGGAATTAAGCTTGGGGATGCTGATACGTCTCCAACGCATCTATAATTTTTGCTTGTTCCATGCTGTTATATTATCATTCTTGGATGTTTTACAATCATTTTATAGCAACTTTATATCATTTTTTGGGACTAACCTATTGACATAGTGCCCAGTGCCAGTTGCTGTTTTTTGCTTGTTTTTTACTAGATGCATGCTGGATAGCGGTCGATGTGTGGAGTAATAGTAGTACATGCAGGCAGGAGTCGGTCTAATAATCTTGGACGTGATGCCTATATAATGATCATTGCTTGGATATCGTCATAATTATTTGAGGTTCTATCAATTGCCCAACAGTAATTTGTTTACCCACCGTATGCTATTTTCTTGAGAGAAACCACTAGTGAAATCTACGGCCCCCAGGTCTATTCTTCATCACATTTGCTTTCCGATCTATTATTTGCCACTTTTATTTTAAGATCTATTATTCCAAAAACCCAAAAATACCTTGCTGCACTTTTTATTTGCATCTTTTATCTCGTGTTTTATTGAGATCTATTTATCCAATCTATTACAATTTTTATCCCGTCAACTTGACAATTTCTGGCACCGTTACCCGTAGAGGGATTGACAACCCCTCCTAATCGTCGGGTTGCAAGTATTTGTTCTTTGCGTGCAGGTACCGTTGACATATTGTTGCTTGGTTCTCCTACTGGATTGATACCTTGGTTTCATAACTGAGGGAAATACCTATCGTAGCTGTGTTGCATCATCCCTTCCTCTTTGGGGAAATACCGACGTAGTTCAAGCGACATCAGCGCACACCAGTTCACCAGGTCCCTGGTACCTGGTCTTCCCGCGTCCCTCCCAGGCGAAAACTGGCAAGAAAAGGTATGAAGGGCCTCGAATTAACCTCGCGGCCGCCCATGTTTCCTTCGTGAGGGCCGATCGCACGTCAAGGGGGACCCCTGAGCATCGTGACTCAGGGGCCTCACTAGTCACATAGCCCCTCGCCCCTTGGTTTCATCCTGGCATCGCGACCAAACATCCCGATGGCGGCCGAGGTATGCGCAGGACTGGCCCTGCCGACGTAGTGCACAAAGGCAAGCAAGAAGGAAACCACGCACGAAAAGGAAATCATGGAGTTCAAACAGTTATTACAGGCATAAAAAATACTGCAAATTCAAACAAAGTCTTACACCTCCACGAGGCATGATAAGTGTCGTAGGATAAATTCTAGGAGGAGGGATCACCGTCGCCATAGCCATCGCCGGCACCTGCCTCAGCCGTGACAGACTCATCTTCAACATCACTGCCGCCGCCATCGTCGCCGTCGCTACCGCCCTCCTCAGCAGTCGCAGGGTCGGTGTCAGAGTTGCAAATGAACTTCTTCAGCAGTGCATCCACATGGTCTTTCACGGGCGCCACCATGGTGGCACGGGATTCAAGAGCAACCGGGCTGATCACCACGTCGAAGTTGAAGCCAGGATCGCGGAGGAAGAGGTGGCTGAAGACGCGCGTTGCTGCCACAGAGAAGAGGTCGCGGCACTCCTCCTCTAGGATGGAGTCCACCTTGGTGGCGCCTTCGAGCTCGTCGGCATGTTTGGAAGAGATCCCTACGTAGCCACCCTCAGGGGTCGCGAGCGGGTCCTTAAACCCTCCCCTGCAGATGGACTGCAGCGCATGGCGAATCCTGAGCTCAAGGGAGGGGAAGGCGTCACGCTCCACAACTGCTCTTCCTTTGGCATCAGCATGGGTCTTCTCCCTAGCATCCATACATGACGTCACCTCGGACACGTGCTTGGCGTGGGATGCTTGGGCTCCGGCCACCTCCTCCTTCTGCTTTGTCAGGCGCTCGCGCTCCACGGCCTGGTCGTCAGCTGCTTTCGACAGCACGGAGTCACGATCGGCGAGCTACACCTCTCGAGCCTTGAGGTCGCCTTCCTACTGTTGAAGCTGATCCGTGCGTGTGGCCTGTTCCTCCTAGAGCGCCTTCAGGTTGGCCTTTGCATCGCCGCAGCGCTTGGCAGCCGCATCCACCTCTGCATGCGCCATGTCGCGGGTAGTCTTCGCCTCGTCAGCCTCCCTCCTGCTCTCGGCGGCGAGGGCCTCGGCCCGATCCTGGGTCGCCTTGCTGGCCATAGGCAGATCACGCCACCCTGCGGCGAGCTTCAGGCGCTCCTGCCTGAGGCACTCATCAGCGTCCTAGAGGTCCGCCTTGAGCCGGTCAAGCGCGGTGCGGGCATCGGTCAAGGCCCCGCACCTGATCAGGGGGTCATAGCTCATGAGCTCGAGGGCTGGCCATGGAGGAAATGACGCGACGTCTCGAGCCGGTGCCACCACGGCGGGAGGACTCGCAACGCCCTCCGCTGGAGGTGCTGGGGGATCCATGCCGCTCTTCGTGGCTAGCTCTTGCGCCGCGCCGTCGGGGGTCGCCATGTCAACCGCCCCGGCCCCGGGCATCGGGGTTGCTTGAGGCTGCGGCGGACTGTGAGTCATCGTGCCCGGAGGCGGGGGCTGGAGCGACATGAAGGGGTGAGGCCGCCGCCCCCTCCCCCGAGGCCGGAGGTGTCGCGGCCGAAGTGAATGGCGCGGCGGGCTGGATCACCATGGCCTCTACAACCACCCCCCGAGCGGCGCCGACGAGGCACCAGGAGCGGGCAGCAGGCCCAAGCTCCCTGGCGTTGCGCCGCCTATGCGCCAGGCCGACGTGGTGCACCTCCGTGCCCGCTAAGGCCACAACCAAGTGCCGATGGCGCCTTCAGGACAAGGGGCCCCTTCGAGTCGACACCCATCTTCTTCTTCTTTGCTGCGTCACTTCTTCTGGTCATCAAGAGGGGAAATGATGTGAACACATAAGCGATCAGTACCTAGTCGGGGAGCAAAGAAGGTCGCTTACTCATCTAGCGCGGCCCACTTCCTCTTCTTCTCCTCCTCAGCGGAGGCCGAGGCGCCCCCACTCTTCTCCGGCGTGGCCTTGGCCGCATCCAGGGGGCTGGTGGAGCGACTAACGACGGGACCCGCTGCAGTGTCTCCTCCCGGAGGGGTGAGGAGGTCGGCCCGGGGGGTCATGACCGAAGAGGCCATGTCCGCCCCGCTGGGGGCTGCCCCGTCCTTCGACTGGGTGCCTGTCGACGATGGGCCCGACTCCCTGGCTGCTCCACTGAGGCATGGGGAGCCCCCCGGAGTGGGCGTTACCGCGCCCCTACCAGAGGCCGCCTGACCAGATGCTCGCGTCGTCCAGGGAGCGGGCTCCGGCCGCCTGGGGACCCTGATAAAGCATGGGGAGTCCGTGGCTGGGAGCTCGTCGGCATCATCGTCGTCCTCAAGATTGCGGACAAGCTCGTGCTGCGACAGGGGGGAGGCCTCCTCCAGGTCATCGTCCTCAGTCACCTCTGAATCCTCTTCATCGCTGCTGTTGCTGGAGGACACCGGCACGGGGGAGTTGGGGCGGTCAGACGGCTCGAGCCCCAGCAAGTTGAAGGCGGGCATGGCGGCAACCAGATCCTCCTTGTTGTTGCGGCGGTACAAGCGGGCGTAGGCCTCAGGGACATCCCCAGGATCGCCGCCGAGCAGAGTCATCAAGGCCGTGTCCAGCTCCTCACATGTCAGGCCGGTGGGGCACAGCCTTATGTCGTCCCTCGCACCCTGGTACTCCCACAGGGGCTTCGAGTGTGACTGGAGCGGCGCCAAGCGCTGCATCAGGAACTCCTTCACGATCATCGCCCCCGTCAGCAGCTTGGCCTCCATGCCTGAGGCTATCCTCTCCAAGACAGGCTGCGCCCGCGGGTCGGTGAGCTTCGTGGAACCTCACTCTGGGATCTGCTTGGGCAGCTCCGTCGGGAGCTCTAGGAGTGGATCAGAACCCTGGACGTCCAAGAAGACCCAACGGTGCCGAAAACCCTCCACCTTCTTCCCGGCTTTGAACTGCGATGAAGGAGACGCACGCGGACCGCTGCTCCCGATCGTGGAATCGCAAGCTGAAATGGTGGTGGAAGAGGGCCACTGAAGGCCTCACGCCCACGAAGGCCTCGCAGTAGAAGCCGAAGGTGGACAAGAGGAGAATGGAGTTAGGCTGGAGATGGCGGGCGTGGATCTTGTAGTGCCTGAGGATAGCAGAGGAAAACTCTGAGAAGGGCGGGACGAGCCCTGAGAAGACACTGTGGAGGAAGAAAGGGTAGACCGTCTTCGCCAAGGTGATCCACTCCGTGGAGCCGGCCCAGATTAGGGTCTCGCCCTACCCATTCGCGTCGCCCGCCGTCAGCTGGAGCACGGAGGTGAGGTCCCCCTCCTTGGCAATGGAGGAGGTTGCGAGCGCCGGCGGAATGGATGAGGAAGTCGCAGCCTGTACAACGGGCTTCGATTTCCCGGCGGGCGCCATTCGGAGAGTCATAGACACTGGCGAGGGGAGAAGGAAAGGATGGCGATGCGATTGGATCTGGAGGAGCTTCTGTCTGGAGAAGGGGATCAAGAGCAAGGCGGAGGAGGGCAATGATGGCCCCGCGGTGCGCGCCAGGCTTTTGTCAGTTTGGGCAGTTGCCGAGGCAACATGGGGAAGTGGAGGCGTCCGCGTCCCATCGTTCGCCATGCCTCAAGCCTGGCCCGTGGATGATTGGGTCCCGCGTCGCTTCGCCCTTCACTCTTTGCCTTCGCTTCGAAGCTAGGCCGAGCGCGCCTTGGGCGTGAGGGCTACTGTCGGCGTTCTGGGATCAGGGGTACCCTGACTTGCCTTCCTTCGCCCCAGCGCGTGGCCCCGTCGATGGCTCGGTATGGCCCAGTTGCAAGACTCTGTGAGCAAGGCCCTCGCGAGGGCCCCCTGGCCTTGCAAGGCGAACGACACCAAGACCTCTCGAGGGGCGGCTTCCCGAGCATGCTTCCCGAGGAGCGGAGATCTCTGTGCAGGTACCCCGCCTCACGAGGCTCGCGATGATGTGAGCCATGACGACCAAGGCCAGGCGGGTGCCAGCGGGCACAGAGGAGGACAGTTTCCTCTTTGGTGTTAAGGAGGCAAGGACCAGCGCGTGTTCCCGAGGGATCCCCCAAAGGTTTCCATTCCGGTGCAACGAGACCAAGACCACCAGCTCGGCAGGATGGATGTCATCACCGAGCCCACCACTCCATCATGGCCAGAAGCTTTGCAGGTGAAGACCACCTGTCGTCAGGATAAGATATACTTCTTATCCCCTTTCAAATTGGCCTTTGTGGAATCCCTTCCCGCCTAAGCTATGAGGGAAGAGGACCAAGGCCTCTATTAATATAGGCTAGTCTCCACCATAGAGAGGGATCCTTTTTGGGCAGAGATCCTTTTCGGGCAGAGATCCTTTTCGGGCAGATCCATCCTCGTCCACTGAGCCCTCGCGAGGCTGCTCACCCACTGTACTGGTTCATCCTCATCCTCCTCGTGAGGCCAATCCACCACAAAGCAGGAGTAGGGTTTTACACTGCAAGGTGGCCCGAAGCTGGGAAAACTGCTGTGTCCCCTCTTTCCCTGCTTGCACGAACTCGACGAGGCTAAGCCATGGAGCGATGAGCTTGAGGCTGCGGCTAGGCTAGATCTTCATTCACGCCCCAGAGTTTGAACCTTATTGGGTCCGCGGAGCCCCGATTCCGACACCCGAGACCACCCCCGACCTCCCCTCGCTCCACCGCATCACCTAAACACCTCCACCACCACCTACGACCGCCAGGATCATCGCCCCCTTCACTACCGAGCATCACCGCCGCCATCGAGCTTGCCCCGCTCGAGTCTGTTATCCCCGAGTTCACCATCGTGACCACCGTCATCGTCTGAGTCAAACGGAGCTCTTCCCGATGCCGGAGACCCCCTAGAGAAGCTATCCGAGCCGCCACCGCCGCTGCTGACCACGCCGGAGTCGCCACCGCTGCTGTAAGTAGCCTCCTCCATCCGATCTGTAAACAATGGTATAGATTAGATTAGATCGAACAGTTAGGTTTTTATTTTATTAGATCGGTTTTAGTGCGGTTTATTTACGGTTAGTTTGGTTTAGATCGAACCGGGTCCCTCTGATTTTTCTATTTTGTCCGCACCGCCACTGGTTCTCTTTGATTGCGAGCGTTCACCGTTTAGTCTCCGAAGTGCACACCTCCAGTGAACCAGGAACAACCAAGTCACCGTTGGCTGATCCGTAGGCTTTTTGTTTTTTTAGATCTGTTTTATTTTCAGAATTAGTTCTGATCTTAGATCTTTAATATCTTTTAGGATATTTAATGTTTTTGAGTGATTCCAATTGATCAGTGTCACAAATTTTATGAAGATTCTGATGGTGCACCTAGTTTTCAAATTTGAATATTTAAATTTGAATTATTTCAAATATGCTTCAAACACTGCTTTGGCTCTAGTTTGAATTCTAGAATAGATTTTTGAGTGATTCATTTTGCTCCTGGTCACTTATGGTTTTGTCTAGGAGTAGGTTTGATTTGGGAAATTTTAGAAAATTTTAACTTAGGGTTTTTGGCAAAACTCTACCGTTTTGACGTATTTTGTTTTACCTTTAAACTTTTACTTTTTATTGTTTTTAAATTATTTCTTTTTGTCACTTTTGACAAATTTAGTTTTGTTTCTGTTAGTCAACAGAAGAAAATTTTATTTTATTTTAAAATTTTATTTTCTTTAGTTTTGTATGAAAACTTGTATAGGTCACAGTTAGAGTTTTATAAAAGCTTTTTATTTTTTTTGCTGCTAAAAGTTTATGAAAAATACTTTCTGTTAAATTAGTTCTTTTACTTTTTCTTTTCTGTTAATTTATTAGTTTAGTGTTTTAATTGCTATTAAGTTTTTTACTTAGGGAAAAACTATATTAGATGTCTGTAGTAAAGTCGTAGACTTTCAATAGTAGTTTTTCTTTGTAGTTTTTTTTGAAGTTTCTTTGGAATTCATTTGAGTTCTATTATTGAGTTTTCTTTGTTGTCTTAATTGTTATTTTGAGTGCTAGAATTATGTGCTAGGATGTTTGCTTATATGAATGCTATGTCTGTTTAATATAGATTTTCAGCGGAGTGACGAATAGTTCTGCCAAGTCTTTATTCTGAGAGCGATATTATCTTCATCAAGTAATACCAGGCAAGTTCACTTTGACCATGCTTTTCATACCTATGTTTTATTGCATTTAGTGTAACCTTTGCATCAATCCCTCCAGTAGTGATATTGAATCCTTGTAGCTGAGTAGTATGCATGAGGTAGGAACCCATCACCCTCTTAGCAAGCCCGGGACGTTATTCATTTTAATGGTACGCTATAGTAGATGGGGTTAGGTATGAGTGTTCGGGAGTGGTATGAGAATGGAAGGCTCTACATCAATGATGACAACTTCATGATGGCATCTATAAGGACTGCATCTTCAGGACCTAAAGACTTCAAGACTTGGGTCAAGAATTCAATACACACTACTAGGTGAAGGATGGATTTGATGGGCACCCTGGAGCAACCAGTGGATGGTCGGGATGCATGGAGAAGTGCCATGACATCTTGCGGAAAGCTTCACCCAGACTCAAAGAGACGGAAGAATACGTCATACCCGGAATCTTACCTGTGCAACCGCAAGTCACTATGGGCTCTGGCTTGGTTGACCTTAGTGGTGACTCTGGCTGGGACGGTGCCAGCAGATGTAGAACTACAGTAGGATTGGGTGGGCACCGGACAGTGGTCAGAGGAACTCTTCGGAAGACCATGTTTCGGTCGTCTTGTTCTCAAACATCATGAAGTGCGAGAACATAAAAAGAGGGATCGAATCTTGCGGGTGAAGTGTACAAACCTCTGCAGAGGGTTAAAACCTAATCGATTAGCCGTGTCCCCTATTACGGACAATTTGAGCCACTGGACTTGGATCTAGCTCGGAACTCTCAACACCGGATCGAATACTTAATTGTGGGCACCTTATGATGATATGGGCTATGAGACATCGGTTGGCGGAACCATGTCATGATAGAAAACTCTGTAGTACATACTCCGGTCATCTCCTTTGTTGTAGGGAAAATAAAACCAGCTTTTATGCAAAATTGAACTCAGACACAGAGCCACAAAGCCATATTGCATATAGAATAGTTTTATCATCTATTTTTCTTATCGTGATCTTGCCGGTACATTCAATGTACTGACCTACACGGCTGCAATGTATCAAGTTGCAGGATTATTTCTACGATGAGTGAGTTTCGTTGATGGGACTCGACACCCGTTTGATTATTTCTGCTGAGACTTATGAGGTATATATTAGTTTTACATTATTTATACATGTGATTGCACTTTGATATATACATTGATGTACTCTGTGTGCCAGCATACTGATCCAGGGATGGCACAAATACACAGAGGCTTGACCGTTTGAGGTCGGGTCGCTACATCTTCCTCAAAACAGCCACCATACCTACCTGTTATGGAATTTCCATAGCCATTCCGAGATATATTGCCATGCAACTTCCAATGTTCCATTTTTATGATACACATCATCATTGTCATATTCCATTGCATGATCACATAGTTGACATAGTATTTGTGGCTCAGCGACAATTCATCATTTTTTACATGTTATGATAGATCATTGCACATCCTGGCACACTGCCAGAGGCATTCATATAGAGTCATATTTTGTTCTAGTATCGAGTTGTATGTAAATAGAAGTGTGATGATCATCATATTCATTATTAGAGCATTGTCCCAAGTGAGTAAATAAAAAAAGAGGCCAAAAAGAGCCCAAGAAAAAAGAGGCCAAAAAGTGCCCGACAAAAAAAAAGAAAAAAAAAGAGAAGGGGCAATGTTACCATCCTTTTCCCCACTTCTGCTTCAAAGTAGCACCATGTTTTCCATATAGAGAGTCTCCTATGCTTTCACTTTCATTTAACTAGTGAGAATTTTTCATTATATAACTTGGCTTGTATATTCCAATGATGGACTTCCTCAAATGCATGAGGCTTCCTGAGCAAGTGATAACCCACAAGTATAGGGGATCGTTTGTAGCCTTTTTCGATAAATAAGAGTGTCGAACCCAACGAGGAGCTAAAGGTAGAACAAATATTCCCTCAAGTTCTATCGACCACCGATACAACTCTATGCACACTTGACATTTGCTTTACCTAAAACAAGTATGAAACTATTTTGCAAGGATAAAACTACGAGTACTTTGCGAGAATAAAACTACAAATAAATTGCGAGACAATAAAAGTAGATAGCTTTTCTCAACAATAAAGTCATTTGTCCCTAGGCAATTGATAACTAGACCGGTAATCATTCTTGCAATTTTACATGAGGGAGAGGCATGAGCTAACATACTTTCTCTACTTGGATAATATGCACTTATGATTGGAATTCTACCAAGCTTCCACAACTACTAAAGATCATTAATGTCGTAAAACCCAACTGTAGCATTAAGTATCAAGTCCTCTTTACTCCCATACGCAACAACCCACTTATCCGTGTTCGGGCTTCTATCATTCCGGCAACCGACAACAAGCAAATTATGAACGTATTGCAACACCCTACAGTGGGGACCTCATGTTTGCGCGAGACGGAGGGCACCGTAGGACAGCACCATAATAAAATATACACTCAAACCAACCACGATCATCAATTAGCCCATAGGACAAAACGAATCTACTCAAACATCATAGGATAACCACATATCATTAGGAAATAATATATAGTGTTGAGCACCATGTTTAAGTAAAGTTTACAGCGGGGAGAAGGGGTGTTACACCGCTGCATAGAGGGGGAGAAAGTTGGTGTTGACGGTAGCAAGATTGTTGATGTGGATTGCCGTCACGATCCTTGCCCCGGCGGCGCTCCGGCGCCATCGAGAGAGAGTGGGAGAGAGCCCCCCTCCTTCTTCTTCTTCCTTGGCCTCCCCCTAGATGGGAGGAGAGTTCCCCCTCTGGTCCATGGCCTTTATGGCGGTGGAGGGGCAGGAGCCCCTCCTAGATTGGATCTCCCTCTCTGTTCTCTTCTGTTTCGCCTTCCCCGGATCTGGCCGAAAACCGTTTCTTAAATATCCGGAGATCCGTAACTCCGATTGCACTGAGATTTTAACACGATTTTTTCCGGATATAAGCTTCCTTGCGCCCGAAGTAGAGCTCCAACCGACGTACGAGGTGAGCACAACCCACCACCGCGCGCCTGGCCCCTGGGGCGCGCCCTGGTCTATGTTGGGGGCTGTGGGCCCCTGTTTGCGTTGATTCCAAGTCCCAAAAATCACATATATTCCAAAATAATTCTCCGTAAGTTTTTATCGTGTTTGGACTTCGTTTGATATGGATATTCTACGAAACAAAAAACATGCAACAAACAGGAACTGGCACTGGGCACTAGATCAGTAGGTTAGTCCAATAAATCATATAAAATGTTGCCAAAAGTATGTGAAAGTTGTATAATATTGGCATGAAACAATAAAAAATTATAGATACAACGAAGACGTATCAGCATCCCCAAGCTTAATTCCTGCTCGTCCTCGAGTAGGTAAATGATAAAAAAGATAATTTTTAACGTGGAATGCTACCTAGCATAATCTTGATCATATGTCTAATCATGGCATGAATATTAAGACACAAATGATTCAAAGCAATAGTCTATAATTTGACATAAAGACATCAATACTTAGGCATCCCAACAAACAATCGTGTCTTTCAAAATATCAACGCTAAAGAAAGCTATCCCTACCAAATCATATAGTCTTGTCATGCTTTGTCTTCTTAACACAAAGTATTTATCATGCACGACCCCGATGACAAGCCGAGCAATTGGTTCATACTTTTTAACGCGCTTCAGCTTTTTCAACCCTCACACAATACATGAGCGCAAGCCATGGATATAGCACTATGGGTGGAATAGAGTATGATGATAGGGGTAAATATAAAGAAGACAAAAAGGTAAGAAAGTCTCACATCGACGCGGCTAACCAACGGACTATGGAGATGCCCATCAATTGATATCAATGCGAGGAGTAGGGATTGCCATGCAACGAATGCACTAAGAGCTATAAGTGTATGAAAGCTCAATACGAAAACAAAGTGGGTGTGCATTTAACTCCATAATGAAAAATTCCCTCTAGTATATGAAATTGACAACATAGGAGACACTCTATATGAAAAACATGGTGCTACTTTGAAGCACATGTGTGGAACTAGCATGCCCCTTCTCTTCCTTCTTTCTTTCATTTTTTTTTCTTTTTCTTTTTCTTTTTTTCTCTTTCTTTTTTTCTCTTTCTTTTTTTCTTTCTTTTTTTCTTTCTTTTTTTTGGTCCGGAGTCTCATCCGACTTGTGGGGGAATCATAGTCTCCATCATCCATTCCTTACTGGGACAATGCTCTAATAATGAATAATGATGATCATGACACTTCTATTTACTTAGAACTCAATATTACAACTCGATACCTAGAACAAAATATGACTCTATATGAATGCCTGTGGCAGTACCAGGATGTGCAATGATCTAGCGTAACATGTATAAAAAATGATGAATGGTGGCTGAGCCACAACTACTATGCCAGCTATATGATCATGCAAAGCAATATGACAATGAATGCTCAAGTCATCAAAACGGAAGCGGTGGAAGTTGCATGGCAATATATCTCGGAATGGCTATGGAAAGGCCATAATAGGTAGGTATGGTGGCTGTTTTGAGGAAGATATAATAAGGCTGCGAAGTTTGGATGCACCTGCGAAGTTTGCACCACATCTCGAGGTTAGAAAGGGCAATGCACGGTACCGTAGAGGCTAGCAAATTGCGGAAAGGTAAGAGTGCGTATAATCCATGGACTCACATTAGTCATAAAGAACTCACATACTTATTGCAAAAGTTTATTAGCCCTCAAAGCAAAGTACTACTACGCATCCCCCTAGGGGGATAGATTGGTAGGAAAAGACCATCGCTCGTCCCCGACCGCCACTCATAAGGAAGACAATCAATAATAAATCATGCTCCAACTTCATAGCATAACGACAGACTATACGTGCATGCTTCGGGAATCACAAACCTTAACACAAATATTCTTACTAACCACAACCGTTTACTAGTACCTCCCACATATTATCATCTCTATATCGCAAAACTATCGCAAGGAATCAAACATATCATATTCAGTGATCCATAAGTTTTATGTAGGATTTTATGACTAACCATGTGAATAACCAATTCCTGTTGACTCTCTAAATAGATATAAGTGAAGCAAGAGATTTTAATTATTTCTAAAAAAGACCATGCTCTAACAAATATAAGTGAAGCAAAAGAGCATTCTACAAATAACGGTTTTCCATGTGAAGAGAAACAGACAATCCAAACTTCAAATGATATAAGTGAAGTACATGAAGCATTCTATAAAGCCATACTCAAAAGATATAAGTGAAGTGCAATGAGCATTCTATAAATCAACCATGGACTATATCATACCAGCATGGTGCATAAAAGAAAAATGAAAACTAAACACAAAAGACGCTCCAAGATTTACACATATCACATGAATGAAACGAAAATGAAAACATACCGATACTTGTTGAAGAAAGATGGGATGCCTTCCAGGACATCCCCAAGCTTAGACGCTTGAGTCTCCTTAGATATTTACTTGGGGTGCTTTGGGCATCCCCAAGCTTGAACTCTTGCCTCCCCTCCTTCTCCTCATATCGAGACCTCCTCGATCTTTGAACACTTCATCCACACAAAACTTAACAGAAAACTCGGTAAGATACATTAGTATAATAGTGCAAATCACTACTTTAAGTACTGTTGCAAACCAATTAATATTTTGTTTTTGCATTGTAGCTACTGTATTATAACTTCTTCATGGCTTATACCACCGATAGAATCGATAGTTTCATGAAAACAAGCAAAACAATGCATCAAAAACAGAATCTGTCAAAAACAGGACAGTCTGTAGAAATCTGAACATTCACCATACTTTAATTCCAAAAGTTCTGAAAAATTAGGAAAAAATAAAAAAATTGTATAGCAATACTGTGCAAGAAGTTTCAGAAACTTTTGACGTTCCAGTAAAAAATGTAAAATTACGCACTACAGCCAAAGTTTCTGTTTTTGCACCGCACATACCAGCAAGCAATCTAATCATCCTAAAGGCAAATATTGGCACATTATTTTTATAATACAATGGATTTGTACAAGGGGATAATTATTTTTGTGAGAATCTTCATGAAAAATTTACATTGTTTCCATGAGCATGAACAGAAGTGTTCAAGGTCGACCCTCACTTCTCCAATGCATCACCTTTCAATCGCTTCTCTTTTTGAAAAAGTTTTTAGGTTCCCCTCTATATATTTTTGTTTTTAAACTTTATAAAAGCACTCAACAGAATAAAATGACTCTCTAAAACTTCCGGGTTGTCTCCCTGGCAGCGCTTTCTTTAAAGCCATTAAGCTAGGCATAAAGTGCTCAAGTAATGGATCCACCCGCATCCCAAGGTATATCAAAGCCAATTTTAATTAACAATGATTTGGCATTTAGTAGTGAGCACAAAGCAACATATATCATGCAATGACAAAGTCTAACTCTCTTCCTATGCATCGGCATGTCATACAAAAACAATTCATGCACATCAAGTAGAGGCCAATACATAGCATAATCAGTTTCTTGCAATTTTATCGTGTTGGAAACATAGAGAGGTGGAGATGTAGTTCCTCTCTCATAATAATTGCAAGTAGGATCAGCAAGCACATGCATATTATATTCATAAAAATTATCATGTGCAATGGCAAAAGGCAACCCATCAATGTATTCCTTAATAAGTGCAAACTTCTCCGATATAGTGTAGTTTGGAGAATTAAAAAAGATAATAGGACTATCATGTGTGAGTGCAATAGCAACAATTTCATTCTTAACATAAGGAACTATAGCAAGTTCATTTCCATAAGCATAATTCAAATTGGCATCATGGCCACAAGCATAGCAAGCATCAAGTTCATCAAAAAGGGATATTCCAAATGAATCAATGGGATCATAGCAATTATCATAGCATTCATCCTTCGGTAAGAATGAAGGGACATTAAACAATGTATGAGTTGAAGAGTTACTCTCATTAGAAGGTGGGCACGGGTAGCTAATCCATTCTTCCTCCGCTTGTTCTTCGCTCTCCTCATCATCTTTTTCATCAAATGAGCTCATAGTTTCATCAATTTCTTCTTCCATAGACTCCTGCAAAATATTAGTCTATTCTTGGACAGCGGAGACATTCTCAATAAATACATCAATATCGTAATTGCATTTATAATTATCATAGCAATATTTAAGTATAGCAAAAATTTTAGGTCTATAAACTGAATCATCAAAATCTTCATACTTTTCAAACAAAGATTCAATTTCATAAGCACCCTTAAAAGCAACAAATTCTTCTATTCATTCCACATCATAGTAATCATATATAACATTAGCATAAGAAGCCAAGGTTTCATTATCATTAAATTTGCATGAAAAGGGAAGGTGTGGAGCCTACATCCTAGAGCAACAAGTATAATCATATCTCAAGCATAAATTCCAAGCATACCAATGCAACATATCAATTTGATCCCATAATAATTTCCCTTTTTGTGTCAAGCGATAATCCCTGCAGTATTCACGTTGATCCAACGTGTCTCCCATTATCAAGTTGAATGGGGTTTTCTCAGGATTATCAAAGTATTGCATAATATTTTTAACATAACGAGCATCGAGGGTTTTAGGAGGTTCCCCACCTCCATGAGTAGCAAGTACAACTAATTTTTTTGGTGTTTCGTGTTCCATATCCATAACTAAAGATAGAGAACAACTTAGAACAGGAAGTAAAAACTACTTAGTGATAAAGCAAACAAGCACACACGAGAATATTCAACCCACGCTATTGCTCCCCGGCAACGGCGCTAGAAAAAGGTCTTGATAACCCACAAGTATAGGGTATCGTTTGTAGCCTTTTTTGATAAATAAGAGTGTCGAACCCAACGAGGAGCTAAAGGTAGAACAAATATTCCCTCAAGTTCTATCGACCACCGATACAACTCTACGCACACTTGACATTTGCTTTACCTAAAACAAGTATGAAACTATTTTGCAAGGATAAAACTACGAGTGCTTTGAAAGAATAAAAATATGAATAAATTGCAAGACAATAAAATTAGATAGCTTTTGTCAACAAGAAAGTCATTTGTCCCTAGGCAATTGATAACTAGACCGGTAATCATTCGTGCAATTTTACATGAGGGAGAGGCACGAGCTAACATACTTTCTCTACTTGGATCATATGCACTTATGATTGGAACTCTAGCAAGCATCCGCAACTACTGAAGATCATTAAGGTCATAAAACCCTACCACAACATTAAGTATGAAGTCCTCTTTACTCCCATACGCAACAACCCTCTTATCCGTGTTCAGGCTTCTGTCACTCCGGCAACCGACAACAAGCAAATTATGAACGTATTGCAACACCCTACAACGGGGACCCCTCACATTTGCGTGAGACGGAGGGCACCATAGGACAGCACCATAATAAAATATACACTCAAACCAACCACGATCATCAATTAGCCCATACGACAAAACTGATCTACTCAAACATCATAGGATAACCACATATCATTAGGAAATAATATATAGTGTTGAGCACCATGTTTAAGTAGAGATTACAGCGGGGAGAAGTGGTGTTACACTGCTGCATAGAGGGGGAGAAAGTTGGTGTTGACGGTAGCAATATTGTTGATGTAGATCGCCGTCACGATCCTTGCCCCGGCGGCACTCCGGCGCCACCGGGAGAGAGGGGGAGAGAGCCCCCTCCTTCTTCTTCTTCCTTGGCCTCCCCCCTAGATGGGAGGAGAGTTCCCCCTCTAGTCCATGGCCTCCATGGCGGCGGAGGGGCAGGAGCCCCCTCCTAGATTGGATCTCCCTCTCTGTTCTCTTCTATTTCGCCTTCCCCAGATCTGGCCGAAAACCGTTTCTTAAATATCCGGAGATCCGTAACTCCGGTTGCACTGAGATTTTGACACGATTTTTTTCGGATATAAGCTTCCTTGCGCCCGAAGTAGAGCTCCAACCGACTTACGAGGTGAGCACAACCTACCACCACGTGCCTGGCCCCTGGGCGCGCCCTGGTGTATGTTGGGGGCTGTGGGATCCCGTTTGCGTTGATTCAAAGTCCCAAAAATCACAAATATTCCTAAATAATTCTCTGTAAATTTTCAAAGCGTTTGGACTTTGTTTGATATGGATATTCTGCGAAACAAAAAACATGCAACAAACAGGAACTGGCACTGGGCACTGAATCAATAGGTTAGTCCAATAAATCATATAAAATTTTGCCAAAAGTATGTGAAAGTTGTATAATATTGGCATGAAACAATCAAAAATTATAGATACAACAGAGATGTATCAGCAAGCAAGTTGGATTCACACCCACTTAGTTTTCTTTTTGAGCTTTCATACACTTATAGCTCTTAGTGCATCCATTGCATGGCAATCCCTACTCCTTGCATTGACATCAATTGATGGGCATCTCCATAGCCCATTGATTAGCCTCGTCGATGTGAGACTTTCTCCTTTTTTGTCTGCTCCATATCAGCCCCCGTCATCATATTCTATTCCACCCATAGTGCTATATCCGTGGCTTGCGCTCATTTATTGCGTGGGAGTTGAAAAAGCTGAAGCGCGTTAATAAGTATGAACCAATTGCTTGGCTTGTCATCGGGGTTCTGCATGATAAATACTTTGTGTTAAGAAGATGGAGCATGACAAGGCTATATGATTTTGTAGGGATAATGTTCTTTACCATTGATATTTTGAAAGACATGATAGTTTGTTGGGATGCCCGAGTATTGATGTCTTTATGTCAAATTATAGACTATTGCTTTGAATCATTCAGATCTTAATATTCATGCCACAAAAGAGAGATTACATGATGAATATGATAGGTAGCTTTCCACATCAAAAATTCCAATTTTTATCATTTACCTACTCGAGGACGAGCAGGATTAAGCTTGGGGATGCTTGAGACGTCTCCAACGTATCTATAATATTTGATTGTTCCATGCTATTATAGTATCAATCTTTGATGTTTTATATGCAATATTATATAATTTTTTGGGACTAGCCTTTTAACTTAGTGCCAAGTGGTAGTTGCTGTTTTTTGCCTGTTTTTGGTTTTCCGGGAAATCAGCACCAAACAAAGTCCAAATGCCCTGAAAATTCTTGTCGATTTTTTTCTAGACATAAGAGACCCTAGAAGCTTCGGGAGAGGGCCAGAAGATGAAGGAGTAGGCCACAAGGCACATGGGCGCACCCAAGGGGGTAGGCCGCCCACGTGACTTGTGGGTCCCTCGTTCCTCCGTTTGACCTAATTCCAGCTCTATAAATTCTCTAATATCGAGAAACCAATAGAGAGCCACCCGAAACACTTTTTTCGCTGCCGCAAGCTTCTGTTCTCGTGAGATCCCATGTGGAGGCCTTTTTCGGTACACTGCTGTAGGGGGAATCGATCATGGAGGGGCTCTACATCAACCTTGTTGCCCTTCCGATGATGTGTGAGTAGTTTACCATGGACCTACAGGTCCATAACTAGATGGCTTCTTCTCTCTCTTTGATCTTCAATACAATGTTCTCCTTGATGTTCTTGGAGTTCTATTCGATGTAATCCTTTTTGCAGTGTGTTTGTTGGGGTCTGATGAATTGTGGATATATGACCATATTATCCATGAATATTATTTGAGTCTTTTCTGACTTCTTATATCTCCGCCAGGGATACTTCCCTCCGGGAGGGGGAAATCGAAGCCATCGTTCATACGTCTCCAACGTATCTATAATTTTTTATTGTTCCATGCTATTATATTATCTACCTTGGATGTTTTATATGCATTAATATGCTATTTTATATCAATTTTTGCTTGTACCTCCTACTGAATTGATACCTTGGTTCTTAACTGAGGGAAATACTTATCTCTACTTTGCTGCATCACCCTTTCCTCTTCAAGGAAAAAATCAACGCAAGCTCAAGAAGTAGCAATCGTTATCACCAACAACCCTCTCACCTTGGAAGGACCAATCTTCATCAACATCTTCACCAGCACCATCTTATCTCAAAACCCTAGTTCATCTCTTGTGTTCAATCTTTGTATCAAAACCTCAGATTGGTACCTGTGGGTAACTAGTAGTGTTGATTACAACTTGTAATTGATGCTAGTTGGTTTATTTGGTGGAAGATTAAATGTTCAGATCCATTATGCTATTTATTATCCCTCTAATTGGAGCATGAATATGATTCGTGAGTAGTTTCTTATGTTCTTGAGGACATGGGAGAAGTTTTGTCATAAGTAATCATGTGAATTTGGTATTCGTTCGATATTTTGATGATGTGTATCTTGTGATTCCCTTAGTGGTGTTATGTGAACGTCGACTACATGACACTTTACCATCTTTGGGCCTAAGGGAATGCATTATGGAGTAGTTATTAGATTATGGGTTGCTAGAGTGACAGAAGCTTAAATCCTTGTTTATGCGCTATTCCGTAAGGGGCTGATTTGTATCCATATGTTTAATGCTGTGGTTAGATTTTATCTTAATTCTTCTTTCGTAGTTGAGGATGCTTGCGAGAGGGGTTAATCATAAGTGGGAGGCTTTTTCAAGTAAGAACAGCAACCAAGCACCAGTCCACCCACATATCAAAATATCAAAGTAGCGAACGCGAATCAAACCAACATGATGAAAGTGACTAGATGAAATTCCTGTGTGTCCTCAAGAACGTTTTACTTATTATCAGAGACCGTTCCGGCATGTCCTTTTCTACAAAAAGGATTGGGCTATGTTGCTGCACTTTTGTTACCATTATTATTACTTGCTCGTTACAAATTATCTTGCTATCAAACTATCTGTTACCGACAATTTCAGTGCCTGCAGAAAATACCTTGCTGAAAACCGCTTGCCATTTCCTTCTGCTCCTCGTTGGGTTCGACACTCTTACTTATCGAAAGGACAATGATTGATCCCCTATACTTGTGGGTCATCAAGACTTCTGCACCGTTTCCGGGGAGTGAAGCACTTCTGGTGAGTGGAATTTGGTAAGGAAAAATTTATATTACGTGCTGAAATTTACTGTTACTTGTTACTATGGGAAACAATCCTTTGAGCGGTTTGTTCGGGGTATCTTCACCTCGTCCGAAAGCACAAAGAGTTGCTCCTCAACCTAGTACACCTACTAAAAATATTGGTTATGATATTCCTTCGGGTATGATAGAGAAACTGCTAGCTAATCCTTATGCAGGAGATGGAACACTACATCCTGATATGCACCTAATCTATGTGGATAAATGATTGCTTGTATCTGTGTTGGTATTTCCCCTAAGAGGAGAGGATGATGCAGCACATCAGCGGTAAGTATTTCCCTCAGTTATGAAACCAAGGTTATCAATCCAGTAGGAGTACCAAGTAACACTATGTAAACAGCACTTGCACACAAAGCACAAAAATTTGCATCCCAACGCGTAAGAGGGGTTGTCAATCCCTCCTCGGTATTGAGATAGATTAAATTGTATGAGAATGGATAAATAGAACTAGCAAAAACACAAAATAAAATAAATAAAGAAAAGTGCAGCAATGTATTTTTGAATTTTTTGGATTAATAGATCTGAAATAATATGATAGGAAATAGACCCGGTGGCCGTAGATTTCACTAGAGGCTTCTCTGGAGAAAATAGCATACGGTGGGTAAACAAATTACTGTTGGGCAATTGTTAGAAAAGCGAATAATCATGACAATATTCAAGGCAATCATCATGTATATAAGCATCACGTCCAAGATTAGTAGACCGACTCCTGCCGGCATCTACTACTATTACTCCACACATCGACCGCTATCCAGCATGCATCTAGGTTATTAAGTTCATGGAAAAACGTAGTAATGCAATAAGAATGATGACATGTGTCGTGGGAAACCACGGCCACCTATGGGGCCATCAGCCCCTTGTGGTTTGGCGGGGGGATGAACACATTGCACAAAGAGCGGAGAACGTAGCACAGCACGACAGAGATCACACGGGCAATTTTACACAGGTTCGGGCCGTCGTGACTCCTGCTTTGGTGGATTGATGGTGGATTGTGGTGGAAAACACAGCACTCTTGCCCGGCAGGGTTGCCTCGGGGCGAGGGCAGCTACGCGCGTACGAGTGTACAAGGGTCCGAATCCTCTCTATGGTTGCCATGGCCCTCCTTTTATATATCAAGGGGTCACCACAATGGCAAATCAGTCATTGCGTACTGATTAGATAGCGAATAGTGCTATCATACCTAACTCTTCAGACAGAGCAGTGCGCATTTAATGCGCCACTTAATGCCACATCATGGCATGCCCGGCAAGCCTTGCCGGTTGCTCGGCCACCTTCTCGTCTGTCTGCTTGACACGTCTCTGGACAGGTGTCATTTGGAGGTGATTTCCATAGGAAGTGGCTGCTACGTGCCAAATAACAGCCACCTAGTCACTTGGGGGCTTGACACCGCACCGATCGATGAGTTGCGTCGCTGTGAGGTGGAGCGGTGGAGCCTTGGAGTGGTAGTTTGCCTTCGTCGCGCCTAGCAGGCCTGCCGGGACGGTCTTGAGGCTCGTCTTCTGGGCCACCTCGACCTCGCCAGGCTCGCCTGCCCAGCAAGGAAGGCTTTCCCTTAGTGGTGTCTTGCTCATTTAGCTTGTCTTGGTCTTCTTGATCTGCCCTTTGATTCCTCAAAGAGCTATCTCTTCAATTTGATCTTGACTTGGATGTTGTAAGTTGCCGGGCCAGCGATTTGCTGTCCGTGCATAAGTCAGGGGGAAACATACACCCCTGTTTGTGTACCCCGACAGAGGCCCCCCGGCCTGAGCCATACGTGTCGCTGGGCATGTTGTGTTAGGCCACAAAGAGTGCACGGACACGTGGCGAGAGAATGCTGCGCGTGCAGCGGTTTGTCATGATAACCAGTCAATCCAACGTCCACTTCGCGTAATTGTCGCGGGTCGTGGGGTAGTTAGACTGCAGCAGTTAATGTGAAATGGTAACTTTCTGAAGAGTCGCACCCTCCCCCCACGTCCTTTCCTTAAGAGAGGAAAATGCTAAAGGGAACTGTTCATTCGTCGCCCGCTCCGCCCCTCCACCATCTTCTTCCGCAAGCCAACCAACTGTTCTTCCTCCTCGCCCATACTTGCCATCGATCCCCCACCCAACTTCCTTCCCCCGTCCCCGTCACAGCTTTGAAGAAATGGGGAAGAAAGCCACCGCCAAGGGGAAGCGGACGGCCACCGCGAAAGAGGCGACCGCTGAGGGGAGCAAGAGAGCAACGGAGCTGGACAGGAGACGACGGGGACACGTTGTCTTCTTCCCGTCGAATCTGGATGGCGAAGTGCTGGAAGCAAGGTACGGATATCTGTGGGGGAAGAAAGTCCCAAAGGGGCATGGTGCACCCAAAGTTCTGGCGGAGGGGGAACATGACCTGCCAGATTCATACCAATTCTTTTGCGCGTATTTCATCTGTGGTCTCTGTCCTCCCTTCTTGGATTTCTTTGAAGCAATGATGGTGATCTATGGATTCCATCTTCTGGATTTCACGCCAAACGCAATGGCGTGCATGGCAATTTTTGCCCACTTGTGTGAGAACTTCGTCGGAGTCGCCCCCAATGTCAACTTGTTCAGGCACTATTTTGTCCCGCGGGTGGAGAACAAAAACCACCGTTCCGGGAACATAAGTTGGATGCCACGAGTGCCAAGGGAGAACTGGGATTACCTCCCTGGTCAACAGCACGACAGATGGGAGGAGTGGAGGGGAGATTGGTGCTGGATCCAGGACGAGAAGGCCCCAGATTTCTGCCAGGCGCGGGCGGAGTGCCTCGAGCGTGGCAACGATTGGAGGGAAGTCGGCCTTACCAATGATAAGCTCCGCCCGGCAATAAATAGGATCACCCGCCTAAAGGCTGCCGGGCTAACCATCGGGCACGTGGGGGCCGACTTCATCCTTCACCGTATTGCGCCATTGCAGAAGAGGGATAGGTTTGCCTGGCAGTACGGGGATGCCGCAGATAGGATGAGGTTGCTTCCTGGCCTGGCCAACAATTTGTCAGTCTATGGCCATGCTTGGTTGTGCGAACAACTGTTCAGCAGCCTTGGGCTGTTCAAGTTGCCAGCAAATGTCATCCCACTGAACATCAACTCCGCCAAGGACCAAATCCTGACATGGATGCCAGACTGCAATGCCCAGGGAGTCTCGAACGATTGGCAGCTGCCCGGGCTTGATGAAGAGCTTGCGTGGTCGTCCACCTTGGTGGAAAGGGCTACCAAGGTGGAGGCCAACATGTACAAGTGCACCTCCAATGCGGAGGAGGCGTACATCAAGAGGCGGCTCAAGGAGGACAGAGCACTCCGTGCTACTGCGATGGCGAAGGCCGGGAAGGCAATGAAGGGGAAGGAGGAGGCTAAAGGTGAAGGCCCTTCCCACGGCAGGAGTGCGGCACCAGCCATGGAGGGGGCTGCCGGGGATGATCCTGCCGGGGACGAGCCTACCGGGGAGGAGCTTGCCAGGGACGGGCCTTCCGGGATTGAGGCTCTGTACACCGCGGCAGCAGAGGCCCAGGAGGAAGAGGGGGTAGAGGAGGCGGAGGAGCCCGAGGAGGAGTGGCTCACGACAGGCCCTCAAGCCCCCGAGCCAGTCTTGGACCAGCGCCCTCGTAGGCGGGTCGCCAACCGGGGAGCTGTGGTTCCCGACCCTGCGCCTGCTGCTAAGAAGGAGAAGAATATTACCTCCAAGGGTAGCAAGCTGGATGTGTTGCGCCGGCAATCCTCCCGCCTCGCCGGGGCTAAAACCCCTCCCGCCAAGCAATCGGTGGTTGCGGGAGTTGACTGCAGCTCCCAGTCCGGCTCGGGCTCCTCGCAAAGCTCGTCCTCGTCGGAGCCCCCTATGCCTCAGCAAGGCTCAAAGCTTCCAGGAAGCTCCGTCCCTCCGCTCTAGAAGAGAAGCAGGGCACCCTCGTCATCCGTGGAGTTCGAGCTGAGCTCCATGCTCATTGACGAAGAGTAAGGAAGACCGCTCCTCTTTTCTCATAGTAGTTTCAGTATGCCTACTTGCCCTTGTTGACTGATCTTGCTTGCCGCTGTTGACAGGGAGGAGGAGGAGGAGACCGAGACTCTCATCCACCAGTCCAAACGGCTCAGGCGTGCGGGGCCACCGAAGACTGTGGAGGACATGAGCCTAGAGGGGAGCATCCCGAACGACCCGTCGCCAAGCCCCCAGCTCAGCCCCCTGCACGAGGGCATAGGATTGGCCCCTCTCGCGGGGAGTGATGCAGGAGAGCTCCCAACCTCCTCGGCTGGAGGAGGAGGAGAGATGACTCAGGGCGAGCCCCTTCAAGAGGGGCCTACCCTGCCCGCCGATCAAGTCGAGGAACCCCCGACTATGGCTTCCACGGGAGGACTTTCCCAGGATGACATCGTGGTTGTCACAAAAGGGGACGGGAATCATGGCTCGGTAACTGATGTTGCCGGGGAAACTGAGGCTTCCGCCCGGCAGACCTCTCCGGGTAATTCATTTGCTCTTCTTCCCCCGCTTTTTTTACCATCTCGCCCCATGCTTCTGGTTCTCTAATACTTCTGCTTCTTCACTATTGCTTGTTGTCTTGGCTTGCAGTCCCTCAGGCCGAAGAGCCTGAACTGCTGGAAGAAGTGGCCAGCATAGGGAGAGATGCTGCGGACAAAGCTGCCAAGATCGCTGCCGCGGAGGGCTAGGGACATGTTGCCAGGAGTGTCTAGGAGCCTCTGACGGGAATGGAGCAGATCCTCGACGGCGCGCCAGGGGCGGGGGCAATGGTTGAGGAGAAAGTCCCCCTCCAAGCCATGGATCCCCTCCCCTCATTTGGTGCCGTGGCGGGGGCCTCGCAGCCATCCTCGAGCCAGTTGGCGCTGGTGCTTGCGCAACCTGGGCTCGGTGCCCCTGGCTCGTCAGTGGCGACGAGCACAGAACTTGATGAAGAGCTCCAGCGCATTCTAGCATCGCCGTATCAAGGGGTCGACGAGGTAGATGACTCTGTTGCTGTCGCAATGGAATTATCTTTCCTGTAGTCCATGGCGGCAGGCATTAAGGAGATGCAGGGCCGGCACAGCCAGAAATGGCAGGTGCTCAAGGAGCAGTGCAAATCCGCCAACAAGGTGGACCAGTAACTGAGGGACAAAGGTACCGAGCTGCGCGACTGGCACAGCAAGCAGTTCCAGGTCCTGATGAGGCAGCAGGAGACGATTTCGATGGCGAGGGAGGATGTCATCGCCCGGGAGGCCCGCATGGTGGAGCGCGAGGCGTTTCTGGATGCCAAGGAGCAGGACATCTCTTCTCGGGAGGAGAAGCTCGAGGCCACCCTCCACGCCAAGGATGAGGATCTGGAAGCCCTCGTGCAGCAGCGCACCAAGGGGATGGAGGACAAGCTCAAGGCCGCCTTGGATGCCCTCACTGCTGATTCTGCTACTCAACTGAAGAAGCTCGCTGATGACCTTGCCGCTGCGTCCACTGCCAAGACCGACCTCGATCAACAGGTGGCCAAGCTGACTGAAGAGCTTTCCGGGAGCGCCAAGGAGGCCGCAACCCTCAAGGAGGAGGCACAGAAAGCAGAGATCCTTCTGAAGGATATACAGTCGCGGCTCTCCTCCAAGAGCCAAGGCCTCGAGACTGCCAATGGCACCATTGAAGATCTGAAGGCCAGGATTGGCACCTTGGAGAGCTCGGCAGAGTCCAGCAGGGCACGTGAGCAGCGGCTGACAAAGGACCTGGATACCGCAAGGCGTCTTCGGAAGGATGCAGAGGAGAAGCTGGCGAATCATTCTGAGCAGGTCGACCTTTGGATCAAGAGCTTGATCGACATTGCCGCCCGTCTCATTGCTCAGACTGCAGCGATGGGCATGGATGGGCCAGTCTTTTCAGCCAGCAGGCAAGAGGTCCCCAGCGTCAAGCTAGGGGTCTTCTTCAATGAGCTGGTCGAGAAGCTGAAGGCACATGAGGAGGGAAGGGCCGGACGCTTTGCGACTGAATCTCAGAAGCTTGCCCGTAATGCCCTCTTCATGCTTCTGAGCAACATCGCCTGCCGCCATCTGGACCTCAATCTCGTTGATGGCTTCAAGAAGCCGCCGGTGGGCGCGGACGTTTCGGTTGCCGAAGAGAAGGCCGCCCCTCTCGCCAACAAGGTCCTTGATGTCCCTACCGCTCCACGAGGTCGCCAGGCCCGGCCTTGAATTATCCTTGCCGCTGTGCTGTCCTGTAACAAAACATGATGTATGTCTTATGCTTAGACACCGTACTGCGTATGTTTGTGCGGAACTGATGTTTTTACTTAATCCCGATTGCATGTTTATCCCTCTAGAGTTCACCCATCAGTGCTCGCACGATTAGTCTCCGTGCGTATTTCAGCTGCCTGCCGGTACCATACTGCCGCGATTGTCATAAGGGTCGAGCCCTTAGTAGTTATCTTGGTGAAGATACGTCCTGGCAGTTTTTTCCTCGACAGTTTTGACATTACTACCCATTCTGCGAGCAGGCTCGGAACAGAGCGAGGGTGTAGACAAAAACTGATAAGGTGTCGTCCATACGACAGATTTCCTCATACGAACACCTTGGTATCCAAGGGATAAACAAATGCGAAACCTTAAGGTCATGACTGGGAAAGGATTGCGTAAACTTAGCTTTTTTCTTCGCTCCCTTCTACTCCTTTCAGCCGCGGCCGCTCATCGCATTAGCATGCTTTGGGGAGGATAGCTGTCGTGCGTGTTGTTCTCCGGTTCCCGTCAGGGCAGGACGCGGTGTAAGGCACGACCGGCTTCTCTCTCCTCCTCTCCACATGCTTTAGACAACCTGGTAGCGGCTGGCATAAGAAGTCACGCTAACGCGGACTGCCTTGCCGAGCACACTTGCCGGGGTGCCGATCGATGGATTCGCACCAGCGCTCTACTCAGGATTTCCCTAAGCAGGGTAAATGCTGAACTGAGTTTCGCACGGTGCTCATCGACATTGATGAGGCTAAAACCGAGAGTGGCTCGATTTTCAATAAGTGGGAGTTGTGGAGAGAGAAACCTTGTACCCGTACACTTTGTTCCTTTCCCCTGGACAGGGCTTGCATGGCGATCATGCTGCCCGATCCGTTGGGGTTGGCTCGCCGTTATCATTACTAGTTCTCGCCGCTGCAGCGGCCGCGGCGGAGGGAGGCGGTGGAAGTCGAACAGGGGGCGGGGGAAGTGATATCGCTTCCTCCCTCTGTTCCCACCATCCCCCCGCCTTAGCTTGGGCGTCACAGATGACGAAGCCATTGATGACAAAGATGATGAAGATGACGTGCTACGTACGCTTCTCGGGTTCGCGCAAACGCATCGACCCCTACCTGGCGCGCCAAAGATGTCATGGGAAACCACGGCCACCTATGGGGCCATCAGCCCCTTGTGGTTCGGTAAGGGGATGAACACATTGCACAAAGAGTGGAGAATGTGGCACAGCACAGCAGAGATCACACGGGCAATTTTACCCAGGTTCGGGCCGCTGCGAGGCCTAAAACCCTACTCCTACTTTGGTGGATTGATGGTGGATTGTGGTGGAAAACGCAGTGCTCTTGCCCGGCAGGGTTGCCTCGGGGCGAGGGCAGCTACGCGCATACGAGTGTACAAGGGTCCGAATCCTCTCTATGGTTGCCATGTCCCTCCTTTTATAGATCAAGGGGTCACCAAAATGGCAAATCAGTCATTGAGTACTGATTAGATAGCGAATAGTGCTATCATACCTAACTCTGCAAACAGAGCAGAGCACATTTAATGTGCTGCTTAATGTCACATCGTGGCATGCCCGGCAAGCCTTGCCGGGCTGCTCGGCAACCTTTTCGTCTGTCTGCTTGACACGTCTCTAGACGGGTGTCATTTGGAGGTGCTTTCCATAGGAAGTGGCTGCCACGTGCCAAATAACAGCCACTTAGTCACTTGGGGGCTTGACACCGCACCGATCAATGACTTGTGTCGCTGTGAGGTGGAGCGGTGGAGCCTTGGCGGGGTAGTTTGCCTTCGTCGCGCCCGGCAGGCCTGCCGGGATGGTCTGGAGGCTCATCTTCGAGGCCACCTCGACCTCGCCAGGCTCGCCTGCCCGGCAAGGGAGGCTTTCCCTTAGTGGTGTCTTGCTCATTTAGCTTGTCTTGGTCTTCTTGATCTGCCCTTTGATTCCTCATAGAGCTATCTCTTCAATTTGATCTTGACTTGGATGTTGTAAGTTGCCGGGCCGGCGATTTGCTGTCCATGCACAAGTTAGGGGGAAACATACACTCCTGTTTGTGTACCCTGACAACATGATGTAGACAAGATCTATTCATGTAGGAATAGACCCCATCTTTTTATCCTTAATGGAAAAAATACATGCGTGTCATGTCTCCTTTTGTCACTGAGATTGAGCACCGCATGATTGAACCCATCACAAAGCACCTCTTCCCATGGCAAGAAAAATCAATCTAGTTGGCGAAACCAGACCAAAGTTTTGGAGAAGAAATATGAGGCTATAAAGATCATGCACAAAAGAGTTCAGAGAAGACTCAAATAATATTCATAGATAGAACTGATCATAAACTCACAATTCATCGGATCCCAACAAACACAACGCAAAAAGTCATTACATCATATAGATCTCCAAGAACATCGAGGAGAACATTCTATTGAAGATCAAGAAGAGAGAAGAAGCCATCTAGCTACTGCCTACGGACCCGTAGGTATGTGGTAAACTACTCACGCATCATCGGAGGGGCAAGGGTGATGATGAAGAACCCCTCCGTGATCGTTGACCCCTCCGGCAGAGCGCCAGAGATGGCCTCTAGATTGGATCTCGTGGTTCTGGAACTTGCGGCAGCGGAAACTGTTTTCTCTCGACTCCCCTAGGGTTTTTGGGATTTTCGAGTATTTATAGAGCTGATAGTCGGTGGAGAAGCCTCCCGTGGGCTCCACTACCCACCAGGGCATGTCGGGTGCCTCTGGCACGCACTGGTGCCTAGTGGGCCCCACGGGCCTCCTCTGGTGTACTTCTTGGGATCCCCTGGTGTCTTTCGGGCAGAAAAAATTCTCCAAAAAGGGTCGTGGCATTTGGACTCTGTTTGGTATTGATTTTCTATGAAGTAAAAAACAAGCAAAAAACAGCAACTGGCACTGGGCACTATGTCAATAGGTTAGTCCCAAAAAATGATATAATGTTGCTAGTAATGAGTATAAAACATCCAAGAAGCATACTTTAATAGCATGGAACAATCAAAAATTATAGATATGTTGGAGACATATGAATGAAGTTTGTGGATTATTTAAGCTTGCAGGTTTACTCGGAGATGAAGTTAAGAAGAAGGTTTTCCCTTTATCTTTGGGGGGGGGGGGAAGCATTGACATGTTATAGGCTATGTGATGATATTGGAGCCTGGGACTGGAATCGATTGAAATTGGAATTTCATCAAAAGTTTTATCCTATGCATCAAGTTCATCATGATCGGAATTATATATATAATTTTTGGCCCCATGAAGGAGAAAGTATCACTCAAGCTTGGGGGAGGATTAAATACATGATGTATACATGCCCCAATCATGAGCTGGGAAATTATCTTGCAGAATTTTTATGCTCGGCTTTCTCATGATAATCAAACCATGCTCGATTCTTCTTCGACTGACTCCTTTATGAAGAAAACTATTGAATTCAGATGAAACCTTCTAGAAAGAATTAAACGCAACTCTAAAGATTGGGAACTCGGCAAAGGTAATGAGTCAGGTATAACACTTAAGTTTGATTGTGTTAAAAATTTTATGGATACCGATGCTTTTCACAAGTTTAGCACTAAATATGGACTTGATTCTGAGATAGTAGCCTCTTTTTGTGAATCATTTGCTACTCATGTTGATCTCCCTAAGGAGAAATGGTTTAAATTTCATCCACATGTTAAAGAAAAGATTGAGGAGCCAGTTATAGTTAAAGATGAAACTATCATTTACAATGTTGGTCCAGTTGTGCCTACTGCTTATATTAAAAAAACCACCTTTCCCTGTAAGGATAAAGTAACATGCTAAGGTTTCAACCATGGTTAACAAAAGTAATATTAGAGCACCTAGACCCTCTGAACAAATTAAAGTAGAACCTATTATTGCTATGGTTAAAGATCTCTTGGTTGATAATATTGATGGGCATGTTATTTACTTCTGTGATGAAGATGCTAGAATTGCCAAAACAAATACTAAAGATAAGAATAAACCTGTTGTTGGCATGCTTGTTGTCTCAGTTAAAATAGGAGATCATTGTTATCATGACTTATATGATCTGGGTGCTAGTGTTAGTGCAATCCTTTTACTTTATACCAAGAAATTATGAATGATATTACACCTGCTGAAATAGAAGATACCGATGTCACTATTAAACTTGCAAACATAGATACTATCACAACACTTGGGATTGTTAGATATGTTGAAGTCTTCTGTGGGAAAATAAAATACCCTACTGATTTTCTAGTTCTTGGTTCTCCACAAGATGATTTTCCCCATAATATTTGGTAGACCTTTCTTGAACACTGTTAATGCTAGGATAGATTGCAATAAAGAAACCGTCAATGTTAATTTTGGTGATGTGTCTCATGAGTTTAATTTCTCTAATTTTCGTAGGAAACCTCATGATAAAGAATTGCCTAGTAAGGATGAAATAATTGGTCTTGCTTCTATTGCCGTACCACCTACTGACCCATTAGAATAATATTTGCTAGAACATGAAAATGATGTGCACTTGCATGAAAGAAATGAAATAGATAAGATGTTCTTTGATCAACAACCTATTCTTAAACACAATTTGCATGTTGAAACTCTAGGAGGCCCTTCTCCACCTAAGGGTGATCCTGTGTTTGAATTGAAACAATTACCTGATACTTTGAAATACGCATATTTTGATGAGAAGAAGATATATCCTATTATTATTAGTGCTAACCTTACAGAGCATGAAGGAATGAGATTATTAAAAACTCTAAGGAAGCACCGTGCTGTTATTGGATATACTCTTGATGATCTTAAGGGCACTAGTCCCACTCTCTGTCAGCACAAGATTAATATGGAACAGGATGCTAAACCAGTTGTTGATCATCAACGGCGATTAAATCCTATGATGAAGGAAGTGGTAAGAACTGAAATATTAAAGCTTCTGGAAGCAGGTATAATTTATCCTAGAACTGATAGTAGATGGGTAAGTATTGTTCATTGTGTCCCTAAGAAAGAAGGTATTACTGTTGTTCCTAATGATAAAAATGAACTTATCCCACAAAGAATTGTGACTGGTTATAGAATGGTAATTGATTTCAGAAAATTAAATAAAGCCACTAGAAAAGATCATTACCCTTTGCCTTTTATTGATCAAATGTTAGAAAGATTATCTAAGCAGACACACTTTTGCTTTCTTGATGGATATTCTGGTTTCTCTCAAATTCCTGTATCGTAACCTGATCAAGAGAAAAGCACCTTTACTTGTCCTTTTGGAACTTATGCTTATAGACATATGCCTTTTGGTTTATGCAATGCACCTGCTACCTTTCAAAGATGTATGACTGCAATATTCTCTGATTTTTTTGAAAAGATTGTTGAGGTTTTCATGGATGATTTTTCCATTTACGGAACTTCTTTGGATGATTGCTTAAGCAACCTTGATCGAGTTTTGCAGAGATGTGAACAAACTAATCTTGTCTTGAATTGGGAGAAGTGCCACTTTATGGTTAATGAAGGTATTGTCTTGGGGCATAAAATTTCCGAACGAGGTATTGTGGTGGATAAAGCTAAAGTTGATGTAATTAAGAAAATGCCATGTCCTAAAGATATTAAATGTATAAGAAGTTTCCTCAGTCATGCTGGCTTCTATAGAAGGTTTATTAAAGACTTCTCCAAAATTTCTAGGCCTCTTACTAATCTCTTGCAAAAAGATATTCCATTTGTTTTTTATGATGATTGTGTATAAGCCTTTGAAACACTTAAGAAAGCCTTAACCTCTGCACCTATTGTTCAACCACCTGATTGGAACTTGCCTTTTGAAATTATGTGTGATGCTAGTGATTATGCTGTTGGTGCTGTTCTAGGACAAAGAGTTGATAAGAAATTAAATGTTATCCATTATGCTAGTAAGACTTTAGATAGTTCTCAAAGAAAGTATGCCACTACCGAGAAAGAATTTCTAGCAGTTGTTTTTGCTTGTGATAGATTTAGATCTTACATAGTCGATTCTAAAGTAATTGTTCACACCGATCATGCTGCTATTAAATACCTTATGGAAAAGAAAGATGCAAAACCTAGACTCATTAGGTGGTTTCTTTTGCTACAAGAATTTGACTTGCATATCACTGATAGGAAGGGAGCTGAGAATCCCGTTGCTGATAACTTGTCTAGGTTAAAAAATATTCTTGGTGACCCACTACCTATTGATGATAGCTTACCCGATGAACAACTAGCTGTCATAATTGCTTCTCGTAATACTCCTTGGTATGGAGACTATGCTAATTATATTGTTGCTAAATTTATACCACCTAATTTTACATACCAACAAAAGAAAAAAATCTTCTTTGAATTAAGACATTAGTTTTGGGATGACCCACATCTTTATAAAGAAGGAGTAGATGGTATTATTAGATGTTGTATACCTAAGCATGAACAGGAACAAATCTTACGAAAATGTCACTCCGAAGCCTATGGAGGACACCATGCGGGAGATAGAACTACACACAAGGTATTAGAATTTGGTTTTTATTGGCCTACTCTTTTCAAGGATGCTCGTAAGTTTGTTTTATCTTGTGATGAATGTCAAAGGATTGGTAATATTGGTAGACATTAGGAAATGCCTATGAATTATTCACTTGTTATTGAACCATTTGATGTTTGGTGTTTTGATTATATGGGACCTTTTCCTTCCTCTAACGGGTATACACATATTTCGGTTATAGTTGATTATGTTACTAAGTGGGTAGAAGCTATTCCAACTAGTAGTGCTGATCATAACACCTCCATTAAAATGCTTAAAGAAATTATTTTCCTGAGGTTTGGGGTCCCTAGATATTTAATGACTGATGGTGGTTCACATTTTATTCATGGTACCTTTCGTAAATTGCTTGCTAAATATGATGTCAACCATAGAACTGCATCCCCTTATCACCTTCAATCTAGTGGTCAAGTTGAGTTGAGCAAGAGAGAAATAAAGTTAATATTGCAAAAGACTGTCAACAGATCTTGAAAGAATTGGTATAAAAAACTTGATGATGCACTTTGGGATTATAGAACAGCTTACAAAAAACCTATGGGCATGTCTCCATATAAAATGGTTTATGGAAAAGCTTGTCATTTGCCTCTTGAGTTAGAGCATAAAGCATATTGGGCAATTAAAGAACTCAATTATGACTTCAAACTTGCCGGTGAAAAGAGTCTATTTGAAATTAGCTCATTAGATGAATGGAGAACCCAAGCCTATGAAAATGCCAAATTGTTCAAAGAAAAAGTTAAAAGATGGCATGACAAAAGAATCCAAAAGCGGGAATTCAAATTGGGTGAGTATGTTCTATTGTACAATTCTCGTTTTTGATTTTTTTTGTAGGAAAACTCCTCTCCAAGTGGGAAGGATCATATATCATTGAAAAAGTTTATCGCTCTGGAGCTATTAAGATCAATAATGCTGAAGGCACTAATCCGAAGGTGGTCAATGGACAAAGAATTAAGCACTATATCTCAGGTACACCTATTAATGTTGAAACTAACATTATTCAAACCATGACACTAGAGGAATACATAAAAGAGACCTTCCAGAACACTCTAGAACCCTGAAAAGGAAGAGGTACGTGATACGGTAAGTAAACCGACTCCAAAAATTCTGTAAAAATATTTTCTGTCAGTTTTGGAATATTAGAAAAAATAAAAAATAAGAAACACCCAAGAAGGTAACCTAGGTGCCCACTAGGCACAAGGGCGCGCCTGCCCCTCCTGGCGTGCCCTGGTGGGTAGTGGGCCCCACAGGATCCTTCCCGATTCCATTTTCCTCCTGAATACTTGCTTTGAAAGGTAAAAATTCTTTATATATACTCCCGAACGTTTTGATCTCCGCATCCCGGAAATATCCTCAGTTCTTGTTTCCTGCTGTTTTTCTGTCAGATTTTCCAAGCCAGGCATCATGTCTTCTCCCTCTACCAAACATGGGGAAGACGATGCTTGGTTACTGAAGAGGGAACTAAAGAGAGAGGAACCTAAGGAGGCCACCAAGGAGGACAAGGTCGAAGAAGATGTCAGGGACTAGGCCCAGGAAAGAAGGCAAACCATGCCCTTGGAAGAAACTCCGAAAGAGAGAGATATCCTCCAATCCTTCTATGCTCATCTCACCCCATCTGAAATCGAAGCCCTTAGGGCCTTTGAAATAGTTCATATTCAAAACACATATCTCACTCGTGAAGTTATCCTGTTGGAAGAGCAACATATCGCCCTCCGGAGCGTGAACCGTAGATTGGAATACTTGCTCAGGCTGACGTGCGGGTTTACCACCTCCTCGCCACCATCATCACCAAAGAAGGAGACTTGAGTACATGGTTATGGGCACTCCCCTTGGCTTGTGCCAAGATTGGGGGAGGTGCCCCGGTATCGTATCACCATCACTTTTATTATACCTATTTTACTTTAATCCTTAGTTATTTCGTGATTTAGTTGAATAAAAGTTCAGTATGCTCTATTTTCGAGTGCTAGTTTCATAATCTATCTATCTATGTAATCGAGTGAGGTTATATAATAAAGATTAGTTTATGTTTTTTGCTTCTTTACTTTTATGTTTCAATCAAAATAAAGAAAGTAATGAAAAATATCATATGCTAATCTCATGGAAGGTCATGACATTACATAAGAAAGAGTGTAAGTAGTAAAATTTATTGAAAGTTGACAAACATAGCATCGGTCAATGATGCAATTCATGAAAGAAATCAATAAGGGAAGAGAAGATTCGCATGCAAATATACTATCTTGGACATCTTTTATGATTGTGAGCACCCACTAAGTATTTTATGTCAAATTGTTGACGTTGGACAAGGAAGACAACGTAGTGATTTATGTTTGTTCATATTCACATAGAAGTTATATTGTCATAGATCCTCCAACATGTGGTGCTTGCCCAACATCTTTGCTAGCCAAAAATCCACACCAAGTAGAGATACTACTAGTGCTTCCAAAAACCTTAAACCCAATTTCAAGTTATGAGAGTCCACTATACCTACCTATGGATTGAATAAGATCCTTCAAGTAAGTTGCCATCGGTACATAAGGTAATAAAAATTGCTTCTAAATATGTATGATCTTTTAGTGTAAAGGAAAATATGCGTTGTACGAACTTGTGATGGCAATATTATATCATTTTTTGGGACTAATCTATTAACTTAGTGCCAAGTGCTAGTTGCTGTCTTTTTGCCTGTTTTTGGTTTTCCAGGAAATCAGCACCAAACGAAGTCCAAATGCCACGAAAATTCTTGACGATTTTTTTCTAGACATAAGAGACCCTAGAAGCTTCGAGAGAGGGCCAGAAGATGAAGGAGTAGGCCACAAGGCACATGGGTGCCCAGGGGAGTAGGCACGCCCATGTGGCTTGTGGGTCCCTTGTTCCTCCATTTGACCTAATTCCAACTCTATAAATTCTCTAATATCGGGAAACCAAAAGAGAGCCACCCGAAACACTTTTTTCGGCGCTGCAAGCTTCTGTTCTCGTGAGATCCCATGTGGAGGCCTTTTCTGGTACTCTGCCGGAGGGGGGATCGATCATGGAGGGGCTCTACATCAACCTTGATGCCATTCCGATGATGTGTGACTAGTTTACCACGAACCCACGGGTCCATAACTAGTAGCTAGATGGCTTCTTCTCTCTCTTTGATCTTCAATATAATGTTATCCTTGATGTTCTTGGAGTTCTATATGATGTAATCCTTTTTGTGGTGTGTTTGTTGGGATTCGATGAATTGTGGATTTATGACCAGATTATCCATGAATATTATTTGATTCTTTTCTGACTTCTTACACTACAATAAAATACACTTCCGTGATGATACGTGTTTGTCACAGTAGGTCACGTTTTCTGTCATGCATGTACATCCATGACGATTTTACGACAGAATCAAGATAGTCATACCTGTGCTTTCGTAGAAGTGTTCCATGACAATACTGAAATTATCATCACAAAAGTATCCACTTCCATGACGATAAATACCGCGTCATGGAAGTGTTTTCGTCAAGGGTAACTGACATGTGGCTTCCACCGTAATGGGTCGCCGTTAAGCTATCGGGTTCTGGTTTGCATCCGATAACTCATTAACAGCCCAAACCAATGGGGATTTTCCACGTGTAAAATTCTCATTGGCCACAGGAACCATGTGTCAGCTCGTCATTGGGACAGAGAGGCACCTATGATATGTCAACACGTGGCACGGCCCAACAGTGGGACATTTAGCTTACAAAGGCCGGCCCATTTGACTTGGTCAAAAGCTAGCGGGCCAGCCCATGAAAAGCGTGTTAACGGTCTGTTCGCATATAGCCCATTTTACAGCCCGGTAACTCACGGCCGATTTTAGCGTTCTCGAATTCGGCCCAACAGCGTCATGTGGGCTGTCCAGTATAATACCAGCCCGTTTCACTTCGGCCCATGTATGGCAGACGACGTCTTTCGGCCCATACAAGGCATTTTGTATCTTTGGGCCCTTTAGTGGCCCGCGGTGACTCTGGCCCATAATAAACAGTAAATTTCTTTATACCCATTAACGGCCCATGATTCACATGGGCCATTTCCAGCCCGTGTTAGCCTTCGGCCTACTGACGGCCCATACATTCTTGGGCTCCTTTTCGGCCGTTGAATACTCCTGGCCTGTTACAGGCCTATTCTCCTAATGGGCCAAATTCAGCCCGTGGTTAGAATCGGCCCGTTTGTGGCCTGTTAACCCATTATGTCGTTTCCAACCCGTCATGTATTCTGGCCCATTAATGACCCGTTATGCCTGTGACAGAATTAAACCTTTGCTGTCTTCCAGCCTGTTAATGACCCGTTACTGTGCTGGTCTGATACCAATTACGCCCGTTTATGGCCCATTTCGGCCCATTTATCCGATGGCCCGAAGGAGGCCCATTGATTCTACGGCCCGTTGGAGGCCCATTTATCCGACGGCCCGTGGGAGGCCCATTGATCCTACGGCCCGTAGCAGGCTCAAGGTTACCACGGTCCGTATCTGGCCCATGGTTGTTGCGGCCACTAGCAAACCAAGGAAAAAGAAGACTAGGGAAATAAATAAGCCAGACACTAACGCTAGGCTATTAAGGTGATTGCACAGATTACATCCACTGAGCATCAAAGTTCGCCACTAGTGCAAATATAGGGAACACCCTACACTATACAAAAATGGCTTGCTGTTTTCTTCAGCCGGTCGCTGCATGTTAAGAACAAATTTTGTATTGCAACAAAACAAATTACAACCATAAAACGAAATGAAGGATGGCATAAAAGTTAACAGTCCGGTAGATAAATGAACCACCAGATGTTCAGAAGCTCAGTTCATTTGACCTGACTATTATGTTTTCATGCTGTACTATCCGATGGAGCACCATAACCTTTGCCTTCATTTCTCCTAGGCTCCTTAACAACATAGCAAATGTCTGATAGTCTGGTTTCAAAACCATGCATATCTTGACGACATCGAACAATGGCTGTCCTTGTTTCACAAAGGGTCTCTGTTAGGGATTGTACTTGTGTCTGGAGCGCAGATATAACATTATTTTGAGCTTGCATATCTTGATCATGAGGCGGTTTGGACGAGATTTCCTTAACAACCAACCCAGTATTACGCAGGAACGTGCTTTTGGCACTGTTAGTGGACAGGTACTGACCCACTCTAGCAAGAGGTGACATTGCGGTTATAGTTGCCTCGTCGCCTTCAGAAGGTGGCGGTTCCACCATTTGTTCCATAGCTTGCTGAAAAGTTGAGTTTGTACATGAGTAGTACTAGAACAGAAGATATTAAGGAGGCAGCAAACCAAATAGAATAGCTTTGGTCTATATACAGAACTTATTCTGTTGAACACGTGTAAAATATTAGTTGTATTTTACTGCAAAGTACGTAATAAAACCAGCTTCCAAACATATGACCATGTACCATAGCTAATGTATTGTCTATTTCTTCACATTGTATTGACAGCTAAGGATAAAGAGACAAAGTTTATAATACGGTAAACATAGTATGACATCATTCATATCACAAAACAACTGAGAACAGACAAACAGGCAATTGTAACATTGTGTAGACAAGTCCAGCACGGAACTAGATTACAGATCAAGATCAAAGGAACAACACTCCTCTCTTTTAAACCTTGTAAGGTGAAATGATACACTAAGACAATTGTGTATAAAATTGAAAAGAGTAATAGACATTGGCTGCAAACCGTGCAATTCAATGCACAAGTCAGAGTAAGTAGTAGTTAAAAGGCATGAGGATTAAGAACTTACAACAACGGCTTTGACTGGTGTAGTCATGCCCTTCATCTTGCTGGTGTGACAGTCCTTGAAGATTTCCACAACATTTGGTTCAGGTACTTTTTGGTCCTTGCAGGCTTTCCTCTACATTTGGAACAAGTCAATATAGATCTGATAATATGGCACAGCAAAAAGAGTGAAACATCATCTAGTTACAAGAGCCTCGCAGTGTGCAATATAGCTACGAGATCCTGTCGTCTGTTGGAATTTCACTTTCATACGGTTGGCCTTGTTCTTTGAACAGTTCACCTACAAGAAGATAGATTTGTGAGGCACATGCATAAATAGGAGTTCAACATGTGATCTGATCACATATATATAACGTACTTGATACTTTGGATCAGACCAGTGTTTAACCAGGCCTCTCCAGTCTTCATCAGATATATTTTCCACTGGAGATGTTTGGCCAAGTTCACTATTAGCCTTGCCTTCAAAGTGAGTTTTCCTCAAGTTATACCAGTACTGTCACAGAGCAGGCTTGAAAACATGGGTGCATGCTTGCCTGGTTGCATCATCTTGGCTATCCAACTTGAACCTCATCTGTTGAAAATTATGGGAGTCTCATTACCAGCAACCTAGAAAGTATGGGACAGAGCAAGACGATATTACTAATTTCCATACATAACCATACTTACAGATAAATGGTCGAGGAAGGTGTTAAACTGGGCTTCGTCTTTGCCATTCCTATACTGAATCCATGTTGGGAGGATACGTGCATGACACCGGACGGCAACGGGTGCCTTTCATACTAACTTGGCTGAATCTATAGCATCACGTGGCCTTTGTAAACCTGCCTCAGAATGGATCTCCATTCTTCCTCCTCTAGATTTAGTTAACCTGTTGAGCATTATCCCTGATGTCTATTTCCTCTTGCGCCTAGGTGCTAGTTCAACAAAGAACATGGGAAGTGTTAGTGTACATCAAACTATGAGACTACATATAAAGAAGCATGCAACTGTAACTTGACTTGGGCAACTACCTTCTTGCTGTTGAAGCTCACAAGGTTCATCTGATCTTTCCAACTCGTCTTGTGTCAAGAGTGCTTCGGAAGTAGTGTCAGGTGGCAAGGGAGCTTGGGAACTTGCCGCTAGCAGAGTTACCAAACGAGTAACTCGTGCAGATGTTGGTACTGTGGAAGAAGCTGTTGCAACAACTAGGGTTGAAGTTGCTTGTTTGGTGGCAGCTATTCCTTTGTGTTTTGATTGTTTCGCAGCTGGTGTAGCAGGGGATACCGTGTTTGTACAATTTTCCGATGGACTTCGACCTTCTATTGCACCATTAGTATTAGCAAAATCTGCATAATTCTTTCGCTTCCGTTTCCGTGCGTCCTGAGTACTAACACCATCCCCTACCATTCTGTGTTCCTTCCTCTTTCTCTTTGCCATGTCAAGTCAAGCTGACAAGAAAGAGGAATAAAAATTTAGTTCTTCAGAACAAATTGATGCGTGATACAGACAAACTGAACTTTGATGTTAGACAACCGCATGATAGGAGGATGTAATATATACAAAAAATAGGACGGCATGAGATAATCAGAACTATGATATGTGTAAACTAAGTAGATGGCATTTCAATAAATTAGAAGCAATGGAATTGAAGGTAGACACCATATGAAAGATGCTACAAATATCGCTCTGCCAAGTTAACAGTGTCTCGTCATGACTGGCATTTAAACAAATGTGAAGCAGTACAAGAAATAAATCATATGCAAGATGCAAACAACATCACACTACCAAGTTAAAGGTCTCTCTTCATTAGTGCCATTGCATATCACAGCATTGCATATTCACAGCTATGATGTGTGAACTAAGCAGAAGGCATTTCAACAAATTAGAAGCAATGAAAGCTAGACACCATATGTAAGATGCGACGAATATCACTCTACCAAGTTAAAACTGTCTCGTCATTAGTGCCATTTCAACAAATTAGTAGTACAAGCTAGAAAATAATACAAGATGTAACCTATATCAGACTCCCAAGTTAAACGTGTCTTATGATAAGTGATTGTTGCAGGTTACACAACAATAGTACTTTGATGTAAGAACATGGTGTGATAGGCAGATATTGTATGTTCTAGAAACAGGAACACATGTCTTATTCACAAGTATAATGTGTAAAGTAAGCAGATGGAATTCAACAACATTGGAAGCAATACAAGCTAGACATCATACATAACATGCAACCACATATAACAACACCATGTTAGAGGGAGCACCTATGATGGTGGACTAGGGGAGACGTGCTCATCATCAACACAGCTATGTTGAGTGTCTATGCATGTGTTGTCTTCCAAATCTTGTTGTGGGGATGGAGGAATAGAATCTGTAGAGGCCCTCCATTTCAGTTGGTTGGAAGGAGCACCTTTATCCACTGCCTTGCTAATTTCCTTCTGCTTTATTGATTTTGCATTGTCAAGTAAAACCGACAAGAAAAAGCAATAAAATTTACTCTTCAGAACTCATTCATGAATGATACTGACAATCACTACTTTTATGTAAGGCAAACACATGATACGGGGATGGAATATGTACGAAAAATAGGACGGCATGGCATATTCACAACTATTTGTGTAAACTAAGCAGAAGTAATTTAATCACATTACAAGCAATACAAGCTAGACACCGTATGCAACATGCAAGACATTATCACAGTGCCAAGCTAGAGAAAGCACCTGGGATGGCGGTTTCGCCGGAAGACCGCCATCAGTCCCTGCCTTAATTTTTTCCTTCCTCTTACTTAATTTTATTGCCTTGTCAAGTCAAACCCACAAGAAAAATGAATAAAAATTCGCTTTTCAGAACTCATTGATGCAGGATGCTGACAGGCACTACTTTAATGTAAGGCGACCGCATGATAGGACAATTGAATGTGTAAGAAAAAAGGACAACATTGCATATTCACAGGTATGATGTTCAAACTAAGCAGAAGGCATTTCAACAAATTAGAAGCAATGAAAGATAGACACCATATGAAAGATGCAAATAATATCACTCTACCAAGTTAAAATTATCTCGTCATAAGTGCCATTCCAACAAATTAGAAGTAGTACAAGCTAGAAAAGAATGCGAGATGCAACCTATTTCACACTCCCAAGTTAAATGTGTCTTATGATAAGCGATTGTTGTAGGTTACACAACAGTATTACTTTGATGTAAGAATATGGTGTGATTGAGAGATATTGTATGTTCTAGAAACAGGAACATGTGTCTTATTCACAATTATAATGTGTAAAGTAAGCAGATGGAATTCAACAAAATTAGAAGCAATACAAGATAGACATCATACATAACATGCAACCACATATAACTGTGCCAAGTTAGAGGGAGCACCTACGATGATGGACTAGGGGAGACGTGCTCATCATCAACACAGCTATGTTGAGTGTCTATGCATGTGTTGTCTTCCAAATCTTCTTGGGGGGATGGCGGAGTAGAATCTATAGAGGCCCTCCGTTTCAGTTGGTTGGAAGGAGCACCTTTATCCACTGCCTTGCTAATTTTCTTCCGCTTTATTGATTTTGCATTGTCAAGTAAAACCGACAAGAAAAAGCAAAAAAATTCACTCTTCAGAACTCATTCATGCATGATACAGACAATCACTACTTTGATGTAAGGCAAACACATGATACGAGGATGGAATTTGTATGAAAAACAGGACGGCATGGCATATTCACAACTTTTGTGTAAACTAAGCAGAAGTAATTTAATCAAAATACAAGCAATACAAGCTAGACACCGTATGCAACATGCAAGACAATATCACACTGCCAAGCTAGAGAAAGCACCTCGGATGCCGGTTTCGCCGGAAGATCGCCATCAGTCCTTGCCTTAATTTTTTCCTTCCTCTTACTTAATTGTATTGCCTTCTCAAGTCAAACCCACAAGAAAAGTGAATAAAAATTTGCTTCTCAGAACTCATTGATGTAGGATGCTGATGAGCACTTTAATGTAAGGCGACCGCATGATAGGACGATTGAATGTGTAAGAAAAAAGGACATCATTGCATATTCACAGCTATGATGTGTAAACTAAGCAGAAGGCATTTCAACAAATTAGAAGCAATGAAAGCTAGACACCATATGAAAGATGCAACGAATACCACTCTACCATGTTAAAACTGTCTCGTCATAAGTGCCATTTCAACAAATTAGAAGTAGTACAAGGTAGAAAAGAATGTGGGATGTAACCTATATCACACTCCCAAGTTAAATGTGTCTTATGATAAGTGATTGTTCTATGTTACACAATAGTAGTACTTTGATGTAAGAACATGGTGTGATTGACAGATATTGTATGTTCTAGAAACAGGAACACGTGTCTTATTCACAAGTATAATGTGTAAAGTAAGAAGATGGAATTCAACAAAATTAGAAGTAATACAAGCTAGACATCATACATAACATGCAACCACTGCCGTGGTAGAACACGACCACCTATGAGGCCATCGGCCCCTTTGTGGTTCAGCAGGGGGAGGACGCATTGCACAAAGAGCGGAGGCCATGGGACAGTACGACAGTGGTGACACTGGTGGTTTTCACCCAGGTTCGGGCCGCTGAGAAGCATAAAACCCTACTCCTGCTTTGGTGGATTGTTGTGGAGACCGTGAAGAACGCGCGGCGCTCGAGCCCGGCAAGGTCCCCTTGGGGGTAGAGCAGCTACGCGCGTATGAGTACATGAGGGTTCGAATCCTTTCTAAGGTTGCCATGGTCCTACTTTTATAGGCCAAGGGGTTACCACAATGGCAAAATGGTTACTATCCAGTGATTAGATAGCTAACAGTGCTATCATACCTAACTCTGGCAGTTAGGACAAAGCGCATTAAATGCGTTGCCATGTGTCATGCTGTGGATGCGGTCCGGCTGGCCTGCCGCGCCGCTTTAGGCATCTTCCACTTGTTTGCTTGACACACCTCTGAGAGGAAGCAGCGAAGAGCCACCGTCCCCCCACGTCTGTTCCTCATAAAAGAGAAAAACACGAAGGGGCCCTGTTTATTCGCATCCGTTTCACCCTCCATCATCTTCCACCTCAAGCCAAGCGACTGCTCCCATGCCCACATTCGTCTCCGATCTCCCACCCAGCTTTCCATGCAGCCCCGATGAATGGGGAAGAAAGCCGCCGGAAGGGGAAAGCGGCCGACCGCCGTGAAGGAAACCGCGTCAGAGGGGAAAAAGAAGAAAGAGGTGGAGCTGGACAAGAAGCGGTGGGAAGATGTAGTGTTCTTCCTATCAAGCCTGGATAGCAACACCCTGGCCGTGAGGTACGCATACATGTGGGGGAGAGAAGTCCCGAAAGGGCATGGTGCTCCAGTTGTTTTGGCGGAGGGGAAAGAGGACCCACCAAATTCATATCGCTTTTTCTGCACATATTTCCTTTGCGGCCTCAGCCCTCCTTTCTCTGATTTCTTCGAGGCGCTGATGGTGGTATACGGATTCCACCTTTTGGATTTTACGCCAAATGCAATGGCGTGCATGCGATTTTTGCCCATCTGTGCGAGAACTTCATCGGAGTAGCCCCTAGCGTGGACCTGGTTAGGCACTTTTTCGTCCCGCGGGTTGAGGACAAGAATCGCCGCTCAGGAAATATAAGCTGGATCCCCCGGGTGGCGAGGAATGCTTGGGATTATCTTCCTGGTTAGCAGCGCGGCAGATGGGAAGAGTGGAGGGCAGATTGGTGCTGGATTCGAGATGTGGACGCTCCAGAGTACTGCCGGGCGCGGTCGGAGTGTGTCGTGCGCGGCAAGGATTGGGGGAAGCCAGGCCTTACCGACGATAGGCTTCGCCCAGCTTTGAATAGGATTGCTCGCCTCAAGGCTACCGGGCTAACCATCGAACTGGTGGGGGCTGACTTCCTTCGACGCCGCATTGCGCCGCTGCAGCAAAGGGACAGGTTTGCCTAGCGGTACGGAGACGCAGGGGATAGGATGCGCCTGTACCCAGGCCTCACCAACAACCTGACAGTTTACGGTCATGCTTGGCTGTGCGAACAGCTGTTCGGTTGCCTTGGGCCATCCAAAATGCCAGCAAAGGTTTTCCCGCTGAATATCAATTCCGCCCTGGACCAGATTTTGAAGTGGATGCCTGACTGCAATGCTTATGGAGTTGCGGATGATTGGCAACTGCCGGAGCTTGACGAGGAGATGGAGTATCTCTGGTTTGGAGGAAAGGGCCTCCAGAGTGGAGAGCAACATGTTCAAGCGCACCTCCATGGCAGAAGCAGAGTACATCAAGAGGCGGATCAAGGAGGACAAGGTGCTTCGAGCGGCCGGGAAGGCAAAACCCAGAAGGGTGGAGGAGGGAGAAGAGGAGGAGGCCGAAGACGAGGGCTCTTCTCATGGCAGGAGCAAGGAGCACGCCACAGAGGAGGTTGCCAGGGAAGAGCCTGCCGAGGGCGATCCTGCCGGGGACGAGCCTACCGAATAGAAGCCTTGTACGCGGCGGCGGCGGAAGCCCAGGAAAAGGACGAGGCCGAGGAGGTGGAGCAGCCCAAGGAGGAGTGGCTTACTGCGGGCCCTCAAGCCCCTGAACCAGACCTGGAGTTGCGTCCCCACAGGCGGCCTAGCCGGGGACCCGCGGCCCCTGTCCCTGCGCCCATCGCCAAGAGGGAGAAGAAGACCATCTCTAAGAGCGATGGGCCGGACATGGCGCGCCGCCATTCTTCTCGCCTTTCTGGGGCCAAGACCCCTCCCACCAAGCGATGAGCAATCATAGGGGTCGACCCCTGCTCTAAATCAAGCTCGAGCTCTTCACGCAGCTCATCCTCGCGGGAGCCCCTGGCCTCCTCAAAAGGCTTGGAGCTGCCAGGAAGCACCACTCCTCTGCCCCTGAAGAGAGTCAGAGCGACCCCACCGCCTATAGAGTTCGCGCTGGGCTCCATGCTCATTGACTCAGAGTAAGGAAAACACCATCTCTTCTTGTCGATGCATCATGCACTTGTAGATTTGCTGACCCAATCTTGCTTTGTTGTTTTTGGCAGAGACAAGGGAGAGACCCTCGCCCACCGGGCCAAGCGAGCCAAGAAAGTGGATGCGTCAAGGCCTTCGGAGGGCACGGGCTTGGCGGGAGGCAATATGGACGATCCCGCGCCAAGCCCCTGGCCCAGCCCCCGGCATGAAGGTATGGGGCGGGCCCTCCCCGCCAGCGAGGGCTTGGGAGAGTGAGTCCCTTCTTCCGTCAAGGGAAAGGGTGAGCTCATCCAGAGCGAGGTGCCCTAGGAGGGGCTCACCCTGCCCGACGTCCAAGTCGAGAGATCTCCGGCAAGGTCCTCCACGGAAGGATCGGCCCATGCTGACGTAGTGACTATCGGGGAAGGGGGCGAGGGTCATGTCCCAGCAATGGGTGTCGCCGGGAAAACCGACGCCCTCCCACGGCAAGCATCTCCAGGTAATCTATTCGCTCTTCACCTTCTGTTGTCCGTTTTATTTTTGCTTCAAGTCTCTGATTTTCTGGTGCATATTATTTCTTTGCCGTCCCTTGCTGATCTCGCTTGCAGTCACCGTGGCCGAGGAACCAGAGTTGCTGGAGGAGGTTGCCAGTATTGGTAAGGATGCCGCCGAAGAGGCCACCAAGATCGCTACCGCGGAGGGCCAGGAACATGCTGTCGGGGAGATCCGAGAGGCCCTAGAGAAGGCCTCCGGCAGTGTGCCCGGACTGGGGGTAGTGGTCGAAGAGAAAATCCCTCTTCAGACCATGAGTCTTCCTCCCCAGTTTGGCACCTCGGCCGCGGTCCCGCAACCATCTTCGAGCAGTCTGGCGTTGGTCCTTGCCCAACCTGGTCTTGGAGCTCCTGGTTCATCCGCGACAGTGAGTGCTGACCTCGATGGACAGATCCAGCGCATCATGGCACCGTTGTCCCAGTGAATTGAAGAGGCTGTTGACACGGTTAGCGTAGTCTTGGATCTATCCTTTCTGGAGTCCGTGGCAGCAGGCATCAAGGAGATGCAAAACAGGTACAACCAGAAGGGACAGGCACTCAAGGAGCAACGCAACTCTGCCAACCTCATGGATCAGAAGTTGAGGGACAAGGGCAATGAACTACGGAGTGGCACAGCAAGTAATTCCAAATCCTTCAGTGGCAACAGGAGGTGATTACCATGGCCAAGGAGGACGTCGCCGCCCAGGAAGCTCGTTTGGCGGAGCGCGCAGCGCTTCTGAACGCCAAAGAGAAGGAGGAAGAGAACCTCAAAACCACCCTCCGTCACAAGGACGAGGAGCTAGAGGTCCTGGTCCAGCAACGTACCAAGGGTCTGGAGGACAAGCACAAGGCGGCCCTCGATGCGCTCACCCATGATTCCACTGCCCAGCTGAAGAAGATTGTTGATGACCTTGCTGCCGTGTCCACCGCCAAAGCTGATCTCGACCAACAGGTTGCCAAACTGAAAGATGAGCTTGCTGGGAGTACCAAGGAGACTGTGGCCCTCAAGGAGGAAGCGCAGAAGGCAGAAATCCTTCTCAAAGAGGTGCAATCACAGCTTTCATCCAAAAGCCAGGATCTTAGCACTGCCAACATCTCCATTACTGATATGAAGGCACGGCTTGGCACCCTGGAAAGCAAGATTGAGTCTGTCGACGCCCGTGAGAGGCAGCTGACGAAGGACTTGGACAATGCAAGACTCCATCGAAAAGATGCAGAGGACATGCTGACGAACCAAGTTGGGCAGCGTGACCTCTGGATCAAGAATCTTGTGGATATTGCCGAGCGCCTCTCTGCCCAGATCGCAACAATGAAGATGAAGAGATGGGCTTTCTCCGTGGGCCAACATGAGGTTCCTAGTGTCAAGCTGTCACTCTTCTTCGAGGGGCTGATCGAAGGGTTGAAGACGTATGAGGACGAAAGGGATGGATGCTTCGCCCACGAGTCCCGAAAGCTCGCCCGCAATGCCCTCTTCATGGTCTTGAGCAATCTCGCCTTCCGTCATCCGGACCTCGATCTTGCCGATGGCTTCAGGAGGCTGCCGGCGGGTGCCAATGTTTCTGCTGCCGAGGAGAAAGCTGCTTCCTTCGCCAGCAAGGTTCTTTTTGTCCCCAAGGTCTGACAAGACCGCTAGGCACAGCCGCGAACCATTCTTGTTGCCGTGGTGCCCTGTAATGAAAACATAATGCATGTCTCATGTTTAGGCCCCGTACTATATTTGCTTTTGCATTCGTCGAACTGGTATTTAATTAAGCTTAGGCACATGTTAACTCTCTTGTGTTTTACCCATGGATGTTCATATGGTTGGCTCCTTTTTGTGTGTTTTGGCTGCCCGCCAGTAGCATGCTGCCGCGATTGCTGTGAGGAGAGGGTCCTTAGCATTCAGCTGGCGAAGACGTGCCCCGGCAGGTTTTTCCTTAGGAGTCTTTGACGCAGCCGCCCACTCGTTGAGCAGGCTTGAAACAAAGCAGGGGCGTGGACAAATCCGGCAAGGTGCCATCACACGAAAGATTCAACCATACAAAGAAAACTTGGGTGTCCGAGGGATAAGCAAATGTAGAGCTTTGGAGTAAGAGTTGGTGAGCATGTTGACTTAGTTTTTTTTTTCATGTTTCCCTCCTTCCGTTGCCGCGACTGTTTATCACGCCCGCATACCTCGAGGGGACAGCATTCGCGCACCTGCCTCAAGTCTGCTGAATCAACATGAAAAACGCGCACAAGAGGGAAACTTGGCGGTTTATTAGTTGCATACCCGCCCCCGCAAGGGCCGGAGGGGGATAATCAAACGCCTGTCGGTGACAACGCATAGCGAAAAAGGAAGGGTCGAATCCTCTCTCCTCTCCCTTTTGCTGTCGATGATACCACGTCGGTAGGCATAAGGTCATGCTGGCACGGACAGCCCTGCCGGAGTGCACTTGCCGGGGCGTCAATCAATGGATTTGCACCAGCGCTTTACTTAGGATTTTCCCTCATCAGGGTAAATGCTGGACCGAGTTCCACGTGGGCCTATCAACGTCGAGGGTGCCACCCCATGCGCAGCTTCGATCGATGACGAGCAAAAGTGGAGGAGGAGGATGCCACATACCATGCTTTCCGCTTGCCTTAGTGATTTTCTCAGTCACCGGGCATGCTTGGCGGCAACCCACCAGGGGGACAGCGTCGCCACGGGTCTCGTTCTTCTCCTTGGGATGGGGGCACATGTCACCCGAGCGGCTCAGGACCATCGCACCGCTCCCACCTCCCGTTTCCTCCGCCACCGCGGTTGCAGTGGGTGCCGGCGACAGGGCTCGGCAAGGCGGGCTGAGGGATTGGCGCGGCCCCTCACCTCGGGAACCACTAATGATGCGAGCGTCGATGCTGACACCGGTGTAGCCTCATGCGCTGATTACGACCTTGGGTTCGCACAAGCGTTGCCCCCTACTTGGCGCGCCAAAGATGTCGTGGTAGAACACGGCCTCCTATGAGGCCATCGGCCCCTTTGTGGTTCGGCAGGGGGGAGGACGCATTGCACAAAGAGCGGAGGCCGTGGGACAGCACTGTAGTGGTGACACTGGTGGTTTTTACCCAGGTTTGGGCCGCTGAGAAGCGTAAAACCCTACTCCTACTTTGGTGGATTGATGTGGAGACCGTGAAGAATGCACGGCGCTCGAGCCCGGCAAGGTCGCATTGGGGGTAGAGCAGCTATGCGTGTATGAGTACACGAGGGTCAGAATCCTTTCTAAGGTTGCCACAGTCCTCCTTTTATAGGCCAAGGGGTTACCACAATGGCAAAATGGTCATTATCCAGTGATTAGATAGCTAACAGTGCTATCATACCTAACTCTGACAGTTAGGACAAAGCGCATTAAATGCGCTGCCATGTGTCATGTTGTGGATGCGGCCCGGCAGGCCTGCCACACCGCTTTAGTCATCTTCCACTTGTTTGCTTGACACACCTCTAGACGGGTGTCAAATAGGGGTGATCTTCCTCCTGAATGGCTGCCACGTGCCAAATGACAGCCACTTAGTTATTTGGGGGCTCGACACCGCACTGATGGGTGACTTGCGTTGCGATGCGGTGGAGCGGTGGAGCCTTGGCGGGGATGCAGGACACCAGCGGCCCTGGCAATCCTTGCAGGGGAAGTCTTGGGACTTGTCTTCGGGGTGGCCTCGACCCGACCGGGCTCGCCTGCCCGGCAAGGGAGGTTTTTCCTTAGTGATCTCTTGCCGTCTTGGCTTGTCTTGGTCTTCTTGATCCACCCTTTGATTCCTCAAAGAGCTCTTTCTCTCTGGCTTGGTTCTGTCTTGAATGCTTGGTGTTGCTGGGTCGGAGGCCTGTTGTCCATGCACAAGTCAGGGGAAACATATACCCCTATTTGTGTACCCCGACAACCACATATAATAGTGCCAAGTTAGAGGGAGCACCTGTGATGGTGGACTAGGGGAGACGTGCTCATCATTAACACAGCTACGTTGAGTGTCTATGCATGTGTTGTCTTGCAAATCTTTTGGGGGGATGGCGGAGTAGAATATGTAGAGGCCCTCCATTTCAGTTGGTTGGAAGGAGCATCTTTATCCACTACCTTGCTAATTTCCTTCCGCTTTATTGATTTTGCATTGTCAAGTAAAACCGACAAGAAAAAGCAATAAAATTCACTCTTCAGAACTCATTCATGCGTGATACTGATAATCACTACTTTGATGTAAGGCAAACACATGATACGAGGATGGAATATGTACGAAAAACAGGACGGCATGGCATATTCACAACTATTTGTGTAAACTAAGCAGAAGCCATTTCAATAAATTAGAAGCAATGCAAGCTAGACACCACATGAAAGATGCAACCAATATGACTCTGCCAAGTTAAAAGCATCCCATCATAAATGGCGTTTCAACAAATTAGAAGCAGTGCATGCTATAAATCATATGAAAGATGCAACCAATATCACACTGCATATACTAAATGTATCTCGTTATAATCAATTGATACGGGATACAAAAAACAGTAGTTTTATGTAAGGACATGCTTAATAGACAGATGTACTATGTACCAAAAACAGGAAGGCATGTCACATTAACAGGTATAATGTATAAACTAAGCAGAATAGCACATGCAATTTAACCAGATTGGAAGAATTACAATGTAGACACCATATGCAGCATGCAACCACATATCACTCTTCCAAGTTAGAGCAAGCACCTGCGATGGTGGTGTAGGGGAAATGCGGTGATCAACTACAGAGCTACGTTGACTATCTTAATCTCGCCTTGCTGTTTCTTGAGAATCATGTGGGGAGGCTGACACTACATTCTTTAAAAGAGGATCTTTTCTCACAGTAATCCACGTGCCTGACTGTCTCATCATAAGTGATTGATGAGGGATACACGAGAACATTAGTTTGATGTAAGAACATGATTAATAGACAGATGTAGTAGTATGTACCAAAAACAGGAAGGCATGTCATATTGATAGGTATAATGTGTTAGCTAAGTAGATGCAATTTAACCAAATTGGAAGCAATACAAGCTAGACACCCAGCTGGAGTGGTGAGCATGATCATCGAGGACCTGAGAGCCTGGTGGGAGGCGGGCTGCTTTGCCACCACCGTGGCTTTTTAGTTGGCTTGCAGGTGATGTCTGTCTGTGCTAGGATTGTCACTGGCTCGGCCAGTGCCCTGGCTAGCTATTTGGCTTCTGGTGCTCCCGGGATGGTGGTTCATGTAAAAAATATCTTTCCTTATCTTAATAAACACCGACTTTGGCCTTTCGAATACAAGCTAGACACCATATGCAACATGCAACCACATATGACACCGCGAAGTTAAAGCAAGCACCTGGGATGGTGGTTCATGGCGAGCGAGATCATCAGCTCTAGAGCTACGTTTACCATCTCCATCTGCTGACACTTCACCCTTTAAAGTGCTGAAACGTGTCTTGCCTACCCGCGTACAAAGCTGGAGTGACTTCTTTCTTTTCTTTCGTGTTTCTATCAACTGTTTGGCAAAGGCTGAAATACCCATGCATAAAAAGACAATAGTGAGAGTATGAGTGAAGTGTGTGCAGAACTAGTGCACTTTAAAAGTAGCAGATAGCAGGTGGCTGAAAAATAAATGACAGGAGACATATGATAGCTCATAGCTCTACAACATTGCATGGCAAACGAAATTAGATTCTACTCCCTATGCTTTTGTAATATATGAGCACAGGGATGGCTGGGAAATGCAGGTACTCCTCCAGCACACCACCACATGTGGTCCTATCAAAATAACAGTTGACTGAAAATAAATAGGTCAGTCGATTTTTTTCTGAACCGTCCGATCTACAAGGAATGGGCAGATGGCCTTCGTCTACCTCCCGCCAGTCACTGTTGACGATCTTTCTTGAACCGCCAGCGACCACCAGCCCAGACCCCTGCCTTCGCCGCCCCGCCCTCCCCTTGACCTCACACCACCGACGTGCTTGGCAGTGCCCCCTGGCCATCCCTTTAAGCCCGGCCGACCTCCAGATCGGGTGCCGGCAGCTCCTAAGCCCCACACACCCCTAAGATAAACACCGATGCACTGCTTCCCCGGCATAACAGGCCGACTAGCGCCTGTTACACTAGGGAATGCTTCCTTTAATTGGGAATCAACTAACCAGGAATTGAAATCCAGGGGGCGACGAACCTCTACCTAAGGTGAAATAGTATATGAGGAGAAACCTTGTGCATCGCGAGCTACTAGGAACATCTAGTATCAGGAAGAAGGTACAGGAAGAAGTAGTCAACTAGTTTCTTCTGTGGGATGAATACCGTGCAAGCAGACACGAAAGATTTGCACGAATAAGGGAAGAGGAGTAACAGTTCTGATTGCCAGTGCTGTGTCCTCCTGATTTCGCGAAGATGTTCTTCTTTTTACCAGGGGAACCGATGTTTTGGAGGAGGGTGGAGCCTTGGACGAACCCATGGCCAAATTGTTGACTGTGTTGCGGTGGCCGTCTATCGGCAGAGGGGAAGCAGATCCGAGGTGACGATGGACGGCATAGCTGGAACAACTCCAGTGCGGTGGATGGTGGCGACGTTCGAGCGGCAGCGGTGAGGCGCAGGATGGTGTGGTTGAACTGGCTCGGGTACGGCGCACGTAGGCGTCCTGGAGGTAGCTCGGGCTCGGCTTCAACTACTAGCCGTGGAGGGCATTGCGGTTGTGGTGGACGACAACGTCAGGGTATCGGCTCTGGCGTGATGGAGGAGGGCGGCGGTTGATGGGTGGGATGGGGTGGCAGGCGGAGGACGCAAGGGTTTTGCGGCTGGTGGAGAGGTAGTTTTGCCGCCCATGGAGTACGAATGGGGAATCGGATGGGGGGCGGGGGGGAGCTAAGGGGAACCATGTTTCGGTCTGGGACGCGCTTATTTTTTTTAATAGATGGGATGCGCTTGCTTGAAATTTGGGGAAAGTACAAACTTTGCCCCCCTCTTAAATTTCGGACCTACTATGGGTCGGGGGTAGGACGGTAATCCCAGGTGTCCCAATAGTGGGCGGGAGCGATTTTGGCCGAGCGCATGTGTGTTTAGGCGGCCATGGTGTATGAATGTTTTTCGGAGGCGGTTGCATGGCGTCTAGATGAAGTTACAAACCTAGCCCGGTTTAGACCTTTGGATGTCGGGCTGGTAGGTTTCACGGGCCAGAGTTAGAAAAGTAATTTCCTTTGGTCTCACGCGATTTCGGGCGAGTAGAGGCTCTTTTGGTGCTTCATTCGAAATTTTGAAACAGAAGCATTCACATTTAGAGTACTCTTGAACTTTGTGGATTGACCTAAATAGACAATGTTAAATTGGACCTTGTATGTTTGAAAACCTCATTAAATTATGCGCTTCTTTTGGAAATTTTAACTCTTGAAAATCCTATAACTACGATTATTTTGGAATGGAGGAGGTAAATTTGAATCTATTTTGTACACAACTATATATGCTATTATGTACAAAAGCGGAGCAAAGATGGGTGCCCCTTAATTTAGGTATGATTTACAAATGCCATGATCTCGAATTCAAATAATTGAATGGAATTCATGTTGAATTCAAATTTTTTAAACCACCTAATGTTGAATTCAAATGTATGCTAGTTCTTAGCTAGTTATTTAGAATGTTCATTGTCTAACTTTTTTTGTATAATGTGCTTTACACACACAACAAGAACTATACTCACGTTTATATTCGAATTGCTAAAGCGATGCATTGTCTGAACTTCAAAATACTGACTCTATGGATCAATTATGTCGAATAATAATATAGACATGCTCAAATTCGATAGAATATGGATGTCTGATGGATCAATGACCATTCCTTAGGCGAATTGCAAATATCATGATCCCATCCTAATATTTGGATACAAATTATATTTTTAATAAATGTGTACATTAGTCTTTTACGTGTAGATTCACTCTCCATAAGCCCCTCCTCACATGCACGCTAACTTTCTCTCTTAGACATACATGCACACGGTGTATATCCATCGGGGGTCTCTCACACATGCTCACACACTCTCTCCCGAGGTGTCCTTCTCACACACATGCTCTCGATATCACCCTCCCTCTCTCTCGCAACCATTTACGACTGTTTTCACTAACCTTTGTCACAAGCACTCTTCCTCTCACACGCATACGCATGCACAATCTCCATCGACCCTTTCTCTATACAGAGACCTGCCTACGTGTCTCCCGCACGCTCATTATCTTTAGGCCTATCTCGCACGCATTGTCTCCACCTCTCTTCCTAATTGACGAATATGATTCTAGCAGAGCATTCTGTAGGAAACACCTTAAAGTTAGGTTGGATGAATGGTAATATCAGAGACAAGGGGTTACCTTAGTTTGGGGACCTAGGGTTACAAATCCTAGCCGGCTTTGTCAATGGACACAGACTCCTTCACGGCTCTGGTATCTTTGTCTTGTACGACTAGTCCTCCATGGGTCTCCCTGAAATACGTCATGAGCCGACCAATGTGGCGCAGGACGGAGCCGACCCAAGGGCATCACCTCGGCCCACCGGAACTCACGTGGTGACATACCCTCTACCCCTAGGTCTCGTTATCTTCTCACACCCACACATACCAACACAGACACCGCACAAACTATTTCTCCTCATGCCTATATCCCCTCCCCCCTTGCATGGACACACTCAAGGGCATCTCTCGCCGAGACATCCTATTCCTCTCTCTCTCTCTCTCTCTCCCTCTCTCTCTCTCTCTCTCTGTAGACCTCTCTCATTTCTCGTGCTATCTTTCCCTCGTCGCCCCCCCTCCGGCCCCTCTATCCATGCCTCTCTCAAATACGTGCACATATCCTCTGTAGGCCCTGCCAAATATGTCAACTACACATTCACACATGTTACATCTTATCACGTACCCCATTGATCTAAAAAGCCCTCTCTTCATGTTTACTTCGCATACAACATTCCTTTTGAATAAATCCACACAAAGTGTGGCCAAAAATTTATTTTAGAAATTCTACATATATACAACATTACAAAGTTATATGGCGTATGAAAGTGAATTTGCATTGCATGGTGGACCCAATGATATTTATTCTGCAATGTGAATTTTTATATTTTTATACTATATATAAAGGTAGTCATAATAAAGAGAAACGAAGAGCATCTCTCTCTCCATCGCACACCCCCCCTCTACGCCCCTTTCACGTACGCACACAAACTATCTCTAGGTCCTCTAAAGTACGCCCCCAGCACATTCATGCATGTTTCATCTTTCTCTCGCGATATATACAGCGACGATCACTATATTTGAAGAAAAAGCACGATACGTACATTGGACTTCAGAATCCACTCATTACGATCACCATTTCTGTTTTGGGGTTATTATACAGTCACGGGCTCAATGCACAGCTCTGTATTTGTTGAAGACACGACTAGTTGACCAGTTAAATGCTCCACGTGGCACATCTAGTGTTGCATCACATTATCTCACTACCATTGGGCCCACCTGTCGGCGTGTATAAGAATGAAAACAAACAAAAAAATATTGGACGGTGGGTATTTGAAGTCATGACCGCGAGCACAGCAGACAAGGTGGCCTTGTATTGGTATGCTGAGCCATCTGTTTTAATACACAGGAGCTAGTGTGGTGATTATACACACACACACATTGCTACTTCTTGAGCTTGCATTGATTTTTCCCTTGAAGAGGAAAGGGTGATGCAGCAAAGTAGTGATAAGTATTTCCCTCAGTTAAGAACCAAGGTATCAATCCAGTAGGAGGCACAAGCAAGTCTCCAATCTATGCACCTGCACAAACTAACAAACACTTGGACACAACGCGAAAAAGGGGTTGTCAATCCCTTCACGGTCACGAACAAGAGTGAGATCTAATAGAGATGGGTATAAAAGATAAGTAAAAGAGAAAACTAAAGTAAATATAAATAAATTGCAGCAAGGTATTTTTGGGGTTTTTTGGTTTATAGATTTGAAAATATATGATGGAAAATAGACCCGGGGGCCATAGGTTTCACTAGAGGCATCTCTCTTGAAAGAAAACATACGGTGGGTAAACAAATTACTGTTGAGCAATTGATAGAAAAGCACATAGTTATGACGATATCTAAGGCAATGATCATGAATATAGGCATCACATCCGTGACAAGTAGACCGAAACGATTCTGCATCTAGTACTATTACTCCACAAATCGACCGACTCCTGCCTGCATCTAGAGTATTAAGTTCATAAGAACAGAACAACGCATTAAGTAAGATGACATGATGTAGAGGGATAAACTCAATATGATATAAACCCCATCTTTTTATCCTTGATGGCAACAATACAATACGTGCCTCACTACCCCTTCTGTCACTGGGTGAGGACACCGCAAGATTGAACCCAAAACTATGCACCTCTCCCATTGCAAGAAAAACCAAAATAGTTGGCCAAACCAAACCAATAGTTCGAAGAGAAATACAAAGATATCTTAATCATGCATAAAAGAGTTCAGAGAAGACTCAAATAATATTCATAGATAATCTTATCATAAATCCACAATTCATCGAATCTCAACAAACACACCGCAAAATAAGATTACATTGAATAGAACTCTAAGAAGATCGAGGAGAACATATTATTGAAGATCAAAGAGAGAGAAGAAGCCATCTAGCTACTAGCTATGGACCCGTAGGTCTAAGGTAAACTACTCATGCATCATCGGAAGGGCAGCAAGGTTGATGTAGAGGCCCTCCATGATCGAATCCCCCTCCGGCAGGGTGCCAGAAAAGGCCCCAAGATGGGATCTCACCGGAATAGAGGCTTGCGGCGATGGAAAAGTATTTTGGTGGACGCTTCTGATGTTGGGGGAATATTTCTGAATTTATAGAGGTGGAATTAGGGTTGGAGGACACCCGAGGGGCCCACAAGCCCTCAGGGCGCCCCCTCCCTAGAGTGCGCCCTAGAGGCTTGTGGCCTCCTCGGGACTCTTCTGGCCCTCTCTCCAAGTCACGTAGGTGTCTTCTGGTCCAAGAAAAATCATCGTAAAGTTTTATTCCGTTTGGACTCCGTTTGATATTCCTTTTCTGTAAAAGTCAAAAACAAGAAAAAAACAGAAACTAGCACTGGGCTCTAGGTTAATAGGTTAGTCCCAAAAATAATATAAAATAGCATATTAATGCATATAAAACATCCAAAATAGATAATATAATTGCATGGAACTATCAAAATTATATATACATTGGAGACGTATCAAGCATCCCCAAGCTTAATTCATGCTCGTCCTCGAGTACGTAAATGATAAAAAATAGAATTTTTGATGTGGAATGCTACCTAACATATTTATCAATGCAATCTTCTTTATTGTGGCAAGAATGTTCAGATCCATAATATTCAAAACAAAAGTTTAATATTGACATAAAAACAATAATACTTCAAGCATACTAATAAAGCAATCAGGTCTTCTCAAAATAACATGGCCAAAGAAAGTTATCCCTACAAAATCATATAGTCTGGCTTTGCTCCATCTTCATCACACAAAGTATTTCATCATGCACAAACCTGATGAGAAGCCAAGCAATTGTTTCATACTTTTGGTGTTCTCAAACTTTTTCAACTTTCACGCAATACATGAGCATGAGCCATGGATATAGCACTATAGGTGGAATAGAATATGGGGATGTGGAGAAGACAAAAAGAAGGAGAAAGTCTCACATCAACTAGCCAAATTAATGGGCTATGGAGATGCCCATCAATTGATGTCGATGCAAGTGAGTAGGGATTGCCATGCAACGGATGCACTAGAGCTATAAGTGTATGAAAGATCAAAAAGAAACTAAGTGGGTGTGCGTCCAACTAGCTTGCTCACGAAGACCTAGTGCAATTTGAGGAAGCCCATCATTGGAATATACAAGCCAAGTTCTATAATGAAAAATTCCCACTAGTATATGAGAGTGACAAAATAGGAGACTCTCTATCATGAAGATCATGGTGCTACTTTGAAGCACAAGTGTGGAAAAAGGATAGTAACATTGTCCCTTCTCTCATTTCTCTTTTTTTTCTTTTTTTCTCTTTTTTTGTTTGGTCTTCTTTGGCCTCTTTTATTTTTTTATAAAGTCCGAAGACTCATCCAAACTTGTGAGGGAATCATAGCTTCCATCATCCTTTCCTCACATGGGACAATGCTCTAATAATGATGATCATCACACTTTTATTTACTTACAACTCAAGAATTACAACTCGATACTAGAACAAAATATGACTCTACATGAATGCCACTGGCGGTGTACCGGGATGTGCTATGATCAATAGTGACATGTATAAAAAATATGAACGGTGAGCTTGCCACAAATACTATGCGAACTACAAGATCATGCAAAGCAATATGGCAATGATGGTGCGTGTCATAATAAAACAAAACGGTGGAAGTTGCATGGCAATATATCTCGGAATGGCTATGGAAATGACATAATAGGTAGGTATGGTGGCTGTTTTGAGGAAAGGTATATGGTGGGTTTAATGCACAGGCGAAAGTTGGGCGGTACTAGAGAGGTTAGCAATGGTGGAAGGGTGAGAGTGCGTATAATCCATGGACTCAGCATTAGTCATAAAGAACTCACATACTTATTGCAAAAATTATTATCCATCGAAAGAAAGTACTTCACGCATGCTCATAGGGGGATAGATTGGTAGGAAAAGACCATCGCTCGTCCCCGACCGCCACTCATAAGGAAGACAATCAAAAAATAAATCATGCTCTGACTTCATCACATAACGGTTCACCATACGTGCATGCTACGGGAATCACAAACTTTAACACAAGTATTTCTACCAATCCACAATTACTCACTAGCATGACGCTAATATCACCTTCTTCATATCTCAAAACAAATGCAAGGAATCAAACTTCTCATCTTATTCAATGCTCTTTATATGAAAGTTTTTATTATATCCCTCTTGGATGCCCATCATATTAGGACTAAATTCACAAACAAAGCAAATTACCATGCTGTTTAAAGACTCTCAAAATAATATAAGTGAAGCATGAGAGTTTATCAATTTCTATAAAATAAAGCTACCATCATGCTCTAAAAAGGTATAAGTGAAGCACTAGAGCAAAACTGCCTAGCTCAAAAGATATAAGTGAAGCACATAGAGTATTCTAATAAATTCACGATTAATGCGTGTCCCTCTCAAAAGGTGTGTACAGAAAGGATGATTGTGGCAAACTAAAAAGCAAAGACTCATATCATACAAGACGCTCCAAGCAAAGCACATATCATGTGGTGAATAAAAATATAGCCTCAAGTAAATTTACCAATGGATTGAAGACAAAAGATGGGATGCCATCCGGGGCATCCCCAAGCTTAGATGATTGGTTGTCCTTGAATATTACCTTGGGGTTCCTTGGTAATCCCCAAGCTTAGGCTCTTGCCACTCCTTATTCCATAGTCCATCAAATCTTTACCCAAAACTTGAAAACTTCACAACACAAAACTCAACAGAAAACTCATAAGACCCGTTAGTATAATAAAATAAATCACCACTTTAGGTACTGTTGTGAACTCATTTTAAATTTATATTTGTGTTATATCTACTGTATTCCAACTTCTCCATGGTTCATACCCCCCGATACTACCCATAGATTCATCAAAATAGGCAAACAACACATAGAAAACAGAATCAGTCAAAAACAGAATAGTCTGTAGTAACCAGAAGATTATTCATACTTCTGTAACTCCAAAAATTCTGAAAAATTAGGAAAACATAGGCAATTCATATATAAATCTTGTGTAAAAACTACAGATTTTTTGCGCACTCCAGTGAATTTAAAAAATTCTGTTACTGGACGCAAAAGTTTCTGTTTTTCAGCAAAACAAAATCAATGATATACCAAAGCATCCCAATGGTCTTGCTTGGCTCAAACACTAACTAAAACACCAAAACACACTTACTACAGAGGTAATAATGTGTATTCTCATGAAAAAAGAAAAGAAAATATTGGGTTGTCTCCCAACAAGCGCTTTTCTTTAAAGCCTTTTAGCTAGGCGTTGGTAATTATAATGATGCTCACATAAAAATAGCAATTGAAACACGAAGAGAGCATCATGTAGCATGTGAAAAACAAGTTTAAGTCTAACATACTTCCTATGCATAGGCATTTTATTTTTTTTCAAAAAGGGGCGCTTTGCATTACACCCGGCCTCTGCATAACTATGATGCACACAGCCAAACAAGTTCTCTCACCCAAACGAAAATTAAGAAGGCGAAATACAAAGAAACATGTAGAGTCTGTATAACGCCTAAAGCGGAGGTGGGACAATCCTAAGATCATGCTACCACCCATGTTGGGTAAAAGTATCCCTCGCCGTATCCTCCAATTGTGTACACACCTCCGTAAACAGGTCTCGATTCTCCACACGTTGTAGAGAGGACCAAAAAATGAAGAGTCCCGGTACATCTGTAGATAACCTGCATCAGAGAAGTACTTTTATCGTTAAACACCTTATCATTTCTACATAGCCAAAGCGACCAAGTAACGGCAAGCGCTCCCACCCTAAGAATAGTTCTAAGCCTGTAATCTATCCCATGTAACCAGTTGCCAAATACATTAGCAACACTACAAGGAGGATACAAGCCAGAAGCTATCTGGATGACTGACCATATAGAACGAGCCAATTTACATTGAAAGAATAAATGTTTTATTGTCTCATGATGGTGACAAAAGACACATTGCGGACTTCCATGCCAATTTCTCTTAATAAGGTTATCTTTAGTAAGAATGACTCCGCAATGAAGATACCATGCAAAGATTTTATTCTTTAGAGGTATCATCATCTTCCAAATCTTCTTCTTATTATCAACTGGCACATCAGACTGGATTAACGCTCTATACATACTCCACTGAGAATTGTCCATTCCCATGTAGGTTCCATCAAAATACATTAGACCCATGTGACAAATGCACCGTGGACAATTGCTCGAGCAGGATGTACCATGATTGAAGTTTGGGTCCAATTAAATCTCTTCTGAACGTCACATTTGGCGGAAATGACTCCATTACCGTGGCGATAGTATCACCCTTGTGACGCACAATGTTGTATAGAGTCGGATATTGTTCTCGGAGTGTGGCATTTCCTAGCCACTTGTCCTCCCAGAATCTAATTTCCGAGCCATCCTTAATTGAGAAGGATCCATAGGAGAAGAAATATTTCTTCATAGCCATCAGACCTGCCCAAAAGTGAGAATCCCCAGGCTTCCAGTATACTTGAGATACCGCCTTGGAACCCACATATTTCCTGCTTAGGAGGGTTTGCCATACACCATCTTCCGTCAGTAATTTAAACAACCATTTGCCGAGGAGGGCCCTATTCTTAACCTCAAGGTCATGAATGCCCAACCCGCCTTGGTCTTTGGGACGGCAAACCACACTCCATTCTGCCAGTCTATATTTCTTTTTCTCGCTATCTCCTTACCAAAAGAATCTTGATCGAAAATAATCCAATCTATGTAAAACTCCTTTCGGCAACTGGAAGAAGGAAATCATATATAGTACCATGTTACTTAGTACTGAATTTACGAGGACCAATCTTTCACCCAGAGACAACAGTTTACCTTTCCAACTGCTAAGTCTTTTTTGCAGTCTCTCCTTGACATGTTTCCATTCAGCATTTGTGAGTCTCCGATAATGTATCGGTATCCCCAAATATGTGATCGGAAACTGGCCCAACCTGCATCTGAATAGTTCGACGTATAGGTGGGAGTCGTCTTGAGCCTCGCCAAAACAAAACAATTCACTTTTGTGAAAATTGATCTTAAGACCTAAGAGTTGCTCAAATGCGGATAAAATTAATTTCAGATTTCTCGCTTTCTCGAGGTCATGATCCATGAAGAGAATCATATAGTCGGCATATTGAAGTATAGAGAGACCACCATCAACTAGATGATTTACTACCTCATCAATTTGGCCATCAACCTTGGCACGCTCAATCATGACCGCTAGCATATCCACCACTATATTGAATAGCATGGGTGATACGAAGTCACCTTGTCGCAACCCCTTTTTCGTTTGGAAATAGTGTCCAATGTCATCATTGACCTTAATGGCAACACCACCTCCAGAAACAAAGCTATGGATCATAGCGCGCCACTCTGCAGAAAACCCTTTCATTCTGAGAGTCTGTTGAAGAAATGGCCATTTGACTTTGTCATAAGCTTTTTCAAAGTCTAATTTGAGTACCACCCCATTCAACTTTTCTTGATGTAATTCATGGATTGTTTCATGAAGGATAACAACTCCATCTAGGATGTGTCTGCCTTGCATAAAAGCAGTCTGTGAAGGACAAACCACGTGTTCAGCAACCGTATTTGGCCTGATCGTCGCAACCTTCGTAAATATTTTAAAACTAACATTAAGGAGGCAAATAGGTCTATATTGTTGTATCCTTTCAGCCTCATTAACCTTAGGTAATAAAATAATTTCACCAAAGTTTAAGTGAAACAATTCTAGTTGGCCAGCATGTAGGTCGCTAAACAAAAGTAGGAGATCTGGTTTGATGACTTCCCAGAAGTTCTGATAGAACTCAGCGGGAAAATCATCCGGACCCGGGGCTTTGTTGTGCTCCATTAAGAAAACTGCATTTATAACTTCCTCCTCGGAGTATGGGGCTGTTAGAAGTCCGTTTTCCTCATCAGAGACCTAGGGGATGTCATCTGTTCGGGACTCCATCGAGAAGTTTCCTTCCTCTGGGGCTCCGAACAGATTTTTATAATAATTAGTGATGTAGGATTTAAGTTGCTCATGCCCCTCAATCGTGCCATCATCCTGTTGTAGGGAATGAATAATTTTCTTCCGGCGTCTGCCATTGGCGACTCCATGGAAATATCTAGTATTCAAATCACCTTTCAGGATAAATTGAGAGTTATGTTGGTACCATTTGAGTTCCTCTTCACGCAGCATGCTAGCTATCTGTGCATTCAAATGACTCTTGATCGTGATTTCATGCTCAGATAAAGGTCTAACTTCTGCCAAAGCTTCTAACTCATCAATGATGGATGAAAGACGAAGCTTCTCCTTTTTAGGATACCCACCATATGCCTAGCCCAACCACCAAGGAATTCGCGTAATGCACACATTTTGTTATTCCATCTGTGAATTGGGGTATGCCCGGCCATAGGTTTCTTCCACACCTCCTTGACCATATCATGGAAGCCATCCCGAAGCAACCACACAAGTTCAAATTTGAACTTGCGTCTATGTTGTGGTCGTGGCAAACCAGTAGTTAGGATGTAACACCCCCTGTAATAAGCTACAGTGATCACCCTTTTGATGAGGCCACGTCATCATGATTAATAGTGCATAATCATCATTAGCATCATATTGCATTTCAACTCCTAAGCCAAGTTCAAATTTAAATGAAAGTGGAATATAAAAGTTGTCCAACATAGAAACTAAAGTGTCAGATAAGTAACAAATATTCCAGAGGCTATTCTAAAATTGAAACCAACATCATTGGAATTGGATAAGTGACTCGAACAACCTCAAACAGTGGATAAAGATAATATTTAATAACCATTTATTAAATCTGAAATAAATATGGAATTATGTTTTGTCCAAACTAGTTTTAGGTGTTAGGGAATAATGCACTGGTATTTATGAAATAGGTCACACTTTTACAAAACCATTTGGGGCCTAAACATTAACGTAGAGAAAGAGAATAAAGAAAAGGAAAAAAGAAACAGAAAAGGATAAAGGACCCCCCCCCCCCCCGACTAGGCTCGGCCCAGCAGCCACCGGGCCGCCAGCCGGCCCAGCCGGCGCCTACTTAGCCGGCCACCCCCCCGGCCAAACCCTAACCCTACCCCCGATCCCCCCTCCCCCCTCGTTTTCTCCTCCCCCCCCATCTGGATCGGGATCCTCCGATCCCGTCCGCCCCGTCCCGACCCGCTCGCCGACGCCGCCAGTCGCCGCCTCCCCCTCGTCAGCCCCCACCTCCCGATCCAGATCGGGATCGGGATCGCGGGAACGACCCCGTCCCCCTCGGTCGCTGCCGACCGCGCCGCCCTCGCCGTCACCGTTGGACGCCGCCGCCCAGCCCCGCTCCCTCGCCGGTCTGCCTCGTCTACGTCGCCGCCTTGTCCCCCGCCGGCCTGCCTCCCATCGCCGTCGTCCCCGTCGACCACCCCGACCCCCGCTCCCCGTCCCTACGGATCCCGGTGAGGCCTCGGGCCTCTCCCCCCCTCTCTGCTCGCGCACGCGCCCCGCGCACAGCAGCCTCGCCGCGCTCTGCCGCACGACCGCGCGCCCGCCCACTGCCCTCGCTCCGCGCCCGCGTCGCTCCTCGCCGCCAACAAGGATCCAACCGCAAGCCGTCCTCCCTCCCGCCCCCACCGCCCCCCCATCATTGCTCCTCCGCATCTAAAACCTCCTCCCTCTCCTCTCCAAGCCCCGCTCTCCGCCGCCATCCAGTCCGCCCCGCCTCCGGCCCCGCCGTGGCCTCGCCGGCGCCCGCGCCCGCCGACCGCCCGTGCGTCCCCTTTGGGCACCGGACATGTCCGGTCCCGAAAGGGGCACGCCCCGGACGTGTCCGCCCCTGGGCCACTGCCCAGTGGGGCCCGAACCCCTGTGACGCTGACGAATGGGGCCCACGGCCCAGAAACAGTTTTAAGAAAATAGAAATAAAAATAAATAATAAAATAATTAAAATAATTAATTAATTAATTAATTAATTAATTAGTTAATTAATCCTGATTAGGTTAATCTAATTAACTAATTAGTGTTAATTAAATAGTAATTAGTAATTAACTTAATTAACTGCTGACGTCAGCATGATGTCATGCTGACGTCATCAATTACTGTTTTGGATAATTCGAATTTAATTAATTAAATAATTCCAGAAATTGATTTAAACTTTGAGAAATCATATCTTTTAAACCGTAACTCCGATGAAAATATTTTATACATGAAACTTGCTCAGAACGACGATACGAACCCGGATACGCCCTCGGTATCTCCGTCAGACGCCCGCAGCTATGAGAACGTTGAACAATTAGACCGATTTCGATAAATGAATAGTGTCCAACTTTAATTAAATAAATCCGAATAAATTCCTAAATTAACTAAATCGCTTAGTTAGGCTGTATATCACCCCGGCATATCATTTAGACATGTCATGCATCCCTGTTGCATTATTGCCGTGTGTTTACTGTTTCTTCCCCCTCTTCTCTTCGGTAGACTACGAGACCGACGCAGCTGCTGGTGCCCCGACCGACTACGTTGTTGACGACCCCTACTTGCCAGAGCAACCAGGCAAGCCCCCCCCTTGATCACCAGATATCGCCTATTCTCCTCTATACTGCTTGCATTAGAGTAGTGTAGCCTGTTACTGCTTTCGGTTAATCCTATTCTGCGGCATAGCCTGTCATTGTTGCTACTGTTGTTGATACCTTACCTGCAATCCTAAATGCCTAGTGTAGGATGCTAGTTTGTCATCATTGGCCCTGCATTCTTGTCAGTCTGCCTTGCTATACTATCGGGCCGTGATCACTCGGGAGGTGATCACGGGTTATACTATACATATATACATACTATACAAATGGTGACTAAAGTCGGGTCGGCTCGAAGAGTACCCGCGAGTGATTCACGGATTGGGGGCTGAAAGGACCTTTGTCCCAACGGCCCTTTGTGTGGATCTTTGTGGCGGAGCGACAGGGCAGGTTGAGACCACCTAGGAGACAGGTGGGCCAGCCCTGGTCGGCGTTCGCGTTTACTTCATAATAACACGTTTAACGAGATTGGATATTTGATCTGAGTCTGGCCACTGGCCTATACGCACTAACCAACTACGCGGGAGTAGTTATGGGTATCCCGGCGTCGTGGTATCAGCTGAAGCCTTCTTGACGTCAGCGACTGAGCGGCGCGCGCCGTGTTGGACCGCGCTAACGTAACCGCCGTGATCGTGTGGGTTGCTAGGTCTGCTCGCGGCCGCGTACGCAACGTGCAGGAGCGCACTGGGCGATGGGCCCAGACCCCAGAGTGCCTAGGATTAGTCCGGCGTGCTGACCTCTCTGTTGAGCCTAGGTGGGGCTGCGACGTGTGGATCTTCCGAGGCCGGGCATGACCCAGGAAAGTGTGTCCGGCCAAAGGGGATCGAGCGTGTTGGGGAATATGTGGTGCACCCCTGCAGGGAAGTTTATCTATTCGAATAGCCGTGTCCCTCGGTAAAAGGACGACCCGGAGTTGTATTCCGACCTCATGACAACTAGAAATGAATACTTAATAAAACACACCCTTACAAGTGACAGATATAACCCGGTGGTCGCTCTCTCGCATGGTGGCGACGAGAGGATCGACGGGTAGGATTATGCTTTACGTTGTTGTTTGGTTCCCCCTCTTATTCTGGCATTCTGCAGTTCAGTCCACCGATATTGCCTCTTTACACATATACCATGCATATGTAGTATAGATCCTTGCTTGCGAGTACTTTGGATGAGTACTCACGGTTGCTTTCCCCCTCCTTTCCCCCTTTCCCTTCTTGCTGGTTGTCGCAACCAGATGTTGGAGCCCAGGAGCCAGACGCCACCTACGACGACTACTACCACCAGGACGGAGCCTACTACTACGTCCAGGACGCCGCCGACCAGGAGTAGTTAGGAGGATCCCAGGCAGGAGGCCCTGCGCCTGTTCGATCTGTTGTATCCCTGTTTGTGCTAGCCATCTTATGGCACCTTGTTTAACCTATGTCTGTACTCAGATATTGTTGCTTCCGCTGACTCGTCTATGATCGAGCATTTGTATTCGAGCCCTCGTGGCCCCTGGCTTGTATTATGATGCTTGTATGACTTATTTATGTTTTAGAGTTGTGTTGTGATATCTTCCCGTGAGTCCCTGATCTTGATCGTACACATTTGCGTGCATGATTAGTGTACGATCGAGCCGGGGGCGCCACATAGGAGAATGGATGTGTGGTCTGATATAGCCTCAATACGAGGTAGAGCACGAACAGACACCATGGGAAATTTAGATTCCCAGTCGGTATCCATTAAAACGCGATCTAGTTTCTCGTATGTTGGTTCCGGAAGACTATTCGCCCAAGTGAATTGTCTTCCAATCATGGAAACCTCTCACAGATCTAGACTGTCGATGACAGAATTGAAAAGGAAAGGCCAATGATTATCAAACCTACCGCGGCTTTTCTCATTTGGGAATCGAAGCAAATTAAAATCCCCACCTATAAGAATGGGGTAGGAATTATCTTTTGCCAGATTAACCAATTCACGGAGAAAATTAGCCTTAAACTCGTCTTGGGCTACCCTGTACAAGGTAATGAGGGTCCATGTGAAGTTGTCGGCCTTGTTGCGAATATGGAGTTTAACGTGAAACTCACCATCTGAACTAGCCAAAACATCCATAGTCCCTGTATTTACGCTAAGTAAAATGCCCCCAGAATGACCTCTAGGCGGTGATGAAACCCAAGTAAAGTCTATCCCGCCAGACAGACGGTTTAGCAGACTTACTAAGAAATCACGTCTCCCTGTTTCAGAGATAGCCAAGAAATCTAAATTGTATTCCCTATTACATTCCGCAATGAATAAATGTTTAGCCAAGTCACGAAGACCTCTGCTATTAAAAAACATTCCATTCATGAGGAAACAATAGGAGATTTAGAACATTTCACCCTCTTGAGGGACTTACTATCTTTTTTCGAACGTGCGGTCTTTGATTTACGCCCGGATGCTGTAAGCTCAATTAGTGAGCTAAGCCCTGGTTCATCTAGGACCACATCCGAAACCGCTCCTACTAAGTGAGAGAGTAGCTGACCATCTGATGTGGCATGCAGCTCCTCCTCATCAGTATGGGAGACATAAGACTTGCTAGAAACAATAGCAAAAACTAGCATATGCAAGGAAGAATAAAGAAACAATAGCAATCCTAACATAACGAGAGGTAATTTAGTAACATGAAAATTTCTACAACCATATTTCCCTCTCTCACACTACTAGGGAAATGCTTATAGGTAGGACATCAGTAGTAGCGCTGGAAAATAGCAAGCGCTGCTGCTAATTAGCAGTAGGGCTGTTCTGGGGCAGCGCTACAAGTAACGCCTTAGCAGTAGCGACGGAAAAGGACAAAGCGCTACTACTAAGTGGGACCCAACGAGCCCACCGACGCTAGCTGTAGTAGCAGCGCTGTCCAGAATACAGCACTACTACTAATAGCAGTAGCAGTAGCGCTTTATTTGACAGCACCGCTACTGCTAATGGGCCCCACTTAATAGTAGCGCTTTTCCTGGAAACCGCTACTACTAAGTACCATAGCAGCAGCGCTTTCTAGAAAACATCGCTACTGCTAGTTGCGGCTGGTGCCACCTTTTCACCCCCCTCTCCCCATCCTCCCCCCTTTGCCCTCTCTCCCCCTCCTTTTCCCTCTCCCCTCTCTAAGTAAGTTCTCCACCATTGTTGCCCTTCTTCTCTCTTCCTCCTGCCTCTCTTCTCACCCCATTAATGCCCCCCTCCACCATAGTTCTCCTCCATAAATGGCCTTCTCATCTCTATTTAGCTGCCTGATTTATTTGGCTCTCCCTCCATTCCATAGATATAGATCTAGCTAGCTCATCTCTCTCCCTCTCCATTAGTTAGCTAGAGTCATCTCTCCTCCCCAACAACTAGATCTAGCAAGCTATTTAGCCATCCACACTTTCGATCCCTATAGGTAGCGAAAGGCCTCATCTAACCGTGCTCGGTCTCTCTCAGGAGATAGGTGAGTAAAAAGTTGTGCATTTCAAGAATGGGAATATGTGTGTTTGAGATATGGAGAGATTTGTGCGAGTGACATGCCCCCGAGTTGCTTATGTTTTGCCGAAATGTCGATTTATTTCTGTTTCGGTGAATTTCGAGCAAACTTGATATGTCCTATTTTTAGGCAAGGTCATGCCAAATTTTTATATGACTTTGATGCATGCATGCATTTTGTTTATAACCCTTTTGCTTGTTATACCATGCAGTCGGTCATGAAGGTGAGTGGATGGAAGGTGGAGCAATACTTGCAATCCGCGGTGATGGACATGTCTGCAAATAATCGGACTAGGATTAGATGTCTGTGTGCAAGATGCAAAGAAGGAGACCTTTTGGACCCTTTTGATCATGGCAGTTTGAAGGCGCACCTGCTGATGAATGGTTCCATGGATGGCTATACTCGGTGGATAAGTGAAGATGATGATGAGGACGTCCACATGGCAGGGAATAACGACATGGGGCTAGACGAAGAGATGACCGGTCGACACGAAGACGATGGCGCCGGACATGGCGGTGGGGAAGAGTCCACACATGGCGGCGGTGGAGAAGATTCCGGACACGGCAAAGAAGAGTCGGACATGGCGGAGAAGAGGCGGCGGACACACCGCAGTCTTCGACGCTACTAAGTGCAGTCGTGCAGGACCCTCATGTTCGAGACCTCCTTCGCAAGAGTACGACTAGCGAGAGAGCTTCTTCTAGAGAGGAGGCCAAGCTGGCGCAACTTGAAGTAGACTCAAAGACTCCATTGTATGACGGTTGCGATCCCAAGGTGACCCGCTTGAGTTTCACGCTCGAACTTCTAAAGACGAAGGCAAAAAACAAATGAACAGATAAAAGCCTCGATGAGCATTTGAAGTATCTACATAATAAAGTTCTTCCCGCGGGGAACCTATGTCCTACTAGTGTCGAGGAGGCCAAGAAAATTGTTTGCCCTTTTGATTTGCTGCACATTAGATACCACGCATGCATCAACGATTGCATCATTTATCGGGGGGAGCACGCAGAAAAAACCAGCTGTCCAGTGTGCAATGCTTCTCGATACATTAAGGCAGGAGAGAAAGCTCCTCAGAAAGTTGTATGGTACTTTTCGATCACTCCCCGTCTGCAGCGGTATTTCGTTGATCCTAAGGAAGCAAAGCTCATGCGCTGCCACGCGGAGAGGAAGAAGCCCGACGATGGAGATGATCCGAAGCTGAGACACCTCGCAGATGCTAGCCAGTGGAGAGCATTCAACGCCGTATTGGCATGAATCTGTTAGGAAACCAGAACACCAACCACAGCACATGGCCCATCTTTGTATGGATGTACAACCTCCCCCCATGGAAGTGCATGAAGACAAAGTACATACGCATGAGCATGCTGATTCAAGGGCTGTAATAAACGGGAAAGAATATTAACCTGTATATGGGGCTTCTGAAAGAGGAGCTAGACACGTTATGGAAAACACCAGCATGGACATGGGACGCCAGCAAAGGAGAGTATTTCTATATGAGAGCCGCGCTGATGACGACAGTGCACGACTATCTCGGTTACCGGTACACCTCAGGCCAGGTGTGCCACGGATACTGCGGATGCACGAGGTGCATGGATGATACAACATCTCAGCAGTTTACATCAACGAAAGATGGCTGGTCTGGGAAAATCGTGTACATGGGGCGTCGTAGATGGCTCGAGAAGGATGGCCCGTGGAGAAAGCGTGGAGATCTATTCAATGGGTTGGCTGAGCATCAAGGACCTCCACGTAAGAGGAGCGGCGCCGAAATCAATGAGCTGTTGAAAAACTGGGAACAGTGCCCCACGCCGGGAAAGATGAAAAAGGCGCCGGAGCCGCTGCTGAAGGTATGGAAAACGAGGTCTGTTTTCTGGGACTTGGAGTACTGGCCCAATCATGACATGCCTCATTGCCTTGATCAAATGCATATCATGAAGAATGTCCTCGAGAGCTTGCTTGGCACACTGATGAACATGCCGGAGAAGACCAAGGATGGGCCAAAGGCAAGGAAAGACTTGGAAGATTTGAAGATCAGGAAAGATCTCCACATGCCGCCCCATAAAAAGTCGACGAAGGAGACGGAGACGGAGACGGAGGAGGGGGGAAGGGGCAGAAAAGTCAACAAGAAGGAGGAGAATTATTGCCCCCCTTCTTGCTTCACCTTAAGTGCGAAGGAGATCGATCAATTCATCAAGTGCCTTACGGGAATCAAAGTCAGTTCCGGTTACTATGGGAAGATAAGCAGATTTCTAGACACCAAGAAGAAAAGGTTCAGCAGGATGAAGTCTCATGACTATCACATGATGATGACGCAGATACTCCCGGTTGCCATTAGAGGGATAATGGACAAGCACGTCCGTGACACGCTTACTGGTCTCTGCAACTTCTTCGACGTTATCTCTCAAAAGTCCATCAGTGTGAAGCAGCTCCGAAGGTTACAGGAAGAGATCGTTATCATACTATGTGAGCTTGAGATGTACTTCCCGCTCGCGTTCTTTGACGTCATGGTGCATCTGTGTGTCCACATCGTGGACGACATCATCGACCTCGGGCCGACATTCCTTCACAGCATGATGCCGTTCGAGAGGATGAATGGGGTCATCAAAGGATTCGTTCGTAATATGTCCCATCCCGATGGGAGCATCGTCCAGGGGTATCTGACGCATGAGTGCATCTCCTTTTGCGAGAATTATATTGGCGTCGGAGACCCTGTTGTTGGTTTGCCCATCAAGAAGCACGACGGGAGGCTCGGAGGAGAAGGTCACAACAACGACCGGAGGGAATTGCACGTGGACTACTCGGATCGACAGAACGACTTTGACAGGGCAAACTTAGTAGTGCTACAACACCTAGATGTGGTAGATGATTATGTGACACGGCACAAAGAAACCATCGCAAAGAAGTACCATGGTAAGGGGATGCTCAAGACGGACGACAAAGACACTGTAGAGCACAACGCCACTTTCTTGCATTGGTTCAAAGAGCAAGTTCTTGCTAATCCCCCGGAAGAGGGCAGTTCGGACGGATTGCTCATACACGCCTTAGCACATGGCCCCGCGCCCAAACTCGCGACCTATCAGGCATACAATATCAACGGGTACACGTTCTACACGGAGGCCAAAGACATGGACAGTGATTACCAGAACTCAGGGGTGACGATTGAATGTGTGACTGACGCCAACGGCACAACTGAAAGATTCTACGGAATGGTCGAAGAGATCTGGGAGCTTGACTACGCTGGAATGCATGATGCGACGATGTTCCGTGTCAGATGGGCTAACGACGTCGTAAGAGAAAACAAGTATTTCACTACCATGTCTATACCCGATGTGAAGAGCGCTACCATGAACGTTAACATCATCGCCAAAACTGAGCCATGGGTACACGCTAAGCACGTGACACAATGCTTCTTCATAACCGACCAGACCAATCCCAGCCATGTTGTCGTGAGGAGAGGCAAAAGGAGCATCGTCGGAATGGATGGAGTCACCAAGGAGGAAGACTACGACCAATACGGCAACCCGATGAGGGAAGATGACGATGACGATGAAGCATACGTGAAAAGAAGAATCAATACTACATTACCTAAGAAAGATCATACTCCATGGTGCAGGAAAAGTCACAAGGAGGGGCTCAATTATTCGACAACGAACAAGAAAGGGATGAAGCTCAATGTGAAACGTCGTCGATGCAGCTGAGAAACCATCATTTATATATATGTATCTATTTTGTGTACGCACTTAAGTAACCATTATCGGTCAAATGATGTATACATCATATCCCCTTCAATTACCACCACATGCATGGTTCCGGTGATATTCGCGCAGTGTGGGAGGGAGACGCCGTCGTCGGGAGAAAAACAAAAAAACAAAAACAAAAGGGAGAAAGCAATACAAAAGAAAAAGAAAAGTAAACAGAAAAGAAAAGGAAAATAATAAAAAGAAAAGAAAACTAAAAACTAGAAAAGGAAAATAATAAAAAGAAAATAAAAATAGCGGTAGCGCTGGATTGGGAACCAGCGCTATAGCTAAGTTAGCTATAGCGCTGGATCCTAATCCAGCGCTACTGCTATGTGTATTTTAGAATTAATTTTTTTTTGGAATAGTTAGCAGTAGCGCTGGGTTAGGACCCAGCGCGATAGCTAAGTTATCTATAGCGCTGGATCCCAGTCCAGCGCTACTGCTATTTTGAGTTAACCCCCCGCCGCGCGGGCTCAAAATTTCACCAAGTCATTTCCCCTCCTCTCCTCCACCTCTCCTCCCACTCTGTCGCTAGCCGTCGCCCCTGCTCGCCGTCGACCTCGACGCCGACCGTCACCTGAGCCCTCCCTCGACCTCACCATCGCCATGCGGGCCCGTCCTCGACCTCGCCGCTGCCGCCCTCTCCCCTGCCCTCGACCTCGCCGCCGCCGCCCTCTCCCCCGCCCTCGACCTCACCGCCGCCCCGTAAGCCTCTCCCTCTCCTCTCCCCTGCCCTCCTCTCTCTCTCTCTCTCTCTCTCTCGCTCTCTCTCTCTGCGCTCTCCCCTGCCCCGTAAGACGTTTAGGGCAATTTAGGTGGTGTTCATATGAACCCTAGCTAGGAAATTAGGAACCCTAGATGATGTTTTAGGAGCATGATATGCCATGTGGTGACTAGAACAAGCATGCAAAGTAGCCTATACAATGTTGCTATTTTTAACACGGTTAATTTGCTAAGTCCTGGAAATCTGTTATATGATGTTGCCATGTTCTCTTGATGATAGCATCAAATCCATGCTCCGTTTGGATATGTTCAGTAAACATGTTTCCTCCCTTGTTGTTTTCTCTATCATGCCATGCCCTTTTATGCCACATTAGTGTCCTGTAGCATGTACTTTCTTTGCTATGCAAATGCCTAAATAGTAATTCTGTCTGCTGTCAACATCATGATGCTATGTTGTGAGCTTGGTGGTGTTAAAATCATGAGTCTATTGAACTTGTGCCAATTGTATGAATTGCAGTGTGCCATGTGTAATATAGCTGCATACCAAGATCTTCCATTTTAGAGTTGATATGCATACTGTTACAAGCTTGCCAAGTTGCTATGTTGCTGTAGTTTTTCAAATTACTCTGAGAATTTCAGTAAGTCATTAATCTGTTACATCATTTGTGCATCTTTATGCCTCCATATCTTTTAACCAGTGATGCTAATGGATTTCAACCTATGGAATGAATTGTTGTAGAGCTTCATATTTTTAGCAATTTAGCTAGGGCATTTAGCTTTAAACAAAAATGCAGCATTTAGCTTTAAACAAAAAAACAGAATTGTTTGTCTTTTCAAAAACTTGGTTAAACTAAAAGAGAGTAGGGCATTAACAGAGGGTATATAAATTACCTAGGGCATTTAGCTTTAAACAAAAAACAGTAGCATTTAGCTATAAATAAAAAACAGTAGCTATGGCATTTAGCTATAAACAAAAAACAGTAGCTAGGGCATTGATGTTCATTTGCATATTCGATTATTGTTGATTATATTTGTTTATTTACAATTGTTGAATATGATATGATTAATGTTGGTTTAATGGACAATCGTCGAAGAATATCTGAGTGGCCTATGTTTTGCCGGAATGTTGATTCATTTCCATTCCAGCAAATTTCAGGCACTCCATATGTCCACTTTTTAGCAAAGGTCATGCCAAATTTTTTCATGATTTGTGCTAGAAACTAGGACATGCGGAGTGCCCGGGATTTGCCGGAAGGGGAATGAATCATCATTCCAACCAAATATAGGCCCCTTTTCTATTCATTATATCTTTTATTTACAATTGTTGAATAGGAAACATGTCTAGCCACGCCAAAGCCGGGGTTCTGGTCGCCTCGAAGAAGACCCCGTCGAGGCAGCAAATCTTTATTTCGATTACCTGGACGAACACCAGTTGCGGGTGCAGGGTGGCAGCAGTGGCACCAACCCCGACACCGACGCCGACACCGGCACTGGCACCGACACCACCCCCGAGACCGGCAACGATGCTATCGTAGCCGGTAAAGCACCGAAGCAGAAGAGGACATGAAGACCAAACAAGCTCGGCATCGGACAAATTATGGTCACGGAGATGCACCCCAAGAAATTAGAGCCAACGGCGCCGGAGGAAGTGCGCTTGTGCTGGGGAAATCAACTAGGATGCATCCTCAGGGAAACCGCCAACATCAACGATGAGAAGTTGAAGAAGATACCACATATGGAGCACATGCTCCTAAAGAAGTTGCATAATAGGTTCCTGTTCCCCGGCCAGGATGAAAGCAAAGATCCGTGGGACAACAACGCCATGACAAAGATAAATAGCAAGGTGATGGTGATGTTCACCAACGACTTGTCCGCCTGGAAAGTTCGGGTGAAAAAAGCGATTGCGAAGAATGAACCGTGGTCCAAGATTCATGCTGACAATCCATCAATAAAGGAAGAGGACTTTGAAAAATTCAAGGAGACTTATGCTAAAGAAGAAGTCAAGCAAAGGTCAGAGAAAATGAAGGCGCTCCAGGCGAGGAACACGCCTCCCCACCGCCTCGGAAGCCATGGTTACGAGGGGCAGAGGCACATATGGGCCAAGGAGGACGCCGAACGTGAAAGTCACGAAATCCCAGACCCCTTGGAGGAGTTCACCGACCCGCTGGAGCATGACTGGATCAGGGCCCGGTACAAGTGGGACCGCGTCAATAAGATCTTTTACACGAACCCGAACACGAGGGAGTTCATGAGACTTCTGGTAATTGTTATATTACCACCTTATTATATTAGCTTCCAATCAATTCGACTACAAGTTTTGTCACATTAGTAAACCATCCACGTTCCTTTTGCAGAAAGAGCAACACCAAAAGGCAGCCGAAAGCGATGAGTCGTCACAGTCGTCGGCAAGGCCCAAGTGGGACACCACTTTCAACCGGGCCCTGAACATACTAAAAAAGGTCCCGGAGGACAAACCGCCGTCCTATGGACGTGTGCACGGCGTCGGAGATAGCGCCTCGTGGAAGACGTGCTACCATGAGTAGCCAGAGGAAAGAAGGAAGAGACAGTTGCTTACTCAACAGACCATCGACGAGAAGGTCGAGATTGCGGTCAATAAGACCAAAGCTGAGACCAAAGAAGAGTTGCTCGGGGTAGTCAATGCAGCGGTCAATGAAGCGGTGGCTGGCATCACGGCTCACTTCCAATCTTCAATTATTACCAGCTTGATTCTGGTAATTATCGATTGGTCGAAGAGCAATCCATATAAAGGGCCAGCGGACTTTCCTCTTCCCAGCTACGTCGAGAGCAATTCGGTGAACATCACACCACCAGCACCTGCTCAAGCAACCGCAAAAGGTCCCGCTCCTATTCATAGCAGCCCGACCTCCGTCTCTGGCATGCTCGGCGGGGCTTCGTCTATGGCTGAGCTCGACGCCCTCATGGTAATTACGCGGCATACCCTTTTCACCAGCATGTCTATAGTCTTCTATTTCAGTTGCCTTTCGGATGTTTGACGTCGCAGACATGTCTTCGTAGGCCGACGATACCCCGTGCACCCTACTGTACGACATCAACGGCCTGAAGGTGGTCGTGGGAAAGGCAACGATCGTGAAGCCAAAGGACCGCATGTTCCACAACCGAGAGATGCCCCATGGCGTCTTCAAGGTTAACGTGGCCAGTGTCTTAGCGGGCTTCGAGGAATTGCCTCCTCCGGTACCAGTCGATGACGAGGAGACCCCTAAATGGATTGACGCATGCAAGAGCTAGTTCTTGCCTTGGCCGAAGACTCTTCCTCGTGTCGAGGCGCCCAGTATCACACCAACGACAGCTTCTCAAGAAGGTATGAGCACCACCCCACCTACCAAATTACCTGCACCTGTCATGGCGGGTGATAGCGGATGACGCGAGGGAGAGCCTCAATTAGTGCCAGATGACGTCGCCCCCGTTAAAGAAGCAAATGCTAATGATTTCATGGAGGAGGATGATGATGACCCTCTCAACTATATCAATACTGCCTATGACGATGGAGAATTGATGGCTCGGGACTATGACTCAGGCTATGAGCATGGAGATGATGACTTGATGCTACCTGATTAGCCAGAGCCGGAATGTCCTAAGGCGGAATGCAAAAAGTCTCTCTTCATGCGATCCTCGCAGGAGACGCCTCCAGATGCTGCCTCTACCCAGCAACAACCCAAGGGCCGTCCACTAATTAGCCCGACGACACTGGGGGTGGTGGTTAGGGAAGGTATGGTGGGCTCCCTACCGCCACCTGCCAAGAAGCAAAGGAGGAGACCGGACAAGAAAGGCCCTAAAGGCGCCAGAGCTGCTTCAAGCAGCCAGCCGCCTTTGAAGCCCCGGGAGGTAGACAGAATACTTGTCGAAGGTGCGGAGCATTTCCATGTCGCCGGCCACCCGATCCTACCTCCGAAAGCGCTAGAGCACATACTGAACAATGATCTAAGGAGACTTCATGAAGATGTGCTGGCCAGAGAGAAAAGCCTTCTCATCTCGAAAAAACTAGGATACCCGCTTTACGTGGCTCAGGTGCTGGGAGGGAAGTTGTACGTCGAGAGATGGCCCGTGGATAAGTTCATCCGGTGATTTGACTACATCTACGACATGTTCCACATGACCAAGCTGGATTTCCAGTTCATCCGCATGTATGCGTTGTATCTCAACTACTTCATCAGGCTCGAGAACATAAAATATATCTGCGTCGTGGACCCGTACTATATGCACGAGAGCTTCTTGGCAATCTGCAAAGAGCACCGTGACTATGCGAGCAAGTACATCGGCGATTTCATGATCGCTAATAAGGACAAGGAAGCGATTCTCCTGCCTTATCATCCCACGTAAGTCATCCGCGGATATCCTTTCATAAGTTTTAATCATTCCTTTGCAAGCATGGAGGCTAATTTGAGGTGTACTTATTTTGCGCAGCGGGGGGGGGGGGGGGCGTCCTCATCATTCTGTACCCAGAATACTCCCATGCTATGTACTTGGACTCATCAAAGAACATCAAGAAAAAGGATTACACGTACATAAAGAGTGTTCTCGATAGTGCCCTGTTAACCTTCAGCCTGTCTGGTGGATATATCAAGGTGAAAAAGTACAGGAAGAACGGGCTGGGTTTTAGCCATAAGACCGACTTCTGCTGCATCCAGCAACCGTACACTAGTAAGGCTGATGGATTCTACCTCATGCATCACTTGATCGAGTAAAGAAGGGATAATCAACGCCTTCGCATGTCAGCTACTACCAACGATGCCGAGATTGTCAACTGGACCACAAGCATAGGAAAGACATCAGATCATCGAATCCGAGCTGAGTTTTATCACGTACAGTGTGAACTTACCCAAGTGACCATGAAGGAGGTCCTCGAACCAACATGGATGTTCTACCATGGGCCAATCACGCGGGATGATGTCCGAGCACTGCTACTCGCTCAGCGTCTAGACCTGAAGCCTTTCCGGAAGCTCGGGTGCTTCCTCCCTGACTATGAAGATTGGACCGCCGACATGGAGGACTGATTGTCGATGACAATGTGTCACTACTGTCTTTCTATGGCAAAACTTTGAATTTATGCACGACGAAACTCTGCGATGTAATTAAACCGTCCTCCTAAACTAGCGTAGATCACTCTAGTTAATTAGTTTGTGTATGAGGAACTTCGTTATTTATGTTTACTATAGGTTGCTTGTATTTTGCTAATTATGCCTCTTTGTTTTCTTAAGTACATTATGTTGCATATTATCGTTGAATTCATCAACTGACGATGCAGGTACATAGATCAGAGATGGCGAAGGACTGCTACGTCGTGTTCGTTGGGAGGGTTCCAGGAGTGTACGACCACCAGCCAGACGCTCAGGCCCAGGTGGACAAGTACCTGGGTGCTATCCACAGAGGGTTCGACAGCAGAGCCGAAGCGGAAAATTGTTACTTGAGGTGGACGCTCCGGCAAGAGCGAGAGCGAAACCGCCGGTGCCTCAAGAAGTACTACATAGTCGTGCTCTTGCTCATGCTGATCGCTCTTCTCTTCTACATCATGGTTTAGATAGAGATGATGAAACTTGTGTGTGTGCCACGACCATGCAGTTGCATTTGTTCGAGGCATGACATGACTTGTGTATCGCTATTTTTGAGATGTGATGATATTTGTGTTGAATGATGATGATGATGATGATGGTATGACGAGACTACTGTATGTGTATGATATGATGAGAATAGTGTATGTTTATTATGATCTGATGAAACTACTGTATAGAGCATGCACAAATACATAGAGGGGAAATAAATCTGTGAAAGCAGGAATATTAGCAGTAGCGCTGGTAGGCATCTAGGGGCAGGGCTGGATTAGCAGCAATGCTTGCTTTGGCGCAGCGCTATAGATAGTTAGCAGTAGCACTGGTCCGAGCAGCGCTACTGCTAACCATACTTACCACTAGCGCTGGTCCGGGCAGCCTTACTGCTAAAACTTAGCTGTAGCGCTTTAGCAGTAGCGCTGCCTCCAGTGCTACTGCTATAGGTATTTCAAGCGCTACTAGTAGGCTTTCTCCTAGTAGTGTCATAATAATTACATGTAGGATCACAATCAAATTCAACAATATAGCTATCACATAACATATTCTCTACATGATCCACATGCATGCAAAGTTGACACGCTTCCAAAATAGTGGGATTAACATAGAATAAAGTCATTAGTTCTACAAGCCCACTTTTATCAAAAAATTCATAAGTTTGATCAAACTCCAAAGTAGTGGGATCATTATTTCCTAAAGTTGACACTCTTCCAAACCCACTTTTAATATTATTGCAAACATTATTCTCGCGAGGCTTAAATAAATTTTCAAGATCATAAGAAGCATTATCACCCCAATCATGATCATTGCAATAAGTAGTGGACATAGCAAAACTAGCATCCCCAAGCTTGGGGTTTTGCATATTATTAGCACAATTGATATTAATAGAATTTATAATAACATCATTGCAATCATGCTTTTATTTCAAGGAGCTATCGTGAATTACTTTATCAATTTCTTCTTTTAGTACTTCATCACAATTTTCAGATTCACGAATTTCAAGCAAAACTCCATAAAGATAATCTAGGGCACTCAACTCACTAGCAATTGGTTCATCATAATTGGATCCTTTAAAAAGATTAGCAAGTGGATGAGGATACATAAACTTTTTGCTTCCTGATTTTCAATAAACACACAATTATACCAAGCGAACAAGCAAACAAACCAAGTAAGACATAAGGCAAACGAAAAGATGAACGAAAGAAGGCGTATAAAAAGGCAAATATTTTTGTGTTTTTCTGAAAACGTTTTAGAAGTGGGGGAGAGGAAAACGAGAGGCAAATGGCAAATAATGTAAGTGCAAGAGATGAGAGTTTGTGATGGGTACTTGGTAGGCCTGATGTAGAACCTCCCCGGCAACGGCGCCAGAAATTCTTCCTGCTACTTCTTGAGCTTGCGTTGATTTTTCCCTTGAAGAGGAAAGGGTGATGCAACAAAGTAGAGATAAGTATTTCCCTCAGTTAAGAACCAAGGTATCAATCCAGTAGGAGGCACAAGCAAGTCTCCAATCTATGCACCTACACAAACTAACTAACACTTGCACACAACGCGAAAAAGGGGTTGTCAATCCCTTCACGGTCATGAACAAGAGTGAGATCTAATAGAGATGGGTATAAAAGATAAATAAAAGAGCAAACTAAAGTAAATATAAATAAATTGCAGCAAGGTATTTTTGGGGTTTTTTGGTTTATAGATCTGAAAATATATGATGGAAAATAGACCCGGGGGCCACAGGTTTCACTAGAGGCTTCTCACTTGAAAGAAAACATACGGTGGGTAATATTTTTACTGTAGAGCAATTGATAGAAAAGTGCAAAGTTATGACAATATCTAAGGCAGTGATCATGAATATAGGCATCACATCCGTGACAAGTAGACTGAAACGATTCTGCATCTACGACTATTACTCCACACATCGACCGACTCCTGCCTACATCTAGAGTATTAAGTTTATAAGAATAGAGCAACGCTTTAAGTAAGACGACATGATGTAGAGGGATAAACTCAAGCAATATGATATAAACCCCATCTTTTTATCCTCGATGGCAACAATAAAATACGTGCCTCGCTACCCCTTCTGTCACTGGGTGAGGACACCGCAAGATTGAACCCAAAACTAAGCACCTCTCCCATTGTAAGAAAATCAATCTAGTTGGTCAAACCAAACCGATAGTTCAAAGAGAAATACAAAGATATCATATTCATGCATAAAAGAGTTCAGAGAAGACTCAAATAATATTCATAGATAATCTGAACATAAATCCACAATTCATCGGATCTCAACAAACACACTGCAAAATAAGATTACATCGAATAGGACTCCAAGAACATCGAGGAGAACATGGTATTGAAGATCAAAGAGAGAGAAAAAGCCATCTAGCTACTAGCTATGGACCCATAGCTCTGAGGTAAACTATTCAAGCATCATCGGAAGGGCAGCAAGGCTAATGTAGAGGCCCTCCATGATCGAATCCCCCTCCGGCAGGGTGCCGGAAAAGGCCCCAAGATGGGATATCACAGGAACATAGGCTTGCGGCGGCGGAAAAGTATTTTGGTGGACGCTTCTGATGTTGGGGGAATATTTCTAAATTTATAGAGGTGGAATTAGGGTTGGAGGACACCCGAGGGAGGCCACAAGCTCTCAGGGCGCCCTCCCGGGGCGCGCTGTAACATCCCAAATTTTCAATTTGGAATGTTATACATAGGTCATCCATGCATATCATATTTTATTGCATTTCGTTTTGCGATCCTCGAAAATTCTAAGCAACTCAAGGACCAACGGAGAGAGTTGGGGATTTCACCGTTTTCATATTTGAATTTTCTCAAATATTGAAACAAGGATCAATTTGGTTTAATTATTTTTCTCTCCGAAAATATTTCAGATTAAAAATATATGAGAGGAGATAATATGACTTCTCCAAAATAAATGGAATATTGGAGGAAAAATATTGAAATCAAATAAATATTTTATTTGGATTTTATTGCAATTTTATTTGAATTTAGGAAAAATATGCGTTTTTCAAGATTGCATTAGAGTCCCAAATAAATGTTCACCTAGTCCGGTAGATTTTTAGAGGACGGGGAAAATTTATTTCGGGATTTTTGGAGTCCGTTTAGTATTTCTTTTCTTTGTTTTTCTGCGTCAGGATTTATTTTAAAAAAAAAACTTCGCGGACCGAACTGGGCCGAAGCCCAGCCGGCCCGGCAACGCCGCCGCCTTCCTCGCGAGCCGTGCTCGCGCCGGACTCGCCGGAGTCCGACTCCGCCCCGGCCGCCCTCGCCCCCTCGCCCAAGTCGCCCCCCGGCCCCTTTATATACCGCCGCCCCCGACCCCTCCACACCAGCCGCCGCCGCCGCACGCAGCAGCAGCCGCAGCCCGCGCCAGCCGCCGCCGAGCCGCCGCACCCCGCCGCCGAGCCGCCGCGCCGTCTCGCGCGCTCGCCGTCGCCCGCGCGCCCCACCCCGTCGCCTCGCCGCCGCACGCCGCTCGCGCCGCCGCGCCGCACCCCGCCGTCCCGCCGGAGCCTCGCCGGAGGTAGTAGCCGCTGCCGCCGTTCGTCTTTTTTTTTCGGTTAACCGTTCGGTTTTTTTGGTAAACCCTAGATCTAGATCCGTTTTTTTTTTAAATTCCGGTTTATTCTTTTTAGATCGGTTTTCCGTCGGTTTAGTAATTTAGCGAACGCCCGTTCGTACGTTCGTTTTAACGAACGGTTTTCACCGTTTAACCACAGACAGCGAACGTTCGTTCATTAGCCTGTTCGTTAGTTTTTCTTTTTCTCGGGTTTTTCGCGATTATTTTCGATCGCGATTCCTGATCCGATTTTCGTTTTAGTATAACTTTTCGCTCGTTTGTCGGAATCAGGCGATTCAAGCGCCTAGATCTTCGTCTCGAAGCCCTCTTTCTGTTTAATCAACTTAAACAAGTTTTTGCTACTGTAAAATTTGACTTTAGTCCAGATTAGTAATCAAAGCTTGTTTCTTTCGCAGTTTGAGTTTCGTTGCTTTGTTTAATTTGATTCTTTTTGCAAACCGGAGTTCTTTAGTTGAACTTTCTGGTTAGATCTTCTTATCTGGGTTTTACCCGTGCATCTTCGCTTGATTGCTTATGTATGCTATTGTTTGTTTGCGATAGAGTACCCGGAGTGCGAAGCGTGCTACTACGAGTCTCTAGGATTTGCAGATCGTCAGCAAGGCAAGTAACACATTGATCATACCCCTTTATTACCCAGTTTTTATGCATTAGTTTCAATCCTCAAACACTGCATGGTTAGGATGTGATTAACTTATGGGTACTGGGAAGTAGATGATGAGGTAGAACCTATTGCCCTTTTTAATAACAAACCCTTGGGAGTTACTTCTACGCTATGCTTATGTTGCCATGCTATGCTCGTAGACGTGGATTGGGTTGTGAGTGTATCCATGACAGATGTGAGATTTTTAATTAATGGTTCAACTTAAGGTGGCAACTTTAATACACATCTGGGTGGATTGCTTGTTTGGGCACCTGGGGATATACCAGTGTTGTCCTAGGAGATCCCGGGGATATACCGTGTGATCCTCCTACGGTCCGCCACCCAGGCTCAAAGGGATCATAAGATTATTCATGCTAGAAACTTCCGTGTGCAGCCACAAGCTATTATGGGCTCTAGCATAGTTGAGTATGTTGCAGGACCTCTTTCAGTGGTAGGCTAGCAGATGTAGGGGAAAGTAGGTGTAACTGTCTACCCAGAGTAAAGAGTAAATGTTTCTGAAAGACTGTGTCTCGGTCATCCGTTTCTCAAACACCATGAAGTGCGAGAAATCCAACGGAGGAGATCAAGTCTTGTGGGGAAAAGTGCACAAACCTCTGCAGAGTGTACAAACTAATCATGATTAGCCGTGTCCCCGGTTATGGACATCTTGAGTATCTGGTTCTTGGATTATCATATTGAATCCCATCACTCTAAATTAATTTGTTGGGATTAATGATTACTTTTAATTGGGATTGAGAGGGTGTTATATTGCCAGCATATTCCATGTGCTGACCCGTTTCGGGCTGCAACGTATCATGTTGCAGACTTTTCAGACGACGAGTAAGGTGCACTAGGTCGTTGTCGTGCACTCAGCTATGCTGTTGGAGTTGATGGACTCACTTTATCTTCCAAGCCTTCCGCTGTTATCTTAATTAGATGGCCTTAAGCCATATTTATTGTAATCAGTTCTCTTTTGAGACATTCGATGTAATAAGTGTGTGATTGCTACTCTGTTATAAATCCCTCAAGTACTGTGTGTGTCAGCATTACCGATCCAGGGATGACACTTGAACACAGAGATTCGATCCATTCGGGTCGGGTCGCTACAAAGATGGTATCAGAGCACACGCTGACTATAGGACACGACCACTAAGAAAAGCCATAGGTCACTCTTCTCTACTCATTTCTGACTTCTCTCCATCTTCTATTCTCTAGGATGGCGGACTCAAGGAACAAGTTTACACAACCGGATGAAGGCACACCTTTTGGACGACACTTGAAGGAAGTCACTAGGTACCTGAACATCGGAATACCAAGCTTCACCGGGACCTACACCACCACTGTACCAGAAGAGGAGCGTTGGATGATTCGAGTTCAAATTCCAGGAAGGACATTCACGCCAGTTACGGAGCCCGTAGAGTTTTCCTTTGATGCACCAACCTGGAGTCTAGGAAAGAGCATGGCAGCCCACATCGCCATGGGACGCATCGGCGAAGTGTATCACAAGGATCTTAAGGACACAATCTACCAGTTATGTGGGCACCGAGATGAGCAATGGGAGATGATCAGCACCCGGAGGGACAGGTCCATTGCAGCTTTCATCCAGGAGTTAAACCAGCACATTCGTCGACAGGAGAACCAGATGTGTGCAAGCATGATAGATTTGAAGAAGGTGATGACCAGGAACATGGAGCTAGAAGAGGAACTCAAGTCTACACGCGATGGATACGAGGAGGAAATCGCATTACTAGTGGAGAAGAAGACGACGAACCTGAGGAAATTCGATCTGAAGACTACATCATCATCGACGACACCGACTCCGACCCCGACAGTAGTGATGATGATTATGAAGACGAAGCTGGAGCGGATATCATGGAGTCTTCCACCGATCAAAATTTCTAGATGACCACCATATTATCATTAGTATTTTCCCCATGTAAATAGTAATAGTCCGAGCACTTTTGTAACGGTAGTTAGATCGATTGTATGCTCTTGCTTGTATTGAGTGGTGTGTTATGAATGTGTTTGTCTCATGTGCATATGGGTAGTGCCTTCTCACTAGACCTTACTCTATTCTAATCTCTTCCCTCTAAACCCATCAGATGCCTCCGAGACGCAACACCGGATTTGTTTTCCCACCGGAGCTCACTCAGTTGATTCAACAGCAGAATACCCTGATGCAGCTACTAGTTCAGAACCAAGGCAACAACAACAACAAAAACAACCCACCGCCACCACCACCAGTTGACAACTTAGCCCGTTTTCTGAGGTTGCAGCCGCCGGTGTTTTCCAGTAGCACCGAGCCAATAGTTGCGGATGACTGGCTACGCAGGATTGGAAGAGAGTTGACCACCGCAGGATGCACAGACGCTGAGAAGGTGCCTTTTGCCGCACATCAATTGGATGGACCCGCAGCCTCATGGTGGGAGAATTACACAGCCACATTCCCTATAGCCAATGTCACTTGGGATCAGTTTCAGCAAGCTTTCCGCACTGCACATGTCTCAGCAGGAGCTATGAGCATGAAGAAGCGTGAGTTTCGCAACTTACGCCAGGGAAACCGTACCGTGGGGCAGTACGTGGATGAGTTCAGGAAATTAGCTCGCTATGCCCCGGATGATGTGGCCACTGATGCCGCGAAGCAGGAGAAGTTTATGGAAGGGTTGAATGATGAGCTGAGTATGCAGTTGATGGTGGCAACATTCAACAACTACCAGGAGTTGGTAGACAAAGCTCTTATGATTGAAGGGAAGCAGCAGCAGATTGATAGCCGCAAGAGGAAGTATGGACAAGGGAAGTTCAACTCAGGAGCTCAGCAGAAGCCCCGGTTCACCCCGAACTCGGGAGGGCTTGTTCATAACCATGGAGGTCATAACCACAATGGAGGAAGTTCGCACAACCATAATGGCCACAAGAATGGAAATGGAAATGGAGCAGGCAGCAATCAGAACCGCTCTAACCCAGCCACACCCGCCAAGAAGGATCAAAGCCACATTACCTGTTTCAAGTGCGGGAAGACTGGACATTATGCCAACGAATGTCCAGAATTGAAGAACGGCAATGGTAATGGAAGCGCTGGGAAGAAGCCCAATCCATTCAACCGAGGACAAGTGAACCACGTGAACGTGGAGGAGGTTGAGGAGCAGCCTGATGCAGTTATCGGTAAGTTTTTGGTTAAGTCTCTTATTGCAATTGTTCTTTTCGATACTGGTGCATCGCATTCATACATATCAAGGGGATTCGTGGATAAGTATAAGTTGCCCACTAAGGTACTTAGGACACCCATGTTAGTAAGATCACCCGGTGCGGAGTATATGGCAAGACAAGGATGTTTTCAGATGCCATTGATCATTGGAAGTCATGTTTTCCCCTCAGACCTGATAGTTTTGAAGTCACAAGGATTGGATGTGATACTAGGCATGGATTGGCTATCGATGTATGGAGGAAGCATCGATTGTGCGTGTAAGTCGATTTTGCTTACCACCCCGGAGGGAAAAAGGATCAAGTATGTATCTAGGCATGTGCCTAGAAGGAGCCAAGTAAATTCTCTCACGGGAGTTGTTCAGGAGGAGGTGCCTATTGTGAAGGATTACCCAGATGTATTTCCAGAGGAGTTACCAGGCATGCCGCCGGATCGAGACATTGAATTCTTGATAGAGTTGTTGCCAGGCACCGGACCAATATCAAAGAGACCATACCGGATGCCCGCAAATGACCTGGAGGAGATTAAGAAGCAGATCAAGGAATTATTGGAGAAAGGTTACATTCGACAAAGTTCATCACCGTGGGGAGCCCCAGTGCTCTTAGTTGAGAAGAAGGATGGATCCTTGAGAATGGTTGTTGATTATCGCGCATTGAATGAAGTGACGATTAAGAACAAGTACCCACTGCCAATGATTAATGATTTGTTTGATCAGTTGCAAGGAGCTAAAGTGTTCTCCAAGATCGATCTGAGATCAGGGTATCACCAGCTGAAGATCCGAGAACAGGATATACCTAAGACAGCCTTCACCACCCGGTATGGGCTATATGAGTACACAGTTATGTCATTTGGATTGACTAATGCCCCTGCCTATTTCATGAGTATGATGAACAAGGTGTTCATGGAGTTCTTGGATAAGTTTGTCGTGGTGTTCATTGATGATATCTTGGTATACTCAAAGAATGAAGAGGAGCACAAGGAGCATCTGCGTTTAGTTCTCGAGAAGCTCAGGGAACATCAGTTGTATGCCAAGTTCAGCAAATGTGAGTTTTGGTTGAAGGAAGTTGGATTTCTTGGACATGTTATATCGGGCGAAGGTATAGCAGTAGACCCCACTAAGGTTCAGTCTGTCACTGAGTGGTTGGCACCCACCTCAGTAGGGGAGATCCGCAGTTTTCTTGGACTTGCAGGATATTATCGGAGATTTATCGAGAATTTTTCTAAGATTGCGAAGCCTATGACGGAGTTACTGAAGAAGGACACTAAGATCAAATGGACAGATGAATGTGAGGCAAGTTTTCAGGAACTGAAGAAACGTTTGGTTACAGCCCCAGTTCTGATTCTGCCAGATATACGCAAGGATTTCCAAGTGTATTGCGACGCTTCTCGCTTAGGACTGGGAGGAGTACTTATGCAGGAAGGAAGAGCGTTTCTGGTGGACGGGTATGAAGAGGGATATTGCTGAGTATGTAGCCGTATGTGATGTATGTCAGAGAGTGAAGGCAGAGCATCAGAAGCCCGCAGGATTGCTACAGCCTATGCCAATACCCGAATGGAAGTGGGATAAGCTTGGCATGGATTTCATCACCGGATTACCCAGGACCCGATCAGGATATGATTCTATCTGGGTAGTAGTGGATCGGTTGACCAAAGTAGCTCACTTTATCCCAGTGAAAACCACATATACGAGTGCGAAGTTGGCCAAGATATATATGACCAGGATCGTATGTCTGCACGGAGTTCCGAGGACCATCGTATCAGATAGAGGAACCCAGTTTACTTCAAAGTTTTGGCGCCAACTACACCAGACAATGGGAACCAGGCTAGAGTTTAGTACAGCTTTTCATCCGCAGACAGATGGACAGACCGAGAGAGTCAATCAGATCCTGGAGGACATGTTAAGAGCTTGTGCGCTAGATTATGGATCTAGTTGGGATGACAATCTGCCCTACGCGGAGTTCTCATACAACAACAGCTACCAAGCCAGTTTGAAGATGGCACCTTTCGAGGCTTTGTATGGAAGGAGGTGCAGAACACCGTTGATGTGGGATGAAGTTGGAGACCGTCAGTTGTTTGGACCGGATTTGATTAAGGAATCCGAAGAGAAGGTTAAGCTGATTCGAGATAGACTGAAAGTAGCCTAGTCCAGACAGAAGAGTTATGCCGATCCAAAACGCAAGGAGGTAACCTATGAAGTCGGAGACAGAGCATATCTACGTGTGTCGCCACTTCGAGGAGTTAAACGGTTCGGAGTCAAAGGGAAGTTAGCACCACGATTTGTGGGACCATACCGAGTATTGGAACGTATGGGTGAAGTTGCCTACAAGTTGGAATTGCCCGAAGGTTTGTCAGGAGTTCATGATGTGTTCCACGTTTCCCAGTTAAAGAAGTGCCATGCGGAGATGGCTGATATTTCTCTAAGAGATACAGTGCCCCTGGAAGCAATTCAGTTGGAAAGTGACCTAACCTACGAGGAGAAACCCGTCAAGATTCTCGAGTTTGCCAGCCGAGTTACACGCAACAAAGTTATCAAGTTTTGCAAAGTTCAGTGGAGCCACCATACCGAGGATGAAGCCACCTGGGAGCGCGAAGAAGACCTCCGGAAGGACCACCCACACCTGTTTTCTAGCCAACCCGAATCTCGAGGGCGAGATTCATCTTAAGGGGGGTAGGTTTGTAACATCCCAAATTTTCAATTTGGAATGTTATACATAGGTCATCCATGCATATCATATTTTATTGCATTTCGTTTTGCGATCCTCGAAAATTCTAAGCAACTCAAGGACCCACGGAGAGAGTTGGGGATTTCACCGTTTTCATATTTGAATTTTCTCAAATATTGAAACAAGGATCAATTTGGTTTAATTATTTTTCTCTCCGAAAATATTTCATATTAAAAATATATGAGAGGAGATAATATGACTTCTCCAAAATAAATGGAATATTGGAGGAAAAATATTGAAATCAAATAAATATTTTATTTGGATTTTATTGCAATTTTATTTGAATTTAGGAAAAATATGCGTTTTTCAAAATTGCATTAGAGTCCCAAATAAATGTTCACCTAGTCCGGTAGATTTTTAGAGGACGGGGAAAATTTATTTCGGGATTTTTGGAGTCCGTTCAGTATTTTTTTTCTTTGTTTTTCTGCGTCAGGATTTATTTAAAAAAAAAACTTCGCGGACCGAACTGGGCCGAAGCCCAGCCAGCCCGGCAACGCCGCCGCCTTCCTCGCGAGCCGTGCTCGCGCCGGACTCGCCGGAGTCCGACTCCGCCCCGGCCGCCCTCGCCCCCTCGCCCAAGTCGCCCCCCGGCCCCTTTATATACCGCCGCCCCCGACCCCTCCACACCAGCCGCCGCCGCCGCACGCAGCAGCAGCCGCAGCCCGCGCCAGCCGCCGCCGAGCCGCCGCACCCCGCCGCCGCGCCGCCTCGCGCGCTCGCCGTCGCCCGCGCGCCCCACCCCGTCGCCTCGCCGCCGCACGCCGCTCGCGTCGCCGCGCCGCACCCCGCCGTCCCGCCGGAGCCTCGCCGGAGGTAGTAGCCGCTGCCGCCGTTCGTCGTTTTTTTTTCGGTTAACCGTTCGGTTTTTTTGGTAAACCCTAGATCTAGATCCGTTTTTTTTTTAATTCCGGTTTATTCTTTTTAGATCGGTTTTCCGTCGGTTTAGTTATTTAGCGAACGCCCGTTCGTACGTTCGTTTTAACGAACGGTTTTCACCGTTTAACCACAGACAGCGAACGTTCGTTCATTAGCCTGTTCGTTAGTTTTTCTTTTTCTCGGGTTTTTCGCGATTATTTTCGATCGCGATTCCTGATCCGATTTTCATTTTAGTATAACTTTTCGCTCGTTTGTCGGAATCAGGCGATTCAAGCGCCTAGATCTTCGTCTCGAAGCCCTCTTTCTGTTTAATCAACTTAAACAAGTTTTTGCTACTGTAAAATTTGACTTTAGTCCAGATTAGTAATCAAAGCTTGTTTCTTTCGCAGTTTGAGTTTCGTTGCTTTGTTTGATTTGATTCTTTTTGCAAACCGGAGTTCTTTAGTTGAACTTTCTGGTTAGATCTTCTTATCTGGGTTTTACCCGTGCATCTTCGCTTGATTGCTTATGTATGCTATTGTTTGTTTGCGATAGAGTACCCGGAGTGCGAAGCGTGCTACTACGAGTCTCTAGGATTTGCAGATCGTCAGCAAGGCAAGTAACACATTGATCATACCCCTTTATTACCCAGTTTTTATGCATTAGTTTCAATCCTCAAACACTGCATGGTTAGGATGTGATTAACTTATGGGTACTGGGAAGTAGATGATGAGGTAGAACCTATTGCCCTTTTTAATAACAAACCCTTGGGAGTTACTTCTACGCTATGCTTATGTTGCCATGCTATGCTCGTAGACGTGGATTGGGTTGTGAGTGTATCCATGACAGATGTGAGATTTTTAATTAATGGTTCAACTTAAGGTGGCAACTTTAATACACATCTGGGTGGATTGCTTGTTTGGGCACCTGGGGATATACCAGTGTTGTCCTAGGAGATCCCGGGGATATACCGTGTGATCCTCCTACGGTCCGCCACCCAGGCTCAAAGGGATCATAAGATTATTCATGCTAGAAACTTCCGTGTGCAGCCACAAGCTATTATGGGCTCTAGCATAGTTGAGTATGTTGCAGGACCTCTTTCAGTGGTAGGCTAGCAGATGTAGGGGAAAGTAGGTGTAACTGTCTACCCAGAGTAAAGAGTAAATGTTTCTGAAAGACTGTGTCTCGGTCATCCGTTTCTCAAACATCATGAAGTGCGAGAAATCCAACGGAGGAGATCGAGTCTTGTGGGGAAAAGTGCACAAACCTCTGCAGAGTGTACAAACTAATCATGATTAGCCGTGTCCCCGGTTATGGACATCTTGAGTATCTGGTTCTTGGATTATCATATTGAATCCCATCACTCTAAATTAATTTGTTGGGATTAATGATTACTTTTAATTGGGATTGAGAGGGGGTTTTACCTTCTCAATGTTCAACAACCACCATGATAGTTAAATAAAATATATTCCTTTGTTGTAGGGAAAAATTGGCTTTTCGCAAAACAGTATAACCCTAGAGCTTTTCCACCAGCCAAATATGCATGTAGTATTAGCATTTATTCTGTTCATTGCTCTACTGTGTTATATTTCCAGCATATTCCATGTGCTGACCCGTTTCAGGCTGCAACGTATCATGTTGCAGACTTTTCAGACGACGAGTAAGGTGCACTAGGTCGTTGTCGTGCGCTCAGCTATGCCGTTGGAGTTGATGGACTCACTTTATCTTCCAAGCCTTCCGCTGTTATCTTAATTAGATGGCCTTAAGCCATATTTATTGTAATCAGTTCTCTTTTGAGACATTCGATGTAATAAGTGTGTGATTGCTACTCTGTTATAAATCCCTCAAGTACTGTGTGTGTCAGCATTACCGATCCAGGGATGACACTTGAACACAGAGATTCGATCCATTCGGGTCGGGTCGCTACAAAGATGGTATCAGAGCACACGCTGACTATAGGACACGACCACTAAGAAAAGCCATAGGTCACTCTTCTCTACTCATTTCTGACTTCTCTCCATCTTCTATTCTCTAGGATGGCGGACTCAAGGAACAAGTTTACACAACCGGATGAAGGCACACCTTTTGGACGACACTTGAAGGAAGTCACTAGGTACCTGAACATCGGAATACCAAGCTTCACCGGGACCTACACCACCACTGTACCAGAAGAGGAGCGTTGGATGATTCGAGTTCAAATTCCAGGAAGGACATTCACGCCAGTTACGGAGCCCATAGAGTTTTCCTTTGATGCACCAACCTGGAGTCTAGGAAAGAGCATGGCAGCCCACATCGCCATGGGACGCATCGGCGAAGTGTATCACAAGGATCTTAAGGACATAATCTACCAGTTATGTGGGCACTGAGATGAGCAATGGGAGATGATCAGCACCCGGAGGGACAGGTCCATTGCAGCTTTCATCCAGGAGTTAAACCAGCACATTCGTCGACAGGAGAACCAGATGTGTGCAAGCATGATAGATTTGAAGAAGGTGATGACCAGGAACATGGAGCTAGAAGAGGAACTCAAGTCTACACGCGATGGATACGAGGAGGAAATCGCATTACTAGTGGAGAAGAAGACGACGAACCTGAGGAAATTCGATCTGAAGACTACATCATCATCGACGACACCGACTCCGACCCCGACAGTAGTGATGATGATTATGAAGACGAAGCTGGAGCGGATATCATGGAGTCTTCCACCGATCAAAATTTCTAGATGACCACCATATTATCATTAGTATTTTCCCCATGTAAATAGTAATAGTCCGAGCACTTTTGTAACGGTAGTTAGATCGATTGTATGCTCTTGCTTGTATTGAGTGGTGTGTTATGAATGTGTTTGTCTCATGTGCATATGGGTAGTGCCTTCTCACTAGACCTTACTCTATTCTAATCTCTTCCCTCTAAACCCATCAGATGCCTCCGAGACGCAACACCGGATTTGTTTTCCCACCGGAGCTCACTCAGTTGATTCAACAGCAGAATACCCTGATGCAGCTACTAGTTCAGAACCAAGGCAACAACAACAACAAAAACAACCCACCGCCACCACCACCAGTTGACAACTTAGCCCGTTTTCTGAGGTTGCAGCCGCCGGTGTTTTCCAGTAGCACCGAGCCAATAGTTGCGGATGACTGGCTACGCAGGATTGGAAGAGAGTTGACCACCGCAGGATGCACAGACGCTGAGAAGGTGCCTTTTGCCGCACATCAATTGGATGGACCCGCAGCCTCATGGTGGGAGAATTACACAGCCACATTCCCTATAGCCAATGTCACTTGGGATCAGTTTCAGCAAGCTTTCCGCACTGCACATGTCTCAGCAGGAGCTATGAGCATGAAGAAGCGTGAGTTTCGCAACTTACGCCAGGGAAACCGTACCGTGGGGCAGTACGTGGATGAGTTCAGTAAATTAGCTCGCTATGCCCCGGATGATGTGGCCACTGATGCCGCGAAGCAGGAGAAGTTTATGGAAGGGTTGAATGATGAGCTGAGTATGCAGTTGATGGTGGCAACATTCAACAACTACCAGGAGTTGGTAGACAAAGCTCTTATGATTGAAGGGAAGCAGCAGCAGATTGATAGCCGCAAGAGGAAGTCTGGACAAGGGAAGTTCAACTCAGGAGCTCAGCAGAAGCCCCAGTTCACCCCGAACTCGGGAGGGCTTGTTCATAACCATGGAGGTCATAACCACAATGGAGGAAGTTCGCACAACCATAATGGCCACAAGAATGGAAATGGAAATGGAGCAGGCAGCAATCAGAACCGCTCTAACCCAGCCACACCCGCCAAGAAGGATCAAAGCCACATTACCTGTTTCAAGTGCGGGAAGACTGGACATTATGCCAACGAATGTCCAGAATTGAAGAACGGCAATGGTAATGGAAGCGCTGGGAAGAAGCCCAATCCATTCAACCGAGGACAAGTGAACCACGTGAACGTGGAGGAGGTTGAGGAGCAGCCTGATGCAGTTATCGGTAAGTTTTTGGTTAAGTCTTTTATTGCAATTGTTCTTTTCGATACTGGTGCATCGCATTCATACATATCAAGGGGATTCGTGGATAAGTATAAGTTGCCCACTAAGGTACTTAGGACACCCATGTTAGTAAGATCACCCGGTGTGGAGTATATGGCAAGACAAGGATGTTTTCAGATGCCATTGATCATTGGAAGTCATGTTTTCCCCTCAGACCTGATAGTTTTGAAGTCACAAGGATTGGATGTGATACTAGGCATGGATTGGCTATCGATGTATGGAGGAAGCATCGATTGTGCGAGTAAGTCGATTTCGCTTACCACCCCGGAGGGAAAAAGGATCAAGTATGTATCTAGGCATGTGCCTAGAAGGAGCCAAGTAAATTCTCTCACGGGAGTTGTTTAGGAGGAGGTGCCTATTGTGAAAGATTACCCGGATGCATTTCCAGAGGAGTTACCAGGCATGCCGCCGGATCGAGACATTGAATTCTTGATAGAGTTGTTGCCAGGCACCGGACCAATATCAAAGAGACCATACCGGATGCCCGCAAATGATCTGGAGGAGATTAAGAAGCAGATCAAGGAATTATTGGAGAAAGGTTACATTCGACGAAGTTCATCACCGTGGGGAGCCCCAGTGCTCTTAGTTGAGAAGAAGGATGGATCCTTGAGAATGGTTGTTGATTATCGCGCATTGAATGAAGTGACGATTAAGAACAAGTACCCACTGCCAATGATTAATGATTTGTTTGATCAGTTGCAAGGAGCTAAAGTGTTCTCCAAGATCGATCTGAGATCAGGGTATCACCAGCTGAAGATCCGAGAACAGGATATACCTAAGACAGCCTTCACCACCCGGTATGGGCTATATGAGTACACAGTTATGTCATTTGGATTGACTAATGCCCCTGCCTATTTCATGAGTATGATGAACAAGGTGTTCATGGAGTTTTTGGATAAGTTTGTCGTGGTGTTCATTGATGATATCTTGGTATACTCAAAGAATGAAGAGGAGCACAAGGAGCATCTGCGTTTAGTTCTCGAGAAGCTCAGAAAGAGGACAAAGAAATTGCCGAGATAAAGGATAGAATGCGCAAAGGAAAAGCCCAAGGTTTTCGTGAAGATGAGCGCGACACCTTATGGTTTGAGGACCGTGTGTATGTACCCAATAATGCCGAGATCAGGAAGTTGATACTACAGGAGGCTCATGACTCGCCATACTCGATACACCCCGGAAACACCAAGATGTATTTGGACTTAAAAGAGCGTTTCTGGTGGACGGGTATGAAGAGGGATATTGCTGAGTATGTAGCCGTATGTGATGTATGTCAGAGAGTGAAGGCAGAGCATCAGAAGCCCGCAGGATTGCTACAGCCTATGCCAATACCCGAATGGAAGTGGGATAAGCTTGGCATGGATTTCATCACCGGATTACCCAGGACCCGATCAGGATATGATTCTATCTGGGTAGTAGTGGATCGGTTGACCAAAGTAGCTCACTTTATTCCAGTGAAAACCACATATACGAGTGCGAAGTTGGCCAAGATATATATGACCAGGATCGTATGTCTGCACGGAGTTCCGAGGACCATCGTCTCAGATAGAGGAACCCAGTTTACTTCAAAGTTTTGGCGCCAACTACACCAGACATTGGGAACCAGGCTAGAGTTTAGTACAGCTTTTCATCCGCAGACAGATGGACAGACCGAGAGAGTCAATCAGATTCTGGAGGACATGTTAAGAGCTTGTGCGCTAGATTATGGATCTAGTTGGGATGACAATCTGCCCTACGCGGAGTTCTCATACAACAACAGCTACCAAGCCAGTTTGAAGATGGCACCTTTCGAGGCTTTGTATGGAAGGAGGTGCAGAACACCGTTGATGTGGGATGAAGTTGGAGACCGTCAGTTGTTTGGACCGGATTTGATTAAGGAATCCGAAGAGAAGGTTAAGCTGATTCGAGATAGACTGAAAGTAGCCTAGTCCAGACAGAAGAGTTATGCCGATCCAAAACGCAAGGAGGTAACCTATGAAGTCGGAGACAGAGCATATCTACGTGTGTCGCCACTTCGAGGAGTTAAACGGTTCGGAGTCAAAGGGAAGTTAGCACCACGATTTGTGGGACCATACCGAGTATTGGAACGTATGGGTGAAGTTGCCTACAAGTTGGAATTGCCCGAAGGTTTGTCAGGAGTTCATGATGTGTTCCACGTTTCCCAGTTAAAGAAGTGCCATGCGGAGATGGCTGATATTTCTCTAAGAGATACAGTGCCCCTGGAAGCAATTCAGTTGGAAAGTGACCTAACCTACGAGGAGAAACCCGTCAAGATTCTCGAGTTTGCCAGCCGAGTTACACGCAACAAAGTTATCAAGTTTTGCAAAGTTCAGTGGAGCCACCATACCGAGGATGAAGCCACCTGGGAGCGCGAAGAAGACCTCCGGAAGGACCACCCACACCTGTTTTCTAGCCAACCCGAATCTCGAGGGCGAGATTCATCTTAAGGGGGGTAGGTTTGTAACATCCCAAATTTTCAATTTGGAATGTTATACATAGGTCATCCATGCATATCATATTTTATTGCATTTCGTTTTGCGATCCTCGAAAATTCTAAGCAACTCAAGGACCCACGGAGAGAGTTGGGGATTTCACCGTTTTCATATTTGAATTTTCTCAAATATTGAAACAAGGATCAATTTGGTTTAATTATTTTTCTCTCCGAAAATATTTCATATTAAAAATATATGAGAGGAGATAATATGACTTCTCCAAAATAAATGGAATATTGGAGGAAAAATATTGAAATCAAATAAATATTTTATTTGGATTTTATTGCAATTTTATTTGAATTTAGGAAAAATATGCGTTTTTCAAAATTGCATTAGAGTCCCAAATAAATGTTCACCTAGTCCGGTAGATTTTTAGAGGACGGGGAAAATTTATTTCGGGATTTTTGGAGTCCGTTCAGTATTTTTTTTCTTTGTTTTTCTGCGTCAGGATTTATTTAAAAAAAAAACTTCGCGGACCGAACTGGGCCGAAGCCCAGCCAGCCCGGCAACGCCGCCGCCTTCCTCGCGAGCCGTGCTCGCGCCGGACTCGCCGGAGTCCGACTCCGCCCCGGCCGCCCTCGCCCCCTCGCCCAAGTCGCCCCCCGGCCCCTTTATATACCGCCGCCCCCGACCCCTCCACACCAGCCGCCGCCGCCGCACGCAGCAGCAGCCGCAGCCCGCGCCAGCCGCCGCCGAGCCGCCGCACCCCGCCGCCGCGCCGCCTCGCGCGCTCGCCGTCGCCCGCGCGCCCCACCCCGTCGCCTCGCCGCCGCACGCCGCTCGCGTCGCCGCGCCGCACCCCGCCGTCCCGCCGGAGCCTCGCCGGAGGTAGTAGCCGCTGCCGCCGTTCGTCGTTTTTTTTTCGGTTAACCGTTCGGTTTTTTTGGTAAACCCTAGATCTAGATCCGTTTTTTTTTTAATTCCGGTTTATTCTTTTTAGATCGGTTTTCCGTCGGTTTAGTTATTTAGCGAACGCCCGTTCGTACGTTCGTTTTAACGAACGGTTTTCACCGTTTAACCACAGACAGCGAACGTTCGTTCATTAGCCTGTTCGTTAGTTTTTCTTTTTCTCGGGTTTTTCGCGATTATTTTCGATCGCGATTCCTGATCCGATTTTCATTTTAGTATAACTTTTCGCTCGTTTGTCGGAATCAGGCGATTCAAGCGCCTAGATCTTCGTCTCGAAGCCCTCTTTCTGTTTAATCAACTTAAACAAGTTTTTGCTACTGTAAAATTTGACTTTAGTCCAGATTAGTAATCAAAGCTTGTTTCTTTCGCAGTTTGAGTTTCGTTGCTTTGTTTGATTTGATTCTTTTTGCAAACCGGAGTTCTTTAGTTGAACTTTCTGGTTAGATCTTCTTATCTGGGTTTTACCCGTGCATCTTCGCTTGATTGCTTATGTATGCTATTGTTTGTTTGCGATAGAGTACCCGGAGTGCGAAGCGTGCTACTATGAGTCTCTAGGATTTGCAGATCGTCAGCAAGGCAAGTAACACATTGATCATACCCCTTTATTACCCAGTTTTTATGCATTAGTTTCAATCCTCAAACACTGCATGGTTAGGATGTGATTAACTTATGGGTACTGGGAAGTAGATGATGAGGTAGAACCTATTGCCCTTTTTAATAACAAACCCTTGGGAGTTACTTCTACGCTATGCTTATGTTGCCATGCTATGCTCGTAGACGTGGATTGGGTTGTGAGTGTATCCATGACAGATGTGAGATTTTTAATTAATGGTTCAACTTAAGGTGGCAACTTTAATACACATCTGGGTGGATTGCTTGTTTGGGCACCTGGGGATATACCAGTGTTGTCCTAGGAGATCCCGGGGATATACCGTGTGATCCTCCTACGGTCCGCCACCCAGGCTCAAAGGGATCATAAGATTATTCATGCTAGAAACTTCCGTGTGCAGCCACAAGCTATTATGGGCTCTAGCATAGTTGAGTATGTTGCAGGACCTCTTTCAGTGGTAGGCTAGCAGATGTAGGGGAAAGTAGGTGTAACTGTCTACCCAGAGTAAAGAGTAAATGTTTCTGAAAGACTGTGTCTCGGTCATCCGTTTCTCAAACACCATGAAGTGCGAGAAATCCAACGGAGGAGATCGAGTCTTGTGGGGAAAAGTGCACAAACCTCTGCAGAGTGTACAAACTAATCATGATTAGCCGTGTCCCCGGTTATGGACATCTTGAGTATCTGGTTCTTGGATTATCATATTGAATCCCATCACTCTAAATTAATTTGTTGGGATTAATGATTACTTTTAATTGGGATTGAGAGGGGGTTTTACCTTCTCAATGTTCAACAACCACCATGATAGTTAAATAAAATATATTCCTTTGTTGTAGGGAAAAATTGGCTTTTCGCAAAACAGTATAACCCTAGAGCTTTTCCACCAGCCAAATATGCATGTAGTCTTAGCATTTATTCTGTTCATTGCTCTACTGTGTTATATTGCCAGCATATTCCATGTGCTGACCCGTTTCAGGCTGCAACGTATCATGTTGCAGACTTTTCAGACGACGAGTAAGGTGCACTAGGTCGTTGTCGTGCGCTCAGCTATGCCGTTGGAGTTGATGGACTCACTTTATCTTCCAAGCCTTCCGCTGTTATCTTAATTAGATGGCCTTAAGCCATATTTATTGTAATCAGTTCTCTTTTGAGACATTCGATGTAATAAGTGTGTGATTGCTACTCTGTTATAAATCCCTCAAGTACTGTGTGTGTCAGCATTACCAATCCAGGGATGACACTTGAACACAGAGATTCGATCCATTCGGGTCGGGTCGCTACAAAGATGGTATCAGAGCACACGCTGACTATAGGACACGACCACTAAGAAAAGCCATAGGTCACTCTTCTCTACTCATTTCTGACTTCTCTCCATCTTCTATTCTCTAGGATGGCGGACTCAAGGAACAAGTTTACACAACCGGATGAAGGCACACCTTTTGGACGACACTTGAAGGAAGTCACTAGGTACCTGAACATCGGAATACCAAGCTTCACCGGGACCTACACCACCACTGTACCAGAAGAGGAGCGTTGGATGATTCGAGTTCAAATTCCAGGAAGGACATTCACGCCAGTTACGGAGCCCATAGAGTTTTCCTTTGATGCACCAACCTGGAGTCTAGGAAAGAGCATGGCAGCCCACATCGCCATGGGACGCATCGGCGAAGTGTATCACAAGGATCTTAAGGACATAATCTACCAGTTATGTGGGCACTGAGATGAGCAATGGGAGATGATCAGCACCCGGAGGGACAGGTCCATTGCAGCTTTCATCCAGGAGTTAAACCAGCACATTCGTCGACAGGAGAACCAGATGTGTGCAAGCATGATAGATTTGAAGAAGGTGATGACCAGGAACATGGAGCTAGAAGAGGAACTCAAGTCTACACGCGATGGATACGAGGAGGAAATCGCATTACTAGTGGAGAAGAAGACGACGAACCTGAGGAAATTCGATCTGAAGACTACATCATCATCGACGACACCGACTCCGACCCCGACAGTAGTGATGATGATTATGAAGACGAAGCTGGAGCGGATATCATGGAGTCTTCCACCGATCAAAATTTCTAGATGACCACCATATTATCATTAGTATTTTCCCCATGTAAATAGTAATAGTCCGAGCACTTTTGTAACGGTAGTTAGATCGATTGTATGCTCTTGCTTGTATTGAGTGGTGTGTTATGAATGTGTTTGTCTCATGTGCATATGGGTAGTGCCTTCTCACTAGACCTTACTCTATTCTAATCTCTTCCCTCTAAACCCATCAGATGCCTCCGAGACGCAACACCGGATTTGTTTTCCCACCGGAGCTCACTCAGTTGATTCAACAGCAGAATACCCTGATGCAGCTACTAGTTCAGAACCAAGGCAACAACAACAACAAAAACAACCCACCGCCACCACCACCAGTTGACAACTTAGCCCGTTTTCTGAGGTTGCAGCCGCCGGTGTTTTCCAGTAGCACCGAGCCAATAGTTGCGGATGACTGGCTACGCAGGATTGGAAGAGAGTTGACCACCGCAGGATGCACAGACGCTGAGAAGGTGCCTTTTGCCGCACATCAATTGGATGGACCCGCAGCCTCATGGTGGGAGAATTACACAGCCACATTCCCTATAGCCAATGTCACTTGGGATCAGTTTCAGCAAGCTTTCCGCACTGCACATGTCTCAGCAGGAGCTATGAGCATGAAGAAGCGTGAGTTTCGCAACTTACGCCAGGGAAACCGTACCGTGGGGCAGTACGTGGATGAGTTCAGTAAATTAGCTCGCTATGCCCCGGATGATGTGGCCACTGATGCCGCGAAGCAGGAGAAGTTTATGGAAGGGTTGAATGATGAGCTGAGTATGCAGTTGATGGTGGCAACATTCAACAACTACCAGGAGTTGGTAGACAAAGCTCTTATGATTGAAGGGAAGCAGCAGCAGATTGATAGCCGCAAGAGGAAGTATGGACAAGGGAAGTTCAACTCAGAAGCTCAGCAGAAGCCCCGGTTCACCCCGAACTCGGGAGGGCTTGTTCATAACCATGGAGGTCATAACCCCAATGGAGGAAGTTCGCACAACCATAATGGCCACAAGAATGGAAATGGACATGGAGCAGGCAGCAATCAGAACCGCTCTAACCCAGCCACACCCGCCAAGAAGGATCAAAGCCACATTACCTGTTTCAAGTGCGGGAAGACTGGACATTATGCCAACGAATGTCCAGAATTGAAGAACGGCAATGGTAATGGAAGCGCTGGGAAGAAGCCCAATCCATTCAACCGAGGACAAGTGAACCACGTGAACATGGAGGAGGTTGAGGAGCAGCCTGATGCAGTTATCGGTAAGTTTTTGGTTAAGTCTTTTATTGCAATTGTTCTTTTCGATACTGGTGCATCGCATTCATACATATCAAGGGGATTCGTGGATAAGTATAAGTTGCCCACTAAGGTCCTTAGGACACCCATGTTAGTAAGATCACCCGGTGCGGAGTATATGGCAAGACAAGGATGTTTTCAGATGCCATTGATCATTGGAAGTCATGTTTTCCCCTCAGACCTGATAGTTTTGAAGTCACAAGGATTGGATGTGATACTAGGCATGGATTGGCTATCGATGTATGGAGGAAGCATCGATTGTGCGAGTAAGTCGATTTCGCTTACCACCCCGGAGGGAAAAAGGATCAAGTATGTATCTAGGCATGTGCCTAGAAGGAGCCAAGTAAATTCTCTCACGGGAGTTGTTCAGGAGGAGGTGCCTATTGTGAAGGATTACCCAGATGTATTTCCAGAGGAGCTGAACCTCAGGCAGAGGAGATGGTTGGAACTTATAAAGGATTATGATATGAAGTTGCATTATCATCCAGGAAAAGCCAATGTCGTAGCAGACGCTTTGAGCCGGAAGAGTTATGTCAATACCCTCAAAAGCGGAGGTTTACCAAAGGGGTTATCCGAAGATCTCAGGGAGTTTCGTTTGGGGATAGTCCCTAGAGGTTTTGTCGCAGTTATGGAAGTTCAGTCAACATTATTGGGAAGGATTCGAGAAGCTCAGAAAGAGGACAAAGAAATTGCCGAGATAAAGGATAGAATGCGCAAAGGAAAAGCCAAAGGTTTTCGTGAAGATGAGCGCGACACCTTATGGTTTGAGGACCGTGTGTATGTACCCAATAATGCCGAGATCAGGAAGTTGATACTATAGGAGGCTCATGACTCGCCATACTCGATACACCCCGGAAACACCAAGATGTATTTGGACTTAAAAGAGCGTTTCTGGTGGACGGGTATGAAGAGGGATATTGCTGAGTATGTAGCCGTATGTGATGTATGTCGGAGAGTGAAGGCAGAGCATCAGAAGCCCGCAGGATTGCTACAGCCTATGCCAATACCCGAATGGAAGTGGGATAAACTTGGCATGGATTTCATCACCGGATTACCCAGGACCCGATCAGGATATGATTCTATCTGGGTAGTAGTGGATCGTTTGACCAAAGTAGCTCACTTTATTCCAGTGAAAACCACATATACGAGTGCGAAGTTGGCCAAGATATATATGACCAGGATCGTATGTCTGCACGGAGTTCCGAGGACCATCGTATCAGATAGAGGAACCCAGTTTACTTCAAAGTTTTGGCGCCAGCTGCACCAGACTCTGGGTACCAGGCTAGAGTTTAGTACAACTTTTCATCCGCAGACAGATGGACAGACCGAGAGAGTCAATCAGATCCTGGAGGACATGTTAAGAGCTTGTGCGCTAGATTATGGATCTAGTTGGGATGACAATCTGCCCTACGCGGAGTTCTCATACAACAACAGCTACCAAGCCAGTTTGAAGATGGCACCTTTCGAGGCTTTGTATGGAAGGAGGTGCAGAACACCGTTGATGTGGGATGAAGTTGGAGACCGTCAGTTGTTTGGACCGGATTTGATTAAGGAATCCGAAGAGAAGGTTAAGCTGATTCGAGATAGACTGAAAGTAGCCTAGTCCAGACAGAAGAGTTATGCCGATCCAAAACGCAAGGAGGTAACCTATGAAGTCGGAGACAGAGCATATCTACGTGTGTCGCCACTTCGAGGAGTTAAACGGTTCGGAGTCAAAGGGAAGTTAGCACCACGATTTGTGGGACCATACCGAGTATTGGAACGTATGGGTGAAGTTGCCTACAAGTTGGAATTGCCCGAAGGTTTGTCAGGAGTTCATGATGTGTTCCACGTTTCCCAGTTAAAGAAGTGCCATGCGGAGATGGCTGATATTTCTCTAAGAGATACAGTGCCCCTGGAAGCAATTCAGTTGGAAAGTGACCTAACCTACGAGGAGAAACCCGTCAAGATTCTCGAGTTTGCCAGCCGAGTTACACGCAACAAAGTTATCAAGTTTTGCAAAGTTCAGTGGAGCCACCATACCGAGGATGAAGCCACCTGGGAGCGCGAAGAAGACCTCCGGAAGGACCACCCACACCTGTTTTCTAGCCAACCCGAATCTCGAGGGCGAGATTCATCTTAAGGGGGGTAGGTTTGTAACATCCCAAATTTTCAATTTGGAATGTTATACATAGGTCATCCATGCATATCATATTTTATTGCATTTCGTTTTGCGATCCTCGAAAATTCTAAGCAACTCAAGGACCCACGGAGAGAGTTGGGGATTTCACCGTTTTCATATTTGAATTTTCTCAAATATTGAAACAAGGATCAATTTGGTTTAATTATTTTTCTCTCCGAAAATATTTCATATTAAAAATATATGAGAGGAGATAATATGACTTCTCCAAAATAAATGGAATATTGGAGGAAAAATATTGAAATCAAATAAATATTTTATTTGGATTTTATTGCAATTTTATTTGAATTTAGGAAAAATATGCGTTTTTCAAAATTGCATTAGAGTCCCAAATAAATGTTCACCTAGTGCGGTAGATTTTTAGAGGACGGGGAAAATTTATTTCGGGATTTTTGGAGTCCGTTTAGTATTTCTTTTCTTTGTTTTTCTGCGTCAGGATTTATTTAAAAAAAAAACTTCGCGGACCGAACTGGGCCTAAGCCCAGCCGGCCCGGCAACGCCGCCGCCTTCCTCGCGAGCCGTGCTCGCGCCGGACTCGCCGGATTCCGACTCCGCCCCGGCCGCCCTCGCCCCCTCGCCCAAGTCGCCCCCCCGGCCCCTTTATATACCGCCGCCCCCGACCCCTCCACACCAGCCGCCGCCGCCGCACGCAGCAGCAGCCGCAGCCCGCGCCAGACGCAGACGAGACAGCCGAAACCAGACGAGAGCTCGCCCGCCGAAGCTAGCCGCGCGCCATCGCCGTCCCGCGCGCCCCACCCCGTCGCCTCGCGCGAGCCGCTCGCGCCGCCGCGCCGCACCCCGCCGTCCCGCGGAGCCCTCGCCGGAGGTAGTAGCCGTGCGCCGTTCGTCGTTTTTTTTCGGTTAACGTTCGGTTTTTTTGGTAAACCCTTAGATGTCTAGATCGTTTTTTTTTTAATTCCGGTTTATTCTTTTTAGATCGGTTTTCCGTCGGTTTAGTTATTTAGCGAACGCCCGTTCGTACGTTCGTTTAACGAACGGTTTTACACCGTTTAACCACAGACAGCGAACGTTCGTTCATTAGCCTGTTCGTTAGTTTTTTTTTTCTCGGGTTTTTCGCGATTATTTTCGATCGCGATTCCTGATCCGATTTTCATTTTAGTATAACTTTTCGCTCGTTGTCGGAATCAGGCGATTCAAGCGCCTAGATCTTCGTCTCGAAGCCCTCTTTCTGTTTAATCAACTTAAACAAGTTTTTGCTACTGTAAAATTTGACTTTAGTCCAGATTGTAATCAAAGCTTGTTTCTTTGCAGTTTGAGTTTCGTTGCTTTGTTTGATTTGATTCTTTTTGCAAACCGGAGTTCTTTAGTTGAACTTTCTGGTTAGATCTTCTTATCTGGGTTTTACCCGTGCATCTCGCTTGATTGTTATGTATGCTATTGTTTGTTTGCGATAGAGTACCCGGAGTGCGAAGCGTGCTACTATGAGTCTCTGGATTTGCAGATCGTCAGCAAGGCAAGTACACATTGATCAACCCCTTTTACCCAGTTTTTAGCATTGTTTCAATCCTCAAACACTGCATGGTTTAGGATGTGATTAACTTATGGGTACTGGGAAGTAGATGATGAGGTAGAACCTATTGCCCTTTTTAATAACAAACCTTGGGAGTTACTTCTACGCTATGCTTATGTTGCCATGCTATGCTCGTAGACGTGGATGGGTTGTGAGTGTATCCATGACAGATGTGAGATTTTTAATTAATGGTTCAACTTAAGGTGGCAACTTTAATAACATCTGGGTGGATTGCTTGTTTGGGCACCTGGGGATATACCAGTGTTGTCTAGGAGATCCCGGGGATATACCGTGTGATCCTCCTACGGTCCGCCACCCAGGCTCAAAGGGATCATAAGATTATTCATGCTAGAAACTTCCGTGTGCAGCACAAAGCTATTATGGGCTCTAGCATAGTTGAGTATTGTGCAGGACCTCTTTCAGTGGTAGGCTAGCAGATGTAGGGGAAGAGGTGTAACTGTCTACCCAGAGTAAAGGGTAAATGTTTCTGAAAGACTGTGTCTCGGTCATCCGTTTCTCAAACACCATGAAGTGCGAGAAACCCAACGGAGGAGATCGAGTCTTGTGGGAAAAAGTGCACAAAATCTGCAGAGTGTACAAACTAATCATGATTAGCCGTGTCCCCGGTTATGGACATCTTGAGTATTGGTTCTTGGATTATCATATGAATCCCATCACTCTAAATTAATTTGTTGGGATTAATGATTACTTTTAATGGGATTGAGAGGGGGTTTTACCTTCTCAATGTTCAACAACCACCATGATAGTTAAATAAAAAATTCCTTTGTTGTAGGGAAAAATTGGCTTTCGCAAAACAGTATAACCTAGAGCTTTCCACCAGCCAAATATGCATGTAGTATTAGCATTTATTCTGTTCATTGCTCTACTGTGTTATATTGCCAGCATATTCCATGTGCTGACCCGTTCAAGGCTGCAAAGATCATGTTGCAGACTTTCAGACGACGAGTAAGGTGCACTAGGTCGTTGTCGTGCACTCAGCTATGCCGTTGGAGTTGATGGACTCACTTATCTTCCAAGCCTTCCGCTGTTATCTTAATTAGTGGCCTTAAGCCTATTTATTGTAATCAGTTTCTTTTGAGACATTCGATGTAATAAGTGTGTGATTGCTACTCTGTTATAATCCCTCAGTACTGTGTGTGTCAGCATTACCGATCCAGGGATGAACTGAACACAGAGATTGATCCATTCGGGTGGGTCGCTACACGCGCTCTAGAGGCTTGTGGCCTCTCGGAACTCTTCTGGCCTCTCCTCCAAGTCACGTAGGTGTCTTCTGGTCCAAGAAAAATCATCATAAAGTTTTATTCAGTTGGACTCCGTTTGATATTCCTTTTCTGTAAAAGTCAAAAACAAGAAAAAAACAGAAAACTGGCACTGGGCTCTAGGTTAATAGGTTAGTCCCAAAAATAATATAAAATAGCATATTAATGCAATAAAACATCCAAAATAGATAATATGATAACATGGAACTATCAAAAATTATAGATACATTGGAGACGTATCACACGCATGCACATGAAACTGCATGCATGCAACACTCACCTGTACACACGCAGCCACGCAACACTCACACGCACAACGCACCGCACACAACACTCACACGCACACACGCACGCATGGATGCACACACACACGGCCAACACACACGCTCATGCTCAAGTGCTCAACCCACCTGTGCATGGCACACATTAGGCCCTGACATACACATACACAACTAGGTTGTTCCCGCGCAGGGTTGGAGTCTTGTCGCGCCTGCGTAAATTGTGTTTATCTTACTTTTTTCCTATGCGAACTGACAGGTGGGACCACAAGGAATGTGGTCAATTTAACCAGTCAACATAGTGCCACGCAGACTATTTGGCTGGTCAACAGAGTGCAATCCGATGCTGACGAGAGCAAGTGACCGTATAATCACCGCAAAACATATATAGTGACCGTAATGAGCTGTTTGAAGTCGGTGACCGTATTATGCTTTTCGCTTGAATACACTGACCGCCCGTGTATTTATCTCTTCTCTCGCTCTCTTGTGGAGCTGAGTAGGCCAACGTGCCAGTGCCTAAATTGGCGCACGCCACCCCATTATTGATGTACTGGTTTCGTAAGAGTGAACAAGCATTCACGTCTACCGTACAAACTGTAGATATGAGTTACAAAAGCTATGAAGACGAATAACATATTCGAATCCACTTTATGCCCAATTTCTCTCTATAGGCCCTCCAAAAGTACATCTCTACACGTTCTCGCATGTTACATCTAACAACTATGCAATACAGCACTACTACACTCTAACACAAATATCATATGTGTTTTAGTTTTACTAGACTCATATTGTTACTTAATTATTCAGTTTGCATACATTAAAATTGCCTTTGAAATGTATGGCTAGTATCATCTAGGATATGAAAGGTCAGACGACAACACACACACAACACACACAAAAGGGCCCATTACACATTCAAGCATTCACATCTTTCTCTCGCTCGCTGTGTTAAACCGCCTATGCCAAACTACCCGCCTACCGGCGGGAAAATCCCGCCCTCGCCTATTTAATGGGTTTGTATCGATGGATCGTACGAAACAACAAAACTATAGTAGTACTACAGTAAAAGTAACAGTTCACTGGACACCGTGTCATGTACTCCTCCGTCGTAAGAGTGGAGCGTCGCTTTCATAAATGTTTAGTCCTTTACTGACATGTGGTACATCAAGCAACGGGTCCACGTGCCATACCAAATAACAGTGCAGAGCAGCAGAGGGGACACACCCCGGTCATGGCACTGGCGTAGTAATGAGCAGAGGCATCAAATCACAAAGCTGCTCCTTTCCCGTAGTTAAGTTGGAGGGACGAAGTGATGCTCAAAAAAAAAGTTGGAGGGATGAAGCGACCATCATTTCACTCTTGCTGAATCTGCTTTCCCTCGTCTTCTTAAGTAACCACGTGTTGCTTCTGTCGTTGTTCTGCCTCATGTGGGACGTGGATTGGCTTGGTAAATCAATGACACGTGGGACCATGTTAGCAAACCGACAGGCCAACCTCCTCTAAAAATAGAAACCTCCCCCGCTTTCCGCACGGCAAAATCAGCTCCTTTACTTATCTTGATATTTTTTTAGATCAATATAGTCGAGATTTGTATAGATAGCACCAAGAGCAAAACCAAGTGGTACGCTTAAGGGCATGCACAATGTGTAGCTAAATGTGAAAATAGCTTTTGGCATCAATGGGAACCATTGTGGAGGGTGCTACCAAAGCCAAAAGAGGGATCCGAAGCTCCCTAATTGATTGATTAAAGGAATAGAAAAATGCAACCTCTCTCCTCTTTCTCTATGCTTGGACGCATGTATAGAGCACAGAGTCTACTCCCCTGTCCCTTCTATCACAAATCACAAAGCAGTGAGGCATCCAATCACAAAGCACGGACGAAGCAACCATCGTTTCACTCTCGCGACTCCGCTTCTCCATGTCTTCTTCGAGAAACACACCTTTACAACACAAGCTGGACGGACGAGCATTGTGCTAGTAGTAGTACATTTAGGCCTCCTTTGTTCAACGGACTTCAGATGCAAAGAAGGCGGTTGTTCACCTTGCAGGCGGCACTGCGAATGACTTACCGTGGTTACCTCAATGGTGTGCCCCGTCGAACGCACTTCGCCAACGCACAACGATCAAGATATCATCGAAGTTGCCGTAATGGGGAAGGAAGTCAAATAGTTAACTACTCCATTTTTTGTATACAAGGCCAGTATCGAAAATCAATTTGCAGAAGGACACTAACACTAATCGAGGCAAATTGATTGGTTTGCCTCGTACTAGCACCAAGGACATTAATATACCCTTGCATGCATGCGGAAGTGAGAAGGTTGGTTTGCATGGCGCAGCATTAATCAAGCAATGAGGATTGAGATGGTTAGCTCTTTTGGCGTTGGAGAAAAAAATAGCATTAATTGACACATCAACAAGGATTTGTATCGATCGATCCTGAGAAGGAAAAACCTACCTTCTTTTTTAAGACAGTACATACTTGTATCCTGTTTCGGTCTAGGCCTTGCATTGCCATACTTTGCCACACTTTTTTGCCAAGCTTGCCTAAAGTTTTCAAAATGAAAAGGAGGTACACTTGCGCACGCCTGTCGCGGTCGCACCGCACCCTCACACAGTTGCTCCTGCACACCGCAAACCCAACCAAGGGAACGAACCCTCACTAACATGTGCTACAGCATGGATCAAACCAAACTCAGCCATCCAACCGCTGACACCTAATTTTTGTTCATACAATATGTTTATCAACTGCATGTTGGGGAAGATCCGTGCGGCCCATGGGTGGTCTGTTGGGGAAGATGAAGAGAGGAAGAAGAAGGGTTAGGAGACGTAGGATATTCATCCAACTGCCTGAAATGGGCGAATGACCCAAATGACGAAAGTCAGGCACTTGCATAAATATATGTTTTTACACAGCAAAAGACCCCTAAAAACAACAACATAAGAAAAACTATCACTGCTCGCGGAACGAGCCGGCCTCGTCGTCTTTGAGCCGGTGAAACCAGCCGTAGCTGCTGATACGTCTCCAACGTATCTATAATTTTTTATTGTTCCATGCTATTATTATCATCTTGGATGTTTTACAATCATTTTATAGCAACTTATATTCATTTTTTGGTACTAACCTATTGACATAGTGCCCAGTGCCAGTTGCTTTTTTTGCTTGTTTTTTACTTCACAGGAAATCAATACCAAACGGAGTCCAAACGCAGAAAACTTTTTGGTGATTTTTTTTGGACCAGAAGACACAGCTGGGCCAAGAAAGTAACTAGGGGGGCTCAGAGGGGTGCACAACCCACAGGGCGCGCCTGGGGGCCCAGGCGCACCCAGGTGGGTTGTGCCCACCTCGGCCATCCCGCACCGCCTCATTCTCTATAAATCCCCATATTCCAGAAACCCTAGGGAAACGACGAAAATCAATTCCAAGCCGCCGCAAGTTCCAGAAACCACAGATCCAATCTAGACACCATCACGGAGGGGTTCATCATCCTCATTGGTGCCTCTGATGATGCGTGAGTAGTTCATTGTAGACCTACGGGTCCGTAGGCAGTAGCTAGATGGCTTCCTCTCTCTCTTTGATTCTCATACAATGGTCTTGGAGATCTATTTTATGTAACCTTTTGCGGTGTGTTTGTTGGGATCCGATGAACTTTGAGTTATGATCGATCTATATTTTATCCATGAAAGTATTTGAGTCTTTTGATCTCTTATATGCATGATTGCTTATAGCCTCATATTTTTCTTCGAATCTTTGGTTTGTTAGGCCAACTAAATCGATTTTTCTGCCATGGGAAGAGGTGCTTTGTGATGGGTTCGATCTTACGGTGCTTGATCCAGTGACAGAAGGGGAACCGACACATATGTATCATGCTATTAAGGATAACAAGATGGGGTCTATTTCTACATAAATAGATCTTGTCTACATCATGTCATCGTTCTTATTGCATTACTCGTTTCTCATTGAACTTAATACACTAGATGCATGCTGGATAGGCGGTCGATGTGTGGAGTAATAGTAGTAGATGCAGGCAGGAGTCGGTCTACTAATTTGGACGTGATGCCTATATAATGATCATTGCTTGGATATCGTCATAATTATTTGAAGTGATTCAATTGCCAACAGTAATTGTTTACCCACCGTATGCTATTTTTTCTCGAGAGAAGCCATTAGTGAAAATCTACGGGCCCCGGGTCTATTTTTTCTCATCATATATTTTCTGACTATTTGCTATTGCCTTTTTTATTTATTTGGCCACTTTATTTTCAGATCTATATTATCAAAAACCCAAAATATTTTGCTTCACTTTATTTTACTCGTGATCTATTTTCCACATTTACTCAATTTATCTCATGTCCGTTTGCCAATTTCTGGCGCCGTTACCCGAAAGGGATTGACAACCCTTTAACACGTCGGGTTGCAAGTATTTGTTCTTTGTGTGCAGGTGCTGTTTAGTAGTGTTGTTTGGTTCTCCTACTGGTTTCGATAACTTGGTTCTCATCACTGAGGGAAATACCTACCATTGCTGTGCTGCATCATCCCTTCTCTTTGGGGAAATAACCGAAGTAGTTCAAGCCAACTGAAAGGAATTTCTAGAGCCGTTGCTGGGGAGGATCAAGTCAAGATAGTACCTCCGACAACGTGCCAATTTCTGGCGCCGTTTGCATGGGAGACATCATCACATCTACCCAGGTTCCTAATCACAAATCTCATCTCTTGCAATTACATTATTTGCCTTTGCCTTCTCGGTTCATCTCCCCCACTTCACAAAAATTTGCCATTTTATTCGCCTCCTTTTGTTCGCGTTTTATTGTCAGACTCTCATGTTGCTTTGGTTGCCATGTGCCTTCTATTTGCTTGCATCTTCGCTTGCTAAAATCATTGTTATGGATCCTCATCCACTTGCCTAATCTTTCAAAAAATCCAATTATGATGAACCAATTGCTAGTGAATATGATATCACTAGATTATCTTTATGAGTTTTGCTTGAGATTTATGAATCTGAAAATTGGATGAAGTGTTAAAGAAGGAATTTATAAAGTGGTTCATGATAGCTCCTTGAATGGAAAGCATGATTGCAATGATGCTATTATAAATTCTATTAATGTCAATTGTTCTAATATAATGCAAAACCCCAAGCTTGGGGATGCTAATTTGATATGTCCACTACTTATTGCAATGATCATGATTGGGTGATTCTTCTTATGATTTGAAAATTTATTTAAGCCTCATGATGAATTTGATATTGAAATAATGTTGCAATAATATTGAAAGTGGGTTTAGAAGAGTGTCAACTTTAGGACAAAAATAAATCACATATTTGGAGAGTGTTCAATCTTATGAATTTTTTGATAAAAGTGGGGCTTGGAGAGGTCATGACTTTATTTGATGATCATCCCACTATTTGGAAGAGTGTCAACTTTGCATGCATGTGGATCATGTAGAGACCATGCTATGTGATAGACTATATTGTTGAATTTGAATATGATCCACATGTAATATTACGACAGAGGAAAATATGGTTGTAGAAATTAATGTTACTAAATTACCTCTCTTCATGTTGAGATTGCTATTGTTTCTTTCTTCTTCCTTGCAAATGCTAGATTTGCTTGTTTGCCAATTTGTTTTCCTATAAAATTCCTATGATAGGAAGTATGTTAAACTTAAATGGGTTTGTTCACATGTTCATGATGCTCCTTTGTGTTTCAATTACTATCTTTCATGTGAGCATCATTGAAATCTTATGCCTAGCTAAGGGCGTAAAACGATAGCGCTTGTTGGGAGCAACCCATGAATAAAATTTATTTTAGTCTTTTTCTTTTATTCTAGGTGTTTGCACAATTATGCTACTGTTATGATTATGTTTTTTGTGTTTTAATTAGTGTTTAGCCAAGTAAAGCCTTTAGGATAGCTTTGGTGGTAGTTGATTTGATCTGTTGGAAAACAGAAACTTTTGCGTCAGTAAAACAATTTTGAAAAATTCAAAACAACGAAAATCTGAAGTTTTTACACAAATGCCTCTGTTTTCCTAATTTTTCCAGAATTTTGGGTTACAGAAGTATGAGAAACAATTTGTATCTTTGCAGCGACTGTTCTGTTTTTGACAGATTCTGTTTTCTTGCATTGTGTGGCTTATTTTGATAATCTATGTTTGTATTGGAGGGTATGAGCCAGGTAAAGTTAGAATACAGTAGATATAATGCAAGAACAAAATTTGAATGGGTTTTCTAATTACTTAAAGTAAAGATTAGTTTTCTTATACTAATGGATCTCACGAAGGTTTTATTGAGTTTTGTGTGATTGAGTTTTCAAGTTTTGGTGTGAGATTACGTGGATGAGGATAAGGAGTAAGAAGAGCCTAAGCTTGGGGCTGCCCATGGCACCCCAAGCCATTATCCAAAGAGAAGCAAGCAACTAAGCTTGGGGATGCCCGAGTGGCATCCCTCTTTCATCTAACGACCATCGGTATTGTACTTGGAGCTATATTTTAGTATCGTCACATATCATGAGTTTTGCTTGGAGCGTCGTGTATGATATGAGTTTTGTTGTTTTGCTTTTTATTTTAAGTCAAGAATCCTTGCTGGACACACCTATTTGAGGGAGCCAAAATTATGCTATGACTTGTTAGAATTGCTCTCTATGCTTCACTTAAATCTTTATGAGCTATGATTGCTCTAGTGCTTCACTTATATTTTTTGAGCACGGTGTGCTTAGTATTTTTTGAAGAAATGATCTCATGCTTCACTTAGATTTATTTGAGAGTTAGTAATTTTTTAGATATTCTCTCTTGCTTCACTTAAATTAATTTTGAGAGAAGAAAATTTTATGCTCATGTTCTTCACTTAGATTTGTTTGAGCTATCAAACGCAACATATAAAACTAGTCCCAAAGGATAGATATCCAAGAGGGATATAATAAAAAATTTCATGAAGATCATTGGACAAAATAAACTTGATTCCTTGTAATAGTTTTGCGATATATGGATATAATATGTGAGTCATGTTGTGAGTAATTATGCTTTAGTAAGAATATTGGTGTTCAGGTTTGTGATTCCCTATGCAGGCACGAAAGTCAATAGTATGCAATGAAATACATCCTACTTGTGGTGCATTATTCGGTGTTAGTTATGCTTAATGCTCGCTTATGAGATTTTTCGTTCTGGTTGGATGCTTCTTAATCTTTTGCTAGCCTTCATTTGCATAAGTATGATCACTAACTTGTGCATCAAAATCTTAAAACCAGTTTTGCCATATGAGTCACTATACCTACCTATATGTGGTATTTCCGTGCCATTCTAATCAAATTTGTCCACAGACAGCGAACGTTCGTTCATTAGCCTGTTCGTTAGTTTTTCTTTTTCTCGGGTTTTTCGCGATTATTTTCGATCGCGATTCCTGATCCGATTTTCATTTTAGTATAACTTTTCGCTCGTTTGTCGGAATCAGGCGATTCAAGCGCCTAGATCTTCGTCTCGAAGCCCTCTTTCTGTTTAATCAACTTAAACAAGTTTTTGCTACTGTAAAATTTGACTTTAGTCCAGATTAGTAATCAAAGCTTGTTTCTTTCGCAGTTTGAGTTTCGTTGCTTTGTTTGATTTGATTCTTTTTGCAAACCGGAGTTCTTTAGTTGAACTTTCTGGTTAGATCTTCTTATCTGGGTTTTACCCGTGCATCTTCGCTTGATTGCTTATGTATGCTATTGTTTGTTTGCGATAGAGTACCCGGAGTGCGAAGCGTGCTACTATGAGTCTCTAGGTTTTGCAGATCGTCACAAGGCAAGTAACACATTGATCATACCCTTTATTACCCAGTTTTTATGCATTAGTTTCAATCCTCAAACACTGCATGGTTAGGATGTGATTACTTATGGGTACTGGGAAGTAGATGATGAGGTAGAACCTATTGCCCTTTTTAATAACAAACCCTTGGGAGTTACTTCTACGCTATGCTTATGTTGCCATGCTATGCTCGTAGACGTGGATTGGGTTGTGAGTGTATCCATGACAGATGTGAGATTTTTAATTAATGGTTCAACTTAAGGTGGCAACTTTAATACACATCTGGTGTTTGCTTGTTTGGGCACCTGGGGATATACCATGTTGTCCTAGAGATCCCGGGGATATACCGTGTGATCCTCCTACGGTCCGCCACCCAGGCTCAAAGGGATCATAAGATTATTCATGCTAGAAACTTCCGTGTGCAGCACAAGCTATTATGGGCTCTAGCATAGTTGAGTATGTTGCAGGACCTCTTTCAGTGGTGGCTAGCAGATGTAGGGGAAAGTAGGTGTAACTGTCTACCCAGAGTAAAGAGTAAATGTTTCTGAAAGACTGTGTCTCGGTCATCCGTTTCTCAAACACCATGAAGTGCGAGAAATCCAACGGAGGAGATCGAGTCTTGTGGGGAAAAGTGCACAAACCTCTGCAGAGTGTACAAACTAATCATGATTAGCCGTGTCCCCGGTTATGGACATCTTGAGTATCTGGTTCTTGGATTATCATATTGAATCCCATCACTCTAAATTAATTTGTTGGGATTAATGATTACTTTTAATTGGGATTGAGAGGGGGTTTTACCTTCTCAATGTTCAACAACCACCATGATAGTTAAATAAAATATATTCCTTTGTTGTAGGGAAAAATTGGCTTTTCGCAAAACAGTATAACCCTAGAGCTTTTCCACCAGCCAAATATGCATGTAGTATTAGCATTTATTCTGTTCATTGCTCTACTGTGTTATATTGCCAGCATATTCCATGTGCTGACCCGTTTCAGGCTGCAACGTATCATGTTGCAGACTTTTCAGACGACGAGTAAGGTGCACTAGGTCGTTGTCGTGCACTCAGCTATGCCGTTGGAGTTGATGGACTCACTTTATCTTCCAAGCCTTCCGCTGTTATCTTAATTAGATGGCCTTAAGCCATATTTATTGTAATCAGTTCTCTTTTGAGACATTCGATGTAATAAGTGTGTGATTGCTACTCTGTTATAAATCCCTCAAGTACTGTGTGTGTCAGCATTACCGATCCAGGGATGACACTTGAACACAGAGATTCGATCCATTCGGGTCGGGTCGCTACACGCGCTCTAGAGGCTTGTGGCCTCCTCGGAACTCTTCTGGCCCTCTCTCCAAGTCACGTAGGTGTCTTCTGGTCCAAGAAAAATCATCATAAAGTTTTATTCAGTTTGGACTCCGTTTGATATTCCTTTTCTGTAAAAGTCAAAAACAAGAAAAAAACAGAAACTGGCACTGGGCTCTAGGTTAATAGGTTAGTCCCAAAAATAATATAAAATAGCATATTAATGCATATAAAACATCCAAAATAGATAATATGATAACATGGAACTATCAAAAATTATAGATACATTGGAGACGTATCACACGCATGCACATGAACTGCATGCATGCAACACTCACCTGTACACACGCAGCCACGCAACACTCACACGCACAAACGCACGCACACAACACTCACACGCACACACGCACGCATGGATGCACACACCACACGGCCAACACACACGCTCATGCTCAAGTGCTCAACCCACATGTGCATGCGCACACATTAGGCCCTGACATACACATACACAACTAGGTTGTTCCCGCGCACGGGTTGGAGTCTTGTCGCGCCTGCGTAAATTTGTGTTTATCTTACTTTTTTCCTATGCGAACTGACAGGTGGGACCCACAAGGAATGTGGTCAATTTAACCAGTCAACATAGTGCCACGCAGACTATTTGGCTGGTCAACAGAGTGCAATCCGATGCTGAACGATGAGCAAGTGACCGTATAATCACCGCAAAACATATATAGTGACCGTAATGAGCGTGTTCTGAAGTCCGGTGACCGTATTATGCTTTTCGCTTGAAATACACTGACCGCCAGTGTATTTATCTCTTCTCTCGCTCTCTTTGTGGAGCTGAGTAGGCCAACGTGCCAGTGCCTAAATTGGCGCACGCCACCCCATTATTGATGTACTGGTTTCGTAAGAGTGAACAAGCATTCACGTCTACCGTACAAACTGTAGATATGAGTTACAAATGCTATGAAGACGAATACAAATATTCGAATCCACTTTATGCCCAATTTCTCTCTATAGGCCCTCCAAAAGTACATCTCTACACGTTCTCGCATGTTACATCTAACAACTATGCAATACAGCACTACTACACTCTAACACAATAAATCATATGTGTTTTTAGTTTTACTAGATCTCATATTGTTACTTAATTATTCAGTTTGCATACATTAAAATTGCCTTTGAAATGTATGGCTAGTATCATCTAGTGATATGAAAGGTCAGACGACACACACACACACACACACACAAAAGGGCCCATTACACATTCAAGCATTTCACATCTTTCTCTCGCTCTCTGTGTTAAACCGCCTATGCCAAACTACCCTGCCTACCGCGCGGGAAAAATCCCGCCCTCGCCTATTTAATCGGGTTTGTATCGATGGATCGTACGAAACAACAAAACTATAGTAGTACTACAGTACAAGTAACAGTTCACTGGAACACCGTGTCATGTACTCCTCCGTCGTAAGAGTGGAGCGCTCGCTTTCATAAATGTTCTAGTCCCTTTTACTGACATGTGGTACATCAAGCAACTGGGTCCACGTGCCATACCAAAATAACAGTGCAGAGCAGCAGAGGGGACACACCCCGGTCATGGCACTGGCGTAGTAATGAGCAATGAGGCATCAAATCACAAAGCTGCTCCTTTCCCGTAGTTAAGTTGGAGGGACGAAGTGATGCTCAAAAAAAAAGTTGGAGGGATGAAGCGACCATCATTTCACTCTTTGCTGAATCTGCTTCTCCCTCGTCTTCTTCAAGTTAACCACGTGTTGCTTCTGTCGTTGTTCTGCCTCATGTGGGACGTGGATTGGCTTGGTAAATCACTGACACGTGGGACCACATGTTAGCAAACCGACAGGCCAACCTCCTCTAAAAATAAGAAACCTCCCCCGCTTTCCGCACGGCAAAATCAGCTCCTTTTTACTTATCTTGATATTTTTTTAGATCAATATAGTCGAGATTTGTATAGATAGCACCAAGGAGCAAAACCAAGTGGTACGCTTAAGGGCATGCACAATGTGTAGCTAAATGTGAAAATAGCTTTTGGCATCAATGGGAACCATTGTGGAGGGTGCTACCAAAGCCAAAAAGAGGGATCCGAAGCTCCCTAATTGATTGATTAAAGGAATAGAAAAATGCAACCTCTCTCCTCTTTCTCTCATGCTTGGACGCATGTATAGAGCACAGAGTCTACTCCCCTGTCCCTTCTATCACAAATCACAAAGCAGTGAGGCATCCAATCACAAAGCACGGACGAAGCAACCATCGTTTCACTCTTCGCTGACTCCGCTTCTCCATCGTCTTCTTCGAGAAACCACCTTTACCACACTAAGCTGGACGGACGATGCTATTGTGCTAGTAGTAGTACATTTAGGCCTCCTTTGGTTCAACGGACTTCCTAGATGCAAAGAAGGCGGTTGTCTCACCTTGCAGGCGGCACTTGCGAATGACTTACCGTGGTCTACCTCAATGGTGTGCCCCGTCGAACGCACTTCGCCAAAGCCACAACGATCAAGATATCATCGACGTTGCCGTAATGGGGAAGGAAGTCAAATAGTTACTACCTCCATTTTTTGTATACAAGGCCAGTATCGAAATTACAATTTGCAGAAGGCCACTAACACTAATCGAGGCAAAATTGATTGGGTTTGCCTCGTACTAGCAACCAAGGACATTAATATACCCTTGCATGCATGCGGAAGTGAGAAGGTTGGTTTGCATGGCGCAGCATTAATCAAGCAATGAGGATTGAGATGGTTAGCTCTTTTGGCGTTGGAGAAAAAAATATGCATTAATTGACACATCAAACAAGGATTTGTATCGATCGATCCTGAGAAGGAAAACCCTACCTTCTTTTTTAAGACAGTACATACTTGTATCCTGTTTCGGTCTAGGCCTTGCATTGCCATACTTTGCCACACTTTTTTGCCAAGCTTGCCTAAAGTTTTTCAAAATGAAAAGGAGGTACACTTGCGCACGCCTGTCGCGGTCGCACCGCACCCTCACACAGTTGCTCCTGCACACCGCAAACCCAACCAAGGGAACGAACCCTCACTAACATGTGCTACAGCATGTGATCAAACCAAACTCAGCCATCCAACCGCTGACACCTAATTTTTGTTCATACAATATGTTTATCCAACTGCATGTTGGGGAAGATCCGTGCGGCCCATGCGGTGGTCTGTTGGGGAAGATGAAGAGGTGAGGAAGAAGAAGGGTTAGGAGACGTAGGATATTCATCCAACTGCCTGAAATGGTCGACTGACCCAAATGACGAAAGTCAGGCCACTTGCATAAATATATGTTTTTACACAGCAAAAGACCCCTAAAAACAACAACATAAAGAAAAACTATCACTGCTCGCGGAACGAGCCGGCCTCGTCGTCTTTGGCAGCCGGTGCAAACCAGCCGTAGCTGCTGATACGTCTCCAACGTATCTATAATTTTTTATTGTTCCATGCTATTATATTATCATTCTTGGATGTTTTACAATCATTTTATAGCAACTTTATATCATTTTTTGGTACTAACCTATTGACATAGTGCCCAGTGCCAGTTGCTATTTTTTGCTTGTTTTTTACTTCACAGGAAATCAATACCAAACGGAGTCCAAACGCAGCAAAACTTTTTGGTGATTTTTTTTGGACCAGAAGACACAAGCTGGGCCAAGAAAGTACCTGAGGGGGGCTCCGAGGGGTGCACAACCCACCAGGGCGCGCCTGGGGGCCCAGGCGCACCCAGGTGGGTTGTGCCCACCTCGGCCACCTCCCGCACCGCCTCATTCCTCTATAAATACCCCAATATTCCAGAAACCCTAGGGGAAACGACGAAAATCAATTCCAGCCGCCGCAAGTTCCAGAAACCACAGATCCAATCTAGACACCATCACGGAGGGGTTCATCATCCTCATTGGTGCCTCTCCGATGATGCGTGAGTAGTTCATTGTAGACCTACGGGTCCGTAGGCAGTAGCTAGATGGCTTCCTCTCTCTCTTTTGATTCTCAATACAATGGTCTCTTGGAGATCTATTTGATGTAACTCTTTTTGCGGTGTGTTTGTTGGGATCCGATGAACTTTGAGTTTATGATCAGATCTATATTTTTATCCATGAAAGTTATTTGAGTCTTTTGATCTCTTATATGCATGATTGCTTATAGCCTCATATTTCTTCTTCGAATCTTTGGTTTAGTTAGGCCAACTAAATCGATTTTTCTTGCCATGGGAAGAGGTGCTTTGTGATGGGTTCGATCTTACGGTGCTTGATCCCAGTGACAGAAGGGGAACCGACACATATGTATCATTGCTATTAAGGATAACAAGATGGGGTCTATTTCTACATAAATAGATCTTGTCTACATCATGTCATCGTTCTTATTGCATTACTCTGTTTCTCCATGAACTTAATACACTAGATGCATGCTGGATAGCGGTCGATGTGTGGAGTAATAGTAGTAGATGCAGGCAGGAGTCGGTCTACTAATCTTGGACGTGATGCCTATATAATGATCATTGCTTGGATATCGTCATAATTATTTGAAGTTATATCAATTGCCGAACAGTAATTTGTTTACCCACCGTATGCTATTTTTCTCGAGAGAAGCCATTAGTGAAATCTACGGCCCCCGGGTCTATTTTCTCATCATATATTTTCTGATCTATTTTGCTATTTGCCTTTTTATTTATTTGCCACTTTTATTTTCAGATCTATATTATCAAAAACCCAAAAATATTTTGCTTCACTTTATTTTACTCGTGATCTATTTATCCAATTTACTACAATTTATCTCATGTCCGTTTGCCAATTTCTGGCGCCGTTACCCGAAAGGGATTGACAACCCCTTTAACACGTCGGGTTGCAAGTATTTGTTCTTTGTGTGCAGGTGCTGTTTATGTAGTGTTGTTTGGTTCTCCTACTGGTTCGATAACCTTGGTCTCATCACTGAGGGAAATACCTACCATTGCTGTGCTGCATCATCCCTTCCTCTTTGGGGAAATACCGAAGTAGTTCAAGCCAACATGAAAAGGAATTTCTAGCGCCGTTGCTGGGGAGGATCAAGTCAAGATAGTCTCCCGACAACGTGCCAATTTCTGGCGCCGTTTGCATGGGAGACATCATCAACATCTACCAGGTTCCTAATCACAAATCTCATCTCCTTGCAATTTACATTATTTGCCATTTGCCTCTCGTTTTCATCTCCCCCACTTCACAAAAATTTGCCATTTTATTCGCCTCCTTTTTCGTTCGCCTTTTTCTTGTCAGATCTCATGTTTGCTTGTGTTGCCATGTGCCTTCTATTTGCTTGCATCTTCGCTTGCTAAAAATCTATTGTTATGGATCCTCATCCACTTGCTAATCTTTTCAAAAAATCCAATTATGATGAACCAATTGCTAGTGAATTGATATCACTAGATTATCTTTATGAAGTTTTGCTTGAGATTTATGAATCTGAAAATTGTGATGAAGTGTTAAAAGAAGGAATTTATAAAGTGGTTCATGATAGCTCCTTGAATGGAAAGCATGATTGCAATGATGCTATTATAAATTCTATTAATGTCAATTGTTCTAATAATATGCAAAACCCCAAGCTTGGGGATGCTAATTTTGATATGTCCACTACTTATTGCAATGATCATGATTGGGGTGATTCTTCTTATGATCTTGAAAATTTATTTAAGCCTCATGATGAATTTGATATTGATAATAATGTTTGCAATAATATTGAAAGTGGGTTTAGAAGAGTGTCAACTTTAGGAAAAAAATAATCCCACATATTTGGAGAGTGTTCAATCTTATGAATTTTTTGATAAAAGTGGGCTTGGAGAGGTCATGACTTTATTTGATGATAATCCCACTATTTTGGAAGAGTGTCAACTTTGCATGCATGTGGATCATGTAGAGACCATGCTATGTGATAGCTATATTGTTGAATTTGAATATGATCCCACATGTAATTATTACGACAGAGGAAAATATGGTTGTAGAAATTTTCATGTTACTAAATTACCTCTCTTCATGTTGAGATTGCTATTGTTTCTTTCTTCTTCCTTGCAAATGCTAGATCTTGCTTGTCTTGCCAATTTGTTTTCCTATAAAATTCCTATGAATAGGAAGTATGTTAAACTTAAATGTGTTTGTCACATGTTCTATGATGCTCCCTTTGTGTTTCAATTACTATCTTTCATGTGAGCATCATTGAAATCTTATGCCTAGCTAAGGGCGTAAAACGATAGCGCTTGTTGGGAGGCAACCCAATGAATAAAATTTATTTTTGTCTTTTTCTTTCTATTCTTAGGTGTTTGCACAATTATGCTACTGTTATGATTATGTTTTTTGTGTTTTAATTAGTGTTTATGCCAAGTAAAGCCTTTAGGATAGCTTTGGTGGTAGTTGATTTGATCTTGTTGGAAAACAGAAACTTTTGCGTCCAGTAAAACAATTTTGAAAATTCAAAAAACAACGAAAAATTCTGAAGTTTTTACACAAATTGCCTCTGTTTTCCTAATTTTTCAGAATTTTTGGAGTTACAGAAGTATGAGAACAATTTGTATCTTTGCAGACTGTTCTGTTTTTGACAGATTCTGTTTTCTTTGCATTGTGTGCTTATTTTGATAAATCTATGGTTTGTATTGGAGGGTATGAGCCATGGTAAAGTTAGAATACAGTAGATATAATGCAAGAACAAAATTTGAATGGGTTTTCTACATTACTTAAAGTAAAGATTAGTTTTCTTATACTAATGGATCTCACGAAGGTTTTATTGAGTTTTGTGTGATTGAAGTTTTCAAGTTTTGGGTGAGATTACGATGGATGAAGGAATAAGGAGTAAGAAGAGCCTAAGCTTGGGGCTGCCCCATGGCACCCCAAGCCATTATCCAAAGAGAAGCAAGCAACTAAGCTTGGGGATGCCCGAGTGGCATCCCCTCTTTCATCTAACGACCATCGGTATTTTACTTGGAGCTATATTTTTATTCGTCACATATCATGAGTTTTGCTTGGAGCGTCTTGTATGATATGAGTCTTTGCTTGTTTTGCTTTTTATTTTAAGTCAAGAATCCTTGCTGGACACACCTATTTGAGGGAGCCAAAATTATGCTATGACTTGTTAGAATTGCTCTCTATGCTTCACTTAAATCTTTATGAGCTATGGAATTGCTCTAGTGCTTCACTTATATCTTTTTGAGCACGGTGTGCTTTAGTATTTTTGAAGAAATGATCTCATGCTTCACTTAGATTTATTTGAGAGTTAGTAATTTTTTTAGATATTCTCTCTTGCTTCACTTAAATTATTTTGAGAGAAGAAAATTTTATGCTCATGTTCTTCACTTAGATTTGTTTGAGCTATCAAAAGCAACATATAAAACTAGTCCCAAAGTGATAGATATCCAAGAGGGATATAATAAAAACTTTCATGAAGATCATTGGACAAAATAAACTTGATTCCTTGTAATAGTTTTGCGATATATGGATATAATATGTGAGTCATGTTGATGAGTAATTATGCTTTAGTAAGAATATTGGTGTTAAGGTTTGTGATTCCCTATGCAGGCACGAAAGTCAATAGTTATGCAATGAAATTACATCCTACTTGTGGTGCATTATTCGGTGTTAGTTATGCTTAATGCTCGCTTATGAGATTTTTCGTTTCTTGGTTGGATGCTTCTTAATCTTTTGCTAGCCTTCATTTGCACTAAGTATGATCACTACTTGTGCATCCAAAATCCTTAAACCAGTTTTGCCATATGAGTCCACTATACCTACCTATATGTGGTATTTCCGTGCCATTCTAATCAAATTTGTATGTGCCATCTCTAATTTCAAAATAAATTTCTCTTTTGTGTGCTCGTACCGCTCATGAAACGGTAGGGGGTGGCTGATATATTTCCATGCTAGATGTGTTATTCTCAAGATGAGTGTTTATTCACTTGTCATTGCACGAGAGTACGGCAAAGGTATTAGGGATGCCCAGTCCCGAAATGAAAAATGAATTTACTTTATGTTGTCAAATAATAAATTCCTTGGAAAGTGTTGGTATGGAGGGCACCCGTGGATACGGCTAGCCATGGAAAGTGAAAGCATGGTGGAAAAAGGAATAAACTTTATTTTCTATTTGGGAACCACCTATGATATATCTAGCATGGAAAGTATTGGGAACTACTCGATCGTTTTTGTTGACAGGAAAAGCATGCCACCCAAAATCTTTTATCTCTACTTTTTTCACTTTGAGGTCTGGCACCTCTACAAATCCCTACTTCCCTCTGCGAAGGGCGTTTCTTTTACTTTATGCAATTTTTATTTTGAGTCTGCATCTTCTCTTATAAAGCACCAACTAAGGGGAACTATGATCGTACTTGAGCATTGGGTGTAGCTAATATGCGAGTGTGTTTCATGAATGGATCAATGATTGAGCATAATGGGCTAGGGATAACTTGCTTTAGTGTTGATATTTTGAAAGACATGGTTGCTTGTTGATATGCTTGAGTATTGAAATCTTCATGTCAAAACTAGACTACTGCTTTGAATCATATAAAAGTCCAAATGTCCATGCTACAAAGAAAAGAATATGTGATGAACATGTTAGGCAGCATTCCACATCAAAAAAATCTGTTTTTATCATTTACCTACTCGAGGATGAGTAGGAATTATGCTTGGGGATGCTGATACGTCTCCGACGTATCTATAATTTTTTATTGTTCCATGCTGTTATATTATCATTCTTGGATGTTTTGTAATCATTTTATAGCAACTTTATATCATTTTTTGGGACTAACCTATTGACATAGTGCCCAGTGCCAGTTGATGTTTTTTGCTTGTTTTTTACTTCGCGGGAAATCAATACCAAACGGAGTCCAAACGTAGTGAAACTTTTTGGTGATTTTTTGTGGACAAGAAGACATAAGTTGGGCCAAGGAAGTACCTGAGGGGGGCTCCGAGGGGAGCACAACCCACCAGGGCGCGCCTGGGGGCCCAGGCGTGCCCAGGTGGGTTGTGCCCACCTCGGCCACCTCCCGCACCGCCTCTTTGCTTTATAAATACCCCAATATTCTAGAAACCCTAGGGGAGACGACGAAAATCAATTCCAGCTGCCGCAAGTTCCAGAAACCACATATCCAATCTAGACACCATCACGGAGCGGTTCATCATCCTCATTGGTGCCTCTCCGATGATGCGTGAGTAGTTCATTGTAGACCTACGGGTCCGTAGGTAGTAGCTAGATGGCTTCCTCTCTCTCTTTTGATTCTCAATACAATGGTCTCCTGGAGATCTATTTGATGTAACTCTTTTTTGCGGTGTGTTTGTTGGGATCCGATGAACTTTGAGTTTATGATCAGATCTATGTTTTTATCCATGAAAGTTATTTGAGTCTTTTGATCTCTTATATGCATGATTGCTTATAGCCTCGTATTTCTTCTTCGAATCTTTGGTTTAGTTAGGCCAACTAGATCGATTTTTCTTGCCATGGGAAGAGGTTCTTTGTGATGGGTTCGATCTTATGGTGCTTGATCCTAGTGACAGAAGGGGAACCGACACGTATGTATCGTTGCTATTAAGTATAACAAGATGGGGTCTATTTCTACATAAATAGATCTTGTCTACATCATGTCATCATTCTTATTGCATTACTCTGTTTCTCCATGAACTTAATACACTAGATGCATGCTGGATAGCGGTCGATGTGTGGAGTAATAGTAGTAGATGCAGGCAGGAGTCGGTCTACTAATCTTGGACTTGATGCCTATATAATGATCATTGCCTGGATATCATCATAATTATTTGAAGTTCTATCAATTGCCCAACAGTAATTTGTTTACCCACCGTATGCTATTTTTCTCGAGAGAAGCCACTAGTGAAATCTACGGCCCCCGGGTCTATTTTCTCATCATATATTTTCAGATCTATTTTGCTATTTGCCTTTTTATTTATTTGCCACTTTTATTTTTTCAGATCTATATTATCAAAAACCCAAAAAATATTTTGCTTCACTTTATTTTATTCGCGATCTATTTATCCAATCTACTACAATTTATCTCACGTCCGTTTGCCAATTTCTGGCGCCGTTACCCGAAAGGGATTGACAACCCCTTTAACACGTCAGGTTGCAGGTATTTGTTCTTTGTGTGCAGGTGCTGTTTATGTAGTGTTGCTTGGTTCTCCTACAGGTTCGATAACCTTGGTCTCATCACTGAGGGAAATACCTACCGTTGCTGTGCTGCATCATCCCTTCCTCTTTGGGGAAATACCGACTTAGTTCAAGCCAACATCAGCTGCCGACGTGTGCCTCCACACCGTGGTTGTCCTCGGCCTCCAGCTACTCATTCACGCGGAGCATGTGGGCGCTCTGCATGGACACGAGCACCTCCCAGTTCACGTCCATGATGTTTGGTTCCGCCTGCAGGAGGGCCTCAATGGCAGCGGCATCCGCGCGCTCCGCGTCGAGTTGAGCCTCCGCCACCCGGTTCAAGTCCAGGATGTCCAATTCCACCTGTAGGAGGGCCTCGATGGCAGTGGCATCCGTGCGCTTTGCGTCAAGTTGAGCCTCCGCCGCCCGGTTCACATCCACGACATCCGGTTCTGCCTCCAGGAGGGCCTCGATGGCAGCGGCATCTGTGCGCTCCGCGTCGAGTTGAGCCTCCGCCTCCCGGTGCTCCTTTAGGATCGCCAGGTTGAACCGCTGGTCCGCCTGCACCATGGGGGACCCAGACGCCGGCACGAAGTTGACGTCCATCATCCCATACGCATCAGGGGCCTTCTGCGCCGCGACCTCCGCAATGAACATTGGATCGGCTTCCTCCTCCTCGGAGCTTGGCTCCAGAGAACTCGGGGATTGGCCCACCGCAAAGCAAGCTTAGGAATGGAGGTCTGTGGCGCCGACCGGCACCGTGATTTCTGCGCGGCGCTCCGGCGTCAGCATCTTGTAGTACGTGATCTTGCTGTGCACCATGGCTTTCCGACGAACTAGGGGACGGCTGATGCAGACTAGGGGATCGAAAGGTGGGAGAATGGGCTGGAGAGGAGGTGTGGTTTTGGGGCAATGGTGACCAGCCGGCAAGTAGCTGGCGTAGGCCGAGCAGCTAAGGTTCCGGTGGGAATACTGGTTCCGGTGATGACCGGTCAATCGGTTTTGACTGTGCTTGCAAAGCCGGACGGCTGGAGCCTGGAGAGTTGTGGGGTGGGATGGGACCAAAGTTTCGGAGTTTCACGTGGCAGACGTTCGGACCTCCCCACCGTTCCTATCGACGACGAGGCGGTGACTTCGTAAATCTCAAGATGATATGCCGGCTCAATCTCTCGAAGGTGCTCATAGGGGTAGGGTGTGCGTGTGTGCGTTCATAGGGCTGAGTGTATGTGCGCATGTATGAGCGCTTGCGTCTGTACTGTGTTAAAAAAGGAGTACTCGAAGTATGCAAGTTCATAAGGAACGGACGATGTACATCCCTCTTGTCGCATTCGCGTTGCACCCCGGCATGATGGACCCTGCACGTCGCTCACCGAATGAACGCGCTTCATCTTGCGTTTTTGCTCGCTTATGGGACCGCAATTGAGAGCAAACAGACAGTAGGCAAACTTTCCCCCTCCCCCCCCCGGAGTCGGACGTCCCTCCCTAGAGACGTGGATGGCTGCATGGGGAGATTGTAGCACGTAGGACAGCAGTTGTGAGCATGCGCGAGAACAAAACATTCACATGTTTGAATACAAATTGGAAACCATTTCTGTTTGAATACAAATCTAGGAGTACGTACGAATCTAACAATCTTGATTGGGCGTTGTTGAATGTTGATACTTTTTTCTGTAAGTTTGATCAAAGTAGAGATACTTTGACTACACACAGAACTTATATGTAAACTAAAAAGGATCGGAGGGAGTATATTGTACGTTCAAAAGCGAAACGAACATTGAATACCCTTTATATATGATTTGCTGATGCTATGATCACCGGTTCAAAATTTTGAATCCGCCTTAGGTATCACACATGCACCCACTCGTTCTCTCTCGGTTTCATCTCGGGGTCTCTCTCTCTCCCTCCCTCTTTCTCTCTCTCCCTCTCCCTCCCTCTTTCTCTCTCTCTCCCTCTCCCTCTCTCGCTCACGCATACATACCACCTCTCTTCCTCTTTGTGCATGTCACACCTAATTGATCTCTCGAGGTATCGGGATTGTATCTCGCTCATCAGGTCACTCTTCAACAAACGCCTAGGTCACTCTACCATTCATTAATTGTAGCGATCCGACCTCAGATGGTCAAATCTCTGTGTTCAAGTGTCATCCCTGGATCGGTAATGCTGACACACACAGTACTCGAAGGATTTATAACAGAGTGCAATCACACACTTATTACATCGAATGTCTCAAAAGAGAACTTTTTACAATAAATATGGCTTAAGGCCATCTATATAAGATAACAGCGGAAGGCTTGGAAGATAAAGTGAGTCCATCAACTCCAACGGCACAGCTAAGTGCATGACAACGACCTAGCGCACCTTACTCTTCGTCTGAAAAGTCTGCAACATGATATGTTGCAGCCCGAAATGGATCAGCACATGGAATATGCTGGCAATATAACACAGTAGAGCAAGGAACAGATAATTGCTATCACTACATGCATATATGGCTGGTGGAAAGCTCTAGGGTTATATTGTTTTGCGAAAAGCCAATTTTTCCCTACATCAAAGGAATATGTTTTATTTAACTATCATGGTGGTTGTTAAACATTGAGAAGGTAAATCCCCATCTCAATCCCAATTAAAAGTAATCATTAAACCCAACAAATTAATTTAGAGTGATGAGATCAAATCAATAATTCAAGTACCAGATACTCAAGATGTCCATAACCGGGGACACGGCTAATCATGATTAGTTTATACACTCTGCAGAGGTTTGTGCACTTTTCCCCACAAGACTCGATCTCCTCCGTTGGATTTCTCGCACTACATGGTGTTTGAGAAACGGATGACCGAGACACAGTCTTTCAGAAGCATTTACTCTTTACTCTGGGTAGACAGTTACACCTACTTTCCCCTACATCTGCTAGCCTACCACTGAAAGAGGTCATGCAACATACTCAACTATGCTAGAGCCATAATAGCTTGTGGCTGCACACGGAAGTTTCTAGCATGAATAATCTTATGATCCCTTTGAGCCTGGGTGGCGAACGAAAAAGACAACACTGGTATATCCCCAGGTGCCTGCAACCAATCCACCCAGATGTGTATTTAAGTAGCCACCTTAAGTTAACCATTAATTAACAATCTCACATCTGTCATGGATACACTCAAAACCCAATCCACGTCTACGAGCATAGCATGGCAATATAAGCATAACGTAGAAGTAACTCCCAAGGGTTTGATAATAAAGTGCAATAGGTTCTACCTCATCATCTACTTCCCAATACCCACAAGTTAATCACATCCTAATCATGCAGTGTTTGAGGATTGAATCTAATGCATAAAAACTGGGTATGAAAAGAGTATGATCAATGTGTTACTTGCCTTGCTGACGATCTGCAAACCCTAGAGACTCGTAGTAGCACGCTTCGCACTCCGGGAATTCTATCGCAAACAAACAATAGCATACATAAGCAATCAAGCATAGATGCAAGGGTAAAACTCAAATAAGAAGATCGAATCTGAAAGTTCAACTGAAGAGATTCGATCTGCAAAAAGAATCAATCGAATCGGAGCTACGAAACTGAAACTACGGTCAAAAGAACTTCGAAAACAAATCTGCTTGAAACCAAATTTTAAATTTTCAAAATCATGTTCAAGTTGATTAAACAGAAAGAGGGGTTCGAGACGAAGATTTTGGCGTTGGTTTCACTAGATTTGGACGAATGGTTTAGAAACGGCGAGGGTTTGAAGATCAGGGGCTGATCTGTGATAAAAGTAATCGCGGATAGGTCCCTGGCAGAAAAAGAAAAATCTATCGGACGAACGTCCGCTAACAAAGACGAACGGGCGAAAACGTTCGTTAAAATGAATGAACGTTCGCAAACGAACTAAACCGAGAAAACCGAACCGATCTAATAAAATAAAAAATAAACCGAACTAGGGTTTTTTTTTAAAAAAATCGAGACGGTTTTTACCTAAACCGAAAAAAAACTGGCAGCGGCGGCGACGAGATCCGGCGGCGGCGGGCTGCGGCGGCGACGTGGGCGGGGCGGCGAGGCGAGGCGCGGGGCGGCGAGCGGCGAGGCGGCGGAGCAGCGACGGCTGGCTTGCGGCGGGGCTGCTACTGCTGCTGCTTGCTGCGGCGGCGGTGGTGTGGGGGGGACGAGGGGAGGGGGCGGCGGCTTATAAAGGCCCCGGGGGGCCGGCTTGGGGGAGGGGGCGGCGGCTGCCGTCGCCGGCTCAGACTCCGGCCGGAGTCCGGCGTGAGCACGGCGCGAGGAAGGCGGCGCGGCCTGGCTCGGCTGGGCCTTCGGCCCAGTCGGGCGAATTTTTTTTTTAAATAAGATTCCACCGAGAAAATCCTAATAAAATATGAAAAAAAAAATCTAAAAATGCCAAAAACAATCTTCACCGTCTAAATAGAATATTTAGAACAAAGTGAACATTTTCTTGTCCTAAAAATGCAATTTTGAAAAATGCATATTTTCTAATTCAAATAAAATAGCAATAAAATCCAAATAAAATTATTTATTTGATTTTAACATTTTTCCTCCAATATTTCTTTTATTTTGGAGAAGTCATATTATCTCCTCTCATATGTTTTTAGTATGAAATATTTTGGAGAGAAAAATAAATAAAACCAAAATGATCCTCTTTTCAATATTTGAGAAAATTCAATTATGAAAATAATAAAATCCCCAACTCTTTCCGTGGGTCCTTGAGTTGCTTAGGATTTTTAGGGTCACAATCAAAATGCAAATAAAATATGATATGCATATGATGACCTATGTATAACATTCCAAATTGAAAATTTGGGATGTTACAAACCTACCCCCCTAAAGATGAATCTTGTCCTCGAGATTCAGGTTGGCTAGAAAATAGGTGTGGGTGGTCTTTCCGTAGGTCTTCCTCTCGTTCCCAGGTGGCTTCATCCTCGGTATGATGGCTCCACTGAACTTTGCAAAACTTGGTAACCTTGCTGCGTGTAACTCTGTTGGCAAACTCGAGAATCTTGATGGGTTTCTCCTCGTAGGCCAGATCACTATCCAACTGAATTGCTTCCAGGGGTACTGTATCTCTCAGAGGAATATCGGCCATCTCAGCATGGCACTTCTTCAACTGGGAAACGTGAAACACATCATGAACTCCTGATAGTCCGTCGGGTAACTCCAACTTGTAGGCCACCTCTCCCATACGTTCCAAAACTCGGTATGGTCCTACAAATCTCGGGGCTAACTTTCCCTTGACTCCAAAGCATTTAACTCCTCGCAGAGGTGACACACGAAGATATGCTTTGTCTCCGATTTCATAGACTACCTCCTTGCGCTTGGTATCGGCATAACTCTTCTGTCTGGAATGAGCTACCCTCAGTCTATCCCGAATCAACTTAACCTTCTCTTCAGACTCTTTAATCAAATCTGGTCCAAACAACTGACGGTCTCCAACTTCATCCCACATCAACGGTGTTCTGCACCTCCTTCCATACAAAGCTTCAAACGGGGCCATCTTCAAACTGGCTTGGTAGCTGTTGTTGTATGAGAACTCCGCGTAGGGCAAATTGTCATCCCAACTAGATCCATAATCTAGCGAACACGCTCTCAACATGTCCTCCAGAATCTGGTTGACTCTCTCGGTCTGTCCATCGGTCTGCGGATGAAAGGTTGTACTGAACTCTAGCCTGGTTCCCAAGGTCTGGTGCAGCTGGTGCCAAAACTTTGAAGTAAACTGTGTTCCTCTATCTGATAGGATGGTCCTCGGAACTCCATGCAGACATACGATCCTGGTCATATATATCTTGGCCAACTTTGCATTCGTATAGGTGGTTTTCACTGAGATAAAGTGAGCCACTTTGGTCAAACGATCCACTACTACCCAGATAGAATCATATCCCGATCGGGTCCTGGGTAATTCGGTGATGAAATCCATGCCAAGCTTATCCCACTTCCATTCGGGTATCGGCATAGGCTGCAGTAATCCTGCTGGCTTTTGATGTTCTGCTTTCACTCTCTGACATACATCACATACGGCTACATACTCAGCAATGTCCTTCTTCATACCAGTCCACCAGAAATGCTCCTTCAGATCCAAATACATCTTGGTGTTTCCGGGGTGTATCGAGTATGGCGATTCATGAGCTTCCTGTAGTATCAACTTCCTGATCTCCGCATTATTGGGTACATAAACACGGTCCTCAAACCACAAAGTGTCGTGCTCATCCTCACGAAAACCTTTGGCTTTTCCTTTGCTCATCCTCTCCTTTATCTCAGCAATTTCCTTATCATCGTTCTGGGCTGCTCGAATCTTTCCCAATAATGTTGACGTTACCTCCATTGCTGCGACAAAACCTCTAGGGACTATCTCCAAACGAAGCTCCCTAAGATCTTCGGCTAACTCCTTTGGTAATCCTCCGCTTATGAGGGTATTGACATAACTCTTCCGGCTCAAAGCGTCTGCTACGACATTAGCCTTTCCTGGGTGATAATGCAACTTCATATCATAATCCTTTATAAGCTCCAACCATCTCCTCTTCCTGAGATTCAGCTCCTTCTGTGTGAAAATGTACTTCAAACTCTTATGATCCATGTACGCATCACAACGGTTCCCAATAAGAAAATGTCTCCAGGTCTTGAGTGCATGAACTACAGCTGCTAACTCCAAATCATGTGTGGCATAATTCAACTCATGCGGTCGGAGCTGACGTGAGGCATATGAGACAACTCTTCCGTCCTGCATAAGTACACCTCCAAGTCCTAAGCGAGAAGCGTCGCATTACACTTGGAAATCCTTGCGTATATCTGGCAGGATCAGTACTGGGGTTGTAACCAAACATTTCTTCAGCTCCTGAAAAATTGCCTCACATTCATCTGTCCATTTGAACTTGGTGTCCTTCTTCAGTAACTCCGTCATAGGCTTCGCAATCTTTGAAAAATTCTCAATAAATCTCCAATAATATTCTGCAAGTCCAAGAAAGTTGCGGATCTCTCCAACTGAGGTGGGTGCCAACCACTCAGTGACTGACTGAACCTTGGTGGGGTCTACTGCTATACCTTCTCCTGATATAACATGTCCAAGAAATCCAACTTCCTTCAACCAAAACTCACATTTGCTGAACTTGGCATACAACTGATGTTCCCTGAGCTTCTCGAGAACTAAACGCAAATGCTCCTTGTGTTCCTCTTCATTCTTCGAGTACACCAAGATATCATCAATGAACACCACGACAAACTTATCCAAGAACTCCATGAACACTTTATTCATCATACTCATAAAATAGGCAGGGGCATTAGTTAATCCAAATGACATAACCGTATACTCATATAGCCCATACCTTGTGGTGAAGGCTGTCTTAGGTATATCCTGTTCTCGGATCTTCAACTGGTGGTATCCTGATCTTAGATCGATCTTGGAGAACACTTTAGCTCCTTGCAACTGATCAAACAAATCATTGATCATCAGCAGTGGGTACTTGTTCTTGATCGTCACTTCATTCAATGCACGATAATCAACAACCATTCTCAATGATCCATCCTTCTTCTCAACCAAGAGCACTGGGGCTCCCCACGGTGATGAACTTCGTCGAATGTAACCTTTCTCCAATAACTCCTTGATCTGCTTCTTAATCTCCTCTAGATCATTTGCGGGCATCCGGTATGCTCTCTTTGATATCGGTCCGGTGCCTGGCAACAGCTCTATCAAAAACTCAATGTCTCGATCCGGCGGCATGCCTGGTAACTCCTATGGAAATACATCTGGGTAATCCTTCACTACTCGCACTTCCTCCTGAACAACTCCTGAGAGGGAATTTATTTGGGTTCTCCTTGACGCATGCTTGGATACATACTTGATCCTTTTTCCCTCCGGGGTGGTGAGCAGAATTGACTTACTGGCGCAATCGATGTTTCCTCCATACATCGATAGCCAATCCATGCCTAGTATCACATCCAATCCTTGTGATTCCAAAATTATTAAGTCTGAGGGGAACACGTGCCTACCTATGGTCAATGGCATCTGAAAACATCCTTGACTTGCCATATACTCTGCTCCTGGTGAGCTTACTAACATAGGTGTCCTAAGAACTTTAGTGGGCAACTTATACTTATCCACAAATCCCCTTGAAATGTATGAATGCGATGCACCAGTATCAAAAATAACGATTGCAGTAAATGACTTAACCAAAAACTTACCTATAACTGCATCTGGCTGCTCTTCAACCTCCTCCACGTTAACGTGGTTCACTTGTCCCCTGTTGAAAGGGTTGGGCTTCTTCCCAGAGCTTCCATTGCCATTACCATTCTTCAGTTCAGGACACTCATTGGCATAGTGTCCAGTCCTCCCGCACTTGAAACAAGTAATGTGACTTTGATCCTTCTTGGCGGGTGTGGCTGGGTTAGAGCGGTTCTGATTGCTGCCTGCTCCATTCCCGTTTCCATTCTTGGGGCCACTGTGGTTATGCGAACATCCTCCATTGTGAGTATGGCCTCCATGGTTATGTGTACATCCTCCCGAGTTCGGGGTAAAACGAGGCTTCTGCTGAGCTCCTGAATTGTACTTCCCTTGTCCATACTTCCTTTTGCGGCTCTCAATCTGTTGCTGCTTCCCTTCAATCATAAGAGCCCGGTCTACCAACTCCTGGTAGTTAGCGAATGTTGCTACCATCAGCTGCATGCTCATCTCATCATTCAACCCTTCCATAAACTTCTCCTGCTTTGCGGCATCAGTGGCCACATCATCCGGGGCATAGCGAGCTAACTTACTGAACTCATCCACGTACTGCCCCACAGTACGGTTTCCCTGGCGCAAGTTGCGAAACTCATGCTTCTTCATGCTCATAGCTCCAGTTGAGACATGTGCAGTGCGGAATGCTTGCTGAAACTGATCCCATGTGACATTGGCTATAGGGAATGTGGCTGTGTAATTCTCCCACCATGAGGCTGCGGGTCCATCCAATTGATGTGCGGCGAAACGCACCTTCTCAGCATCTGTGCATCCTGCGGTGGTCAACTCCCTTCCAATCCTGCGTAGCCAGTCATCAGTAACTATTGGCTCGGTGCTACTGGAAAACACTGGCGGCTGCAACCTCAGAAAACGGGCTAGGTTGTCAACTGGAGGTGGGGGCGGTGGGTTGTTGTTGTTGTTGTTGCCTTGGTTCTGGACTAGTATCTGCATCAAGGCATTCTGCTGCTGGATCAACTGTGTGATCTCCGGTGGGAAGACAAATCCGGTGTCGCGTCTCGGAGGCATCTGATGGGTTTAGAGGGGAGAGATTAGAATAGAGTGAGGTCTAATGAGAAAAGCACTACCCATATGCACATGAGACAAACACATTCTTATCACACCAAAATCAATTCAAGCAGGGGCATACAATCGATCTAACTATCATTACAAAAGTGCTCGGACTACTACTATATACATGGGGAAATACTACTAATCATACGGTGGTCATCTTGAAATTTTGATCGGTGGAAGACTCCATGATATCCGCTCCAGCTTCGTCTTCGTAGTCATCATCACTACTGCCGGGGTCGGAGTCGGTGTCGTCGATGATGATGTAGTCCTCGAGATGGTTGTCATCTCCTCCTGGTGCGGGGTCTCCCATGAATACTCCTAGCTTCCTTGTCAGGTCATCATTCTTCTCCACTAGTACTGCGATTTCCTCCTCGTATCCGTCACGTGTAGACTTGAGTTCCTCTTCTAGCTCCATGTTCCTGGTCATCACCTTCTTCAAATCTATCATGCTTGCGCACATCTGGTTCTCCTGTCAACGAATGTGTTGGTTTAACTCCTGGATGAAAGCTGCAATGGACCTGTTTCTCCTGGTGCTGATCATCTCCCATTGCTCATCTCGGCGCCCACATATCTGGTAGATGGTGTCCTTAAGATCTTTGTGATAAACTTCACCGATGCGTCCCATGGCGATGTGGGCTGCCATGCTCTTACCTAGACTCCAGGTTGGTGCATCAAAGGAAAACTCTATGGACTCGACAACTGGCATGAACATCCTTCCTGGAACTTGAACTCGAATCATCCATCGCTCCTCTTCTGGTAAAGTGGCTGTGTAGGTCCCGGTGAAGCTTGGTATTCCGATGTTCAGGTACTTAGTGATTTCCTTCAAGTGTCTCCCAAAGGGTGTGTCTTCATCCGGTTGTGCAAACTTGTTCCTTGAGTCCGCCATCCTAGAGAGTAGAAGATGGAGAGAGTCAGAATGAGTAGAGAAGAGTGACCTATGGCTTTTCTTAGTGGCCGTGTCCTACAGTCAACGTATGCTCTGATACCATCTTGTAGTGATCCGACCTCAGATGGTCAAATCTCTGTGTTCAAGTGTCATCCCTGGATCGGTAATGCTGACACACACAGTACTCGAAGGATTAATAACAGAGTGCAATCACACACTTATTACATCGAATGTCTCAAAAGAGAACTTTTTACAATAAATATGGCTTAAGGTCATCTATATAAGATAACAGCGGAAGGCTTGGAAGATAAAGTGAGTCCATCAACTCCAACGGCATAGCTGAGTGCATGACAACGACCTAGCGCACCTTACTCTTCATCTGAAAAGTCTGCAACATGATATGTTGCAGCCCGAAACGGGTCAGCACATGGAATATGCTGGCAATATAACACAGTAGAGCAAGGAACAGATAATTGCTATCACTACATGCATATATGGCTGGTGGAAAGCTCTAGGGTTATATTGTTTTGCGAAAAGCCAATTTTTCCCTACATCAAAGGAATATGTTTTATTTAACTATCATGGTGGTTGTTAAACATTGAGAAGGTAAATCCCCATCTCAATCCCAATTAAAAGTAATCATTAAACCCAACAAATTAATTTAGAGTGATGAGATCAAATCAATAATTCAAGTACCAGATACTCAAGATGTCCATAACCGAGGACACGGCTAATCATGATTAGTTTATACACTCTACAGGGGTTTGTGCACTTTTCCCCACAAGACTCAATCTCCTCCGTTGGATTTCTCGCACTACATGGTGTTTGAGAAACGGATGACCGAGACACAGTCTTTCAGAAGCATTTACTCTTTACTCTGGGTAGACAGTTACACCTACTTTCCCCTACATCTGCTAGCCTACCACTGAAAGAGGTCATGCAACATACTCAACTATGCTAGAGCCCATAATAGCTTGTGGCTGCACACGGAAGTTTCTAGCATGAATAATCTTATGATCCCTTTGAGCCTGGGTGGCGAACGAAAAAGACAACACTGGTATATCCCCAGGTGCCTGCAACCAATCCACCCAGATGTGTATTTAAGTAGCCACCTTAAGTTAACCATTAATTAACAATCTCACATCTGTCATGGATACACTCAAAACCCAATCCACGTCTACGAGCATAGCATGGCAATATAAGCATAACGTAGAAGTAACTCCCAAGGGTTTGATAATAAAGGGCAATAGGTTCTACCTCATCATCTACTTCCCAATACCCACAAGTTAATCACATCCTAATCATGCAGTGTTTGAGGATTGAATCTAATGCATAAAAACTGGGTATGAAAAGAGTATGATCAATGTGTTACTTGCCTTGCTGACGATCTGCAAACCCTAGAGACTCATAGTAGCACGCTTCGCACTCCGGGAATTCTATCGCAAACAAACAATAGCATACATAAGCAATCAAGCATAGATGCAAGGGTAAAACTCAAATAAGAAGATCGAATCTGAAAGTTCAACTGAAGAGATTCGATCTGCAAAAAGAATCAATCGAATCGGAGCTACGAAACTGAAACTACGGTCAAAAGAACTTCGAAAACAAATCTGCTTGAAACCAAATTTTAAATTGTCAAAATCATGTTCAAGTTGATTAAAAAGAAAGAGGGGTTCGAGACGAAGATTTTGGCGTTGGTTTCACTGGATTTGGACAAAAGGTTTAGAAACGGCGAGGGTTTGAAGATCAGGGGCTGATCTGCGATAAAAGTAATCGCGGATAGGTCCCTGGCAGAAAAAGAAAAATCTATCGGACGAACGTCCGCTAACAGAGACGAATGGGCGAAAACGTTCGTTAAAACGAATGAACGAACGAACATTCGCAAACGAACTAAACCGAGAAAACCGAACCGATCTAATAAAATAAAATAAAAATAAACCGAACTAGGGTTTTTTTTAAAAAATCGAGACGGTTTTTACCTAAACCGAAAAAAAACCGGCGGCGGCGGCGACGAGATCCGGCGGCGGCGGGCTGTGGCGGCGACGCGGGCGGGGCGGCCAGGCGAGGCGCGGGGCGGCGAGCGTCGGGCTTGCGGCTCGGCGCGGCAGGCGGCGGGGTTGCGGCTGCTGCTGCTTTGTGCGGCGGTGGTGGTGTGGGGGGGGGACGAGGGGAGGGGGCGGCGGCTTATAAAGGCCCGGGGGGGCCGGCTTGGTTGAGGGGGCGGCGGCTGCCGTGGCCGGCTCGGACTCCGGTCGGAGTCCGGCGTGAGCACGGCGCGAGGAAGGCGGCGCGGCCTGGCTCGGCTGGGCCTTCGGCCCAGTCGGGCGAAAAGTATTTTTTTTAAAATAAGATTCCGCCGAGAAAATCCTAATAAAATATGAAAAAAAATCTAAAAATACCAAAAACAATTTTCAACGTCTAAATAGAATATTTAGAACAAAGTGAACATTTTCTTGGCCTAAAAGTGCAATTTTGAAAAATGCATATTATCTAATTCAAATAAAATAGCAATAAAATCCAAATATAATTATTTATTTGATTTTAATATTTTTCCGCCAATATTTCTTTTATTTTGGAGAAGTCATGTTATCTCCTCTCATATGTTTTTAATATGAAATATTTTTGAGAGAAAAATAAATAAAACCAAAATGATCCTCTTTTCAATATTTGAGAAAATTCAAATATGAAAATAATAAAATCCCCAACTCTCTCCGTGGGTCCTTGAGTTGCTTAGGATTTTTAGGGTCACAATTAAAATGCAAATAAAATATGATATGCATATGATGACCTATGTATAACATTCCAAATTGAAAATTTTGGATGTTACATTAATTGTAACCAAGCCTTTCATCTATCTTTTTTTAAGCATGCATTCATCTTTCTCTCCGCCCCTCTCTAGATCGGTCGATCTCCGGACCCACCCTAGTCCTCTTTCAGTCGATCCATAGCTAGATGGTACACGACCAACGCGCACACACAGAACACCCCCCCCCTCTCTCCACCCCACACGATCATTTCTATCATAGAAACACACCAAACCTTTATCTCCTTGCACGACACGCAGTCGATCTCTCAACATCTATTGATCTCGTCAAGATGTGTTGGGGCATGAACCGAATGGGATGTCAAAACTAAGATGAGAAGCGACACGCAGTGGAGGCAACGCGATACTTTAAACGAACCGTTTGTCTGTATGCATCTGGGACAAATTACAACATTGGAATTACGGGCATGATCTAGGCCCACATGTGAATGACACTCGGCGGAATGTTCAAATGAGGCATGTGGGAGGATGGACTTGACAGGAGGGCGGCATGATCGATGGAGAAGAGGGTTGGAGAGGAATGAGAAATAAGCAACGCCACATGATTATACTTGGACGGCTCAAATAAACATTAAGTTGTCTCGTTTTCCCTTCCGTCATGGTCACGGAGTAAGATACGCAGGGAGTAGTATATTTACTACTGCCAGAACCTGGTAAGTTGGACCCCTAAATGCGGGCACAGACCGGGCACACCTCAATTATTCCTTCAAACAGTCGGACACCTAAATTAGCACACGATCCGGCTACTTAATCAAGTGTTATGCTCCACGAGTTGAAAAGGAAAAGGGTGGTACTGTACCCAAAACCACCACACTTGGGGCTAGGGTAACAACTTGGTACTGTACAACATTTGAACCAGGGCACAAAAAGCACCTGTTTTGCGCCTAATGCGTAACATGGAGCACTGACGCCCGAATTTGGCCGGGAAAACAGGGAAACCGACATGTGGGGCCCACCTATCGGGATGATGTGGTGCAGACTAGTCCAATGGAGGAGCTGGCCCACGACCTCCTCGCCACCGGCAACCGTTCATGTGGGTCATGGGGGCTAGCAACATGGCGCAGCTCCCGCACCTCCTCTGGACACGGCGACCGCGGTAAGCGACACGCTCATCGTTGCTGGACACGCTCGGCTTCAGGGTGCCAAGGGTGGCTCCACCGCTGTGGCACGAGCAGCAGATCAACACCCAGCTCGTCGAGGATGCACGGGGTGCCGAAGTGTGCGCGCGCTGCGACACGTCCGCGGAGTGTTCTAGCATGGCCAACTGCATCCCCAGAACTTGAGACCATGCCGGGTCGTCCTGCTTTTTCAATGACATGTGGGATCCCATGTGAGTAGAGGGCATCTCCAAACATTGCCACGCCCGTAGCTGACTACCCTGGCACAAAAAAAAAACCCTCCCCTCATGCCGTAGCGCGCGTGCGTTCCCAGCCGGCGCCAGCTACCCGCATTCATGTCGTCCGTCCGTATGCCGTCATTAAGTAGGCTAGCTACCCGAGGAACCAACTCTGGAGACCTATTGACGCATCCGGATGCTCGGCCTCACTAGAATGCGCTACTTAAAGCGATAACGCCCAGCTAAACTCCACACCATAGCGCATCCTCCTACCTGGCACCACACCCACCATGACTGCGAGCGAGAATGCTCTGCGGAGATCTTGTCTTCGGGGATGAAGCTCGAGGTCGCCGCCCTTGCTCAACTCGCCGCTCGCAACGCAATACCAGCGTAGCCGGACGCAGACGCGACCACACAAGCGGTGGCCATGCTGGCGGCCAATGACGGGAGCACCGCCAGCCACGCGTCCTACTTGCCGCCGTCCAACGTTCGGTGGCGCATGTGGCAGGTGAAGTGACGGACTGTCCACGTACATCATCATCAACCTCACATCCACCAGCACCGCCGAGGTCGGGGACTCCACTGAGGATGAGTAGGGCATGGGAGGCGGCAGGGCATGGTTTGCCAACTGGCCGGTCCGTCTCCCGTGTTCTACTCTTCCTCGCCGGAGACCCCACCTTCACTTCACGGGTCTTGAACCCCGCCGCCGTTCATGGAGACGGTAGATGGAGGACGTCGTCGCCTATGCAGAAGTACAAAGGAAAGTGGACGTCGGTCATCGCCGTAGAATAGGTTTGGGGTCGGGTTTCTTTTCTTTTTTGTCCTATAAAAGTTTGAAATGTAATGAAAATCTGCCGTGTTTGCATGAATCTCGTCCGGTGTATATGAACTTTTACAATAATAGTAAGATATATTTTATGAAAATATATGGAATGATGGTTCGTTTTTGTGTGTATAAACTTGGTCTAAGTTTAGAAGGTTTGACCCGAGACAAAGCTAACATGCGAAGTAAATAAACACATAGGGTCTACATACACAATTTATCTTATGCACTCCAATAGTACGTCCACTACACATTCACGCATTTCACATCTTTCTCTCGCTCTGTCTGTCAAACCAACTAAGCCTTGTCCTAAAAAATAAAGTCCTAAAAAAACCAACTAGGCCAACCTCCCAGCATATCGCGCGGGAAAAGACCTGGTCGCCCCATTTTAGTCGGGATTACTGGATTACTACTAGTATCTGTGGATCGCGCGAAGCACCAAGTTTAAAAGGAAAAAGGAGGTACACTCACAGCACGCATGTCGCGGTCGCATTGCACCCCTCACACGGCTCACCCAAACGGAACACGCTTCGGCTTGCCTCTTCACTGACACATGGGACCGCATTTGGAGAAACCGATCATGCGCCAAACTCCCCCGCCCACCGCGCAAAAATTCCCCCCAAATCACAAATTCAACTGCCCTTCGGCCAACTAGCCAATAATATTCCCCAAACCCCCACACCCCGGTGCCCTCCACTCCATTCTCTCCGCCAAAGCCGCCCTCCCCGCCGCGCCGATACGTCCGTGCCACGGTTTGTCGAGGGGACGCACGGCGATCCTCTCTCTCCCACAGTACGCTCTCATAGACTGCCGTCCTCCAGCCGTGCCGCCATCGCTGGCGACGTTCTTGTGGAGACGCACGGCGGTCAGCTTCTCCCATGGTACACGCATTCTAGACCGAGGCCCCGTGCATGTCGGAGTAGCACTGAATGTTAGCTGATAGACGCTGTTAATCTCACTACTTGCCGAAATAATTTACAGTCAATATGCTCTGCTTAAGAAGCTTCCTTGCCCTATTTTGCACTCAATCTACTTTGCTGAGATGGCATGCCATGCCCGATTAGTTGCTAAAATATCCTGCCATATATTTATTTTGAAGTAGATTGCCATGGTCTAGTAGCCAATCTGTTAGGTGAAATAGCTCGACACCGTTTTATACTCGATCTTTATTGCTGAGATGGCCTTCGATGGCTGTGTGCTCGGCCTCATTGATTGCTGAAATAGCCTACCATAATTTAGCACTCAATATGTTTGCTGAATTAGCTTTACATATATTTCGTTACTTAGATCTGCTTGTCCAAATATCTTGCCATAGCTTTAGACATTGACCTAGGTATTTTTTTTGGACTTTATAGAAAAGCATATATATTTTTCCTGTAATATCTAGTAGAAGAACTAATTTGTATGTCTAACAGATGTACATGACTTGGATAACTAGTGCTTGAAGATTCTCCCTTGCATATATCGAGGGGGTTGAAAACTTCATGCATTTTATCAGAGCTGAGTACGGTGGTCCGAAATCAGATATGCTCTGCCCGTGTAGCAGTTGTATGAATTCAGTTTCAAGACCACAGTCAACTATGCAAAATCATCTACACTTGTATGGGATGTCGATCACATATACTAGGTGGGTTCATCATGGTGAAGCTGTGAACGTCAATGTTACTGACTATGTGGAAGCAGCAGATCACCATCTTGATCTGCCTGATGCTCAGGTGGAAGAGGAGGTGGTGGTGGCGGCGGAGCCAGTGAGTTTGACCAACATTGAAACAATGCTACGAAATGCTCGCACATTTCGTGAACTTTCACCTGCACAAGAAAAATGGTGGGCCCACATGTTGGAACAATGCAATGTGGTAGTCACCCCAGGAAATAAGCTGTCAGTATTCTTAGCTATGGTCACCTTTCTTCAGGTGAATACATCTGAGCGGATGACCAACAAATCATTCGATGCGATGTTGGATGCTTCCTGCAAATCTTACCCAGAGGCGTCTGAGCTGCCACACACCTACAGTAAAATGAAGAATTTCCTTCGTGCAGTTGGAATTGGATATGATATGATCCAAGTATGTAAGAATAATTGGGTTTTGTTCCGAAGGATTATGCCAACTTAAGTGAATGCCCAAAATGCAAATCATCAAGAAGGAAAGATGGTGATGTTGTGAAGAGGATTCCTCATAATGTTTTGAGACATTTTCCAATTATACCAAGATTGCAGAGGTTGTTTCATGCCGAAACAAGAGTGGATGTACTGTGGCATTCTAGGAACCAGGAGTACAAAGATCAGAATGTAATGAGCCATCCATCTCATGGTAGTGACTAGATAAGCTTCAATCAGAAACACAAAAAGTTTGTTGCTGAGTCAAGAAACATTAGACTTGGCTTAGCTACAAATGGATTCAACCCATTTGGCGACCAGAGCGCCACATATAGCATGTGGCCACCAAATGTTTGCACCAAAGAATCAAACTACATGATGGCCTTGCTCATCCCAGGTCCAAAAAGTCCTGGAAAGGATTTTAATTTATTAATGGAGCCTCTTGTGAAGGAACTTCAAAAGTTATGGAGGGGTGTTCTCACTCGAGACCTATATAGCAGCCCACCAGCTGATTTCTTTCTACGTACTGTTATAATTTGGTGCATCCATGATTATCCGGCTTTGAGCACTATGTTAGGGCGAACGACACATGGTTACAATGCATGTGTTCGCTGTGACAAGAATCCGCTGTCATACGCAAGACTTAGCAAGATCTGTTACATTGGACACCGCCGTTTCCTTGCCAAGGACAGGCCGTGTCCTACAAAATACCGAAGACATGTGTTCAATGCAAAGCATGAAAACCGTGATGTGCCAAAGAGGCTCACCGATGATGAGTTGCAAGAGGAATTAGAGAAAGGCAGGCATATTACACAAGGAAACCATCCTGATAATGGTAGCGGGAAAAGGAAGTGTGGCAGGGCAGAAGAGAGATTATTGTTTACCCGCAGGTCCACTTTGTGGGACTTGGAGTATTGGAAAGATTTGGATCTGCGGCATAATCTTGATGTGATGCACATCGAGAAAAATATATGTGATAGCATTATTGGCACACTTCTTAATAGTGAAGACAAGACGAAAGATACCTTAAAATCTAGGATTGATTTGACACCTGGGTATCAGATCCAATTTGCAGGTGAAAGATGATGGTGCATCACGGGATATGGCACCAGCTGTGTACGTATTGGACAAGGTAAAAAGAAAAGAATTCTGCAAGGTCCTGTCACGTGTGAGATTCCCACATGGATTTGCTTCCAACCCTGAAAGGAGAGTCAGTGCGGATGGAAACAAGGTACAAGGGTTGAAAACTCATGACTAGCACGTCCTACTTCAAAGGGTTTTACCTGTTATCCTTAGAGGATTGGGCTGCCTTGACTTATACAGAGCATTTGCAGAGTTGGGACAATTCTTCAGGGAACTCTCCAGTAGAAATATTAGGATAGATGCTTTGGACTGTCTTAGAGACAAGATACCAACTATCCTATGCGACCTTGAGAAGATATATCCTCCAGCCTTCTTTGATGTGATGGTCCATTTGGCTGTTCATCTACCTGATGAGGCACTACTTAGAGGTCCAGCACAGTATGGCTAGATGTACCCTATTGAAAGGCGGCTAGGCACTTTCAAGGGCTATGTTATTAACAGAGCTAAACCTGAGGGTTCCATTGCAGAGTCCTACATTGCTACAGAAGCTTTGACATTCTGCTCAAAATACATTGAAACAACTGATCAGCTTAGCAAAAAGGTTGGTGAAGACAATCCCGAGCTCAATGTTTTCGATTGTTCTGTTTGAGTTATAGGGAAGAGTCGACAAGATGACAAACCTAAAGATTTGGACAAAATGGTTTGTGTCGGATTCAGGGCTCCGTAGACCCAAGAAGGTTCAAACTCTGGGGCATGTGCGAAGATCTCAACCTCTCAAGCCTAGAGCCCATCGCCACACAGCCTAGCCTAGATGAGTTCGCGTGAACAAGGAAGAAGATGAAAACGACAATTTACCATGGTTCGGGTCACCTTGCGGTGTAATACGCTAATTCTGCTTTGTGGTGGATTGGCCTCACGAGGGGCTGAGGATGAACTAGTACAGAGGATGAACAACCTCATGAGGGCTCGGGGGTTAGAATGAGTTGACCCCTTCTATGGTGGTGGCTAACCTATATTCATAGTGGCCTTGATCCTCTTCCCTCGAAACTGAGGCGGGAAGGGATCCCAACACAGCCAATTTGAAAGGGGACAAGTAGTACATCTAATCCTGACGAAAGGTGGTCTCCGCATGCAAAGCTTCTGGTCGTGACGTAGTGGTGGGCTCGGCGATGACCTCCGCCTTGCCGAGCCTGTGGTCTTGGTCTTGTAGCACCGGAATGGAAACCTTTGGGGGATTCCTCGGGAACCCACGCCTGTCCTTGCCTCCTTAGCACCAAAGAGGAAACTACCTCCTCTGTGCCCGCTGACGCCTGCCTGGCCATGGTCGTCATGGCTCACGTCGCCTCATCCTTATGAGGTGGGGTACCTGCATAGAAATCTCTGCTCCTCGGGAGGCCGCTCCCTCGGGAGATCTTGGTGTCGTCCTCCTCGCGAGGCCTGGCCCCTCGCGAGGGTCTTTTCTTGGTAGTCTTGGAGATGGGCCGTACCAGGCCATTGAGGAAGCCACGCCATGGGCCGCAGGCAGGCAAGTCTGGGTACCCTGGTTCCCAGAACACCGACAGTAGCCCCCGGGCACAAGGCGTGCTCGGGCTGGCTTCGAGGTGAAGCCAAGGGGAAAGGGTGAAGCACCGCGGGCCCCAATCGCCTACGGGCCAAGTTGACGTGTGGCGCTTGACGAGACGCGGATGCCTCCGCTCCCCCACGTCACGTCGGCAACCATTTCGAGTTGACAACAGCCTGATGCATGCGGCAGGGCCATCATCACTCGGAACGTGGAGGGGTGCCGGTTAGCCTTCGGCCGCCTATAAGAAGGGGAATGGGGGCGGGCATCTCCACTGCCCATCTTCATCTCCCCTGCCCATCTTCATCTTCTTGCTTCTCGCTCCTTCATCATCTCCACCGCGCCGCCGTCTTGCCGAAGCGTCCATGGCACCAGTGACAAGGTTTTCCGCTGTTGAGAAAGGGAAGGCCCCCATGGAGGGAGCAGGTTCGCCGCCGCCCAAGAGGGGCCGCGGCCGTCCCCGCAAGTATGCCGCGACACCGACGGTGGCTCCCCGGGGGCGTGGGCGCACCCCCTCGAAGGTCGGCGCCACCTCCTGCAGTCGTGGGAAGGCTCCCTCCCGCGCCGGGGGCAGCGGCGGCTGAAGCGGCCACAACCAAGGGGGAAAGCATGTGGTGGTTGTCCGGCCACCATGCCCGCGATCCCACTCGGCCGACGCGTCCCCGGAGTTCGTGGTGTGGGCGGAGAGGCCGGCAGGCACCTGGTTCCAGCTCCCGCGCTTCTTCGCGGTCACGCTGTCGGCCAGAGGGCCTGGCAGCCTCTGGCTGCAGGCCGACGGCTGCTGCAGCAAGGCCTCGTGGGTGGAGGTCAAGGTCACCCCTGCCGGTTACGTGTTCTTGAACGCGGGTGGCAGTCGTTCGCCCGCGCGCGTGGCCTGCAGGGGAGATGTACCCTCCACTTCAGGCATGATGGAGTGGCGACCCTCTACATCAGGATCTTCGGGGAGGATGACATGCGTCTAGGGTGCTGTCCAGAGGACGACGACGATGGCGACGACGTCCATCCCTTCGACAATGACGGCCAAAGGGGCGGCGGCATCCTTGGTGGTGAACTCGCCCTTGGCGACGGCCATGGCACCTCCAGCAGCGGCGGCTCTTCCTCTGGGGAGAGCACGAGCGATGACGATTACTATGAGCCGCCGCGTCACCGCGCCCGCACCAGGGAGGGTGGTGAACTACCGCGTCGCCGCGCCCCTGCTCGGGAGGACGTTGAGCCGTCTCGCCATCACGCTCCGGTGAAGCAGGAGGAGGACTCCGACTGAGCGCAGGTGTCACTGGAGCCAAGCCTTAGGAGTTGCAGTGGCCGCGAGGCCGTCTTTTGCTTTTTCTTTTTCCTGCATCAAGAAACACAGCGGGCCCCAACGGGGCGTGTAACTGACCATGGCGCTTGCGCCATTACGTTAATGCCTTTATTTCGTACCCTAGCATTTGTGTCAATATCAATCGACAGGTTCCTACTTGATCGCGATTAGGCTAACTTAGCTTGGTGCACTTATGGCGGATTCCTTCGTTGCGAGGGCGCGCTCCTCCTGAGCTCGGAATAATGGTGCAGCCGGGGCACCGAAGTGGTTAAGGGATCTTGTTGGGGTCTTCTTTCCGGAGGATCAGAGGGCTCTCGGGCATCAGGAGGCGCCCAACAACCACGAGGCCCAGAGGGCTCTCATGAGGACGCGGGGCCTCCGGGGGTGCCTCACAAGGGGACGCGCCCCACGCGAGCCCCCGAGCAAGGACCGATTGTCATTGGTATGCCGGGTCGTGATGCCCGGTGAGGCTGGGAGACAAGGGCTCAGGGGGGCATACATGCCCATTAGCTCGTTTGAGAGCGTCGTGTGAGGATTAGGACACCAAGGTTTTGGCGAGGTGTGTTCGTGGGTGGGCCCAGGCGTACACTACGTGTCCAGCCTCCGCTCGTGAGACGCGCGGGAAGGAGCGACGGGCAACTGCCACCTCCCACAAAGCAAGATTCAAGAGAGCAAACGCTGCAAGGAGAAAATTCCCACCCCTTTCAAATAAAGACGCGAGAACTTCGAATTTCATTCCAAGAACTGGCAAATTGGCTACAAAAGCAAGCGAAAGAACAGCCGTGTCCGGTGCCTACACTAGTCTTCTAGTCTTCCCGCCAGCGCGGAGCATGGGGCTTCCACTAGGCGTGGGCATAGTCGTTGAAAGACCGTGTCGTCCGCCATCTTGGAGCATGGGGCTTCCACTTGGGCGTGGGTGGGAGCCCCCGTGAGGCCCCAGGGCGGCGCTCAGGAGACTCCAGGGCGTGTACAGCCCCACTCGTTATTACGTGAGAGTGTCACGGGTAGAACTTTCGAAGATGCTGGATGTTCCACGCATTCTGGATGGGGACCCTATCCTACATCTCCAAGCGCGCGGCGCCAGGCCTGGAGACGGGGGCGGCCCTGAACGGGTCCTCCCACATGGGCGAGAGCTTGTGAAGGCCCTCCCTAGAAAGGACCTGCCTCAGGCCGAGGTCTCCCACCTCGAGGGTCCGGGAGCGGACGCTGTGGCAGTGGTAATGCCGCAGCGCCTGCTGGTACCTCACTGCACAGAGTGAGGCTTGGCGGTGGGCTTCCTCCCCAAGCACAAGGTCTATCCCCTGCGAGGCATCCTGACGTGCCTCGTTGAATGCCAGGACCCACGGGGAGCGAAGCCTGACCTCGTGAGGGAGGACCGCCTTGGCCCCGTAGACGAGGAAGAATGGGGTCTCGGCGGTGGGCTTAGTCGCAGTGGTGCGGATAGACCACAACACAGACTGAAGCTCACCGAGCCAACCCCTGCCGCAAGCCTCAAGCCTCTTCTTGAAGCTTCTCGCCTTGAGGCCCCTCAGAACCTCCACGTTGGCGCGCTCGGCCTGGCCGTTGCTCCATGGGTGTGCCACCGAAGTGTAGCATATCTGCGTTCCAAGGTTAGCGCAGTATATCCTGAAGAGGTTGCTCGTGAATTGTGAGCCATTGTCAGTAATGATACGATTAGGGACACCGAAACAGCTCACGAGGCTCTTGATGAACTTGATGGCTAAGCCAGCAGGGATGGTGCATACTAGCTCTACTTCCGCCCACTTGGTGAACTTGTCGATGGCAACGTACAGGTAGCGGTATCCACCAGCCGCCCGAGAGAACGGGCCCAGGATATCCAATCCCCAGACCGCGAATGGCCACGGGAGCGGGATGGTCTGGAGGCCTTGCGCGGGCTGGTGAATCTGCTTGGCGTGGAACTGGCATGCCTCGCAGGATCGTACTAGCTCGGTGGCGTTGTTGAGCGCCATGGGCCAGTAGAAGCCGCTACGGAACACCTTGCCCACGAGGGTGCGCAACGAAGAGTGGTGCCCGCAGTCCCCGCCGTGGATATCAGCCAGCAACTCACGCCCTTGTTCATCGGATATGCACCGCAGCAAGACATCGTTGGGGCGTCGCCGGTACAGCTCGCCGTCCTGCAAGCAATAAGCAGTGGCCTGGCGGACCATGCGCTCTGTATCCTCCTCTTTCTCCAGCAAGGTGCCGCGGAGGAGGTACGCCTTGAACTCCTCGGTCCAGCAGCCTGCCTGAGGCTCCAGCGCCAGGAGTAAACAAGCTCCTGAGTCCGGGGCTGGCGGCAGCTCCTCCCTAAGCAATGCCGAACCCGCGGCCGGTGGAGCTGCGAACGGCTTATGAAGCCTTTCTTCGAAGACGCCAGGCTTCTGGGGTTCACGGCGGGACGCCCTCTTGGCGATGTCATCGGCTTCCTTGTTCGCGCCTCGCGGAATGTGCTGCAACTCCAAGCCCAGGAAGTGTTTTTCTATTTTATGTACCTCTTCCAAGTAAGCTTCAATGTGCTCGTCCTTCGGCTTGTACTCTTTGTTGGAGAAGTTGATGAGGAGCTGGGAGTCGCCCTTGATGGTGAGGCGTTTGACTCCCAAGCCAGCCGCAGCCCTAAGGCCGGCAATCAAGCCCTCATACTCTGCGCTATTGTTGGAGACCTTCTCGCTGCACTGGAAGCAGAGCTGCACAGCGTAGTATAGCTTGTCCTTGGTCGGCGAGATGAGCATGACTCTAGTCCCCGTGCCCTGCCGCGCAAAGGCACCATCGAAGTGCATGAACCATCCGTCGGGCGCTTCATCGCCGGGTGCGAGGGATTGACCCTCATCCAGTCCCCGATCACGGGCGTCGGTCCACCGCGACGAAGTCGGCCAGGGCCGCCCCCTTGATGACCCTGGTCGTGCTAAACTCCAGCTTGAAGGCCTGTAGCTCGATGTTCCACTCTGCGACCCTCCTGACGGCGTTGGGGCTTCACAGCACCTTCTCCAGGGGATACGCCGACACGACCTTGATGGGGTGGCCTTGGAAATAGTGACGCAGCTTCCTATAGGTGACGAGGAGCATGAGCAGGAGTTTGTGCTGCATGGGTTAGCACGCGCGTGCATCGCGCATCACCGTGCTGATGAAGTACACCGGGTGCTCGACGAGGGGTGAGGAGTCGAGGGCGCCTTGCTCCGTCGGGGGCGTGAGGGGCTCCTGAAGCTCGGGGGTCGATGAAGCAACGGGGTCCTCAGCAGCATCACCCTGGGACAGTGAAGGTTGCGCGGCTCCCTGCTGGCTACTCTGCTTCGAGCCCGTGCCGACGAGCCCTTCTCTGACCGCCACGAGCGCCGCACTGGCTGAGTGGGGAGTGGCCGCCAAGTAGAGCACCAGAGGCTCATGTGGGTGGGGCACCACCATGACAGGTGGGCTCATGAGGTATCGCTTGAGGTCTTCGAAGGCCTCCTCAGCTTCTGGGGTCCACTCGAACGGGCCCTTCTTCTTCATCAACTTGAAGAAAGGGAGGGCGCGCTCACCAAGCTTGGAGATGAAACGTCCCAAAGAGGTTATGCATCCTGTGAGCTTCTGCATCTCCTTGAGGGTCTGAGGCGGGCTCATCTGCTCTATTGCCTTGACCTTCTCGGGATTGGCTTCGATCCCTCTGTGCAACACCAGGAAACCCAGCAGCTTGCCGGACGGGACCCCAAACACACATTTCTCCAGATTGAGCTTCAGGTTTATGCTGCGCAAGTTAGCGAACATGTCTTCCAGGTCTTTGATTAGGGTCCTTGCTTCCCGCGACTTGACCATGATGTCATCGACGTATGCCTCACCATTCCTCCCCAACTGTGGCCCGAGGGCTATGTGCATCAGCCACTGGAAGGTGGCGCCAGCGTTCTGCAGCCCGAAGGGCATGTAGGTGTAGCAGTACACACCACATGGAGAGATGAAGGCTGTCTTCTCGACGTCCTCCGCCGCAATCTTGATTTGATGATATCCCGAGAAGGCATCCAGGAAGCACAGAAAATCGCACTCAGCTGTGGAGTCCACGATCTGGTCAATACCTGGGAGCGGGAAAGGATCCTGAGGGCAGGCCTTGCACTACTAGGAAAAGGGCTATAGATGATATGGCCACTAATGGCGCACCAGACATGTGGTGCGCCACTACTATATAGCAGTGGCGCACCATGTGTTGGTGCGCCATTAGTGTGAAAGACACTAATGGCGCACCAGACACATGGTGCGCCACTAGTAATAAATTTTTTTTTTCCAAAAATTCTAATGGCGCACCATGCCAGAGTGCGCCATTACTAGTTTTAACTAGTAATGGCGCACCAGCCACAGAGTGCGCCACTAGTAACAAATTTTTTTTTAATTATTTTTCCAAAAATACTAATGGCGCACCAGGGCAGAGTGCGCCATTACTAGTTTTACTACTAATGGCGCACCAGCCGCGCAGTGCGCCACTACTATTTTTTTTTTTTTGCAAAACTACTAATGGCGCACCACCAGCTGGTGCGCCATTAGTAACCAGGGTTACTAATGGCACATTTGTAGGTGGTGCGCCATTAGTAACCTGGGACCAGCTAGATATTTTGGACAGCCACACCTACACACTCACTTTCCCCACTTCATTCTCTCCACCTCCTCCTCCAAGCTTGTGTCGGCTGCCTCCTCCTCCTCACCTCATATGCACCATAGATTCATCAAAATTAAGTGGTTAAATTACCTTTTTTTGATAGGTAAGTAAGGGGAAAGCTATCTTTATGTTGTAGCTAGATCTATTTTTTTCTCCCTCCAACAACGTGCACATGCACTTTTTATGGCCTAGCTAGATCTATTTATGTTTGTGGTGTTGCATATGTTTGTGGTGTCGCATATATGTTTGTTTTTGCAGGTACCGGTATTTGAAATGCGATAGTTGCCAATATTTTACAGGAATGTTGATTCATTTCCGTTTCGGCGAGAATTTTGGCACTATGCATTCTTTTTGGTCCTATTTTTAGGGAAAGTCATGCCAAATTTTTTCTTGGTTCTAAAATATCATTTTGCTCTACCCCGCAGGCGACCATGGTCCGCACGATGACCGAAGGCATCGTGAATAGGTTTTTGAGCTCCACGAAGGCCGAGATGCTTCAAAAGAACGAGACGGAGATAAGATGTCCGTGTCGAAGATGCAAGCTGAAGAGCCTTATTGCGGACCCGGATTCCGGGCAGGTGCGGGACCACCTGCTCTTGCGTGGTTTCATGGATGGCTATCGGTGGCAAGGTGATGAAGATGACTATGAAGTCGTCCATGGGGGCCGGGCAAGAAATGAGGAAGGGCAGCAAGACAACCACCGCGGCGAGGGCAGGCGAGAAGACGAAGAATCTCCAGGACATGATCACGACGGTGATGCTGTACACAGTCATCATGTAGAAGATGCCGGACATGATGATGAGGAAGATCAAGACGAAGGGCATGATCATGAAGATGAAGATGCCGGAGCAGACGACGATGGACCATCGATGGGCTGGGTGCAGGACCCTCATATTCAAGAGCTGCTTCTCAAGCAGACGGATAACGCAAGAGCTGCCGCCCGAGAGAAAGCCAAGCTGGATCAACTGGAGATAGACGCGGTTACTCCATTGTATGAAGGATGCAGACCCGAGGATCCCCGCCTGAAAGTAACGCTCATGGCTCTGGAGATGAAGGTAAAACACAAAATGACCGACGCATGCTTCGACGAGAACATGTCATTCTGGCACGAACGTCTTCCCAAGGGGAACAAGTGCCCGACCAATTTCGAGGAGGCGAAGAAAATCATGTGTCCTCTGGATTTACCGCACGTGAAATACCATGTGTGCATGAACAATTGCATCATTTATCGGGACGAGCACGCGGAGTCTACCATATGTCCGGTGTGCGGCGTCACTCGATACAAGAAGAGGAAGAAAGCTCCTCGAAAAGTGGTGTGGTACTTTCCGATCACTCCTCGTCTGCAGCGGTATTTCGCGGACCCTAAGGCAGCAAAGCTCCTGCGTTGGCACGCAGATAGGGAGGAGAAGAAGCGAGAAGATGACAGAAATGATCCGGAGATAAATAAAAAAGACAAGATGCTGAGTCACCCTAAGGATGCGAGCCAGTGGCAAGCGTTGAACTTCGAACACCTAGAATTTGGGGACGATCCAAGGAACATCATGCTGGGCGCGAGCACCGATGGAGTCAATCCGTTTGGCAGCCAGAGAAGCACACATAGCACCTGGCCTGTGTTTGTGTGGATGTACAACCTTCCCCCCTGGAAGTGCATGAAGAGGAAGTACATTCACATGAGTATGCTAATTGAAGGGCCGAAACAACCAGGGAACGACATCAATCTGTATCTGGGGCTGCTGAAAGAGGAGCTAGACACGCTGTGGAAAACGCCAGCCAATACGTGGGACGCCGCAGAGAAAGATTATTTCCCTATGAGAGCCGCACTGCTCACGACGGTGCACGACTATCTCGGTTACGGATATCTTGCGGGGCAGGTGGTCCACGGATTTTCTGGATGCGTCAGGTGCATGGATGACACAATGTATCGCCAACTAGATAGAGATCCCGGGTCTTCGAAAACCATGTTCATGGGACATCGAAGGTGGCTTCGCGACGATGACCCATGGAGAAAACGCAAGGATCTGTTCGATGGTGAAACCAAACCCCAAAGACGCCCGCGTACGAGGAGCGGCGAGGAAATAGACGAGCTGTTGAAAAATTGGAAAGATTGCCCACTGCCGGGAAAGAAGCAAAAGGCGTCAGAGCCGGGAAAGAAGCGAAAGGCACCAGAGCCGCTGCTGAAGGTATGGAAAACAAGGTCTGTTTTCTGGGACTTGCCGTACTGGAAGATCCACCGTGTGCCTCATAGCCTTGATGTCATGCATATCACGAAGAACGTGTGCGAGAGTCTTCTTGGTACCCTGCTCAACATGCCAGAGAGGACCAAAGATGGGCCAAAAGCAAGGGCAGACTTGAAATCAATGGGCATCAGGGAGGAGCTTCACGCTAATGATGATGATGAGGCGAAGCAGGACACGGAAAGTCGTCGCAAAGGCAAAAAGGCCAAGAAGACCGGAAATGACTACCCTCCCGCGTGCTTCACTCTAAGTCAAGAGGAGATCGAGCAGTTTTTCACCTGCCTCGTAGGAGTAAAACTTCCTTACGGTTATGCGGGGAAGATAAGCAGATACCTAGACCCAGCGAAGCAGAACTTCAGCGGGATGAAGTCTCACGACTGTCACGTGCTGATGACGCAGATACTTCCAGTTGCAATCCGTGGGATCATGGACGCGCACGTCCGTGAAATGCTATTTGGCCTATGCAAGTTTTTCGACGTCATCTCTCGGAAGTCGGTTGGCGTGAGGCAACTCAGAAGGCTACAGGAAGAGATCGTGGTGATACTATGCGAGCTTGAGATGTACTTCCCGCCCGCATTCTTCGACGTTATGGTGCATCTTCTGGTCCATATCGTGGAGGATATCATCCAACTCGGGCCGACGTTCCTGCACAGCATGATGCCGTTTGAAAGGATGAACGGTGTCATCAAAGGACACGTTCGCAACTTGTCACGTCCAGAGGGAAGCATAGCCAGGGGCTTTCTGACCGAAGAGTGCATCTCCTACTGCACGAATTATCTAGGCATCGAGAACCCCATTGGTCTGCCCGTCAACAGGCACCTCGGCAGGCTCGCTAGATGGGGTCACCGCGAGGGTCACCGCGAGGGTCACCGCGAAATGCATGTCGAATTCGAGGGTCGACTCGCCGACTTTGAAAGAGCAAACCTAGTCGCGCTACAACACATAGACGTGGTCGATCCTTGGGTGGTAGAGCACAAAACCTTTATTGAGAAGACGTACAATGACCGAGGCCAACAGAGGACGGACGGAGATATAATCAAAGAGCACAACTCATGTTTCACGCGTTGGTTCAAGCAGAAGCTTCTGTCATACCCTTTACATGAGGATTCTTCCGCGGAAGAACAACTCATATTCGCCTTGTCACAGGGCGCCGAGCACAACCTGATGACCTATGAGGCATATGATATCAACGGCTACACATTCTACACCGAGGACAAGGACATGAAGAGCGATGGTTATCAGAACTCTGGGGTAACGATGGAATCCTACACCGGTAACAACAAGGACAGATACTACAGAAGGATCGAGGAGATCTGGGAGCTGAGCTACGCTGGAGAGAAGGTCCCGATGTTCCGTGTCAGATGGGCCAAGAGCGTCCTAAAAGAAGACCGGTATTTCACCACCATGGTTATACCCGAAGCCAAATCCAAGACCGCGGGCGCAAACGTTACCGCGAAAAATGAGCCATGGGTACTGGCTTCCCAAGTGGACCAATGCTTCTTCATTACCGACCCGTCAAAGCCCAGTCGTGTTGTTGTGAGGAGAGGCAAAAGGAAGATCATCGGAATGGATGGAGTCGCCAATGAGCAAGACTTCGACAAGTACGGTGACCCGAAGATGGAACATGACGACGACGATGAAGTAGCTGCATACACCACAAGAAGAAGCAGGACCACCCTACCTAAAGGACGTCCGTTCCACAGAAGAACTCCATTTGTGAAAAATAAGGGCAAGAAGACTGTGAACAGATAGCTAGCTAGCTAAGATCGATTGTATTTAAATTGTAGCCTTCATTTCTCGATTGTATTTCATGGGCACTTTTTGAACTCATGAATATTTTTAAATTTCATGGGCACTTTTTGAACTCATGAATATTTTTAAATTTCATGGGCACTTTTTGAATTCATGAAAAAATATTGAATATTCATGAGGACACTCGATCTCGATCCCCCTCCATCTCGATCGCTATCCCCCCTCGCCAGATCCCCCTCGCCGCCGAGCACCCCCCGCACCCTCCCCCGCTCCACCGTCACAAATGAATGCAACTAAAAATTATTACTGTTTTTATAAAAAATTATTACTGTTTCATATTCATATTAATTTTCTAAAAAATTATTAGATGCAACAAAAATAATAATAATAATAAATTACTTATGGCGCACCCCTGGCTGGTGCGCCATTGCTATCTAAAAAAAAGATTACTTATGGCGCACCGTCCCGGTGGTGCGCCATTGCTATCAAAAAAAACATTCTAATGGCGCACCGCCAGGGGGTACGCCATTGCTATCGCCGCGGCCTACCTAACCCCACCACTGCACACACATCTCGCTCCTCTCGCGCAAAACCACCGCCGCCGCCGCCGCACTCCCATCCCCACCTCTCGCGCGACCGCCCCGCCGCGCCGCCCTCCGGTGACCCCCTCCGCTCCGGTGGCCTCCCTCTTCCTCCCTCCCTCTCTCTCTCCCTCCCTTCCTCTCTCTCTCTCTCTCATCGTGCGCGCCCCTCCTCTGCAGCAGATCGAGCGCCTCTCCCGCGACCGCCCGCTGCGCCGCCCCCTACCTGCTCATCTCCGGTGACCCCCTCCGCTCTGGTGGCCTCCCTCTCCCTCCCTCCCTCTCTCTCTCCCTCCCTCCTCCTCTCTCTCTCTCATCGTGCGCACCCCTCCTCTGCAGCAGATCGAGCGCCTCTCCCGCGACCGCCTGCCGCGCCGCCCCCTACCTGCTCATCTCCAGCGACCCCCTCCGCTCCGGTAAGCCTCCGGCTCCCTCCCTCCCTCTCTCTCTCTCTCCCTCCCTCTCTCTCTCTCACCGTGCGCCCCCTCCTCTGCAGCAGAGCCCGTCTCCACCGCCGGTCCAGGACCCCCATCCCAGGAGCAACGCCGGCGACCACTCCATAGGCAGGTAGCCACCACTCCTTCCTCCTCTCTCCCTCACCCCCTCCTTCATTTCTGGAGTGCAGTTCTCTGTAGAACATTCAGAAATTGCATTTTGAACAGCATCATTTAGCATCAGAAATTTTGTAGTGGCAAATTTGAATATCTCGAATTTATTCATTCAACGAGATCACGAGAAAAGGCGTATGTACAACTCCATTTCAATGTCTTAAATGAACCCATTAACATCATAAAAGTTGGCATGTTTGCAAGTATAGAACTGAAACATTCATGGCTCAGTGCTTTGAAGTTTTCTATAAGCACAAACTAACAACCTTGTAAAGGCATTTGCTATTGTGATGACATATTGTAGACCTAGACAAGCAAATCTGGGTCGACACGCTCGCCCCGATAGGGCGGTTGGTACTGACTGGCTAACCTTCCCATATGGAACCGACCTAAAAGACTCATTGACCTTGAATTTTGATCGGGCCAATGTGCCCACAGGTACCATTCATCCCAGCATTTTTATAGCCAGCGACCGTATGTGGTGTGCTCATTGGTAGGTGGAATTATGTAAATCTGTCTCCAACTCAAAAAAGAAAAAACTTGCTGGAAATGTCCATAAACACACACACACACACACACACACACACACACACGCACACACACACACACACACAAGGGGGGCGGTCAGCGGCAACACATGTGGTTGCAAGCAGTGGAAAGATGGCTGATGGGATGTACCGCCCTCTCTCCCATTACCAACCGTACGAATGGCGACGGTGATGCTGATGACCCATCCATGTGTTTCAGGGCGGTCTGATGGGTGTACTCGTTCAGTTCAATTTCAGTTTGCATCCAGTAGTTTGCAAATTTATTTGAATGCAGTTTTGATGGACACAACAGCAAGTGTATGAGATGCAGTGTGTTCTTCCTTGTGAATAGCTTTGATGATAAGGTTCCCCACATTCTGTGTGCATACTTCATCGTGCTGCAGTAGCTCTAGGCAGAGCATGGCATGTTACTACCATAGAGGTACCCAAATATGTAGGTGTAGTTTGTGTTTTTATTTGTTCACACTGTCGCTGTATTGCTCAATTAGACAATTAGTGTTTATGAAGAAGAAGAATAAACCTGCTGCTGCTGCTGTTATGCCTGTATTCACTGCTGCTGCTGTACTTGTGATGATGTTGTACTTGTGATGATGCTACTTGTGATCTTCTGAAATGACCCATTGGCGACTTCATTACGCGGGGATAATGATTTTGCAGGTACCCCGAAAGGCCCTTGAGTTTGCCGGAATGTCGATTAACTTCCGTTCCGGCAAATTCGGGTACTCCATATGTCCTATTTTCAGCAAAGGTCATGCTGAAATTTTCCGTGAATTTTAGCATGACTTTGCTAAAAATAGGACATATGGGGTACTTGCGACTAATGCATGGGCCGGGGTATCTTAGTACTTAATTAAGTAGGATCAACTGCCCCTTTATTCTTGCTGCATTAAACCATAGGTGGCAATAGAGCCAAGTGATTAGGCCCAACTTAGAATTCTCCTTCCCTTTTCTTGATAGGGTATATTATTAGAAGATACCCATATATATCAGTCAACCTAGGGTGCCTCGGCATCGATAAACCCTAAATGATGAACCTCACCTCTATGAGGACGCCGCGGAAGACACCGATCCTGACTACACAACCCCTAGTGGCGTCAGGGATGACACCACTGATGGTGCCGCCGAGGATGCCACCACTGATGATGGCAGCGCACGCACAGATGGCAGCCAACCGAAGAGGCAACGGAAGGACCGGCGCCCGAACGTGCTCGGCACCGTCAAGGAGGAATTTACTGAAGTGTCCTCCGAGGGGCATCCAACGGCGCCCAAAGAATTAGTCAAGGGGTACTCGGTTCAGCTCGGGTGCATTCTCCGGAGCACCGTCTCGATCAACACCGAGAACCTAAGGCATAAGGACCGAGGGAATTTGCGCAACCTCCTCTTCATGAAGCTGCACGAACGATACAAGTTCCCCGCTGACTTTGCAAACACACGCCTCTCAGGGAATAAAGTGAACAGTGCCGCCCTCACGAAGATGAGCACGGCCCTGTCTACTTGGAGAAGCGCGGTGAAGAGAATGATTGACAAAGGTGATAGTTATGAGAAGATCAAGGAGAAAAATCCTTCGATCAGCGAAGATGACTACAAGGAGTTCAAGATCAAGTGCGAGAGCAACGCAACCGTGGAATCAAGTCAGTGGGGGAAAGATATGCGGGACTTGAACTTAGGGGTCCACCAACTCGGTCCCGGCGGTTACAGAGTGGCGGAACCTATATGGGACAAGGAGGACGCGGAGCGTGCCGAGCAAGGCCTACCGCCCCGCTTTGAGAAATACCGTGACAAGCAGACCAGGAACTATGTCAGGGCCCGGTACAAGGTGGACCCGGTAACAAAGGAGCTTACCACGGATGCGAAGACCAAGGCGCTTGAGCGTGTTCTGGTAAGGAATACACCCCCGCGTAATTAGCTCCATATGGTTGCATTCTAATTAATGAAGCCAAATTTCTAAATGGTTCACGTTCCTTCCGCAGGACACTGAAAGCAGTAGCGCGGGGTCGTCTCAGAGCTCCCCTTTTGACACCCCTTTAAATAGGGCGTTGAACATAATGAAAAACAAGGATAAGCTCAGTAAGCCGTCGTCAACTGGTCGTGTGGCCGGCAAAGGCTTGTCCACGAAATGGTCGGAATACTATACCGCTGGGCGAAAGGAGAGAAAGACTAGCTCGGAAAGCCAGCAGCACGAGGTTCAACAACTCAAGGCACAAGTGGCGCGGATTCTGGAGATGGTCGAAGAGCAAGTGCGAGACCAACTGGGAGCGACGATCACCGCCATTATACCTACCTTGGTTTCTGGGCTGCAGGCGTGGGTGGCGGGCAGCCAACAGGGGCCGCCCCCGATTCCCAGCTTCACGGGCAGCAACTCACGCAACTCGCCGGCGGCGCCATTGGTGTCTCCAGCGGAGGCGGCATTGGTGTCTCCCGCGGCGGCGCCGGCATTGCAGCTTAATGTACCCGGGTGTGGGAAGAATACGCCGGCCGGCACCTCGGCAGCAAGCGGCCCCTCCGTCAATTGCACGCCTGCCGTTGGCGGTGCCTCGACATTAGCCGAGCTCGACGCCATCACGGTAACTAATTAAGCCTCTCAGCCGATGACTTCATCTCCTTGCCTTTGACTGGGCATCCCTGACGCCCTACATGTTTTCGCAGGGCGCCGCCGACGTTCCGTGCACTCTCCTGCACTTCGTGAATGACGAGTTGGTCGATGTCACCAAGGGCAGAATCGTTCAACCGGGCAGCCGCGTGTTCCACGGTAATCAGATGCCACCCACCGTTTATAGGGTTCAACTGGTTCGGGTGCTGCCGGGCTTCGACGACATATTACCTCCGTATCGACCCCATAGGGCCGACGAAGATGATGTGATGACCCTTAGCGCCTGCATAAGCTGGCCCATGCTTTGGCCGAAGAGCCAGATTCATTTGGGGGCGGGGGACACCACCCCACAGACAACACCGCTAGTCGTGCCGGCGCCAAGCCATGGCAAGACCCCCGCAACGCTACCGGACATGCCGGACATGCATATGGCACAGGATCCGGGCATGCCTATGGCACAGGATCCGGACGATGACGACGACGGTACATTTACTAACGTCGATAAGTACTTCAACGAACATGGATGCGATGACGAATTCTTGGGGCCTCCTTCTCAAGAACCCAACCCTGCAAAAGACGATCGCGATCTAGCTGGAACCGCGGAGAAACCCAATTGCAACAGGGGTCGTCTGGCGTTCAGTTCTCAGGAGACGCCTCCAGCTGCCGCCTTCACCGAGCCTCAGATAGCCGAGGTGCGAAATATTATCAGCCCCAACACACTCAAGAAGGCGGTCTCTGAGCAGAACTCGATCCCATTACAGCAGAAGAAGGGACGGAAAAGAAAAACCAACAAGGGTGCGAGCCAGCCGGCACCGAGTACGATCCGTGCTCAGGACGGGCCACCTTCACTTAAGGATATCTCGAGGAGGGTGCATGTGGCGGGAAGGCCAATGCTACCAACTAATCTGCTCAATGCTGCAGCCGGTGCTATGCGGAGTCTGCATGACAGTGTTCTTTCTTTGGAGAAGCGGCGTCTCTGAGAGAATGATGTGGCATACCCGGTTTTCGTGGCCAAGGTGCCAGAGGGCAAGGGCTTTGTGGATAGCACCATCGGGGGTATGATCGTCCTGCGGTTTGATGACATCTTCGCTATGTTTAACCTTCATCCGCTGCACTACACCTTCGTTCGGCTATTTTCGCTAAGTATGGAGATGCGGATCATTAGAGACAAGACCCCGGACATCGTGATAGTCGACCCCTTCTACATGCGTGCCAAGATCTTGGGCAGCGCTGGGGACCGGCAAGTCGCGAGTTCATACCTCGAAGGCGTCATTCTGGCAAACCCAGATAAGGATAACTTCCTCGTGCCTTACTTTCCCGAGTAAGTCATCCCCTCACCGCCCCGTAACATATGATTTCTTAGATTTCGATCGTTCTTTTTTTTCTAACATTCCGTGTTTTGTGCAGTGATACACATTGCACACTCATCCTCTTAAGCCCGAAATATTCCATGGCCACGTATTTCGACTCAGACCGTCAGTCGAAGAAAGACTACACAAATATCAAGAAAGTTCTTGATGATGTTCTCCCCGGCTACGCCAGATCTGGAGGCACCTTCAGCAGGCCAATTCGTAGGTACGGCAAGCATGTGTTCACCCACAATACGACGTTCCCCTGCGTCAAGCAGCCGCCTGGCGGTCAGAAGGATGCCTACTACACCCTCCATCACATGCGGGCGATCGTACGGGACCATAATCACCTTCTGCTACCAAATAATCTCAAAGATTGGGCCGCACGCTTGTCGGCAATCCAGGACGCGGACATCAGACAAGAATTCTTTCGCATCCAGTCGGAGTTTGCGGAAATCATCCATCAAGATGTCCTTCGTACCTCGGGGCAGTTCTACCTCAGATATCAACCGTCCAACAGTGAGATAGAAACAACGCTACAAACGTTGGCTGACGACGCCCGCGATTTCATGACCATCACGACAGACGGCGGCTTCATCCACGCTCCGGTCCCTGAGTTGAGTCGAAAGTAGTGATGCTATGTAGTTCTGAAATATCGATTAGCTCATGTTGTAATTAAACTTTAATGAACTTGTATGCCTCTTTGGTTTGGACAGTCGTTCAACTTATATGTAATCGATGCTATTTATTAGTAGGGCCATGAATCGTGCTATTAATGTCTTGCTTTTCTCTTCCGATCCTTTTGTTGCATACTTATATATTGCTTATGTATTGTCTGTGAATTGCTACTAACGTTTTGTTTGGCTAGTGCATAGAGATGCCGTCGTATGTCGTGTACAAGGGTAAGGTTCCCGGAGTCTACGACGACTGGGAGGAGTGTCTGAGATAGGTTCACCATTTCAGCGGTAACAGTTACAAAGGGTACACCACTAGGGCGGAGGCGGAAGCTAGATACGCGCGCTATCTAGCGGGAGAAGAGAGGGGGCGGAGGAGGAACCGGATGAAGACCAGTTTCATCGCGATGATGCTCATCGTGATGACCGCATCTCTCTTCTATGTGATGGTAGTTTAGATGATCGATATCGACTTGTAATGTGAAGACAAACTCGCTACTCGCGGTCTCGAGACTTGTAATGTTCTATCTTTGTTCGGTCTTTTGAATTCGGAGACTAATATGATGAATTGTATTCGGAGACTAATCTTCTATTGTATTCGATGAATCTGCTGTTGCTGTGTGGTGCTGTCTATATTCTGTCCAATAATATATTTTGTAACCTGTGAAAATATCAGAAAAGAAAAAAAAATAATCCCTAATATTCATACTAGTGGTGCACCACTCAGCACACTAATGGCGCACTGCAAAAATGACACTAATGGCGCATCAACCACTAGTGCGCCATTAGTATGCCAAAGCACATGGGTACATATGGCCCCCTGGGAGGCATACTAATGGCGCACGGTGGGCTATACTAATGGCGCACTGCGTGGTGCGCCATTAGTATACCAGATACTAATGGCGCACCAGGGGTGCGCCATTAGTATTTAATTCTAATGGCGTGGTGCTAGTGGCACACCAGTAGTGCGCCATTAGTAGGCAAAACTGGTGCGCCACTAGCAGGCCTTTTCCTAGTAGTGTTGTTGAGGCTGGTGAAGTCGACGCACATGCGCTTCATCCCGCCTTTCTTTGGGACGATCATGGGATTCGCCAACCAATCCGGGTGCCGCACCTCCCGGATGACGCTGGCCTCTTGGAGCTTGCCGACCTCGTGGACGATGAACGCCTGCTTCTCTTGTGCCTAGCGCCGCGCTTTATGCTTCACCGGGCGCGTGCCTGGGCACACCATCATGTGATGTTCAATCACGTCCCTTGGGACACCCACCAAGTCTAATGCTTCCCACGCAAATAGGTCTTTGTTGGCCCTCAGGAATTCCACCAGCGCCTCCTCCTGATCCAGGGGAAGGCCCGCATAAAGGGTGAAGGTGGGGCCCGAGCCCCCGGTGTCGATAGGCACCTGCTTCGTCTCGGCCCGGTCCTGAGAGAACAGCTGCTTTTTCTTAGTGGGCGCAGCCTCCTGAGCCACCGCCGCGCCCTCGGTGGCAGGGCGCGTAGCAGCCATGGCCCTATAGACAAACTTGAGGGGCCAGACCACATCCTTTGTATCACTGACCACCATGATGATGCCGCTACTGCCCGGCATCTTGACGACATTGTAACCCGGATGGTTAGCCGCCATGAACTTGGCGAGGGCCGGGTACCCCAGGATGTTGTTATACGGGACGCCGATATGGGCGACGTCGAAGTCGATGAGCTCAGTGTGGTAGTTGTCGCGCGTGCCGAAGGTGACGAGGAGGCGTATCTGCCCTAGGGGAGTGGCCGCGCCCTTGACCACCACCGAGAAAGGCCGGGTGGGGAGTAGCTGATCATATGGTACTTGAAGCAAATCGAAGGTTTCCACCGAGAGGACGTTCAGGCCGGCGCCTCCATCGATGAGGGTCTTGGTCACCGTGATGTTGCTGATGGTGGGAGTACACACCATGGGGAGAGCACCTGCCGTGGTCATGGCCTTGGGGTGGTCTCTAGAATCGAAGGTGATGACGGCCTCAGGTCCGGCGCGGCCTTGCGCTGCCAGGCACTGCGGTCCGGCGGTACCTTGCTGACGGAGAAGCTGCTTGATGTGGCGGCCTGACGCAGGTGCCTACGATCCGCCGATGATGCACGCGACCACGTGGGGCGCCGGGGCCATGAAGCGTTTGACGAACTGGTCGCAGAGTTCCTCCCAAGAGGAGATCGAGGCGCGCGGCAGGCCGTGGAGCCAAGATCGAGGAGCCTCCGTGAGGGCGAGGGGGAACCAGAATACCATGGCCTTGTCGTCACCGCCCGCCGTCTCGATGGCCTGCGCATATGACCGGAGGAACCCTTAGGGGTCCGCGACACCATCGTATTGTGGGGGCAACGCCGGCCTGAACTTCACGAGCCACTACACTCGTCGCAGATCGGGGGTGAAAGCCGGGCAACCCGCGGCGCTCCCATACGCCTCGGGTGGCCATGCCTGCAGGGCCGCGCCCGCCATGGGGGCCGCGAGTAGAGGGCGAAGCACGGTCGGAGGAGGAGCAGACTTCGACATGCCCCTACCTGGCACGCCAAATGTCGGATTCAGTTCTCCGCAGACCCAAGAAGGTTCGAACTCTGGTGCGTGTGGGAAGATCTCAACCTCTCAAGCCTAGAGCCCGTCACCCCACAGCCTAGCCTAGCCAAGTTTGCGTGAACAAGGAAGATGAACACGACAGTTCACCCAGGTTCGGGCCACCTTGCGGTGTAATACCCTACTTCTGCTTTGTGGTGGATTGGCCTCACGAGGGGCTAAGGATGAACTAGTACAGAGGATGAACAACCTCACGAGGGCTCGGGGGTGAGAATGAGTCGACCCATTCTATGGTGGTGGCTAACCTATATTCATAGTGGCCTTGGTCCTCTTCCCTCGAAACTTTGGCTGGAAGGGATCCCAACACAGCCAATTTGAAAGGGGACAAGTAGTACATCTAATCCTGACGAAAGGTGGTCTCCGCCTGCAAAACTTTTGGTCGTGACACAGTGGTGGGCTCGGCGATGACCTCCGCCTTGCCGAGCCTGTGGTCTTGGTCTTGTAGCACCGGAATGGAAACCTTTGGGGGATTCCTCGGGAACCCATGCATGTCCTTGCCTCCTTAGCACCAAAGAGGAAACTGCCTCCTCTGCGCCCGCTGGCGCCCACCTGGCCATGGTCATCATGGCTCACATCACCTCATCCTCATGAAGTGGGGTACCTGCATAGAAATCTCCGCTCCTCGGGAGGCCGCCTGGGGAGGCCTCTCCCTCAGGAGGTCTTGGTGTCGTCCTCCTCGCGAGGCCTGGCCCCTCGCGAGGGTCTTGCCTTGGTAGTCTTGGAGATGGGCCGTACCAGGCCATTGAGGAAGCCACGCCGTGGGCCGCAGGCAGGCAAGTCTAGGTACCCTGGTTCCCAGAACGCCGACAGTTTGGTTTGTGTTCAATAATTGTCCTGAGATTCTACCTTATATCGAGTAAGTGCTAAGTACTGCAGCTTATACATCGTAATCTACTAAACTTGAAGCACATTCGTATATATTTAGATGTTTGATGCGATCACTATGTTGTGCCACATCTACAAAAAGTAGTTACTGGCGCAAAATCCAAGAAACATTGACAAACTGGTTATGGCAGGATTTGCGAAATGGTTCAAGAGTCGAGTTAGCTTTTGAATTGCACTGTCAGTTTTTTTTATATATTGGTACATAAGATTATCAGCTTGTCTATTTTCTAACCATAGGTTAAGAAGATGCGGGAGGTTGGGCAGGTAGTTAATGATGCCCTTTACACACTAGAAATGGCTCCTGATACTCGGGTAAGAAATTATGAATCTTGCGTTGTTGGAGATGTGCGCTACAACACCCTTGCACGCGACGATGGTAGAAAGACACAAAACAGTGTCGTCATGAGCATGGATACATACGGCGATGAGACAACTGAAATGTGTGCTAACATAACAGACATTGTTCAGTTGCAGTATATCTCCAGTTTTGAGGTTCATTGATGTGTGGTTCTGTTCTGCTGTCGTTGGTACAACCTGTTTTCCAGGATCGCAAACTCCAAAGCTGATGATTATTTCAAATCCATCAATGTCAAGGTGGCGTACCACACCGACGAGCCTTTTATTTTGGCAAATCAAGCAACACAGATATTTTTCTTGGAAGACAAATATGCATGTAGCGATGACTTGAGAGTATTGCAAAGGTTTGAGTAGAGGAATTCGTTTAATGAAGTTGCACAACAAGATGATGCTTACACTGCTCCTGATGTAGAAGATTCTAAAGATGTCCGTAGTATCTTTGAGGACCATCACGTCAATAACGCTGGCGAAAAGATTCCCTGTCGGGTTGTGGACGTACGAGAGTTGATCAATAAGACGCCAACGTTCGAGGACATTGAGGATGAAGAAGAAGATGACACTGGGGCGAATTACGATTCAGACTGATACACATGGCGAAGATGTTGACGCTGCTGCTACGGATGATGATTAGATTGCTTTTGTTGTATTTTCCTGTGAGAAGACGACTTTTTATCTACTATGTGAAATTGTGTTCGCTATGACAACTGAAACCTGATGAAGTTGTTGTTTAGTATTTTGCTATGAGAACATCACTTATTATGTATGTTGATTTGTGTTTGGTGATTGTATGACGACTAAAACATGATGACATTGTTGTTTAGTTGTACTCATATTTGGCTGTGAAACTTATATTTGATGTCATAGTTTGCCGTTGGACTGCAATTTGCTCTACATCTTCGAATGGGTACAAAGCTGACCCGACAGGGCCTCTGCTAATTTATTTATTTATTAGCAAAAGGGACTCTGCTATTTATTTATTTATGAGCAAAAGGGGATACCCCCGATTTCCGTTAATAGAAATCATTAGATGTTCACTACACTATGCCGAGCCTACTAAACATGTTTCATTCATTACTAGTTTCAGCAAAGTGCTCATGTTGTAGCCACTGAATACATCACGAGTTCTACGTACACTGCAAATAAAGAGACAATCATCCTACAGAGCACAACAATTTTGCCCATTATCTTCACAAGCTCTTTCATCTCCTCATTGTTGTCAAGGCCGTTCAGCAGCTGTTGCTTGGCCATGATCGGACGAACTGCGTCTTCAACCTTCTGCTCTGCATCTTCCTTATGCGACCTTCGATAGAAAAACGACGGTGCGAATAACTTTCCCCGATCTTTCACGGTACTAACTCAGCTGCAACAATCACAATCTCTGATCTTCACTAATCAATCAGCAGCAACAAAAGAACACTCTAGGAATTAGAAATAGCACGCCTACAATCTGTAGATGCAAACCAGCAAGAACTACACGCAAACCCTCCTCGTTTGAGGAATCACGTGGGCAATCCTTATAGAATCAATAGAAAATTAGAAGCAATCTCTCCCAATCTTCTCGCCAAGAAGCACAAAACCAGATCGGTCCTTCAACTCAAGCACACACAGATTTTGGCCGCCATCAACTGGCGATTTTCCTTATTTAACTCACGTCCAAGAAAACAGTCGATACAAGGGCTGCGCCCTGACCTTTTATATGGCCGGCCAGATAGACCTAGACCCAAACTCCTAAACTAAGACGTTGGCTCAAGCTGAACCGAACAAAACACCTAAACAAAGTACTAGTCTAATTACATCGGACAACCCATATACTACTATATATAGTATTAATTTAAATACTTGGCTAAGCATGTAGCTAGTACACGCACGTACTACTGAACCTAGAAATAAAAGAGCACACAGTACGTTGACCTGAGTTCAATTTAACTTCAGATGAATTTTGCCCACTGTCAAAAATTTGCATGGAGTCCTGAATGTCGGCTTCACTTCCTTCGCTAGTATGATCTGAACCTTGTCGGTGGCACGAGTGTCATCTTGAATAACTGCATGTATACTTTTTGCCCGCCGCCTAGCTGATACGACATATATCTCCTTGTGTCCTTGGCCAGCCTTCAAAATGTCCATTGCCATCGTAGCAGATACAGTCGCATCATCCTCCCTCCCTAGAAGGGAAACCATCCTCGGTTTCGACCGATGCCTTGTAGGTTTTGTTTAAACACTTCAACGGTACACTGTATATCTTTTGCATCTTTGTGAAGAATAGCATAGAACTCACCCTTATGCGTAAAAGTGTACCTATTTGTTCGTCCATGATGAAGAGTGTTAACATAGTGTTGCCACGGACGCCCCAAAATAAGGTGACAAACATGTAGTGGCATAACATCGCACTCCACTTTATCAACATAGCCATCAACTGAAAAAGGGACCTACACCCTGTGAGTAACCTTCACTTTGCCCACATCATTGATCCACTTCATATAGTATGGTTTTGGGTGCTCCCATGTTGGCAACGAAAGAGACTCCACCACATCCTTGCTAATCATGTTGCTAGCACTGCCACCATCAATTATCAGTTTGCAAACTTCTCCCTTGATGGTACATGTAGTTTGAAAAATACTCCACCGTTGGACCTTATGTGCTAGCAAACTCTCCATATCAGGATCATCTTCAGGATAACAAAGTATGGTATCACCATGACCTCTTTCGATTCCATCCTCAAACTTAGGCGTCTCATCTTCAGATTATGAAATATATTCCGCATCAACAAGTAGAACCCTTCGTTGATTGGAACATTCATGTTTCATGTGTCCACCTCCTCCACACTTGTGGCAAATAATATTACGATGATGAGATGAAGTCACATTAGATGAAAACTGAGAAACCTCCTTTGGCGCAGCCGCCACTTTGCTCTGTTCAATACTTCCTAACTTATAAGAAGGAGTCTCGGTTTAGCACTAAACCCACCATCAATAGGAGAAGAACCATGTCGCCCACTGTTGTAAGTTGGACGAGTCTTTGAAACTTGCTTCTCCAATACCCAACGTTCAGCACGCTCCACTTGATGAAGCAACTCATGAATATCATTATATTGCATTAAATCAACACGGTCACGAATCTTTTCTTCTAACCCCTCAAAGAAACATACCATGGTCACCTCTGCAGACTCACGCACAGCTGTACGGATCATCAAAACTTGCATCTCTTTGTAGTACTCATCAACTGATTTTGTACCTTGCACTAGACGACGCGGTCTACTATGAAGCTGGCGAGTGTAATAAGCAGGCACAAAACGTTCCCTCATGATTCGCTTCATGTCAGTCCATGTCGCTGGTCGCTCATGAGTACGGTTCTTATTATCCCACCATACAAGAGCATACTCTATAAATTCCATTGATGCAACATGAACCTTCTTCTCTTCGAAGTAGTTGTGACCATCAAAAATCTGATTTACGCGCATCTCCCACTCCAAATATTTCTCCGGGTCAGCACAACGTCCCGAGAATTCAGGTATGGTTATTTTGATTCGACCCAAACCATCATCCTCGTGGGCACCATTGCCGCCATAGTCACGGCACCGTCCAGCATGGCAGTGAGCCCCAACATCATGCCGTGGTCGGTGAGGTAAGCCTCCACGGGCATCAAAATCCTCAGAAAAATCACCATCATCGTCGTTGTCGTGGTCACGACGTCATCGTGGTTAGCGGGACTGTCGGGGTGCCACATCCCTCGCCTGAAGGCGCTGAACTGCAGCAGTGAACCGATTAAGACTCTCGTTCACCACCTTGCTCTGATACCACTTTATGCGACCTTCGACAGAAAAACGAGGTGCGAATAACTTTCCCCGATCTTTCACGGTACTAACTCAGCTGCAACAATCACAATCTCTGATCTTCACAAATCAATCAGCAGCAACAAAAGAACACTCAAGGAATTAGAAATAGTAGGCCTACAATCTGTAGATGTAAATTAGCAAGAACTACATGCAAACCCTCCTCGTTTGAGGAATAACGTGGGCAATCCTTATAGAATCAGTAGAAAATTAGAAGCAATCGCTCCCGATCTTCTCGCCAAGAAGCACAAAACCAGATCGGTCCTTCAACTCAACCACACACAGATTTTGGCCGCCATCACCTGGCGACTTTCCTTGTTTAACTCACGTCCAAGAAAACTATTGATACAAGGGCTGCGCCCTGACCTTTTATATGGCCGACCAGATAGACCTCGACCCAGACTCCTAAACCAAGACGTCAGCTCAAGCTGAACAGAACAAAACACCTAAACAAACTACTAGTCTAATTACATCGGACAGCTCATATACTACTATATATAGTATTAATTTAAATACTTGGCTAAGCATGTAACTAGTACTCGCACGTACTACTGAACCTAGAAATAAAAAGAGCACACAGTACGTTGACCTGAGTTCAATTTAACTTCAGATGAATTTTGCCCACTGTCAAAAATTTGCATGGAGTCCTGAATGTTTGCTTCACTTCTTTCGCTGATATGATCTGAACCTTGTCGGTGGCACGAGTGTCATCTTGAATAACTGCATGTATACTTTTTGCCCAATGCCTAGCTGGTACGACATATATCTCCTTCTGCCCTTGGCCAGCCCTCGAAATGTCCGTTGCCACCGTAGCAGATATGGTCGCATCACTTCCTCTTCTGCCATTCCTTCAGTTACTTGTCCAACACCCCAACCTGCTGGTATTGGGATTCCTCGGCTAACCACATAATCAGCGTAGTTCCATTCCCCCACATCAGCAACTTCCCAGAAATACAAATCACACAAATCTTCCCTTTTCTGCATGAATCAAATTGGAAGATCATCAACCAAACTATTAAAAAAATAGCAACTGAAAGCAGGCGAACAACACTTAAACATATTATTACCCCATGATTCGGGCATTTGTAGAAGACTCGGCTAGGGTTGAGGATTGTAGTTGAGACGCGACGGATGACTCTACGTGATTTGCAGCAGTGGCACCACACCAACGGCAGCGGGTTGCGATGAGGAACCGGTTGCGGTGAGTGTGCCGGCGGGGGTGTGATGAGACCCACAGGCGATGGTACAGGTGGCTACTTGGCGCATATCTGGTTGCTGCCTGCTGAAGAGCAGGTGGACGAGCTGCCAGCGGACATGGTTGCTGCGGCCAGAGCTTTTGATGCTAGGCAGAGTAACTAGAGAAGAGGAGAAGCGAATGTTGGATATGTCAGTTTCATTACTTGGAGAGTAGCATAGCACTATATATAGTCATAGTCTAGGTTTGGATTCGAACCAGCTATAGCAGCATGTCTCTCTTTTTTCTAAAACTCAGCAACATCTCTTTACTGGTACACTAGCTTGTTCTGTACGTGTTCTCAAGTCTTTGATTTCTTTTTTTTTTGTGAGGAAGGAAGGAGGAGAAAATTGAGGGTTCCTCGACTCAAACCCAAGACCTCTCAGTTGAAAACCAAGGGTGCTAGCCACTTATGTGGCGAAAGTTCCCTGGGAGGAAGACGGCAAACGAACACATTTTCCTGGCAGTTTTAGTTGCGATGCAAGATCAAACGGTGGCAGTTTCGGGAATGTTATCTGGCGAACATGCCCAGTTTTTCTTTTTCTTCCTATAAAAAAGTATGCTACGTGGTGTCGGCTTAGTCAACAAACGATTGTGCCAACCTTGACCATTGGATTGACATTCAACGTCTGTCGTGTTTCTTCATTCTCTTCTTCCTCCAGCTGCCAAAGCCAAACCAGTGCCGGCGGGACCGCCTGCTCCCGCCTCCCACGGCTGGCTATGCTACCGTGCACGCATCGCGGCCACATCACACTCTAAAACTCTATGCATCTTCCCCGGCTCCTGTTCGGTCCTGTCCGAGCCCTCACCATCGTCCTCCGCCTTGGTTTGCTCGCCGTGGCGCTGCCCTCCGATGTTGTCAACATGGTCAACAACCGAGAGGAATAAGGAGATGACTGTACATGGTGAGGATGACAGTAGGGACCCACTAGGATCATGGCAGTAGGCAAGCAAGTGCCTCCTTTATTACTAGAAAAAAAATGGTTCCTCCTGATGGTTTCCTAACATCTCGGTCGCATGCCACTGTCAACGTAGTCAATAAGCGAGATAACTGCAAAAGGAGCGGCTGACACCCGGGACCCAGCAGCTCGCGCAATATTTTTTTTTTCAGGATGGAGCAGGGTATCAACTGGGTTGTGCGGGAGCTGTGGCTCGTCTAGCCCAGGCTTTTATTTCATATGTTTACCACATGACCAATCCAGTTTTTTTTGTTTCTGAAAATGGCTAGCCCAGCTATTTTATTTCTTGCAGAATAACCAACGGAGGCCTACTTGATTTTCTATGCCTTGCTGGGCCGGAAATCTTTCAAGACGAGGAGGGATGCATTCGGCTTGCCCAAAAAATGGGCTATAAGTAATAAGAAATGGGTTGTAAAATGAAAAAATACAGCAAACAGGCAATTAGTTCCAAATTACTTTTTTCTTTCGGATTTTGATATTTTATTGTTTTTGTGCGGGTAAAATTTCATTGGATTTAAATTAAGGTATGTTTAGTTTTAAAATTAATTTGAATATGGCTAGAAATTTTGGGTTGTATGCTGTTTGGACAGATTTGGAGGCTGACTTGTGGGTCTACTAGGTTGACGTGTATGAAAGGCTTTATCAACTTAGTCCACAAACGATTCTAGCAGCAGTGACCGTTGGATGTTAATCCAACGGCCATGCTGCTTCTTCAATATCTGATCTTCTTGCTCCAGCCGCCAAAACCAGCACCGGTGGGACCGCCCGCTCCCGCTTCCCTTGGTCGGCTGTGCTGCCGCATAGGCCGCATCGCCCCACCCTACTCCATTGCTGGCCAGGCCATTCCTCTACTCACCCACACCTCCTGTTATTTTCCGGCGATGGTAGCCGAACCAGTAAACCCTCGTACTCCCCACCGCGTGGGCAACCACTGCCGAGTCTTACCCGGCTCCGGGTCGTTCCCTTCCTAGGCCTCGCCATCGTCCACCGCCCTGGTGCTATCGACGCGGCGTGGTCAACGTGGTCAACAAATGACATCCATCGGAAGAGGACTATATGTGGAGAGGCTGATAGCTGGGTCCACGGCCGTACGCAAGGAAGTGCCTCCTTGTTACGCACAAAATAATGATTCCTCCACCTGACAGTGGGGACCCACCCGAAGGGCCTCTGTATTTCGCGAAAAAATCATTCCTCCCGCTGACAGCTTGGACCCACCAGCTATATCTTCGCACGCAAGGAAGTGCCTCCTTATTATGCACAAAAAAATGAATACTCCCCCTGCTAGCTGGGACCCACCATATTTGGAGGCTGACTTGTGGGCCTACTAAGTTGATGGGGGCACAGGATTTGTCAACTTAGTCAATATAAATGATTCTAGCTGCAGTGACCATACGATGTCCATCCAATGGCCGTCGTGCTTCTTCAACCTCTGGTCTTCTTGCTCCAGCTGCCCAAACCATCGCTGGTCGTGCCGCCTGCTCCTGCGTCCCGTGGCCGACTATGCTACCGCGTAGGCCTCACCGCCCCACCCTACTCCCATCGCTGGCCTGGCCATCCCTGTACTCACCCAGACCTCCTATTATTCTCCGACGACGGTAGCCTCACATTGCAGCCGAACCAGTAAACCCTCGTACTCCCCTCTGTGTGGGAAACAACTGCCGAGTCTTACCCAGCTCCTGGTCATTCCCTTCCTAGGCCTCACCATCATCCCTGCCTTGGTGCTCTCGACACGGCGTGGTCAACATGGTCAAGGAACGACTTCCATCGAAAGAGGACTGTAAGTGGAGAGGCTGACAGCTGGGTCCACGGCCACAGAAAGGAAGTGCCTCCTTATTACGCGCAAAATAATGATTCCTCCGCCTGACAGCGAGGACCCACCGAAAGGGCCACAGTATTTTGCGAAAAAAATGTTTGCCCTCCGACAGCTGAGATCCACCAGCTACATCTTCGCACGCAAGGAAGTGCGTCCATATTACAGACAAAAAAATGATTCTTCCCCCTGACAGCTGGGACCCACCAGGTATATCTTCGCACGCAAGGAAGTGCCAACTTATCCTCCCTGACAGCTGGGACCCACCGGGTCGAACTGTACGTAGGGTTGTCTCTCTAGTCGCAAACGTGTATGTACATACTGGTCAATCGGTCTCTCTGCAGTGATGAACCGTGGCTGAGTAAGGAGCGGCACGTGTCGTAGTAGAGGCGCGGACGTACCATGTCACGCAGTCCCGTCTATATATATCGTGTACACATACGTACAGCCACGCTGTAAGAAAGTAAATACGGCTACGTACGTACATACGGGCGGGGTCTCGAACGCGTACTCGCGCATACATACGGCCAGGGCTTGTGTACATGGAGAGGCAACGGACGGCAGCAATGGCGTCCTGTTCATCAGCAGCCAACCGGCTAGGTTGGAACGGAGGAAACAGCATCGTGTTCATCGGGAGGCAACCGACTTGGTCAGAATACGTCCTGTTCATCGGGAGCCAACCGGCTTGGACGGAACAGCCGAAATGAGGTCTGGCATGCCGCAGAATGGAGCAAACGACCTTCTGTTTGAGTGTCTACGTACAAAACAGGGTCCTGTTGATCGGGAGGGGTGTGGCGTACCGCAAAATGGAGGAAACGGACTTGCGTTGGAGTGCCTACAGTCGAAACGGGGTCCTGTTCATCGGGAGGGGTGTGGCGTACCGCAAAACAGGACTCCACGGGCTACTGTTCATCCACCATCTACTGCCTCGCTCCAACCTCCACGGGCTACTGTTCATCCACCGTCGACTTCCTCTAGCCTCCACATGCTACTGTTCGTCCACTGCGACCTTCCTCCTGCCTCCACTAGCTACTGTTCATCCACGGACTACTGTTCATCCAGCCTCCACCGGCTACTGTTCAACCAGCCCTCCATGGGGTCCTGTTCATCCACCCCCAACCGACTCGAGTGTGGCGGCCTCCTCGATCGGGGTCCTATTCATCCAGCGGCAATGGCCTACTACCACGGGGTCCTGTTCATCCAACCCCCACCAGGAATTGTTCATCCAACCCCCAACAATGGTCACTGTTCATCAAGAGGCAGGTTCGATCGACTTCAGTTTGGAGCAGTAGCGAAGGAATCGCTCGGGTTCAGTTAACAGCGAAGGGATCGATCGCTCGGGTTCAGTAACGTAGCTAGTGCAATCACTCGGGTTCAGTAAGCGAACGCCTCGCTCGGGTTCAGTTAGAGCCCAAGGCCTCGCACACACGCACGTACGTGTACGAGAGAAACACACAAATCTCCGTGCATCGCTCGGCCCTGACCACCCACCGTAACCGGGAACTCCCCAAAATTTTCCTCGCCCTCGCTTCTACCATGATTTTTTCCGTCATGGACGGCCCAAAGAATGTCATGCAGGTGCGTCCCCGGCCTGTCCAGGATGAAAAGTCCATTTTCTGTCATGATTTTTTTCATAGAAGTAGGAGCCCACCACATCTATGATGATACATGGTTTTGTCACAATTATCGTCATAGAACTGTCATAAGCATGATAGGAAAAAAATCGTTCGGGCCAAAATGTCATGGATGTGTCTTTTTTGTAGTGTTATATGTATGATTATTATAGCTTTGTATTTCTCTCTGATCTATTGATTTGGTTTGGCCAACTAGATTGATTTTTCTTGCAATGGGAGAGGTGCTTTGTAATGGGTTCAATCTTGCGGTGATCTATATCTTAGTGACAGAAGGGGACAAGACACGTATTTGTATTGTTGCCATTAAGGGTAAAACGATGGGGTTTTTTCATATTGATTGAGTTTAGTTTGCCTACATCATGTCATCTTGCTTAAGGCGTAACTCTGTTCTTTATGAACTTAACACTCTAGATGCATGCTAGATAGCGGTCGATGAGTGGAGTAACAGTAGTAGATGCAGGCAGGAGTCAGTCTACGTGTCTCAGACATGATGCCTATATACATGATCATTGCCTTGGAATCGTCATAACTATGCACTTTTCTATCAATTGCCCAACAGTAATTTGTTTACCCATCGTATGTTATTTTCAAGAAAGAAGCCTCTAGTGAAAACTATGGCCCCCGGGTCTATCTTTATCATATATAAAAATCCAAAAAAACTTGGCTGCAATTTATTTACTATTATTTTATTTTGTGTTTTTGTTTATCTATCTATCACTACAAGATTTGATCCTTGCAATTAACCGCCAAGGGATTGACAACCCCTTGTATGCGTTGGGTGCAAGTATTTGTTATTTTGGTGTAGGTGTTGTTCACAAGGTGTTGCGTGGTTCTCCTACTGGATTGATAGCTTTGGTTCTTAACTGAGGGAAATACTTATCTCTCCTATACTACATCATCCTCTCCTCTTCGAGGAAATCCCAACATAACTCACAAGTAGCAATGTCCGCCATAGCTTTTGAAGCTAACATTGTGAGCCCACGAGGATGAAGCCTGCACAAGGAGTTGTCAATTTAGTCAAAAAATGATTCTAACAACCGTAGCCATTGGATTGCCATCCAATTATCGACCTGCTTCTTCAATCTCTGATCTTGTTGCTCCAGCCGCCCAAAGCATCATCGGCGGGAGCACCTACTTCTGCCTCCCGTGGTCGGCTGTGCTGCCGCGCATGCCTTGCCACCCCCACAGTACTCCCACTTCTATCCAGGCCATCCCTCTACTTACTGATAACCCACAAGTATAGGGGATCAATTATAGATTTTTCGATAAATAAGAGTGTCGAACCCAAAGAGGAGATAAAGGTAGAATCAATATTCCCTTCAAGTTCTATCGACCACCGATACAACTCTACGCACACTTGACGTTCGCTTTACCTAGAACAAGTATGAAACTATTTTGTAGGTGTAAGGATAAGTTTGCAAGGATAAAACTAGAAGTACTTGGCAAGAATAAAACTATGAATAATTTCCAAGATAATAAAAGTTAATTGCTTAGTAGAAAGCTTTTGTAACACAAGAGAAAGATTTGTCCATAGGCAATTGATAACTAGACCGGTAATCATTATGCAATTTTATATGAGGGAGAAGCATGAGCTAACATACTTTCCGTACTTGGATCATATGCACTTATGATTGGAACTCTAGCAAGCATCCGCAACTACTAAAGATCATTAAGGTAAAACCCAACCATAGCATTAAGTATCAAGTCCTCTTTACTCCCATACGCAACAACCCTCTTACTCGGGTGTAAGCTTCTGTCACTCTAGCCACTGATACGTCCATTTTGCATCATGTTTTTTCTACTATTATTTATAGTGTTTTCATCCAATATAACACTTTGCGGAGTAATTCTAGTGCCTTTTCTCTCATAATATGCAAGGTTTATACAAAGAGGGAGATTACCGACAGCTGGAATTTTGGACCTGAAAAAGCTATATCAGAGATACCTATGCTGCACATCTCCAAATGAGCTGAAATTTTACGGATATTTATTTTAGATTATATAAAAATTATTGGAGAAAAGAAATACCAGAGGGGGCCACCCAGGTGCCAACTAGGCACCAGGGCGCACCTACCCCCTTGTGCACCCTGGTGGGTAGTGGGGCCCCTGGCCAGCCTCCGGTGCCCATCTTCTGGTATACAGGCCCATTTGACCTAGAAAAAATAAGGAGAGGACTTTTGGGATGGAGCGCCACCGTCTCAAGGCGGAACCTGGGTAGGAGCACTTTTGCTCTCTGACGGAGCGATTCTGCAGGGCATAATTCCCTCCGGGAGGGGGAAATCGAAGCCATCGTCATCACCAACAACCCTCTCACCTTGGGAGGACCAATCTTCATCAACATATTAACCAGCACCATCTCATCTCAAAACCCTAGTTCTTCTCTTGTGTTCAATCTTTGTATCAAAACCTCAGATTATTACCTGTGGGTGACTAGTAGTGTTGATTACATCTTGTAGTTGATGCTAGTTGGTTTATTTGGTGGAAGATTAAATGTTCAGATCCATTATGCTATTTATTTGGTGGAAGATTAAATGTTGTGATTCCCTTAGTGGTGTTATGTGAACGTCGATTACATGACACTTCACCATCTTTGGGCCTAAGGGAATGCTAGAGTGACAGAAGTTTAAACCCTAGTTTATGCGCTATTCTGTAAGGGGCTGATTTGGATCCGTATGTTTAATGCTATGGTTAGATTTTATCTTAATTCTTCTTTCGTAGTTGCATATGCTTGCGAGAGGGGTTAATCATAAGTGGGAGGCTTGTTCAAGTAAGAACAGCACCCAAGCACCGGTCCACCCACATATCAAATTATCAAAGTAGCGAACACGAATCAAACCAACATGATGAATGTGACCAGATGAAATTCCCGTGTGTCCTCAAGAACGTTTTACTTATTATCAAAGACCGTTCCGACCTGTCCTTTGCTACAAAAAGGATTGGGCTACCTTGCTGCACTTTTGTTACCATTATTATTACTTGTTCATTACAAATTATCTTGCTATCAAACTATCGGTTACCGACAATTTTAGTGCCTGCAGAAAATACCTTGCTGAAAACTGCTTGTCATTTCCTTCTACTCCTCGTTGGGTTTGACAATCTTACTTATTGAAAGGACTACGATTGATCCACTAAACTTGTGGGTCATCAGCCACCCACTATAAGCGAATTATGAACATATTGCAACACCCTACAGCGGGAATCCCACACGCTTACATGACACAGAGGGCACCATAGGACAGTACCAAAATAAAACATATAAATCAAACCAATCATGATCATCAATCAACCCATAGGACAAAATGAATCTACTCAAACATCATAGGATGGCAACACATCATTGGATAATAATATGTAGCATTAAGCACCATGTTTAAGTAGAGATTACAGCGGGGAGAAGAAGTGTTACACCACTGCATAGAGGGGGAGAGAGTTGGTGTTGACGGCAGCGAAGTTTTTGGTGTAGATCGCCATCATGATGAATTCCCCGGCGACGCTCTGGTGCCACCGAGAGTGAGGGGAGAGAGCCCCCCTCCTTTTTATTCTTGCTTGGCCTCCCCCCTAGATGGGAGGAGAGTCTCCCCTCTGGTCCATGGCCGCCATGGCTCCCGGAGGGCAGGAGCCCCTCCGAGATTGGATCTCTCTCTTTGTTCTCTTATGTTTCACGTTCCTGTTTTCTGGCCGAAAACCATTTCTTAAATTCCCGGAGATCCATAACCCCGATTGGGTTGAAATTTTAACATGATTTTATCCGGATATTATCTTTCTTGCGATGAAAGAAGGGGTCAACCGACTTATGAGGTTCTCACAAGCCAACACGGCGCACACATACCCCCTGGTCACGCCCTGGTGGTTTGTGGCCACCTCGGGGACCGTCTTGCGTTGATTTTTCTTCCCAAAAATCACATATATTTCAAAATAAGTCTCCATAAATTTTTATCGTGTTTGGAGTATGTTTGATATGGATATTCTGCGAAACAAAAACCATGCAAAAAACAGGAACTGACACTGGGCACTGGATCAATATGTTAGTCCCAAAAATAATATAAAATGTGGCCAAAAGTATATGAAAGTTGTAGAATATTGGCATGAAACAATAAAAAAATTATAGATACGACGGAGACGTATCAGCATCCCCAAGCTTAATTCCTGCTCCTCCTCGAGTAGGTAAATGATAAAAAGGATATTTTTTTATGTGGAATGCTACCTAGAATAATCTTGATCATAGAATCTAATCATGGCATGAATATTAAGATATGAGTGATTCGACGCAATAGCCTATAGTTTGACATAAAGACATTAATACTCAGGCATCCCAACAAACAATCATGTATTTCAAAATGTCAATGCTAAAGAACGTTATCCTTACAAAATCATATAGCCTTGTCATCACTACAAAAAAAAGACACATCCGTGACATTATGGCCCAAACGAAAAAAAATCTGTCATGGTTATGACACTTCTATGACGATAATTGTGACAAAAACATGTATCATCATAGATGTGGTGGGCTCCTACTTCTATGACAAAAAATCATGATAGAAAATGGGCTTTTCATCCTGGGCCGGCCGAAGATGCATCTGCATGACATTCTTTCGGCCATCCATGTCGTAAAAAATCATGGTAGAAGTGAGGGCGAGGAAAATATCGGGGAGTTCCCGGTTATGGTGGGTGGTCGGGGCCGAGCAATGCAGTGTGGTTTGCGCATTTCTCTCATATGTGCGTGTGCGCGAGGCGGCCGCTAGCTGACACTACAAAAAAAATACACTTCCGTGATGACACGTGTTTGCCACAGTAGGTCGCGTTTTCTGTCATGCATGTACATTCATGACAATTTTATGACAGAATCAAGATAGTCATACATGTGCTGTTGTAGAAGTGTTCCATGACAATACCAAAATTATCATCACGGAAGTGTCCACTTCCATGATGATAAATGGCGCGTCATGGAAGTGTTTTCGTCAAGGGTGACCGACACGTGGCATCCACCGTAACGGGTCGCCGTTAAGCTATCGGGTTCCGGTTTGGATCCGATAACCCGTTAATAGCCCTGACCAATGGGGATTTTCCACGTGTAAAATTCTGATTCGTCGGAGGATCCATGTGTCAGCTCAGCCTTGGGACAGATGTCATCCAGCCAATGGATGAGACGCGCCTATGATAAGTCGACATGTGGCTCGGCCCAACAGAGGCCCATTCAGGTGAAAAGGCCGGCCCGTTTGACTTGGTCAAAAGGTAGCGGGCCGGCCCACGGAAAGCCTGTTAACAGCATGTTCGCATATAGCCCATTTACAGCCCACAAACTCACGGCCCGTTATGGCCTATCTGAATTGGGCCCAGTAGCGTCATCTGGGTCGTCCAATATGATTCCAGCCCATTGTAACTTCTGGCCCATGTATGGCCCGTGACGTCTTTCAGCCCACACGAGGCCCTTCGTAACTCTGGGCCCATTAAAGGCCCGTGGTGAAACTAGTCTATAATGAATAGTGTATCGCTTTACACCCATTAACAGTCCATTATTCCGTTGGGCCGTTTCCAGCCCGTGTTACCTTTCGACCTTCTAAGGGTCCATTTATGCTTGGGCTCATTTCCAGCATTCGGTTACTTACGGTCCGTTACTGGCCTGTTCCGCTTGTGGGCCAAATTCAGCCCGTGGTTACAGCCGGCCCATTTATGGCCCGTTAACCCATTGGGCTATTTCCATAGCGTCAACAAATACGGCCCATTAACGACCCGTGATGCCTGTCGATAGAATTAAGCCGGTTATACATTTCGGCCAATTAACGACCCATTATGGTTGGGCCATAAACACACGATTTCCACTCTAGCCCGTTTATGGCCCATTTTGCGGATCGTTAAAGTACGGCCCATGTTTGGCCAATCGATCATGCAGCCCGGAGAAGGCCCATTGATTATACGGCTCGTCGAAGGCCCATGGATTCTACGGCCCGTAGGAGGCCCATGGTCACTACAGCAGGTAGCAGGACCATGGTTACAATGGTCCGTATGTTGCCCATGGTTATTGTGGCCTAGTTATAAAAAATTGGTTATTGTGGCCACTAGAAAAAACGCGGAAAAAGAACTGCAGTGACTACAAGCAAACAACTAAACAAGACAATAAGGAAATAAACAAGAAAGCAACTAACGCTAGGCTATTACGGCTATTACACATATTACACCCACTTGGCATCAAAGTTCGCCACCAGTGCAAATATAGGGAACAAAGTAGCATATCACATACACTGGTTGTCAAAGTTGGCAACCAGTGCAAATAAACGCCGCAGCAAAACAAGTCCAAAACTAAAACCACTTCAGAAGAGCTCAAGAAACAATATCCTGGGTACCCAACCTGCTAGCAAGATGCTTAGCAAGCTTTTTAACTTTCTCTTGTTTGGCGCTTAAATCCTCCAGCGCTTGCTGTTGGACCAGAAAGTATGCATATGAATTCTACAGGGACTTCCTCAGTCCTTCGGCTTCTTGTCGCAGCACATCTGATCGATGTCTTTCAACTTGAAGTTGAGACTCAAGAAGACGAACTGATTCAGGCAGAGAGTTCGAAGAGCTTGTTCCAGCAGTAGTGCCCAGTAACTCGAACACTACATCAAGACATGACTTTGGGGTTGTCTCACTGTCTTCAAGATAGTTTTTATCAGCTTTCTTGGAGACCAACAGGGATGTCTCACTATCTTGAACCTTATCTGCATTACTTCCTTTACCACTGCATAACGGGGTACTCTTCTCCAATATTTTGTTCGCATTCTAAAAGAGAAACAAGCAGACACATCACAGGTTTACCATGTTGTATATGAAACTCATTTTGGTAAACCAGTTCAGCAGTAAGGTGGATAGGATAATAGCATGAAACAAACATATATCTATGTACTACGGTCACTGTATGGTCTATATCATTCTAGTGTATGTTGTCAAATCAAGATAGAGACAGTTCAAATCATATCTGTTTAAGACAAAGCAGCATAGATAGAATTTAAGTGCGGGAAACCACACAGCATGACATGAGAACATAACTGTTTATTCAATTGAAACTGAAATCAACATAGAGCAAGTTACAACAGCAAACCAGTTAAAGAAACAGGTTTAAAACATACCTGTTGTGCCATTGGAGTTTCAATTGCATCCTTCAAATTTGAAATTAGTTGGTATAAGTAAATACAGTAATGCAAGAGAAAAGGAGTATGAACCATAGCTACGGAACCTGACCTGAGAACAATTCTTCTTCTGCTTTAAGCGTTGAGTTGGGGTCCGGAGTGGTGGTCCTCGTGCTTTGGGCACTGCAGTTGCCTTACTAACTGCTCGTGTTTGGGTGCTCTGTGGTGGAGACGGTGCTGTGTCAATTGGAACTGGGTTACTATCTGCTGGGGTTGGGGTTAGAAGAGGTGTAGCTGGTTGTCTGTCGAACTGGGTAGGGGTACAATCTGCAAGAGTCTGGGTTATGTGTAGTGGGGCTGGTTCTTGGGCAAGTACAACCGTAGTTCTATCCGCATCGACGGGTAGCACTATCTTTTCTAAAGACCATGTTTTTACTCCCTTAGATACTGCCATCACCCCCTCCAATTCAAATGGCTGATAAACAAGAAAAGTAATTGAATGTACAGCCATTATATGATAGACAGGTGCAATGGATAGTGGGGAATACAAGAGGGCATGAAATAATTCACATTTATGTTGTCTAATCAAACAGCATAGCATGACACAATTTCAAATATATGATGGCTAAGTAAACAGGATAGCATGACACAATTTCACATATATGATGGCTAACTAAACAGGATAGAATGACATAATTCAAAATATGATGACTATGTAAACAGGATGACATGATATAACTATATGATGTGTCTATTAAAGTGGTTGGCATTGTAACACCCCCAGTGGTTAGCCACAGTAATCCCTTTTTGATAATGCCAAGTCAGCATGATTAACAGTGCCAAATTCTCATTTGCATCATGTTGCATTTCAACCCCCAACTCAAAATTCAAATTCAAACTAGAGTGGAAAAAAAAAGTTATCCAACATAGAAACTAAAATGTTCGATAAATAACAAATATTGCAGAGGCTAATCTAAAATTGTAACCAACAATTTATAAATTTGATAGGTGGCTCTAACTTTACCAAAACAGTAAGGATTAATGCATTTTGTTTATTATAAAAATTGTGTGAACTCAAATTGACTCCAAACTAATTTTTGGTAGTAGTAGAGGATGCCTAGTAATTATTGGAACAATTCCTATGTTTTACAAAAATCATTTTGAGGCCTAACAATTTACTAAACAGAGAGATGTGAATAAATAAAAAGAAAAAGACAAAAGAAAAGAAAACAAAGAAAAAGAAAAAGGGAAAAACCCCCGGCCCAACTGGGCCACGGCCACCAGGCCGGCCCAGCTCCCCCCTCCCTATATGGCCTCCCCCAGACCGAACCCTAAACCACCCCCACCGACACTCCCCCCCCCCCCCCCCCTCGTTCCCCCCACCCCCGATCCATTCTGGATCGGGCGCCGCCCGACGCCGCCTCGCCCTCGCATCGACGCCGTCGCCGACCACCGTCGCCACCCCGACCCCTACATCCTCCCCGCGCCCACTGCCCCGTGCCCTACACCGTACGGTGAGGCCCCGGCCTCTCCCCTCTCTCTCCCGTCGCCGGCTCGGCCCGCGCTCACGCTCACCGCACCCATCGCCTCGCTCGCCCCGCTCCGTCGCACCGGCCCGCGCTCACCGAGGCCCTGCCCCGCTCGGCGTGCCGCCGCGCGCCCCTCGGCCACTCCTCCCGCACCGCGCCTGCGTCGCCCCGCGCCGCGCCGCCGCTCGCCATCGCCGCACTCACCCGCGCTGCCGTGCGCCTGTCCCGCCCCTGCCGCGCACGCAGACGCGCGCACGCGCACGTGCCTGCGCACGCGTGCCGCGCCCGCCACCCGCACCCGCCCGTGGCCCTCATGCCACCGAGAGGTGGGGCCCCGCCGCCCCTGTGCCGCTGGCCAGTGGGCCCTGCTCCCTCCCTGGCCCAATGACAGAACGGGCCCATGCCCTAAAAACGATTTAAAAAAAAGAAAGAAATAAAAATAAAATAAAAATAATTAAAATTAATAATTAATTAATTAATTAACCCTGTTTAGATTAACCTAGTTTAATTAATTAGTTTAATTAAATAGTAATTAATTAGTTAATCCCTAATTAGCCTGACGTGACAGTGACAGGTGGGACCCACTGGTCCTGACGTCATAGTGACGTCATGATGACATCATCGTTACTGTTTCGGATAATGTTGATTTAATAAATTAATTAAATTCCAGAAATTGTTTAAATCTTTAGAAATTCATATAAAATAAATCGTAACTCCGATGAAAATACTTTCTACATGAAAGTTGCTCAGAACGACAAGACGAATTCGAATACGCAGTCCGTTTGTCCGTCACACGTCCCTAACTATCCGAACATGCAACCGTCCCTCTCCGGTCATCTGTCTGACAAATGTCCGGAACCGGGAAAACATTCCCGGATGGATTCCCCCTTCCTCGGTGACGTGCAACCATACGTTAGGACACACCCGGCACTGCACATTGTCATGCCGTACTTTGTGTTGCTCATGTTTGCTGTGTATTTATACTGTTTCCTCCCCCTCTTCTCTCTCGGTAGCCCCCGACACCGACGTCGTCCCCGAGGTCGACGCAGCTACGGAGACCAGAGACACCATTGACGACCTTGCCCTTGCTGCCGAGCAACCAGGCAAGCCCCCCCCTTTGATCATCCCGATATCGCCCATTCTATTTTCTCATGCTTGCATTAGAATTACTGCTGCTACTGCTTTACCTATTCTGATGCATAGCCTGTTTATTGTAACCTGCTGTTGATAATTACCTGCATATCCTAAACTGCTTAGTTTTGGCTGGGTAGAGACCTATCAGTGCCCCCATTTATCCTGATTGCCCCGCTGGATTATCAAGAAGACCCGATCAACGGGATTGAAGACCAGGCCCCGACACCGCACATCACACCCCTTAGTTGTAACGACACTGCAGCGTTACCACCGAGTGCCGAGGGTGATACCTCGTGTAGCACTTCTGATGTTAACTCTGTAGAGTAGCTATTCGGTCGTGGTCATCGAGGGTGATTCCTCCTTCACCACTTCCGGTAACGACGCTGTCGTGCAACACATCAAGTGTGAACCCATTGAGGGTGATTCCTTCGAGTTCACCTTGACGGATACATCGAGTGGGAATTCAATGAGGGTGATACCTCGGATTCCCCTGATGTTATAGACACACGGATACTTGGACTTTACACTATTACTTGGATAGACGGGTCGACCCTGAGGGGTACCCGCGTGCGCCTGAGAGGCGAGTGTTGTGAAGACGGGTGCCTGTATGGTGCCCGAGTGCTGAATACGAGGCGCGGCCGGGCATTCTTAACCCTTGCAGAAAGTCCTCGAGACGGGGCGACGGGGTCACATCTTTCGTGAGTCTCTGCTCGTTACCGCAAGCCCAAGTTACTAACGATTTGGATATTTGATCCGAGCAGGCCTCTGGCCTGATAGCACTAACCATCACGTGGGCATAGTATGGGCGTTCTGCATCGTATGCATCAGCCGAAAGCTCTGTCAGATGTCCAGTTCGGCAGTGCGGCATGGAGTGATTGGCGCCATTCCCGACAGAGGTGGTGCTTGGATCTCGGCCATGTGCGCAACGACCCGGAGGGCGAGGGGCGATGGCCAAGAACCCCTTGCGCTTAGGATGTAGACCGGCGGGGACCTCTCTGCTGAGCTGTAGGTAGGGTTGCGATGTGTCGTTTCGCCGAGGCCGGGCATGACCCAGGAAAGTGTGTCTGGCCGGAGTTAATCGAGCGTGTTGGGTAAGTTGGTGCACCCCTGCAGAGAAGAACACTTCTATCGATAGCCTGTCCTACGGTAAAGGACACTCGGAGTTGTATCCCGATCGATACAGCTAGAACTTGAGATGAGACCTGGATATGAGGCTCTGGGATTGCTTCTCGCAGGGAGACGAGAAGGGATCTCCGGACGAGGTTGACGACTGTATGGCTCTGGGATTGCTTTCTCGCAGGGAGTCGAGAAAGGATCTCTGGGTGAGGTTGATATCATTACTGCTACTTTATATTGAGCTGTTCTGCTCTCTTCTATTGCTGCGAGACCGATGAAGATGCTAGTCTTCGATAGGACTAGGCCTTCTCTCTATTCTGGCATTTCTGCAGCCCAGTCCACATATACAGCCTCCCCTTGAAAATGTTGCATATGTAGTGTAGATCCTTGCTTGCTGAGTACTTCTGAGTGCTCACGGTTGCTTTGTTTTCCTTTTCTCCCCATATCAGTTTGACGTGACCAAGATGACGGAGCCCCTGAGATAGATGCCCCGTCGATCGACTACTACTACTACCCAGAGGATGGATACTACTACGAGTTGATTGAAGACCAGGAGTAGGATCGGAGGGTCCCCAGCAGGAGGCCTACGCCTTTCGATCGTAGTGTTTTATTTTGCCCCGCCTCTCTAAAGGCTTTTCTGTTTCTGTTTCATATCTGTACTCAGATATCTGATGCTTCCGCTGACACTTGTTCGCAAGCTTATGTATTTGAGCCCTCGAGGCCCCTGGCTTGTAATATAAAGCTTGTATGACTTTATTTATGTTTTAGAGTTGTGTTGTGATATCTTCCCGTGAGTCCTTAGGCTTGATCGTGTGTATTTGCGTGTATGATTAGTGCACGATTGAGCCGGGGGCATCACAGGCATGCTATAATTCACATACATGCCGTCTATGGAAACCATATGGCATGATATAATTCACGGATAGAATGACAAAATTCAAAATATGATGACTATGTAAACAAGATGAGATGATATAACTAATATGATGTCTTTATTAAATGGGATGGCATGGCATAATTCAGATACATGTTGTCTATGTAAACATGATGGCATGATATAATTCAAATACTGTATATGATTTATGTACTAAGCAAGTAAGAAGATGGCAATCGCATATATGATGACTAAACTAAGCACATGGCATTCGATATTTTGTATATGATGTAAAAACTAAGCAATGCAAGACAACATACGCATGATATAAGTAATATAACCCTGCCAAGTTTGAGCATACACCTCAGGGGGAAAATAGGATTGGTCATCTGTCTCTGAATCCTCCTCTGAGGAGCTATCTGTAACCCACAATATATCTGCTTCAGCGGGTAGCATTGTCTGCTCTGAAGACCTTGTTTTCACTCCAGATTTTTCCATCACCAATTCAAATGGCTGATGCACAAGAAGAGTAGTTGAATATAAGAACATTGTCGACAAATGGAATACGTGATACAAAAAAAGGATGGCATGATATAATTCACATATATGATGCTTGGCTAAACAGCATGGCATTGCATAATTCACATACAGAATGCCTTGCAACAAGATAGCATTGCATAATTCACATATATAATGCCTTGCAACAAGATGGCATTGCATAATTCACATATATATGGTAATTAGACACTAAACAGGTGGCATTCACACAAAGAATGTCTAAACTAAGCAAATGACTTGGCAAGGCAAGACACCATATGCACGATATGAGCAAGATAACCATGCCAAGTTAAGAGCATACACCCCGGGGGGGAAATAGGACTGGTCATCTGTCTCTGAATCCTCCTCTGAGGAGCTATCTGTAACCAGCAAGATATGCACTTTGTGAGATAGCATTGTCTGCTCTGAAGACCTTGTTTTCATTCCAGATTTTTCCATCACCGTGTCAAATGGCTGATGCATAGGAAGAGTAGTTGAATGTACTTACATTGTTGACAAATGTACTACGTAATGAAAAAAAGGATGGCATGATATAATTCACATATAAGATGACTGGCTAAGCAGGATGGCATTGCAAAATTCACATATATGATGTCGGAATAAACAAGATGGTATTGCATAATTCACATATATGATATAGAAAGTAAACATATGGCATTCACACAAAGCATGTCTAAACTAAGCAGATGACATTTTTAATGTATAAAGTAAGCAATGCAAGGCGCCATATGCATGATATGACCAACATCAGCATGGCAAGTTAGAGCAAAGACCTTAGGGGGTAAATAGGGGTGCTCTGCTCCCTCTGAATCCCCCTCTGAACAGTTATCTTACTCTTGATTACAATCTGGAATGGGGGAGGGGGGCTGCCTTTTTGCCCACCATGGAGCGACGTCTGCATGAAATTCTATTGCCACGCAAGGCTCGTCTCTTTTGCTCTAGATGTTCAATACCATTGTGTACAATAACTGACATGCATAGGAATAAAACATAGTGAGATTATGTAAGGAGTGCATGCAGAAATCTAGAGTGATGGTAGCAACCTATGGACAGACCCAAAACCAGTGATAGCAGGCAGATAATAGCTGCCATTAAAAAATATAGATAATCGCTCCTTTACTGTTTGTTTCCCACCCAACATGAAAGTCATAGTAGACACCCAAGATTAACCAGGTAGTAAACAGATAATATTCGTTGCTGCGCCGATATGTACCCCACAAGCATTTCAAAACTTAAGTTTGAGCATTAGTTTGGAGCTGACTCGGAGTCTAATAGGTGAAGAGGACAATAAAGTAGCAGGTAATATTAAGCGATGCATAACGTAAGCAGACACGAAAGGGTGCGACCTCTCTTGCGGACCCATGTAGTCCTCAAGGTCATCTGCTCAGTTGATGATGGTAATGTAGTTGTGGTGGCTGCCGGCGGCATGGAAGAAGATCTGAGGCGGCGAAAGACAGTCTGGAGGGTGGATCCCTGTTGTGCTGGACCCTTCCGTCGTTGGAGCAGCTGAGCTGGGGTGGATGACAGCGCGGCAGGAGCGGAACAAACCACACAAGGTTTTCTTTGACACCTATCTGTAACAGAAGTAATTCTGTAAGGGCTCATTTGAATTGGAGGATTCTAACAACGCAGGGATAGGAAATACATAGGAATAGGATAGGAATGCACGTGCAAAACAGAGCATTTGCAAATACAGGATTTCTCTCAATCTGGGTGTTTGGTTCACAGGAATGCAAAGAAGCATGGTCAAATTAAGTCAAACCACAAGAAAATGTACAGTTATAATGCTATTATGCTACTATCACTTAGTCTTGTTCTTCATGAATAAGAATTTAAAAAGGAGGGCCAAGTGGATATTAAAATTCCTACGGTTTTTCTTTGATAGAGACACTAAAGGAACAAATAATACTTTGGACCCAGGCCACTGCCCTACTAGCTAAACTCCCAGGCCCATCTACACATGCACAGCTCCAACATGCAGAAATAAATAATGATGGCTTTCGAGAGAGTCCATCACAGATAGCTAACTTGCCTAGTACCCACTGCTTGTCATATAGGAGAAACTAATCGTATTCCTCATTACTACGCATGCTCAGTAGACAATATATATAACCTGTAAAGTAAAAAAAACAATGCAACAAGTGTACAACCTCTATGGCGAAGCCATGTCGATCCCAGCATCATTGGGTTGGTAGTTGAGGATGCTAAGGATGGTGGGGCTGATGTGGCTGTCGGAGGAGGGGAAGAAGATCTTAGGCATCTGGAGGTGGAGTCAAGGGTACAGCTCCACTGTTATGGAGGGTTTCGTCATTGGAGCAGGTCCGGTGAGGTGTACGACGGCGAGGCTGAAGCAGGATAAGAGAGACAACATTAACCTGAAGTGGTATTCTAATAGCATCTGCAATAAATGATCTAAATAAAATACATCACCAAAAAGTGCTAGATGTAAAATACATCAGCAGCTCATCTCTGAACTTAACTGTCGAAACTGAATTTAACTGTCGAAACTGAATTTTGCTATCGAAACTGAATGCACTAGTAGCAGAAAAGCAGTGCACTAATAGTTTTGGCCACTCGAGCACTAGTGGCAGAGGAGCAGTGATCCAAATCGGTAGCCGCTCCAGCAGGGAACGTACTACCAGAGAGCAGCCGGGGCAGCTGGTCCTGTAGCAACAGCAACGCGTGCGAGAGCCGAGGCAGCTGGTCGTGTAGCAGCATCTCGGGTAGCAGCAGCAGGGACTCGAGCGAGAGCCGGAGCTGCTGCTCGTGCAGTAGCAGCGCGAGCAAGAGTAGAGCAGCAACGCAAGCAAGAGCAAGAGCAAGAGCAGCAGCGGGAGCTAGAGCAAGAACAGACGAGGCAGGGGACCGAGAGCAAGAGCAGAGCAGCAGCACGAGAGAGGGCCGAAGCAGCAGCAGCAACAGCACGGCCAGCGAGAGCTGGAGCAGCAGCAGCTCCTACTGATGTGGACGTCGCCGTTGAGGGATCGACGCTGTGGAGGAAGTGGCTGGCGACGCCGCCGTAGATGGAGCCGTGCCATGGCGGCTCCGGACCGAGCACCGGCAGCACCGTGAGATTGAATCAAGAAGAAAATGCAGCGATTACTGTAGAACCTCTTTGGTGGCGCCGATTAGGCCTGAGCTTCATCCCAGGAATCGGTGATGGTGCTGCTCTTCCAGTGGGGCAGGTGAAGACGGCGCTATGGGAATGTAGGTGGCGCGATAGACGAGGCGAACATCGGGGCAGCTCCTTGGAGGTGCAGGACGTGGTGGCTGAACCAGCGGGATGATGAGAACGACGATGGATCCTCATCCGGTGCGGTGGGTCAGGGACGTTGAGCTGTTGCGGTGGATGATGTTGTCGGGGAAGAGGCTCCGGCTAGGTGGCGGACGGAGGAGGGTGTGGGGCTTCGCGGGTTTTTGCGGCCTCGATGTACGAATGGGGGGCGGAGGGGATGGGAGGGGGGAACCATGGCTTAGAGATGCGCTTCTCCGAAATGTGGGCTAAGTTATGAAAGTACCCCCACCGATTTGAACTAGGCGATTCTTTCGGTTCAAGGGTATCACGGGAATTTCACGTGTCGGGATTTCGCAGGAGGTGGGAGTTTTCGCGCGCGTTGTAATTTTGGGATAGGAAGGCGCGGGTTGAGATGGAGGGAGTTTTCGGAGCACAACGAGACAACGAGATATCTTAAAATTTCGGGATAACAAGGCGCGGGTTGAAGAGGCGGGAGTTTCGCAGCACGATAGACAGAGATGCTAGCTTGAAATTTCGGCATAACAAGGCGCGGCTTGAAATTTGGGGAGAACAAGCTTAACGTGTACAAAAAAAAAAGACAATTCGCACCACACTAGAGAGAGCCATGTCCCATTTTACTATACTATTACTAGAAATGCCATTCAAAAACAACAACAAAAAATAAAAAAATCGGGACAACAAGCTTAACATGTACAGTACCAAATCAATTTGCACTTCCCTCAACAATAAAAAAACATTTCCTATTGTCTAGCATATGGACTAAATTTGAGTACATTTTCCCTGTTTGAATGGGATTGTACTCGGGTTAGTTATACAACCATCTAAATATTATCTTCACAACACATGACATGAATATGAGAGTAGTAAATTCCCATATAAATATGAACTACATGTATATACGATCTCAAATTCAAATATATGTATCCATTTTATGTTGAATTCAAATCATGGTACATGTATGCTCTAGCTAGATGTTCGGAATCTAAACCATGTATGATACTATTTACAATGTGTTTAACAAGCACAACACACACACACACACACACACCCCATTTAGATATGTGCTGCGAAAGCCACCCATCATCTCCAATTTGAATAGTGTGTCCATGCATGGATGCAATGTCGCCAAACGGTGCCTGCCATCGGTATCTCAAATTCAAATCAGTTTGACATTGTTCAATGTGTATACAGTATAGCATGCTCGTTTCAAAACCACACCACACACATCTCAATTATATTCATGCATTCATGGGTTTCAAACATCATGATCTCTAATTCAAATATTTGAATTCAACTTAACATTGATTATGACCTCACCAAGTCTTTTACACCCACACAGTTATCTTCTCTTTATAGTTGTACCACTTACTTTCTCTCGTGCATGCATGCACACACACTACCACTCGACATTATCCATCGCACACGCAATCTTTTTCTTCAGGTCGGTCTCCCATGCATGCGCGCACACACACACACACACACCTCCCCCTCTTCATCACTTCGGCCATTCTTTATCTCTCACATGCATGCACAATGATCGATGTTCCTCTATGTGTGTATATATATAGTTATGTATTTCCCAGTTTTCCACACAAACCGATCGATCTATATCTCTAGTCAGGTCTCACCCTGCTCTTTCCCACATACACATTGATCAAATCTACCTCTCTATATAGGACTACACAGCTAATACATACACATTATCTATCCATCGTCTCCCTCTCATCATCCATGCCTTCCGCTTCATCTCTCAGACGCGTGCACAGTGGCGAAGACAGGGGGCAACAAGGGCCCTGGCCCCCCTAACATCACTGTATTGAGGCTAATATGAATGTGATCAGTATATCAATTGCTGGTGAAATGGTTTAAGTTGATGAATTGGCCCTCCCCATAAAGGATTAGCAAAGCGTGCCCCCCTAGATCATTTAATTTTCATGGCTCCACCACTGCGCGCAACCACACATGTTCTCGCCCCCTCTCTTTAAATATCGATCTCGCACTTGTGCACTCCTTCCCAGTCTCCCTCCAGTTGGCCCCTCGCACCATCTTCCAGCACCCCCATATCCCAGTGCTTCTATGCTCGTAGAGCTCTTCCCTCTATCTGTCTCTATCAATATCTCACGTGGTCGACCTCTCCCCTCCCTTCTCGTATATCACCCCGGCCCCATGCACATACATGTATGTACATAGGCCTCTCCTTCACACAAATTGCATTGACACGTATTCCCTCACCATATCTCAGTATCTCTCACATACACGGACTACATTTACGAAATAGAAGAGGTGCACACACGCACTCGTTCCCACATACAAACGCGTGGGTGCACGGTGGAGCACATTTGTACAAAAAATGAGCATGTAGAAAGGCTTTAGACGATGTGCCACTAGTCTACATATCTATATCTATACCCCTATACAGTGTGCGAATAACTTTGAAAGATGGTTGTTGGATGAAGCCAATCTGACGGTGCAGAGATGGCAAATCCGAGCACTGCCGGCCGTTGGATATCATCTACATTCCACCAGATTCTGCTACATGTACAATCTAGAATACTCCATGGTTGAACTTAAGCATAATGCACAAACCTCAAAACACAAGCACTTCTCCTTTGTTTCCGTATCATAATTGCCCAAAAAAATTTCTAGATGAATTGCCATTATTTGTTTTTACTTTATGCTTTACAACGCACAATTCCATGAATCTTAAAATAGATTAACTTTTTTATAAAAACTAATTGGTTTTGAATGGGATGAACTATAAGAATTAAACGAACATCTACATCATGCATATATGACTCAAAGATTACATGCTATAGTGTGGTGTTTATTCATAATTTGGTTGCCAAATCTCATGCGTGCAATGCACGTGTACCTTACTAGTACTTCCAGTATGTGCAAAACACGTAAAATTAGAATTCCAATGGCACGCTACACAGTGTCTCTCCCATTTACATTAAAATGATGTGGGGGCATCCATGAAGCCACGTGGCACATGTGGAGGCGTTGTCGCGACCTTCTTGTGTGGATTGATCACAGTGACATGCTGTTGGTTCCAGAAGAATGTACTCATCCTCTCTCACGCACACTGGCAGTACGTGCATGAAGCGAAGATGTGAACGCACGCACACGCAGGTACACAGTGGGACACATTTTTGTACGAAGATCTACCCCATGTGATAATTTGACGCGTGTAAAGTCGTTCACTTAATTGATGGTCAATTAATACAGCGCATGCAAATTGAGTGGATGTGAGGGAGGAAGTAGTTAAGAATGAAATTACTACTCCACTGCATGCATGCGAGTAGTTAAATCATGGGTTGCTACTTTCATTGATCTCCTTAGTATTTTGAGCCAATTTTTGACCATATTTTTAAGTAACATAATATTTATGCATGTCATAAAAAGTATATCATCGAAAACTATGTTCAAATGCGATTCCAATGATATAATTTTTTGTGACATGCATTAACATTTTCTTAGTTAAATTTTTGGTAAAAAATTGGCACAAAATAAAAAGGGGGCCAATAAACCAAGATGCAGGCAGCATGATCAATTTTTTCCTGGGCTACTATTGGTGGCCTTTGTATTTAAATATGGACATAGTGGAGTAGTACTATCTTTATCTTAGCCTTGTAGGGCTCTCCCAGCACCTAGGATCGCCTCCCCGCCTCGCCCACCAAATCCCGCCATGGATAATCCCTTAGATCCCAGGATCCCGCGGGCTGCCCTCTCGCTGCGGCCCGCAGCACTGCCGCCTTTGAGCGAAACCCACATGTGTTTCAGAGGGGATCCATTACTCTAGAATCACAGATCGGTGGCTCCGGAGGACATGAGAGGGCTGCGTTTTAGGTGGTGGGCAGCAAGGGCAAATCGGATCGAGGAAGCGTCACATCGATTGGAGACAAGTTTGAAGGAGCTACGCCTGGCAAAGCACAAGGCGGAGGCGCAAGTCGATCTCAGGGGAGAGATGCTGAGGGATGTTAGCATCTCGCAGCGTCGTGTTGATTTTGAGCAGGGGCTAATGGCAGAGATCATATTCACGGAGTCAACTGCGGAGGAGAGAACGCACATGCCTGTGGGATAGGATGAGCAACCGGTGGAACTGTTCAAATGGGCGGTATGAGAAGCCAAATCGCGGAGCCAGCTGCGGCGGTGGCGCTGGGCATGCATCATAGGCGAGGTGATCTGCCCTCCTTCCCCACCAGCGATGCAGTGACCTACTCAGTTGCTGCTGCAGTGAACTTGCGGCGCCATGGCATTTTGCAACCGTGACAATCACTCCATCTATATGTATTGTATTCCTGTGAAAATACTTGGTCGTTTGGAAAAAGATGGTAGGAGTAATTGATTTATCACTAGTTTTTGAATGCTTGGTCGTGACAATCACCCGAAGCCACAACCACAAGTCTCCATCGCGTAATACTTATGGTTGGTCGCACCAACAGGAGGTCGGTCACACCCGCGTCTCACCGAAGGGACATGCATCGGCTTGGTCTGACATGTACGACCAGTTACATCACTAACTTGTGCGGCCGCATTTGAGCGGTACTCCCTCCATCTAGGTGTATAAGTCACCTTAAGAAAACCAAATAATCCCAAAACACTTAGGCGCGGTGCATTAACTTCCATCTCGTTTCTTGTTTCTTGACATAAGTAAATGAATCAACCAATCAGAGATGTGGGGTGTGTATGATTTTAATGACTTGAGACTACCAAACACGACATGCAGTGGTCAATTCATTGCATGCAATGCTATTATAGTTAGCGGATAAACATTAAGTTCTCTCGTTTTCCCTTCACCTTGGTCACGGCGCACAACCTAAGATGACTTATGCACCTAGACGGAGGGAGTAGTACTTGAAATTTGTGTTCTAGAAAACTCATAGGGAGCCGTTTCGGGCCACGAAACCAAAACCATCAATTAATCTTTAGCTTTTTCCCATCACATTCCAAAGTAGTACTAGCCGGGAGTAGTATCAAACCTGAACGTGTTCCCACTATGCAGGTTTTAGTACTAGTGTTAGTACTAGGTTATAAAAAGGGGAACTACCTAGCCGAAAATTACTCTACTTTCCTCCTCATAAGTCTTTCTTGTTCGTCCTTCCCTACCATGGCCGGTGTGCAGAGCTCTAGGTCGAGAACTACTAGTAAGAAGGGAGCGGCGACCAAGGCGGCGGAAAAAAAAGAGAGGGCTCGCCGCCTCTCGGGGGGCTCGAAAGATCTCTCACGAGCAGGCGAGGGCTCCCAGGAGCGCCCTAGCCACGGAGGCGAACATGGCGAGTTGGCGGTGCTGGAGTCATTATCTCTCGACGACATGCCTGATCAGCTCAATAAGTAGAAGAAGTTGATCGATGGCTTGGTGGATCTGCTGAAGGAGAGCCTCGACGACATGCCCACTGAGCTCAATAAGCAGGAGGAGTTGACTGCCGGCTTGGTGATGCTGCTGAAGGAGAGCATTGCCTCGGGTAAGAAGACGACCGGTGAAATCCTGCAACTTCAGGAGGACAAGGCGAAGCTCCACCACGAGCTCGACCTTTTGAAGGAGGAGAACGCCGGCTGGAAGAAGCTGCATGAGAAGAGTAGTTCCTCGGTGAATATGTTGCACGCCCTCGTCATGGAACAGAAGGAGGAGTTGGCGAAGCTCCGCATCGAGCACCCGGCTGCTGTCAAGGTATGTAATGCGGCCGTGGAAGAGATGATGAACGCTCGCGTCGAGAAATCCCGCGTCATGGACAGAATGAAGAAGATGGTGGAGGAGACGAGCAAGGAGATGAAGGTCATGGAGGCTATGAAGAAGCAATTAGGACTCCATGGTTAACTCTTCATGAAGTAGAGAGCAGCGCCCCAGACTTGTGTCTGCGTCTTCCTTGTTTTTTTGGGGGGTAATCTTCCTTCTTCTTTTGCTCCTGTGTTTCTTCTTTTGCTTCGGGTGTTTCGCCGCATGTGTCACGTTCTGTGCGAGGCATGAATAGAACAATGCTAACGATGAGCGGCGCCGTGGGATCGATGACTAGCAAATTAGATCATTTTTATCTCCATATCGCACAGGGCTGCCGTGTTTCGCACTCCTCCATCGTACTAGTACTCCAGTGGAAAACTTGAGTATACCGCATGGTTCTTTGCTCCTCCTCGGGTCGTCAGCAACATTTATATGAGCAGTCAAATCACAAGTCCCCACCTTCCAGCAGTAATGAGCCGTCAAATCACAAAGGCCCTCGCCTCTCGTGAAACCGACCAAGCGAGACTGCTCCGCCCTCTAGCCTTTTAAATGTACTACTTTTGTATAGTAGTAGTATCGATGGATTGCGCCATGGAGAAAAACTAACAAGATGAAATTAAAGAAAAAGGGTGGTACATATAGAGAGCGCTCGTCGCCAAATTATGCATATAGTACTATTAAAAAAGCTAGTGCGTGCTTAGATGGGGTGCTAAAGTCTATTAAAGAAATTAGCATACGTATTTAATTATTTGACAACTAAACTCCTTCATGCTTTGGGTAAACTTATCTCATTTAAGTTTTTTTTTAAATTACTTATCTCATTTAAGTGTTTTGCGTATGTGCCATGCTTAGAGCGTGGTTATAGTATAGTCAATATGATGTTGGCCATGTCATATATAGTACGTATATAATGTGAAGAAACGAGTGGTAGTACTACCAACTAAAAGATGAACTGTAAGAAATACTAGTATGTACGTACTAAAGAGTTACACTAATGAGAAGGAACATAACATAATTCTGCTGGGGGCTCAGCACAACACACCCCTCAAATAAAACTAAGCACCCTGAAATTAAACTAAGCAACTAATCCGGTAGACACTGCATTAGAACCACCATGAGCAACGACACTGCCACCTTACTCGGACTCCTCGTCCACGTGCTCAACTTCGTCCTTGTCCCTCTTCCTCTTGGCCGATACTTCTTTGCTTGAACCGCACACTTGGCTCTCACTCTTCATCCAACCCTTGTAGATATTGAAACAAAGGTAGGCATCCATTGCAGCGTACTGGATGTGGTCTCTATCTAGTACATTCCACTGCCATGGAAGATGAAACTTGGGCGGAGGTTTCGTCAGTTTACCGTACGAAGGATCAACCATGGCTCCTGCCAGGGTCAGCATTGAAGGCTGACGGGAGGACACCAACCCATTCTTCTGGAGGTCGAAGGGCTGGCCTATAACGAGGCCTATCCAATCCACGACTCTTCTGTCGTTCGTAAAGTCTACAGTAACGAATTTGACTTTGCCGCCCGTGAGGAAGTTCTTAAAATCCTCGCACTCAACGTCGGCATGGCATATGTGGTAGATCAAGCACAAGTTATGCACGCAAACCTGGATCACGGCGAGCTTCTTCCTCTCTTCCTCCATTAGATTCTTCTCTTTTCCCAGGACTGTGATGTACTCAACATCTAGCCCAGTGACCCACTCATCACCATTTGACTTTTCGAACATGCGTCTGAAGCAAGCAAGGCATCCTTTCACTGTCGCAGAAGAACGGGTGTAGATGATGTCAAACTCATCGCCGGTGATGGTTCTAACCTTGTACTCACCGCTGATCATGGAGATTTGGGACGCCATGGATTTGGGAGGAGGGTTAGGATTAGTGGAACTGCTGTAATGTGAAAGGACGGGACGACTAGGAGCGAACTGCCGTAATGTTAAAGGACGGCCGGGGACGAGTAGGAGCGAACTGCTAGCAGTTTTCCGATTGTAAAAATGCTGAATGGGGCGTGCGAACGGCAGGGTAGTAGCTTGCCTGGTGGATAAATGGCTTCATGCACAGTAATATGGGGGCCCAATTAGATGTCATGTCTACTAGACGCCCAATTAAATGGCTTCATGCATCTGTGTGTTCGCACGTCAAGCGTCGGGAAAATTACAGGTGATACGAAGCTTTCCATGCTCGCATGATACGGGCTTCTGAGAGCCCTTGGATCTGAGATTGAACGGTTGCATGGCGTGATTCTAGACCTATGGGTGAATATCCTATCCTGGAGGGTTATTCTGCAAAATTTCATCAACTTAGCATGCGACCGTTCGATCTCAGATCCAAGGGCTGTCAGCAGCCTATATCATGGTCGCACCTACGATGACCGTCGCCTCGCTCGCGCGGTCGCGCCCTTGCAGATTTCGGACGGCTATAAATGAGCTTTTTTTCCTACAGTACTTCGCATGCATGAAACTACTTCCTCCGTCCAGGTGCATTAGGTTATCTGATGTTGGCATGGCACCTATATACTACCATGGAGGGGATCAGCGGAGACTCACCCCGGTCATAGCGCCGCAGTAATAATGATAATGTCAACTCAAATCACAGGGCCCCACCTGTACAGCAGTAACAAGCCGTCAAATCACACAGCCCTATGTTTGCAGCAGCCTACTCCCTCATCTTCTCGCCTCTCTATCGAACCGACTAGGCAGAACTGCCCTGCCTACCGCGTGGGAAAAGCCCCACCGTCGACTCTTAAATATAATTTTGTATCCATGGATTGCGCCATGGAGCAAAGCCTGAAGAAAACGGTGGTACATATGTATACAGCACGCCCGTCGCGTTCGCATCGCACCCCAGACGGTCGGTCGGTCTGGCACGCCACTCACCGAATGGAATGCACGTCATATTGCATTTGCACACACATGTGGGACCACAATTGAGAACCGACCATAGGCACACCCCCCGCCCCCGCAAGTCGGCTGAGTTAATAGAAGAGAGAGATGAGCGATAGTACTGGAGCAGTGATGTACACACGTCGGTGCCTGGACGATCCCTACACGACACGGGAGATTAGTTCGTGCAGGCTGTGTTGTACAGGGCTGTAGTTCTGATGAGAAGTCTTAAAAAAGGTTTCTTGTCATCTCGCAATAATAGTTGTCATGTGCTTCGGATCACTGCGAGGGTTAAACAGCGACAACTGCGTTCCTCCAAGGCGCTGGTCATTCGGGGCACATGCACTCGGCTGCCATCTAGGTCAAGCAGGCTATGTTAACTAACTTATCTACGAGTTTGTCTTTTAATTCGAGCTTTGATCATCGTCTAGTTTGTCCGTCGAGATTCATGTTTTCTCCTTGGGGCAGTGAGGTTATGGTTTCTTGTCATGTGGCATTTTTTCATGTTATATGTTAATCCGGTGCTTCAGATCAAAATGACGACAACTGCGCCTCCGGGGCACGTGCATGAAATCTTCTCGACAGTCATTGACGAGGTCAAGTCGGCTCCGGTAGAAAAAAGAAAACTACTACACTATATAGGCAGGAGCCTCCGCGCTTGCTTGCTAGTGTTGCTCTCTTCACACTCTCTCGTCCTCTCCAGATCTAAACACGACAGCGGTGGCCACACTCTCTCTCTGCTCACCGCTGGCCATAGATCCGGGTGGATCCCCTTCGCCGGGGAAGGTGAGAAGGTGCAACATTCACGCAGTCATCCTCGGCGACGGCTCTTACCCACTGCCGGTGCATCCCGATCAGCGTGCCTTGCCGTTCTCTCCCACGCAGCGCCGACTAGCGAGGGCCTCCGACCCCTTCTTCCTCGCTGCCGTAGTGTGGGTAGATCCGGCCTCCCGCCGCCCACCTAGTGACATCCCGCGACCCTGAGGTATAACTTCCTTCGAAACCGGCCTTGCTCTACTGCCCCAGCTCCTTACATCGCTGCATTTGTATCTTCTACTATTTCTCAGGCCCTCGTAGATAGGATCGATCGGCTGTTTGAAAGCCACCTAAATTTTTACTGTTAAGAGGCAAAACTGCTTCATGCAGTCGAATCTAGTAGTACTACTTCATGTAGTCGAATCTAGTACTACTTGGTTCAAACAGGGAAGAAAGGGGGTGGGGGTTGGCGGAAGATTTGTTACCTGAAGATAAGACTTGGTCGAAAGAGGAAATAATGGAGGCGAAAAGTAGCAGAGACTGGCTATCCAACTGGTCTCTTGGTCTAATAGGGAAATAAAGGGAAACGCAGTGCAAACTCGATATAAACCGATCTATTGGTTGAAAAAGGAAAGAAAGTGGGGATTGGGGGACAAGTCAACAGAGTATGTCCAGCACTAGATTTGCTAGCCTCACACAGTATAAGGTGGCTATACCGAACAAAAATGGGACCAACCAAGATATCCTGTTTGGATGTTTGTTACCCCGAGCCCCTCTTATGTAATGCCACTGGTAAAATGTAGCAGTCCCACTGTTAAAGTAAGGACAAGTTAAACCAATGTTGTTTTCAATGTAATGCCTCCAGTAATATGAATCAATGGTACTGTTTTTCATGTCCTGCTAAATTTCCCATTAAGATAAGTTGCTTCTTTTCGTTAGAAATGCAACTGTCCTAGTCCGCCTACTCTCCCGTGCCCAAATACCAACTCTTTAGTAGCTGTTAATGTAATGTTGCTAGTAAAATGGAGCAATGTCACCATTAAAGTAATGTCATATTTAACGGTTGTCATAGTTAATCCTAATGCCCACACTAATATCTAGCAATGCTGCTGCTTTAGAAATTGCTACTGTCCTTGTAGGATCGCCATTCAGATAAGGAACATGCTTCTTTTCATTTGATGTATGTTTCATCACTTGTTAGTCACCCTCCTTTCCACCTTTTTGTCCAAATAGAGATATACATTTCACGCTTGATCTTAGTTGAACTGCACAAAATGATATCCAAATTATAGTTGAACATTCCACGAGCTTCACGACCAACCTTGATGTTGCTCAATTTTATTGCAACTAATGAAGAAGAAGCTGCAAGCTCATGGGACCAAGTACTTGCTAACTGCATGATGCAAACATTGCTTCATTTTAGGTGAACTACACAAAAAGGTCCCATGAATTGAATCATCCATGTTGGTGATAGTCATCCCTTCTATGATGGCGTTGACTGCAGATATGGTTCCCATCACGAGGTATGTTCCTTTTTGGTCCGACCGTTTCCCAAAGATCCTGCATGTTGACTCTGCTCTTGTGCTACTGTTTCGTCACTGCCATGATAAAGCAGTAATGTTATTATTTTGCACCTTAATCTATTGGCACTATTAATTTGAGGCAATGTTTTGGCATCGCTAGTGCCACTGATTTTTTTTATATCAAAAGAGGGGGTTTCCTCCGATTTCATTAAAGAAACCCAACCATAGAGAACCATTATCTGACAACATCTCAGTGTAAACGGGCAGTTATGCAACTACTACTAGAACGGACTGAGTACTAGCAGGAGACAAGTTCGCCACATAAGCTAGGCAGGTAGGGGGACACAGCCCCAGCTCGACCAAGTTTGGATTACAACCCAAAAGCTACCATAGAAACATCAGGGAGGAAGATAGGGACTGAAAGAGCCAGCTTCAGCATCCGAGTCTAAGCACTCCCGGCCTCCATCCTTGCAATGCACAGTACACCCTAGTGCCACTAATAAAATGAAGTAATAATACAGTTAAAATAGAGCTAGTGTCCTCTCTATCATTTCATTTCCAATGTAGATAAAGAAATTGCTTCTCTTTGTTAGTATATGTTTCATCAACTAGTCCCATTGTTAATGTTTAAGTGTTTCTGCAAACTGGGGTGCTTAATTTTAGTTGATCTGCACAAAAATAGAGATTGGAATGTCTCAAAGCCCCTCTTTGTACTACCGCGGTACACTGATGTTCATCACTGGCAGAAGGTGTATCGGGGAGAATTGGGTCGATTTCCAGAATGAGGCATACCGTATGAGGCGTCGCAGGGCCCATCTTGCCCTCGCAGCATGGCATACTGTGATACTATCGTAATATTTTCCCATTAAGAAAATGAAATTTCTTCTATTTATTACTGTATGCTTCATCAACTAGTGCCACTATAATGTAATCACGCTTTTTCATTATCTGTGCAAACGGGGTTATTCAGCTGCATTTTGGTGGAACTGCGCAAATTTAAGGATGGAACGGGCATATATGCAGAACGCGAGGTGCCAAGTAAAAATTATCGGCACAACCATGCTCCATCTAAGCATTGGCATCCACCACCGGTGGGATGGGTGGCGCTCTCTATGGACGGATCTTTCTCGGCAGCAAATCCTCTAATCAAATACTAGTAGCTTATATTGCCACTTTTCTAGGGAGTACTCTTTTCTGAAAGAAGCACCAATCAATTTTTCTTTGTTTGTACACATTGTCACAACTTCGTTTTTGGTCAGAGCTATTTTAGGGTGATTGGTGTAGTATACTCAGAGACTCGGAGTACTACCCAGTACTTACCCGTATGATTTTAATTAGCCGTCACACTGATTGTAAGCATGAGCAGATGGAAGATTAGGCTAGTGCGAAGCCTACCTTAAACCCTACCGCCGCCGTTGAAACAAGGCGAGCGGCGAGGGAACCGTGGATAACGGCGGGGAAGCGACGTCGCGCCATCCGGCCTCCTCTTGCGGTGGGAGAACGAATACTCCTGTGGCTCCGGCTGGCACTGCACCCTCACGAATGGCACACCGTACTCGATCGATTCGTTATCCTCTGGATGCTCGACCTTCGACCTGTACGCCCACCACCTCCGCCTGACTTTCACCTCGGGTGAATCTGTCTGCTCCATCACCTAGAGGAGATACTCGATGAACTTGAAGGACTGCGGCGCGACTGCCGTCGGGGAGTACATCGCCGCCCTCATTGTCGCCGTCTCGCTCTTTCGCATACTTTGCCACATGGCCCTCACCGTCCTCGAAATCTCCCACTGGTTGTCAAACCAAGTAAGGACCTCCTTCAACCTGGCTAACTTCGCCTGGTCGCTGCCGGTGATCTGCCCGATTCCCTGTTGCATCCTCTCCATAGATGTCCTTCTGAGAGGTCCGGTGCTAGCTTCGGAAGATGGGAGGAGAGACGATGGTCTTTCAATGGAGAAGATGGAGAGGAAAGGGGATGGTTTTGCAATGGAGAATAGGGAGAGGCGAGACGGTGGTTTTGGAATGGAGAAGATGGAGAGGACAGGGGGTGGTTTTCAATGGAGAAGAGGGAGAGGAGCGTGCGACAGTGATTTACAGGATTAGACGAGAGGGCCGGCGCGCTGTGACTGGATCAAAATCAAAATAAATTTTCCCTTCAATTAAGAAAGAGACCACACATTAACTAGTCTCCCTCATATTCTAGGTCATATTTGACCATGATTTTAACAAATAAAATATATGTTATACGTTGCAAAAATAATATAATTTGAAAGTACATTCAGATACGAACCAAACGATACATTTTTTTATGACATGCATTCACATTTTGCTTGTCAAATACAGTACGTGGTCAAACTTTGATCCAAAATACGCAAAACAAAAAAGTACTTCCAAGACCAGTGTGACGCCCCCGGCTTAATCGTGCACTAATCATACACACAAATGCAGACAATCAAGCCTAAGGACTCACTTGAAGGAATCACAACACAACTCTAAAACATAAATAAAGGCATACAAGCATTATATTACAAGCCAGGGCCTCGAGGGCTCGAATACATAAGCTTGATGTCAACAAGCATCAGCAGAAGCGTTAGATATCTGAGGACAGATATAAAAGAGAAACAGATAAGCCTTTAAGAAGGCGGTGCAAAACAAAAGCTACGGTTGAAAAGGCGCAGGCCTCCTGCCTGGGACCCTCCGAACCTACTCCTGGTCGTCAACCAACTCGTAGTAGTAACCACCCTCGGGGTAGTAGTAGCAGTTGTCGACGGGGGTAGCTGTCTCAGGGGCTCCGTCATCTGATTGCATCAAACGGATATGGGGAAAAAGAGGAAGCAAAGCAACCGTGATTACTCATCCGAAGTACTCAGCAAGCAAGGATCTACAATACATGTGCAACATTATCAAAGGAAGGTTGTATATGTGGACTGGGCTGCAGCAATGCTAGAATAGAGAGAAGGCCTAGTCCTATAGAAGACTAGCATCTTCAGCGGTCTAGCAACATTAGAAGAGTGTAGATCAGCACCATATATAGTACTAGTAGTGTTATCAACCTCGCCCAGAGATCCTTCCTTGACTCCCTGCGAGAAAGCAATCCCAGAGCCATACTATTCATTTCTCATCTCAACATTATGTTCTAGTTGTATCGATTGGGATACAACTCCGAGCGTCCGTTCCCGAGGATCCGGCTATGCATAGATTAGTTCTTCCCTGCAGGGGTGGACCAACTTACCCACCACGCTCGCTTAACTCTGGCCGGACACACTTTTCTGGGTCATGCCCGGCCTCAGCCAAACGACATGCCGCAGCCCTACCTAAAGCTCAGCAGAGAGGTCCCCGTCGGTCTATATCCTAAGTGCTCAGGGGTCTTGGGCCATTGCCCTGTGCACTCCGGGTCGCTGCGTGCAGGGCGAATCTCGGTACCACCACTACAGGATGGCGCCGGCCCAGCCGTGCCGCGATGCTGAACTGGACATCTGACAAAGCTTTCGGCTGATGCATACGACGCAGAGTACCCATGTTTATTCCTGCATGATGGTTAGTGCTATCGGGCCAAAGGCCCACTCAGATCAAATATCCAAATCGTTAGTGCATTGGTAGCATGCAGTAATGAGCAGAGACTCACGATCGATGTGACCCCATCGCCCCATCTCGAGGACTTGCGGCAAGGGCTAAGAATGCCCGGCCATGCCTCATAATTATCTCTCGGGTACCCTCCAGGTCAACCCAACTTCCCATCACTCACGGGTACCCTCCAGGTCAATCCAACTTCCCATCACTCGCGGGTACCCCTCAGGGCCGACCCGATGTCATCATGGTTCTGTGTTAAGTCAAAGTAACCATGTGTCCAAACACCAGGGGGAAACTGAAGGAATCACCCTAGATGGATTCCACCTGATGTAGTCGTTAAGGTGAACTTAGGAGGAATCACACTCGAGGTTCACACTTGAGGTGTTGCACGACGGCGTCGTAATCGGAAGTGGTGAAGGAGGAATCACCCTTGATGACCACGATCGAATAGCCATTGTACAGAGTTAACATCAGAAGTGCTAAACGAGGTATCACCCTTGGCACTCGATAGTAACGCTGCAGTGCCGTACAACTAAGGGGATGATGTGCGGTGCCGGGGCCTGGTTGTTGATCACGCTGATCGAGTCATCTGATAATCCAGCGGGGCAACTAGGACAAAGTGGGGTCTCTGGTGGGTCTCTATCCAGCCTATACTAAGCAGTTTAGGATAAGCAGGTAGGTATCAACAGCAGTTACAAAAACAGACTATGCATCAGAAATAGGATAAACAGTAGCAGCAGCAATTTCTAATGCAAGCATAAGAGAGAAAGAATAGGCGATATCAGCATGTTCAAAGGGGGGGGTGCTTGCCTGGAAGCTCTGCGGCAAGAGAAGGGTCGTCAACAATGTAGTCGAACTCCGGAGCTGCATCGGTCTCGGGGACTACATCGGTACTGGCATCTACCGAGAGAGAAGAGGGGGAAGAAACAAATAAATACACAGCAAACTTATGCAATACAGAGCATGCTATGCTAACGTGTAGTGCAGGGTTGCCTAAAAGCATGTCTAAACCATTTTAGTTATTTTTGGATTTAATTTAGAATTATTAACTGGTATATATGCACTATTCATCTACCAGAAATAGGCTAAAAGTTGCGGGTTCACCACCATAGAGGGTCCTGACACGGAAACAGATGGCACGGTCGGATTCGTCTCGTCTTTCTGAGCAACTTTCATATATAAAGTTTTTCGATCCGAGCTACGGTTTAATTTCTACTGATTTTAAAAGATTTAAACATTTTCTGGATTTATTCAAATTAACAGAAATGAAATATGACATCAGCATGATGTCAGGATTGCGTCAGCAGTCAACAGACCCACTGACTGGTCAAACTGACAGGTGGGGCCCACCTGTCAGCCTCTGTGGGTTTAACAGTGGGCTAAAAATAAACTAACAGACTAATTAGAGGGGTGGGGCCCAGGTGTCAGTGTCTATAATAATTGGCAGATTAATTTAAAAACCTAATTAACTTAATTAAGCGCAGGGGGCCCATTGGTCAGTGACAGGGGTGAATAGTGATCAGCGTTGACCCTGGTCAACGAAGTCAAAATGGGGTCCGGGGCCCACTGGCAGTGTCCCAGGGGTGGACCCCACACGTGCCAGCTCGGCGAGGCTGCCAGAGTCACGCCGGCGAGCGCATCTGCGGCGGCAGAGCGCCGGAGCAGCTCGGAAATGCGCCACAGGGCACCAAATCGCGCGCGGTTTGTTGCATTCGAATGAGGTCTCGATGTCGCATCGATCTACGGCAGTGGCACAGGCTAGAATGGCCGGAGTCGGGTGCCACATCAACGCCGGCGGACGGATCGTTCGGGCGGTGCTCGGGATCGGCAAGGCAGGGCACTAGGAGGCACGCGCGTGCGTGCGTTGGAATCGTAGGGAGGAGCTAAGCACGTCCACGTGCTCGAACGGTCATGACGGCGACTAGAACGATGGCGACGGACTCATCGGCGGCGTGGGGTTCGGCCATCTCCAATGTGGCATCTACGAGCTCGAGGAGAGATGGGGAGGAGAGGATTAGATGCTGCTGCTCACTGTGAGCCTGCAGATGTGCTCAAGCCTGCTCGGGGAGGCTCGTTGGCGGCGAATCGGCGACGGAGAAGAAGAAGCCCGAGGAGGAAGAAGAGGAAGTAGCGCACGCGGTGGGGGCTCCCGTCTCGCTCCGGTTGGTGCAGGGGAAGTAGCCGAGGATGACGCGTCGTTACGGCATGTCGGCGAGGCGAGGCGGTGACGGCGGCCGCGGGATCGAGCGGAGGACGGCGGCGACCGCGTCGGCCTCCTCTCCAGAACGAAGGAGAGGGAGAGGGAGAAGGGGAGAGTGGGCGAGGGAGAGTCAGGGGGATGGACGAGGGGGTCCTTATCCCCTCCTCGCTTCGGTGGGCGTCGCCGTGTCGATAAACGGACAGAGCGGTGGGCTGCGGCCATGGGAGCAGCGACACGCACAGGTGAGAGAGAGGGAGGAGGAAGAAAGAGGCCTAGTGGGCTGGGCCTCAGGCACTATGCACTTAGGCCCAGTGCACAGTGGCCTTTCTCTTTTTCTTCTCCAGTTTTCTATTTTTCTTTTTATTTAATAACATAGAGAGGAAATGAATTATTTGGGCAGTCTATTAACTCAAGAAAATCTTGGGAAGTGTCCCATTAAATCCCTTGTGATTTTAGACACTGCCACAAAAAGTTTGGGAAGTTTGGAATTCATTTGAATTTTTCAAAAATGAATAGGGCATTTAAAGTGCTGTTTTAGCACTGTTTTAAATGCTTAGACCCAAATGCAAATTGATGGTGATGTTGTTTTCCTTAACAACTAATGTTTTGGATTATTTGCTAGAGGGTGAACATTTTCGTGCAACTTTTGAACAACTTCATTTTGCACTTTGAATTTGAATTATTTTCGGAGAGGAATTTGAATGGAAGTGCTTAACCACTGAGATCATTATGATGCGAATGATGATGACTTGTCATGGTTAACACAAAGTCACAGTGCTTTATTACACAGGGGTGTTACAATTCTCCTCCTCTAAAAGAAATTCTCGTCCCGAGAATTCAGGAGGTAGAAGAAAAGAGGTCGGGGTATTCCGCTCGAAGATTATCCTCGCATTCCCAAGTGACTTCATCTTTAGTATGGTTTGACCATTGCAGTTCCAGGAACTTGGTAAACTTCTGACGGGTCCGACATTCAGCTTGATCAAGAATGCGGATCGGATGCTCTTTATAAGATAGATCATCTTGCAATTTGAGCAATTCATGGTCCACTGCTCGGTGCGGAGATTCCTTGAAGCAACAACGAAGTTGCGACACATGGAAGACGTCGTGGATATGAGAGAATTGCGGCAGCAACTCCAATTTTTATGCCACCTGACCACGTCTGGCGAGAATGCGAAAGGGACCAATGTAGCGTGGAGCTAACTTGCCCTTGATTCCAAAGCGGTGAGTGCCCTTCATAGGAGTGACTCACAAATAAGCTTGATCGCCAGGTTGATAGATCAAACCCCATTGTTTGCGATCGTAATTGCTCTTCTGGCGGTCCTGAGCCGCCTTGAGGTTTTCACGGATGATACGAACTTGCTCTTCTGCGTGTTGGATAATATCCGGGCCAACGAGCGGTCGTTCCCCAATTTCTGACCAGTTCAGAGGGGTTCGACACTTACGTCCATAAAGTACTTCAAAGGGTGCCATTTTCAAGCTGGCTTGATAGTTGTTGTTATAAGAGAACTCAGCATACGGGAGAGATTCTTCCCACTTCTTGCCGAAGGAAATAACACAAGCTCGCGGCATATCTTCAAGCACTTGATTGACTCGCTCGACTTGGCCTTGGGACTGGGGGTGATAAGCTGAACTCCAGGTAATATGAGTTCCCATAGCTTCTTGGAAACTTTCCCAGAACTTTGAGGTGAAAAGACCGCCACGGTCCGAACTGATCTCCTTCAGAATACCGTGGAGTCATTCAATTCTGGAGATATATAATTCTGCTAACTGACTAGCAGTGATCCTCTCTTTGACTGGCAGAAAGTGTGCAACCTTAGAAAGTTGGTCGACGACGACAAGAATAGCATCGTGACCCTTCTGTGATTTGGGAAGGCCAGTAATGAAATCCATTTGAACCTTATCCCATTTCCATAGAGGAATAGGAAGGGGTTACAGAATTCCAACAGGCTTCTGATGTTCTGCTTTAACGCGACGACACACACCACATTCAGCAACATATCGAGCAATATCCTGCTTAATTTTAGACCACCAGTACCTTTGACGGAGGTCACGATACATCTTGGTGCTACCCGGATGAATAGACAGCGGTGTATCATGTGCCTCCTTCATGACCTTGTCAGTCATAAGCTCGAAGCGAGGTATGACAATGCGGTCTCTGAAATACAAGGTTCCATCTTCAGACAGCGAGAAATCCCTGTACTTTTCAAGGTGAAGATCTTTGTTCATCAAATCAACTTCAGCATCTTTAGCTTGCGCACTCTTAATAGCCTTCTCAAGGTCTGGTTCAACAACCATGGTATTTAGGTCTCCTTGAGGAACTATCTCGAGATTTAGCTTTCGAAGCTCTTCATACAGGAGTGGTTGCTGTAGCTGGACTTCAAGTTCACAGCAGTAGGATTTACAGCTCAAAGCATCAACCATTACATTAGCCTTGCCAGGGGTATTAGAGATACCCAAATCATAGTCCGTAATGTTCTCCATCCATCTTTGCTGACGGAGGTTCAGAGATGGCTGAGTGAACAAGTACTTCAGACTTTTATGATCCGTATAGATCTCGCAACGATTACCGAGGAGGTAATGTCGCCATAACTTCAATGCATAGATGACAGCAGCTAGTTCTAGATCATGTACTGGATAGTTCTCTTCATGTGGACGCAACTGTCGAGAGCCATAAGCAATCACTTTACGCTCTTGCATTAGGACACAGCCTAATCCTTCACGGGATGTGTCGCAATAAATTACGAAGTCTTTGCGAGAATCTGGAGGAGCAAGTACTTGGGCAGATGTTAGCTTGTCCTTGAGTGTTTGAAAACTTTCCTGACATTTTTCTGTCCACTCAAACTTAACGCCTTTGTGAAGCAGATCAGTCAAAGGCTTAGCAATCTTTGAGAAATTCTCAACAAAGCGACGGCAATAGCTTGCAAGGCCGAGAAAACTTCTGACTTGCTTGACATTCTTCGGTGGAGTCCATTCAAGAATCGCTTGAACTCGTTCTGGGTTAACAGCAATGCCATCTTTGGAGATCACGTGGCCGAGATATGTCACTTCAGACAACTAGAATTCACACTTAGAATACTTGGCATACAGTTGATGTTCATGCAGCTTCTCCAGTACAAGCCGAAGATGTTCGGCATGTTCTTCTTCGTTCTTTGAATATACCAGAATATCATCTAGATAAAGCACGACGAATTTGTCGAGATAATCCATAAAGATGTAATTCATCAGGCGGGAGAATGTAGCTGGAGCATTAGTCAAGCCGAAAGACATGACAGTGTACTCATAAGAGCCATAACGGGTAACAAAGGCAGTCTTCGGAGTATCCTCTTCGTGAACACGGATCTGATGATAACCCAACTTCAAGTCAAGTTTAGAGAACACCAATGATGCAGCAAGTTGATCATACAGATCATTGATCCGAGGAAGTGGATACTTATTCTGTATGGTTGCCTGGTTGATAGGACGGTAATCTTGGACCAATCTATTCATACCATCTTTCTTCTTGACAAAGAGAGAAGGTGCTCCCCAGGCAGAGGAACTTGGATGGATAAAGCCTTTGCGGAGTGATTTGTCGATTTCCTCCTCAAGCTCAAGGAGTTCATGCGGCGGCATCTTGTATGGTCGCTTGGCAATAGGAGTAGTGCCCGGCTTCAAGTCTATGATGAATTCAATAGCTCTAGCAGGGGGTATTCCTGAAGTTCTTCTGGAAAGACATCTTCGAAATCATGAACGACTGGAATGTTCTCTATTCCCTCAAGAGGTGAGGCATTCAATGCATTCAGAACATATATCTGATTCTCGGCATCCTGAGCTGCTCGGACTGAGTATTGGACTGTCTGGCCAGAAGGGTGAGTGAGCTGGACTGTCTTGGTAGCACAGTCAATCAAACCACTATGGGCGGTCAACCATTCCATACCAAGAATGATGTCTATGTTGGAAGGTCCGAGTACAAAGAGAGAAGCCGGAAAAAGTAGACCTCCAATCTCGATTTGGTTGCGAGGGCATAACATTGTGGTTTGCCACTTGGATCCCGGAGATTGAATCGCTAAAGGAGTGGGTAATTTTTCCATGTGTAACTCGTGTGACTGAGCAAATTGTTGGGACACAAAAGCATGCGATGCTCCAGAATCAAAGAGGATAGTTGCTGGCACTGAATTAACGAGAAGGGTACCCATCACAATCTTTGGGGTTCACGAGCTTCTTCCATTTTGACATCAGTGACTTGACCACAATTCATAGCAGGCGGCCTGACACCATAGCTTCTGTTGCGATGGTTTCGACGGCCCTTTTTACGGTCAACAGGACGACGTGATGAATTCTGCGGCTGACCCTGATGACAGTTGAAAGCACGGTGCCCTGGCTGTCCACACTTATGGCATAAACCATCATTATGGGGACGAGCCACAGTGTTGGACTGTCCACCCTGACTTGTTAGCTGTCTCGGCGGTGAAGGCAGATGAGGTGCAACATAGGACGGCCTTGGTGTCAGAGCAGGTCGGTGATAAACATTGTGGGGGATCCAGACTCAACATTTCTGAGCAGGTCGACCCGAAGACGAACCAACATCACGACTGCGCTTGAGCGACTCCTGGTACTTAGCCAGACCAGTTTCAGCTCGGAAGGCTTGGCTGACAAGCGTCGCAAAGTCCGCACAATCAAGGACAACAAGTGCGAGGTTTATATCAGTACGCAGTCCTTCATGGAATTTCTCCTGCTTGCGTGCGTCAGTGCAGACGTCATCTTCGGCATAGCGGGATAATTCAAGGAATTTCCTCTGATATTCATCCACAGTCATTTTGTCCTGTATGAGTTTGCGAAATTCCCTCTTCTTCTGGTCCTTCAGACCTTGAGGAATGTGCCATGCACGAAAGGCGGTCTGAAATTTCTGCCAAGTGTTTACAGTTTCATCAGGCAACATACCCTTGTGGCTTTCCCACCATTGAGCAGCTAGGCCCTTCAAGTGGAATGTCGCAAAGGTGACGTAATTGTCAGGAGCAACATTAGCTGATTCCATCTCAAACAGGATGTCTCGGAGCCAGTCATCAGCATCCATAGGATTGGTGGAGTTGCGGAAAACAGATGGGTTGAGGCGCACGAAATCTTGAAGCGATATCGGACCAGGCTCTTGACGAGCATCATTGCGTTCCAAACGGTTCACCAAACTCTCGTTGAGCTGACGGCTCAATTCAAACTGCTGCATCATCGCGGCAATATAGGGTGGAGGTGGAGGATCTTCAGCCATCCTACTAAAAACAACAGGGATAGTTTAGTAATAACAACTGCATGTGTATGGAGTTATTCATGATGTATGACGGGAAATGAACAAGAAGGGCATTAGATATATGATAGTAGTCGTTAAAGACATACCAATCCATGCACAGAGTTAGATTCAAATGGATAGTACGAGCTCGGAAACGCTCGCAGCTAGACAAACTAGGCGGCGCGCAGGCACGCGGTGAGGAATACAACAACATGACCTAGCAAAGGCTACATCATGTCGGAGAAAACTATTGGAGCGAGGAATCTGCAAGTGACAACACAGGGTGCCCTCAATAAAAGGATCCTGCAAGCAGAACCTGGCCCACAATCTTGAAGAAAGGGGGTAATTTCAGAACTCCGGGTGGATATGATCACGAGAACCTAATGTTGGAGTTAGTAAAATTTTAACCCGAAAGGAAGAGAGATCAGAGTCCCAGAGTAAGGAAGAGGAACAAAAGATCCTAATACCACCCATTTGGCGACATGGGCCCGTAAGCCACTCAGCCATGTTAGTAAAACAATTTTGGACCACTAGACTCAACTTCGGCCAAGGAGTTGGAAAGGGGGGTTCCTACAGGCAGTCGGCTCTGATACCAACCTATGATGCCCCCGGCTTAATCGTGCACTAATCATACACGCAAATGGACACAATCAAGCCTAAGGACTCACTTGAAGGAATCACAAGACAACTCTAAAACTTAAATAAAGGCATACAAGCATTATATTACAAGCCAGGGCCTCGAGGGCTCAAATACATAAGCTTGATGTCAACAAGCATCAGCAGAAGCGTTAGATATCTGAGGACAGATATAAAAGAGAAACAGATAAGCCTTTAAGAAGGCAGTGCAAAACAAAAGTTATGATCGAAAAGGCGCAGGCCTTCTGCCTGGGACCCTCCGAACCTACTCCTGGTCGTCAGCCAACTCGTAGTAGTAACCACCCTCGGGGTAGTAGTAGCAGTCGTCGACAGGGGCAGCTGTCTCAGGGGCTTCGTCATCTGATTGCATCAAATGGATATAGGGAAAAAGAGGAAGCAAAGCAACCGTGAGTACTCATCCGAAGTACTCAGCAAGCAAGGATCTAAACTACATATGTAACATTATCAAAGGAAGGCTGTATATGTGGACTGGGCTGCAGCAATGCCAGAATAGAGAGAAGGCCTAGTCCAATCAAAGACTAGCATCTTCAGCGGTCTTGCAACATTAGAAGAGTGTAGATTAACACCATATATTGTACTAGTAGTGTTATCAACCTTGCCCAGAGATCCTTCCTCGACTCCCTGCGAGAAAGCAATCCCAGAGCCATACTATTCATTTCTCATCTCAAAATTATGTTCTAGTTGTATCGATCGGGATACAACTCCGAGCGTCCGTTACCGAGGATCCGGCCATGCATAGATTAGTTCTTCCCTGCAGGGGTGCACCAACTTACCCACCACGCTCGCTTAACTCCGGCCGGACACATTTTTCTTGGTCATGCCCAGCCTCGGCCAAACGACACGCCGCAGCCCTACCTAAAGCTCAGCAGAGAGGTCCCCGTCGGTCTATATCCTAAGCGCTCAGGGGTCTTGGGCCATCGCCCTGTGCACTCTGGGTCGTTGCGTGCAGGGCGAATCTCAGTACCACCACTACAGGATGGCACCGGCCCAGCCATGCCGCGATGCTGAACTAGATGTCTGACAGAGCTTTCAGCTGATGCATACGACGCAGAGTACCCATATTTATTCCCGTGTGATGGTTAGTGCTATCGGACCAAAGGCCCACTCAGATCAAATATCCAAATCGTTAGTGCATTGGTAGCGTGCGGTAACGAGCAGAGACTCATTATCGATGTGACCCCATCGCCCCATCTCGAGGACTTGCGGCAAGGGCTAAGAATGCCCGGCCACGTCTCGTAATTATCTCTCGGGTACCCTCCTGGTCAACCCGACTTCCCATCACTCGCGGGTACCCCTCAGGGCCGACTCGATGTCATCATGGTTCTGTGTTAAGTCAAAGTAACCATGTGTCCAAACACCAGGGGGAAACCCAAGGAATCACCCTAGATGGATTCCACCTGATGTAGTCATCAAGGTGAACTTAGGAGGAATCACCCTCGAGGTTCACACTTGAGGTGTTGCACGACGGCATCGTAATCGGAAGTGGTGAAGGAGGAATCACCCTTGATGACCACGACTGAATAGCCACTCTACATAGTTAACATCAGAAGTGCTAAACGAGGTATCACCCTCGGCACTCGATAGTAACGCTGCAGTGTCGTACAACTAAGGGGATGATGTGCAGTGCCGGGGCCTGGTTGTCGATCAAGCTGATCGAGTCATCTGATAATCCAGCGAGGCAACTTGGACAAAGTGGGGTCTCTGGTGGGTCTCTATCTAGCCTATACTAAGCAGTTTAGGATAAGCAGGTAGGTATCAACAGCAGTTACAAAAATAGGCTATGCATGAGAAATAGGATAAACAGTAGCAGCAGCAATTTCTAATGCAAGCATAAGCGGGAAGGAATAGGCGATATCGGCATGTTCAAAGGGGGGGTGCTTGCCTGGAAGCTCTGCGGCAAGAGAAGGGTCGTCAATAGTGTAGTCAAACTCCGGAGCTGCGTCGGTCTCGGGGACTACGTCGGTACTGGGATCTACCGAGAGAGAAGAGGGGGAAGAAACAGATAAATACATAGCAAACTTATGCAACACAGAGCATGCTATGCTAACGTGCAGTGCAGGATTGCCTAAAAGCATGTCTAAACCATTTTAGTTATTTTAGGATTTAATTTGGAATTATTAACCGGTATATATGCACTATTCATCTACCGGAAATAGGCTAAAAGTTGCGGGTTCACCTCCATAGAGGGTCCTGACACGGAAACAGATGGCACGGTCGGATTCGTCTCGTCTTTCTGAGCAACTTTCATATATAAAGTTTTTCGATCCGAGCTACGGTTTAATTTCTAATGATTTTAAAAGATTTAAACATTTTCTAGATTTATTCAAATTAACAAAAATGAAATATGACATCAGCATGATGTCAGCATTGCGTCAGCAGTCAACAGACCCGCTGACTGGTGAAACTGACAGGTGGGGCCCACCTGTCAGCCTCTGTGGGTTTAACAGTGGGTTAAAAATAAACTAACAGACTAATTAGAGGGATGGGCCCCAGGTGTCAGTGTCTATACTAATTAGCAGATTAATTTAAAAACCTAATTAACTTAATTAAGTGCAGGGGGCCCATTGGTCAGTGACAGGGGTGAGCAGTGATCAGCGTTGACCCTGGTCAACGAAGTCAAAGTGGGGTTCGGGGCCCACTGGCAGTGTCCCAGGGGTGGACCCCACGCGTGCCAGCTCGGCGGGGCCGCCGGAGTCACGCCAGCAAGCGCATCCATGGTGGCAGAGCGCCGGAGCAGCTCGAAAATGCGCCACAGGGCACCAAATTGCGCGCGGTTTGTTGCATTCAAATGAGGACTCGATGTCACGTCGATCTACGGCGGTGGTGCGGGCTAGAACGGCCTGAGTCGGGTGCCACATCGACGCCGGCAGACGGCTCGTTCGGGCGGCGCTTGGGATCGGTGAGGCAGGGCACTAGGAGGCACGTGCGTGCGTGCGTTGGGATCGCAGGGAGGAGCTGAGCACATCCACGTGCTCGAACGGTCATGGCGGCAACTAGAACGACGGCGACGGACTCATCGGCGGCATGGGGTTCGGCCATCTCCAACGTGGCGTCTACGAGCTCGAGGAGAGACGGGGAGGAGAGGGATTCGATGCGGCTGCTCACCGTGAGCCTGCAGATGTGCTCAAGCCTGCTCGGGGAGGCTCGTTGGCGGCGAATCGGCGACGGAGAAGAAGAAGCCCGAGGAGGAAGAATAGGAAGTAGCGCATGCGATGGGGGCTCCCGTCTCGCTCCGGTTGGTGCAGGGGAAGTAGCCGAGGACGGCGCGTCATTACGGCATGTCGGCGAGGCGAGGCGATGACGGCGGCCGTGGGATCGAGCGGAGGATGGCGGCGACCGCGTCGGCCTCTTCTCCAGAATGAAGGAGAGGGAGAGGGAGAAGGGGAGAGTGGGTGAGGGAGAGTCAGGGGGAATGGACGAGGGGGGTCCTTATCCCCTCCTCGCGTCGGTGGGCATCGCCGTGTCGACGAACGGACGGAGCGGCGGGCTGCGGCCATGGCCACGGCGACACGCACAGGTGAGAGAGAGGGAGGAGGGAGAAAGAGGCCTGGTGGGCTGGGCCTCAGGCACTGCGCACTTAGGCCCAGTGCACAGTGGCCTTTCTCTTTTTCTTCTCCAGTTTTCTGTTTTTCTTTTTATTTAATAACATAGAGAGGAAATGAATTATTTGGGCAGTCTATTGACTCGGGAAAAACTTGGGAAGTGTCCCATTAAATACCTGGTGATTTTAGACACTGCCACAAAAAGTTTGGGCAAATTTGGAATTCTTTTGAATTTTTCAAAAATGAATATGGCATTTAAAGTGCTGGTTTGGTACTGTTTTAAATGCTTAGACCCAAATGCAAATTGATGGTGATGTTGTTTTCCTTAACAACAAATGTTTTGGATTATTTGCTAGAGGGTGAACATTTTTCCACCAACTTTTGAACAACTTCATTTTGCACTTTGAATTTGAATTACTTTCAGAGAGGAATTTGGATGGAAGTGCTTAACCACTGAGATCATTATGATGCGAATGATGATGACTTGTCATGGTTAACACAAAGTCACAGTGCTTTATTACACAGGGGTGTTACAACCAGTGCCGCTCCACTCCTCTTAAACCACCGCCGCTCCTCTCCTGTTCCAATCCAAAACCAGCATCGCTCCTCTCCTCTTTCATTTCAAAACCACCGCCGCTCCTCTCCCGTTCTAATCCAAAATCAGCGCCGCTCCTCTCCTCTTCCATTCAAAAACCACCGCCGGCGAGTGAAGGTGATGCGGAGAAGTAGATCCATGGAGGAGTACAACCGATATGTGTGGCTCGTAGGCTGCGACCCTGTGATGCTAGCAAGGATGTTGGAGATACAGTCTTGCTTTGACAACCCAGAGCAATTAGCAGCGACGGCGACAGCGATGGCCAAATATTTGGAAAAGAGCGAAAAGGAGGCGATACACCGGGAGGGAGTCGCGCGAGAGTACATAGAGCTGCTCCTCTGGGCCATGGAGCAAACAGATTCACCGGATCCGATCATGAGGCTGCGGTGGTGGGAGTATCGATCCAAGATGGAGCATCCACCCGAGATTGAAGGATCGAGCATCTACACGGTGCCGTTTGTGAGGGTGTCGTGGCAGAGCGAGCCGGTGGAGTCTTCGTCGACGGAACCCAACTACAAGAGGAGAAAAACTGTTGGCGCGACGATGCTTCCCCACCATCCTCTCCCTCGCCGTTCACCTCATCCCACGGGGCGGCTGTCTATGGCCGAGGAATAGGAGGGGACTCCCCCCCTCCCACCCCCAAATATTCTGAGGAGGAGCTTAGGGTTGTCAGTATTTGCAGGTTGTGAATTGTGTTTTGTGTTGTGTATTTTGAGTGTACTTTCAGATATGAATGTCTTTTGAATTTCAGATTTGCAGTATTGAGCATATGAAGTATTTTGTGAATTCTAGAGATCTATTTTTAGCACTTTAAAAAATGTAGTTTCATATAAAAGTGTAGACAATGTGATTCTCAGAGAAGAAACTGCAAGTTTCAGTTTCAGATAAGAAACTGCAAGTTTCAGAGGCAGAGCATTTATATTAACATGCCCTTTTCAAACAGGGATAAAATCATGTTGGAAGTTTTATTCATGGTCGAAAATGGAACTACTAGCCAGTTAACATCATGCTAATCAACATTCATGCATAGCACATCTTCATATGATGCACAGTCAAAAAGATATGCTATTTTCAAAATGCCCACACAATGTTGAGTGTGCGAAAGACAGAAACCGAGGGACGAAGTTTTGGCAAGTGTTGGAGGTGGTGAGCGTAGATGACAATGGGCACCCACATGTCAGAGACAGAGGCAAAAATTTGTGGATATTTTCACTGCATCAGGTGGAATCGAACCCAGGTGGAGCAATGGTTGGGGAGTGGAAACTTGGCCACTGGGCTACTCCAGCACTTTCGCTAGAAATTAGGCACAACATCTACCACTACTGTAGCATGTCTTCCCCGACTCCGGTGCGTTCTCGTCCGGGGCCTGGACGTCATCCTACGCCTTTGTGCGCTCACCGCGGCGCCGCTGTCTGCCATTGTGGACATGCTCAACAACCGAGAGGAATTTGGAGAGGACTGTACGTGGAGAGGCGGATAGTCGGGACCCACCAGGTTCATGGTCGTACATAAGCAAGTGCCTCATTGAAAAAATATACTTCCTCCTAATGCTATACTGACGTTGGGGGCCACGAGTTTGTCAACGTAGTTACTAAAGGAGATAAATTTACAACGAAGCTAGTCATTGGGGAGCTGGCAGGTATCATTTATTATCAATGGGCCAAAAAGTATCAACTGGGTTGTGGGCTGCCCAGTCTAGGCTTTCTTTTTTAACATGTGCAGCCCACTACATGTCGGTTTGTATTTTTTTGAGGGCCATCATGTATCGACCAGCCTATGGCCCTCCCATCCTAGGTTCTATTTTTTTCTTAAACATCTGCAACCCAACTTATGTATTTTTTTGAAGAAAACACAGAGGTCTGTTCTATTTTTCTATATAAGAATAGGAACGACAGGTCCAACTTATGCTTCCCTTCTAACTATATTATATATATTTATGTTATTTTATAAGTTATTATATATTATTATTATTATCATCATATATTTAACAGATACTTACATATATAAGAAAAAAAATATCCCACGTATTGCGAACTTATAAAAATAAATGTTAAACAATAAAATCCTGGGTTTTTTTACATTAAGGTCAATGAAAATCTAGGTGATTGTGTACAAAAGCTTGGTAAGATTTAAGGACCAATGTAAATAAAGCACTTATTATTTAAATATATTTATAACAAAATGCTCAGCCCTGTATATTTTTTGATAACATTGCTGCGCCCAACCCAACATTACAATTAGAACCAGCCTAGCAAAATCGTGTATTTCGAGAAAGTGCAAATGGGATGTAATTTTTTAGGAAAAAATAAATGGGCCACATGGACGCTACATTATTTGTTCACCCAGCCCAGCAAATTTGTGTTTTTCGAGAAAGAGCAAATGGGCTATAGTTTTTTAGAAAAAAATAAATGGGCTGCATGGACGCTACATTATTTGTTCACCCGGCCAGCAAATGGACTGTAAATTCTAAAAAATGGATTGAATATGTGCGACATTTTTGGAGGCTGAAATGTGGGCAAATAGGTGTTGTCAACTTAGTCAACAAATGATTCTGATATCGATAGCCGTTGGATGTAAATCCAACGGCCGGCATTCATCTTCAATCTCTCGTCTTATTCCTCCAGCGCCGCTGGGACCACCTGCTCCCGCCTCCGGCTACTAGCAGCTCTACTTAGCACGCTTCGCTGTGAAGCGCTACCCCACCGCCGGCCAAGCCATCCCTCCAAACCTCCTGTTATTCTCTGATATGTCTCCAATGTATCTATAATTTTTTATTGTTCCATGCTATTATATTATCTGTTTTGGATGTTTTATATGCATTAATATGCTATTTTATATTATTTTTGGGACTAACTTATTAACCTAGAGCCCAGTGCCAGTTTCTGTTTTTTCCTTGTTTTTGAGTTTTACAGAAAAGGAATATCAAACGGAGTCCGAACGGAATAAAACTTTACGATGATTTTTCTTGGACCAGAAGACACACGTAGGACTTGGAGAGGAAGTCAGAAGAGTCCCGTGGGCACCACGAGCCCTCAGGGCGTGCCCTAGGGGGTGCACCCCTGGCTTGTGGGCGCCACGGGAGTCCTCCAACCCTAATCTTTGGCCTATAAATTCAGAAATATTCCCAAACGACCAGAAGCATCCACCAAAATACTTTTCCACCGCCGTAACCTTCTGTACCCATGAGATCCCATCTTGGAGCCTTATCCGGCATCTTGCCGGAGGGGGATTCGATCAAGGAGGGCATCTACATCAAGTCTATTGCCCTTTCGATGAAGCGTGAGTAGTTTACCTCAGACCTATGGGTCCATAGCTAGTAGCTAGATGGCTTCTTCTCTCTCTTTGATTCTCAATACCATGTTCTCCTCGATGTTCTTGGAGATCTATCTGATGTAATATTCTTCTGCGGTGTGTTTGTCGAGATCCGATGAATTGTGGATTTATGATCAGATTATCTATGAATATTATTTAAATCTTCTCTGAATTCTTATATGCATGATTTGATATGTTTGTATTTCTCTTCGAATTATCGGTTTGGTTTGGCCAACTAGATTGGTTCTTCTTGCAATGGGAGAGGTGCTTAGTTTTGGGTTCAATCTTGCGGTGTCCTCACCTAGTGACAAAGTAGGGGTAGCAAGGCACGTATTTGTATTGTTGCCATCAAGGGTAAAAAGATGGGGTTTTCATCATATTGCTTGAGTTTATCCCTCTACATCATGTCATCTTACTTAAGGCATTACTCCGTTCTTTATGAACTTAATACTCTAGATGCATGCTGGATAGCAGTCGATGTGTGGAGTAATAGTAGTAGATAGAGAATCGTTTCAGTCTACTTGACACGGACGTGATGCCTATATGCATAATCATTGCCTTGGATATCGTCATAACTTTGTGCTTTTCTATCAATTACTCGACAGTAATTTGTTCACCCACCATATTATTTGCCTTCAAGAGAGAAGCCTCTAGTGAAACCTATGGCCCCCGGGTCTATTTTCCATCATATATTTTCAGATCTATAAAGCAAAAAAACCCAAAAATACCTTGCTGTAATTTATTTACTTTTATTTTGTTTTATGTTTTAGTAATCTTTTATATCTATCTCTATCAGATCTCATCCTTGCAAGTGACCGTGAAGGGATTGACAACCCCTTTATCGCGTTGGGTGCAAGTGTTTGATAGTTTGTGCAGGTGCATAGATTGGGGACTTGCTTGTATCTCCTACTGGATTTGATACCTTGGTTCTTAACTGAGGGAAATACTTATCTCTACTTTGCTGCATCACCCTTTCCTCTTCAAGGGAAAAACCAACGCAAGCTCAAGAAGTAGCAGGAAGAATTTCTGGCACCGTTGCCGGGGAGATCTACATCAAGCCTACCAAGTACCCATCATAAACCCTCATCTGTTGCATTACATTATTCGCCATTTGCCTCTCGTTTTCCTCTCCCCCACTTCTAAAATGATTTTCAGAAAAAACACAAAAAGATTTGCCTTTTATTCGCCCTTTTTCCGTTCATCTTTTCGTTTGCTTCTTTTGGTTGCTCGTTTGTTAGATTGCTTGCTTCATTATGATGTCTCAAGAAAATACCAAGTTGTGTGACCTTTCCAATACTAATAATAATGATTTTATTAGTACTCCAATTGCTCCCGCCACTAGTGCGGAATCTTATGAAATTAATGCCGCTTTGCTAAATCTTGTTATGAAAGATCAATTTTCTGGCCTTCCTAGGGAAGATGCCGCATCCCATCTAAATACTTTAGTTGAATTGTGTGATATGCAAAAGAAGAAAGATGTGGACAATGATATTGTTAAATTGAAGCTATTTCCGTTCTCACTACGAGATCATGCTAAAACTTGGTTTTCATCTTTGCCTAAAAATAGTATTGATTCATGGAATAAGTGTAAAGATGCTTTTATTTCCAAGTATTTTCCTCCCGCTAAGATCATCTCCCTTAGGAATGACATAATGAATTTTAAGCAACTTGATCTTGAACATGTTGCACAATCTTGGGAGAGGATGAAATTGATGATAAGAAATTGCCCTACTCATGGTTTAAGTTTATGAATGATCATAAAAAAAATGCCGGATTGAATTTTGCAGAAATCTTTTAGATTCGGCCATGGGAGGTACTTTTATGGAAATCACTTTAGGAGAAGCTACTAAACTCCTAGATAATATTATGGCTAATTACTCTCAATGGCATACCGAAAGATCTTCTACTAGTAAAAAAGTGCATGCGATTGAAGAAATTAATACTTTGAGTGGAAAGATGGATGAACTTATGAAATTGTTTGCTAGTAAGAGTGCCCCAATTGATCCTAATGATATGCCTTTGTCTACTTTGATTGAGAACAATAATGAATCTATGGATGTGAATTTTCTTGGTAGGAACAATTTTGGTAATAACGCGTATAGAGGTAATTTCAACCCTAGGCCGTTTCCTAGTAATTCCTCTAATAATTATGGTAATTCCTACAAAAATTCTTATGGAAATTATAATAAGATGCCCTCTGATCTTGAAAACAATATTAAAGAATTTATTAATTTGCAAAAAGTTTTCAGTGCTATGGTTGAAGAAAAATTGCTCAATATTGATGATTTGGCTAGGAACGTTGATAGAATTTCTCTTGAGATTGATTCTTTCAAAATTAGATCTATGCCACCGAAGCATGATATTAATGAATCTCTTAAAGCTATTAAAATTTCTATTGATGAGTGCAAAGGAAGAACCGCTAGGATGCGTGCTAAGCGAGATTGGTTAGTTAAAGCGTGTTCTTCGATTTCTTGTGATAATAATGATGAGGATCTTAAAGTTATTGGTGTGACTTCTATTGAATATTTGTTTTCTAATATAAATCTTGATAAATATGGGACTAGAGATGGGTCAACTTTAGCTAGAAGGCGTCCCAATGATTCGGAGTTTTTAGATATTAATGCAAAAATTGATAAAAGTGGGATTGGAGAGGTCAAACTTTAAGTAGCAATGAACCCACTCTTTTGGATTTCAAGGATTTTAATTATGAAAATTGTTCTTTGATAGATTGTATTTCCTTGTTGCAATCCATCTTGAATTCTCCTCATGCTTATAATCAAAATAAAGCTTTTACTAAACATATCGTTGAAGCTATGATGAAATCTTTTGAAGAAAAAATTGAGTTGGAAGTTTCTATCCCTAGAAAGCTTTATGATGAGTGGGAACCTACTATTAAGTTTAAAATTAAAGATTATGAGTGCCATGCTTTGTGTGATTTGGGTGCTAGTGTTTCCATGATTCCAAAAACTTTATGTGATGTGCTAGGTTTTCGTGAATTTGATGATTGTTCTTTAAATTTGCATCCTGTGGATTCCACTATTAAGAAACCTATGGGAAGAATTAATGATGTTCTTATTGTTGCAAATAGTAATTATGTGCTCGGAGATTTCATTGTGCTTGATATAGATTGCAATCCTACATGTCCTATTATTCTTGGTAGACCTTTCCTTAGAACGATTGGTGCAATTATTGATATGAAAGAAGGAAACATTAGATTTCAATTTCCGTTAAGGAAGGGCATGGAACACTTTCCAAGAAAGAAAATTAAGTTTCCATATGAATCTATTATGAGAGCTACTTATGGATTGCATACCAAAGATGACAATAACTAGATCTATGTTTTATGCCTAGCTAGGGGCGTTAAACAATAGCGCTTGTTGGGAGGCAACCCAATTTTATTTTTATGTTTTTTGTTTTTGGTTCTGTTTTTCAATAAATACACATTATTACCTCTGTAGTAATTGTGTTTTGGTGTTTTAATTAGTGTTTGAGCCAAGTAAGACATTTGGGATGGCTTACGGTGATAGTTGATTTGATCTTGCTGAAAAACAGAAACTTTTGCGTCCAGTAACAGAACTGTTTAAATTCACTCGAGCGTGGAAAAACCATGAATTTTTTACACAAGATTTATATAAAAATTCCCTCTGTTTTAATAATGTTTAAAAAATTTTGGAGTTACAGAAGTATTAGAACAATTCAGATCTTCGCAGACTGTTCTGTTTTTGACAGATTCTGTTTTCTATGTGTTGTTTGCTTATTTTAATGAATCTATGGGTAGTATCGGGGGGTATGAACCATGGAGAAGTTGGAATACAGTATATATTACACCAATATAAATAAATAATGAGTTCACAACAGTACCAAAAAGTGGTGATTTATTTTCTTATACTAACGGATCTCATGAGTTTTCTGTTGAGTTTTGTGTTGTGAAGTTTTCAAGTTTTGGGTAATGATTTGATGGACTATGGAATAAGAAGTGGCAAGAGCCTAAGCTTGGGGATGCCCAAGGCACCCCAAGATAATATTCAAGTACAACCAAGCATCTAAGCTTGGGGATGCCCCGGATGGCATCCCCTCTTTCATCTTCGTCTATCGGTAAATTTACTTGAGGCTATATTTTTATTCACCACATGATATGTGTTTTGCTTGGAGCGTCTTGTATGATATGAGTATTTGCTTTTTAGTTTGCCACAATCATATTTGCTGTACACACCTTTTGAGAGGGACACGCATGAATCATGAATTTATTAGAATACTCTATGTGCTTCACTTATATCTTTTGAGCTAGGCAATTTTGCTCTAGTGCTTCACTTATATCTTTTTAGAGCACGGCGGTGGATTTATTTTATAGAAATTGTTGAACTCTCATGCTTCACTTATATTATTTTGAGAGTCTCTCTAAACAGCATGGTAATTTGCATAGGTTATGAACTTAGTCCTAATATGATGGGCATCCAAGAGGGATATAATAAAAACTTTCATATAAAGAGCATTGAATACTATGAGAAGTTTGATTCCTTATGATTGTTTTGAGATATAAAGATGGTGATATTAGAGTCATGCTAGTGAGTAATTTTGGATTGGTAGAAATACTTGTGTTAAAGTTTGTGATTCCCGTAGCATGCACGTATGGTGAACCGTTATGTGATGAAGTTAGAGCATGATTTATTTATTGATTGTCTTCCTTATGAGTGGCGGTCGGGGACGAGCGATGGTATTTTCCTACCAATCTATCCCCCTATGAGCATGCGCGTAGTACTTCGTTTCGATAACTAATAGATTTTTGCAATAAGTATGTGAGTTCTTTATGACTAATGTTGAGTCCATTGATTATACGCACTCTCACCCTTCCACCATTGCTAGCCTCGCTAGTACCGCGCAACTTTCGCCGGTGCATTACTCCCACCATATACCCTTCCTCAAAACAGCCACCATACCTACCTATTATGGCATTTCCATAGCCATTCTGAGATATATTGCCATGCAACTTCCACCGTTCCGTTTTATTATGACACGCTCCATTATTGTCATATTGCTTTGCATGATCATGTAGTCGACATAGTATTTGTGGCAAGGCCACCATTCATATTTTTTATACATGTCTCTCATGATCATTGCACATCCTGGTACACCACCGGAGGCATTCATATAGAGTCATATTTTTGTTCTAAGTATCGAGTTGTAAGTAAATAAAAGTGTGATGATCATCATTATTAGAGCATTGTCCCATGTGAGGAAAGGATGATGGAAGCTATGATTCCCTCACAAGTTGGGATGAGTCTCCGGAATTTAAAAAAAAATAAAAGAGGCCAAAGAAACTCAAATAAAAAAAAGAGAAAAAAATGAGAGAAAAGTGAGAAGGGGCAATGCTACTATCCTTTTACCACACTTGTGCTGCAAAGTAGCACCATGATCTTCATGATAGAGAGTCTCATATGTTGTCACTTTCATATACTCGTGGGAATTTTTCATTATAGAACTTGGATTGTATATTCGAATGATGAGCTTCCTCAAATTGCCCTAGGTCTTCGTGAGCAAGCGAGTTGGATGCACACCCACTTAGTCTCTTTTTGAGCTTTCATAAACTTATAGCTCTAGTGCATCTGTTGCATGGCAATCCCTACTCACTCACATTGATATCTATTGATGGGCATCTCCATAGCCCGTTGATACGCCTAGTTGATGTGAGACTATCTCCTTCTTTTTGTCTTCTCCACAATCAACATATTCTATTCCACCTATAGTGCTATATCCATGGCTCACGCTCATGTATTGCGTAAAAGTTGAAAAAGTTTGAGAACATCAAAAGTATGAAACAATTGCTTGGCTTGTCATCGGGGTTGTGCATGATTTAATACTTTGTGTGATGAAGATGGAGCATAGCCAGACTATATGATTTTGTAGGGATAACTTTCTTTGGCCATGTTATTTTGAGAAGACCTGATTGTTTTATTAATATGCTTGAAGTATTATTGTTTTTATGTCAATATTATACTTTTATTTTGAATCTTATGGATCTGAATATTCATGCCACAATAAAGAAAATTACATGGATAAATATGTTAGGTAGCATTCCACATCAAAAATTCTGTTTTTATCATTTACCTACTCGAGGACGAGCAGGAATTAAGCTTGGGGATGCTTGGTACGTCTCCAACGTATCTATAACTTTTTATTGTTCCATGCTATTATATTATCTTTCTGGATGTTTTATATGCATTAATATGCTATTTTATATTATTTTTGGGACTAACTTATTAACCTAGAGCCCAGTGCCATTTTCTGTTTTTTCCTTGTTTTTGAGTTTTACAGAAAAGGAATATCAAACGGAGTCCAAACGGAATAATGCTTTACGATGATTTTTCTTGGACCAGAAGACACACGTAGGACTTGGACAGAAAGTCAGAAGAGTCCCGAGGGCTCCACAAGACCTCAGGGCATGCCCTAGTGGGCGCGCCCCTGGCTTGTGGGCCCCACGGGAGTCCTCCAACCCTAATCTTTGGCCTATAAATTCAGAAATATTCCCAAACGACCAGAAGCGTCCACCAAAATACTTTTCCGCCGCCGTAACCTTCTGTACCCGTGAGATCCCATCTTGGGGCCTTTTCCGGCATCTTGCCGGAGGGGGATTCGATCACGGAGGGCTTCTACATCAACTCTATTGCCCTTCCAATGAAGCGTGAGTAGTTTACCTCAGACCTACGGGTCCATAGCTAGTAGCTAGATGGCTTCTTCTCTCTCTTTGATTCTCAATACCATGTTCTCATTGATGTTCTTGGAGATCTATCCGATGTAATATTCTTTTGCGGTGTGTTTGTCGAGATCCGATGAATTGTGGATTTATGGTCAGATTATCTATGAATATTATTTGAATCTTCTCTGGATTCTTATATGCATGATTTGATATCTTTGTATTTCTCTTAGAATTATCGGTTTGGTTTGGCCAACTAGATTGGTTCTTCTTGCAATGGGAGAGGTGCTTAGTTTTGGGTTCAATCTTGCGGTGTCCTCACCTAGTGACAAAGTAGGGGTAGCGAGGCACGTATTTGTATTTTTGCCATCAAGGGTAAAAAGATGGGGTTTTCATCATATTGCTTGAGTTTATCCCTCTACATTATGTCATCTTACTTAAGGCGTTACTCCGTTCTTTATGAACTTAATACTCTAGATGCATGCTGGATAGCGGTCGATGTGTATAGTAATAGTAGTAGATGCAGAATCGTTTCGGTCTACTTGACATGGACGTGATGCCTATATGCATAATCATTGACTTGGATATCGTCATAACTTTGCATTTTTCTATCAATTGCTCGACAGTAATTTGTTCACCCACCGTATTATTTGCCTTCAAGAGAGAAGCCTCTAGTGAAACCTATGGCCCCCGGGTCTATTTTCCATCATATATTTTCAAATCTATAAACCAAAAAAACCCAAAAATACCTTGCTGCAATTTATTTACTTTTATTTTGTTTTATGTTTTATTAATCTTTTATATCTATATCTATCAGATCTCATCCTTGCAAGTGACCGTGAAGGGATTGACAACCCCTTTATCACGTTGGGTGCAAGTGTTTGATTGTTTGTGCAGGTGCATAGATTGGGGACTTGCTTGTATCTCCTACTGGATTTGATACCTTGGCTCTTAACTGAGGGAAATACTTATCTCTAATTTGCTGCATCACCCTTTCCTCTTCAAGGGAAAAACCAACGTAAGCTCAAGAAGTAGCATTCTCCGCCGACTGCAGAACCACGCCACACTAGAACCAGTTAACCCTCGTACACCTCTCCGTCTGCGACTCCACTGCCGCGTCCTCCCATCACCGGCTCATTGCCATCCGGGGCCTCGCCGTCGTCCACCACCTTGGTGCACTCGGCGCGGAGTGGTCAACATGGTCAACAAATGAGAGTCATCGGAAGAGGACTGTACATGGAGAAGCTGACATTGGGGACGCACTAGGTCCATGGACGCAAGCATGCAACCGCCTCCTTATTACGCGAAAATAAAATTATTCCTCCCCCTAAAAGCTGGGACCCACCACGTATATCTTCGCTAGGAAGGAAGTGCGTCCTTATTCCTGCCCCTGACAGCTGGGACCCACCAACAACATCTTTGCACGCAAGGAAGTGCCTCCTTATTACGGGCAAAAAATATATGATTCCACCCCTGACTACTGGGACCCGCCAGCTATATATTCGCACGCAAGGAAGTACCTCCTTATCCTGCCTGACAGCTGGGACCCACCTGGTCGAAGCATACATAGCGTTGTCTGTGTACATAACGGTCGATCGGTCTGTCTGCCACGATGAACCGTGGCCGAGTAAGGAGCTGTAGCAGTTCAGGCAGTCCCGTCTAAATCATGTACACATACGACAGCTACACTGCAAAAAAGACGGCCACGTACGTACATACAGGCATGGTCTCAAACGCGTACAGCGATGGTGTCCTGTTCATCGGCAACCAACCGGCTGGGTCGGAACGGAGGAAACAGCGTCGTGTTCATCGGGAGGCAACCGACTGGGTCGGAATATGTCCTGTTCATCGGGAGCCAACCGGCTTGGACGGAACAACCGAAATGAGGTCTGGCGTACCGCAGAACGGAGGAAACGGCCTTCTGTTCGAGTGGCTGCGGTCGAAACGGGGTGCTGTTGATCGGGAAGGGTGTGGCATACCGCAAAACGGAGGAAACGGACTTATGTTGGAGCGCCTACGGTCAAAACAGGGTCCTGTTCATCGAGAGGGGTGTGGCGTACCGCAAAACGAGACTCCACGGGCTACTGTTCATCCACCGTCTACTGCCTCGCTCCAGCCTCCACGGGGGCTACTGTTCATCCACCATCGCCTTCCTCTAGCCTTCACCTGCTACTGTTCAACCACCATCGACTTCCTCCTGCCTCCACCAGCTACTGTTCAACCAGCCCTCCACGGGGTCCTGTTCATCCAGCCTCCACCGGCTACTGTTCAACCAGCCCTCCACGGGGTCCTGTTCAACCAGCCCTCCACGGGGTCCCTCCACCGGCTATTGTTCATCCACCCCACCTCCTCGATCGGGGTCCTGTTCATCTAGCGACAATGGCCTCTACTACCACGGGGTCATGTTCATCCAACCCCCACCGGGAACTGTTCATCCAACCCCCAACAACGGCCACTGTTCATCAAGAGGCAGCAGCAGGTTCGATCGGCTTCAGTTAGCAGCAGTAGCAAAGGAATTGCTCGAGTTCAGTTAACAGCCAAGGGATCGATCGCTCGGGTTCAGTAACGTAGCTAGTGCAATTGCTCGGGTTCAGTTAGAGCCCAACGCCTCACACACGCGCACGTACGTGTACGAGAGAAACACGCAAACCTCCATGCATCTCTTGGCCCCGACCACCCACCGTAACCGGGAACTCCTCGAAATTTTCCTCGCCCTCGCTTCTACCACGATTTTTTCCATCATGGACGGCCCAAAGAATGTCATGCAGGTGCGTCCCCGGCCTGCCCAGGACAAAAAGCCCATTTTCTGTCATGATTTTTTCATAGAAGTAGGAGCCCACCACATCTATGATGATACGTGCTTTTGTCAAAATTATCGTCGTAGAAGTGCCATAAGCATGACAGGAAAAAAATTCGTTTGGCCCAAAATGTCATGGATGTGTCTTTTTTTTGTAGTGTGAACCCTTGCGAGGCGTTTGCTTACTGAACCCAAGCAATTGCAAGCTACGTACTGAACACGAGGGATCGATCCCACTACGTACTGAAGTCGATTGATCCATCCCTTCGTTGCTAACTGAACCTGAGCGATTCCTTCGCTGCTAACTGAAGCTGGTAGGTTCCTTTGCTGCTAACTGAATCCGATCGATCCTTCTCGCTGCTCACTGAAGCAGATCAAGCCCCCATGCGAGATGTAGCCAGCCGGTGTGTTGCGTTGCCTCTGGATGAACAGTGCATGTTGCTGCCGCGCGCGCGATACGTAGAAACGAGTCGAGACGTGTGGTGAGTCCAGCCGGTTGGTTGGGTGGGGATGAATAGTTCCTATTGCTACCACCCGCTCGTACGTACGTGTACGCCCCACCCCAGCCGGTGGGGGTTGGATGAACAGGACCCCGTGGTAGTAGGCGGTTGCCGCTGGATGAAGAAGACCCCGAGGAGGCCGCCACACCCCAGTCGGTTGGGGGTAGATGAACAGGACCCCGTGGAGGCTCTATGAACAGTAATCAGTGGAGCCTGGAGGACGACGGTGGATGAACATTGGCCCGTGGAGTCCCGTTTTGCTGTACGCCACACCCCTCCTGATGAACAAGACCCCGTTTCGACCGTAGGTGCTCCAACAGAAGTTCGTTTCCTCCGTTTTGCGGTACACCAGACCCCTCCCGATCAACAGGATCCTGTTTTGACTGTAGGCGCTCAAACAGAAGTTTGTTTCCTCCGTTTTACAGTACGCCAGACCCCTCCCGATGAACAGGATCCCATTTCAAACGTAGGTGGTCGAACAGAAGGCCGTTTCCTCCATTTTGCGGTATGCCAGGCCCCATTTCGGTTGTTCCGTCCAAGCCGGTTGGCTCCTAATGAACAGGACGCATTTCGTTGCCTCCCAATGAACACGGCGCAGTTTCTCTGTTTCGACCCAGCAGGTTGGCTGCCGATGAACAGGACGCGGTTGCTGCCGTCCGTTGCCTCTCCATGTACACGAGCCCTGGCCGTACGTATGTGCGAGTAGGCATTCGAGACCTCGCCCGTATATATGTATGTGGCCATATTTTTTGGCATGTGGTTGTACATACGTGTACACAGTTTAGAAGGGACTGCCTGAACTGCTACGTCGGGGGCCCTAATACTACACATGTCGCTGCTTGCTCGGTCATGGTTCATCGTTGCAGAGAGATCGATCGACCAGTATGTACGTACACGTTCATGACCAGACAAACAACGCTACGTACACTTCGACCGGGTGGGTCCCAGCTGTCAGGGAGGATAAGGACGGATGTCCTTTCGTGCGAAGATATAGCTGGTGGGTCCCAGCTGTCAGGGGGAGGAATCATTTTTTTCATGTAATATGGAGGCACTTCCTTGCGTCCGAAGATGTAGTTGGTGGGTCCAGCTGTCAGCGTCACCGTGTACAGTCGTCTTCCGACGACTATCGTTCGTTCACCACGTTGATCACGTCGCGCCGAGAGCACCAAGGAGGTGGACGACGGTGAGGCTTAGGAAGGGAACGACCCGGAGCTCGGGAAGACTCGGTAGTGGTTGCCCATGATAACCCACAAGTATATAGGGGATCAATTGTAGCCTTTCTCGATAAGTAAGAGTGTTGAACCCAACGAGGAGCTAAAGATAGAATTTATATTCCCTTCAAGTTCTATCGACCACCGATACAACCCTACGCGCACTTAACGTTCGCTTTACCTAGAACAAGAATAAAACTAGAAGTACTTTGTAGGTGTAGTAGGATAGGTTTGCAAGATAATAAAGAGCACGCAAATAAAAGTTAGGGACTGTTTAGGTAAAGAAACAATTAAGTTAGTTTTAGTAGAGAGCTTTTTGTAACACAAGAAAGTTATTTGTCCCTAGGCAATCGATAACTAGACCGGTAATCATTATTGCAATTTTATATGAGGGAGAGGCATGAGCTAACATACTTTCTCTACTTGGATCATATGCACTTATGATTGGAACTCTAGCAAGCATCCACAACTACCAAAGATCATTAAGGTAAAACCCAACCATAGCATTAAGTATCGAGTCCTCTTTACTCCCATACACAACAACCCACCTACTCGGGTTTGTGTTTCAGTCACTCACGCAACCCACTATAAGCGAATCATGAACATATTGCAACACCCTATAGCGGGAATCCCTCACGCTTGCGCGACACAAAGGGCACCATAGGACAGCACCAAAATAAAACATACAACTCAAATCAATCACGATCATCAATCAACCCATAGGACAAAACGAATCTACTCAAACATCATAGGATAGCCACATATAATTGGATAATAATATGTAGCATTGAGAACCATGTTTAAGTAGAGACTACAGCGGGGAGAAGATGTGTTACACCGCTGCATAGAGGGGGATAAAGTTTGTGTTGACGGTAGTGAGATTGTTGGTGTAGATCGCCGTCACGATGATTGCCCCGGCGGCGTTCCAGCGCCACCGGCAGAGAGGGGGAGAGAGCCCCCCTCCTTCTTCTTCTTCCTTGACCTCCCCCTAGATAGGAGTAGGGTTTCCCCTCTGGTCCTTGGCCTCCATGGCGGCGGAGGGGGGGATCCCCTCCGAGATTGGATCTATCTCTCTGTTTCTCTTCTGTTTCACGCTCCTGTTTTCTGGCCCTTCACTGTTTCTTAAATTCCCGGAGATCCGTAACTCCGATTTGGCTGAAATTTTAACATGTTGTTTATCTGGATATAAGCTTTCTTGCGGCCGAAGGACACCTCCAACCGACCTACGGGGCGTCCACAAGCTTGCCAAGCGCGCCCTGGGTAGGGGGCGCCCCCCTTGAGCTTGTGGGCCCCTTGGGCATCGTCTCGCGTTGATTCCACTTCCCAAAAATCACATATATTCCAAAATAATTCTCCATAAAAATTTATCGCGTTTGGACTTTGTTTGATATGGATATTCTGCGAAACAAAAAGCATGCAACAAACACGAACTGGCTCTGGGCACTGGATCAATATGTTAGCCCCAAAAATAATATAAAATGTTGCCAAAAGTATTGAAAGTTGTACAATATTGGCATGAAACAATCAAAAATTATAAATACGACGGACACGTATCAGCATCCCCAAGCTTAATTCCAACTCGTCCTCAGGTAGGTAAATGATAAAAGAAAGATAATTTTTTATGTGGAATGCTACCTAGCATAATCTTGATCATGTAATCTAATCATGGCATGAATATTAAGACATGAGTGATTCAAAGCAATAGTTTATAATTTGACATAAAGACATCAATACTCAGGCATCCCAACAAACAATCATGTCTTTCAAAATATCAATGCTAAAGAACGTTAACCCTACAAAATCATATAGCCTTGTCATGCTCCATCTTCTTAACACAAAGTATTTATCATGCACAACCCCGATGACAAGCCGAGCAATTGGTTCATACTTTTTTAACACGCTTCAGCCTTTTCAACCCCCACGCAATACATGAGCGCAAGCCATGGATATAGCACTATGGGTGGAATAGAATACGGTGGTAGAGATTAATATGGAGAATACAAAAAAGGAGAAGGTCTCACATCGACGAGGCTAATCAATGGGCTATGGAGATGCCCATCAACTGATGTCAATGCGAGGAGTTGGAATTGCCATGCAACGGATGCACTAAGAGCTATAAGTGTATGAAAGCTCAAACTGAAAACTAAGTGGGTGTGCATCCAACTTGCTTGCTCAGGAAGACCTCGGGCATTTGAGGAAGCCCGTCATCGGGATATACAAGCCAAGTTCTATAATGAAAAATTCCCACTAGTATATGCAAGTGACAACATAGGAGACTCTCTATATGAAAAACATGGTGCTACTTTGAAGCACAAGTGTGGAAAAGGATAGTAACATTGCCTCTTCTCTCTTTTTCTCTCATTTTTTTGTTTTCTTCTTTATTTTTCTTTTTTTCTTTTTTTTGTTGGGCTCTTTTTGGCCTCTCTTTTTTTATTTTTTCTTTTCGTCCGAAGTCTCATCCCGACTTGTGGGGGAATCATAGTCTCCATCATCCTTTCCTCACTAGGGCAATGCTCTAATAATAATGATCATCACACTTCTATTTACTTACAACTCGATATTACAACTCGATACTAGAACAAAATATGACTCTATATGAATGCCTCTGGCGGTGTACCAGGATGTGCAATGATCTAGCGTAGTAAAGATATCAAAAAATGGACAAGCCATGAAAATATCATGCTAGCTATCTTACTATCATGCAAAGCAATATGACAATGAATACTCAAGTCATGTATATGATGATGGTGGAAGTTGCATGGCAATATATCTCGGAATGGCTAAGGAAATGCCATGATAGGTAGGTATGGTGGCTGTTTTGAGGAAGATATAGGGAGGTTTATGTGTGATAGAGCGTATCATATCACGGGGTTTGGATGCACCGGCGAAGTTTGCACCCACTCTCGAAGTGAGAAAGGGTAATGCATGGTACCGAAGAGGCTAGCAAATTGTGGAAAGGTAAGAGTGCGTATAATCCATGGACTCACATTAGTCATAAAGAACTCGCATACTTATTGCGAAAGTTTATTAGCCCTCGAAGCAAAGTACTACTACGCATGCCCCTAGGGGGATAGATTGGTAGGAAAAGACCATCGCTTGTCCCCAACCGCCACTCATAAGGAAGACAATCAATAATAAATCATGCTCCAACTTCTTACCATAACGAGAGACTATACGTGCATGCTTCAGGAATCAAAAACCTTAACACCAATATTCTTACTAAACCACAATCATTCACTAGTACCTCCCACATATTATCATCTCTATATTGCAAAACTATTGCAAGGAATCAAACATATCATATTCAGTGATCTACAAGTTTTATGTAGGATTTTATGACTAACCATGTGAATGACCAATTCCTGTTGACTCTCTAAATAGATATAAGTGAAGCAAGAGAGTTTAATTCTTTCTACGAAATATTTGCCCATGCTCTAACAAATATAAGTGAAGCAAAAGAGCATTATACAAATGGTGGTTTTCTATGTGTAGAGAAACAGGCAATCCAAACTTCAAATTATATAAGTGAAGCACATGAAGCATTCTATAAAGCCATACTCAAAAGATATAAGTGAAGTGCATGAAGAATTCTATAAATCAACCAAGGACTATCTCATACCAGCATGGTGCATAAAAGAAAAAGGAAAAATAAACACAAAAGACTCTCCAAGAATTTGCGCATATCATGTGACGAATAAAAATATAGCTCCAAGTAAAATTACCGATGGTCGTTAGAAGAAAGAGGGGATGCCTTTCGGGGCATCCCCAAGCTTAGTTACTTGGGATTCCTTGAATATTACCTTGGGGTGCCTCGGGAATCCCCAAGCTTAGGCTCTTTCCACTCCTTATTCCTTCATCCATCGTGATCTCACCCAAAACTTGAAAACTTCAATCACACAAAACATAACAAAACCCTCGTGAGATCCGTTAGTATAATAAAGCAAATCACTACTTTAAGTACTGTTGCAAACCCATTCGTATTTTATTTTTTGCATTATAACTACTGTATTCTAACTTCTCCATGGCTTATACCAACGATAAAATCCATAGTTCCATCAAAACACGCAAAACAATGCATCAAAAACAGAATCTATCAAAAACAGGATAGTCTGTAGCAATCTGAACATTGACCATACTTATGTAACTCCAAAAATTCTGACAAATTAGGAAAAAATAAAAAATTGCATATAAGTACTGTGTAAAAATTTCAGAAGCTTTTGACGTTCTAGTAAAAAATGTAAATTCACGCGCTACAGCCAAAGTTTCTGTTTTTGCACTGCACATACCAAACAAGCAATCTAATCATCCTAAAGGCAAATCTTGGCACATTATTTTTATAATACAATAGATTTGTACAATGGGATAATTATTTTTGTGAGAATCTTCCATGAAAAAATCTACATTGTTTCCATGAGCATCAACACAATTGTTCAAGGTCGACCCTCACTTCTCCAATGCATAACCTTCCAATCGCTTCTCTTTTTGAAAAAGTTTTTAGGTTCCCCTCTATATTTTTTTGTTTTTAAACTTTTTAAAAGCACACAACAGAATAAAATGACTCTCTAGAACTTCCGGGTTGTCTCCCTGGCAGCGCTTTCTTTAAAGCCATTAAACTAGGCATAAAGTGCTCAAGTAATTGATCCACTCGGATCACAAGGTATATCAAAGCCAATTTTAATTAGCAATGATTTGTAATTTAGTAGTGATCACAAAGTAATATATATCATGCAACAACGAAGTCTAACTCTCTTCCTATGCATCGGCATGTCATAAAAGAACAATTCATGCACATCAAGCAAAGGCCAATGCATAGTATAAAGAGTTCCTTGCAATTTTATAGTATTGGAAACCTAGAGAGGTGGAGATGTAGTTCCTCTCTCATAATAATTGCAAGTAGGAGCAGCAAGAAAATGCATATTATATCTATCAAAATCACCATGTGTAGTGGTAAAACTCAACCCATCAATATAATCCTTAATAAGCGCAAACTTCTCCGATATAGTGTAGTTGGGAGAATTCAAAAAGATAATAGGACTGTCATGCGTGGTGAAATAGAAACCATTTCATTCTTAACATAAAGAACTATAGCATGTTCATCTCCATAAGCATAATCCATATTGTCATCATGGCACAAGCATAGCAAGCATCAATTTCATTAAAAAGGAATATTTCAAATGATTCCAAGGGATCATAGCAATCATTATAACACTCATCCTTCGATAAGCACAAAGGGAAATTAAACAATGTATGAGTTAAAGAGTTACTCTCATCAGAAGGTGGGCACGGGTAGCTAATCCGCTCTTCCTCCCTTTGTTCTTCGCTCTCCTACTCATCTTTTTCAACCAATGAGCTCACAGTGTCATCAATTTCTTCTTCCATAGATTCCTGCAAAATATTAGTCTCTTCTTGGACAGCGGAGACTTTCTCAATAAACTTATTAATATCGGCATTATATATATAATTCTCATAGCAATATTTCAGTATAGCAAAATTTTCAGATTTGTAAACAGCATCATCACAATCTTCATACTTTTCAAACAAAGATTCAATTTCATAAGCACCCATAAAAGCAACAAATTCTTCTATTCGTTCCACATCATAGTAATCATATAAACCATTAGCATATGAAGCCAAGGTTTCATTATCATTAAATTCGCATGAAAAGGGAAGGTGTGGAGCCTTCATCCTAGAGCAACAAGTATAATCATATCTCAAGCATAGATCCCAAGCATACAAATGCAACATTTCAATTTGATTCCATAAGAGTTTCCCTTTTTGAGTCAAGCGATAATCCCTAAAGTATTCATGTTGATCCAACGTGTCTCCCATTATCAAGTTGAATGGGGTTTTCTCAGGATTATCAAAGTAGTGTCTAATATTTTCCACATAACGAGCATCGAGGGTTTTAGGAGGTTCCCCATCTCCATGAGTAGTAAGTACACCTACTTTTTTTGGTATTTTGTGTTCCATATCCATAACTAAAGATAGAGAACAACTTAGAACAGAAAATAAAATCTACTTAGTGATAAAGCAAACAAGCACACACGAGAATATTCACCCCACGCTATTGCTCCCCGGCAACGGCGCCAGAAAAAGGTATTGATAACCCACAAGTATAGGGGATCAATTGTAGCCTTTCTCGATAAGTAAGAGTGTTGAACCCAATGAGGAGTTAAAGGTAGAATTTATATTCCCTTCAAGTTCTATCGACCACCGATAAACTCTACGCGCACTTAATGTTCGCTTTACCTAGAACAAGAATAAAACTAGAAGTACTTTGTAGGTGTAGTAGGATAGGTTTGCAAGATAATAAAGAGCACGTACATAAAAGTTAGGGGCTGTTTAGATAAAGAAACAATTAATTTAGTTTTAGTAGAGAGCTTTTTGTAACTCAAGAAAGTTATTTGTCCCTAGGCAATCGATAACTAGACTGGTAATCATTATTGCAATTTTATATGAGGGAGAGGCATGAGCTAACATACTTTCTCTACTTGGATCATATGCACTTAGGATTGGAACTCTAGCAAGCATCCGCAACTACCAAAGATCATTAAGGTAAAACCCAACCATAGCATTAAGTCAAATCCTCTTTACTCCCATACTCAACAACCCACTTACCCGGGTTTGTGTTTCAGTCACTCACGCAACCCACTATAAGCGAATCATGAACATATTGCAACACCCTACAGCGGAAATCGCTCACGCTTGCGCGACACGAAGGGCACCATAGGACAGCACCAAAATAAAACATACAACTCAAATCAATCACGATCATCAATCAACCCATAGGACAAAACGAATCTACTCAAACATCATAGGATAGCCACATATCATTGGATAATAATACATAGTGTTGAGCACCATGTTTAAGTAGAGATTACAGTGGGGAGAAGAGGTGTTACACCATTGCATAGAGGGGGAGAAAGTTGGTGTTGACGGTAGCGAGGTTGTTGGTGTAGATCGCCGTCACGATGATTGCCCCGACAGTGTTCCGGCGTCACCGGGAGAGGGAGGAGAGAGGCCCCCTCCTTATTCTTCTTCCTAGACCTCCCCCTAGATGGGAGGAGGGTTTCCCTCTGGTCCTTGGCCTCCATGGCGGCGGAGGGGCGGGAGCCCCTCTGAGATTGGATCTATCTCCCTGTTTCTCTTCTGTTTTGCGCTCATGTTTTCTGGCCCTTCACCGTTTCTTAAATTCCCGGAGATCCGTAACTCCGATTCGGTTGAAATTTTAACACGATTTTTATCTGGATATAAGCTTCCTTGCGGCCGAAGGAAACCTCCAACCGACCTACGGGGTGGCCACAAGCTTGCCAGGTGCGCCCTAGGTAGGGGGCGCGCCCGTTGAGCTTGTGGGCCCCTTGGGCATCATCTCCCATTGATTCCGCTTCCCCAAAATCAGATATATTCCAAAATAAGTCTCCGTAAAATTTTATCTTGTTTGGACTTTGTTTGATATGGATATTCTGTGAAACAAAAAACATGCAACAAACAGGAACTAGCACTGGGCACTGGATCAATATGTTAGCCTAAAAAATAATATAAAATGTTTCCAAAAGTATATGAAAGTTGTAGAATATTGGCATGAAACAATCAATAATTATAGATACGATGGAGACGTATCAGCCCACGCGGTGGGGAGTACGAGGGTTGACTAGTTTAGCTGCAGTGTGAGGCTGCCGTCACCGGAAAATTACAGGGGGTGTGGGTGAGTAAAAGGAAGGCCTGGCCAACGGTGGGAGTAGGGTGGGGCGATGAGGCCTGCGCGGCAGCGCAGCCGGCCACGGGAGGCTGGAGCAGGCGGTACGGCAGGCGCTGGTTTGGGCGGCTGGAGCAAGAAGACCAGAGGTTGAAGACGCATCTTGGCCGTTGGATTAACATCCAACGTTCACTGTAGCTACAATCGTTTATTGACTAAGTTGACAAATCCCTGCGTACGCGTCAACTTAGTAGGCCCACAAGTCAGCCTCCAAATCTGGTGGGTCCCAGCAAGCAGGGGGGAATCATTTTTTTGCGCGTAATAAGGTGGCACTTCCTTTTATGCGAATATGTAGCTGGTGGGTCCCAGCTGTCAGGGAGAGGAAACTTTTATTTTCCGCATAATATGGAGGCACTTCCTTGTGTGCGAAGATGTAGTTGGTGGGTCAAACCTGTCAGGGGGAGAAATCATTTGTTTTTGCATAATAAGTAGGCACTTGCTTGCGTGCGGCCATGGACCATGTGGGTCCCTACTATCAGCCACTCCACATACATCCCTCTTCCGATGGCTGTCATTTGTTGACAAAGTTGACCACACCGCACCGAGAGAACCAACACATGGACGATTGCGAGGCCTGGGAAGGGAACGACTCGGAGCCGGCGAAGACACAGTAGTGGATGCCCACGCGGAGGAGAGTATGAGGGTTCACTGGTTCGGCTGCGGTGTGAGGCTGCCGCCGCCGGAGAATAACAGGAAGTGTTGGTGAGTAGAGGAATAGCCTAGACAGTGATGGGAGTAGGGTGGGCCGGTGAGGCCTGCGCGGCAGCACAGCCGGCCACGAGAGGCGGTAGCAGGCGGTATCGTCGGCGGTGGTTTGGGCGGCTGAAGCAAGAATATCCGAGATTTAAGAAGCATGAGAGCCGTTGGATGGACATCCAACAGCCACTGCTACTAGAATCGTGTGTTGACTATAAGTTGACAAAGCCTTGCGTACGCGTCAACCTGGTAGGCCCACAAGTGAGCATCACATCTGTGGCAGAGAATATATAGCCCATTTGCGATTTGTAATAATTTACAGCCCATTTTTTAATTCTATTGGAATTTACTGCAGCTCATTTACTGTTTGTTAACATTACAACCCATTTTTTTGCCAGGACAATGGTTAATAATTTCAACCAACCGCTCAAAAATATTCAACCAAATTTCCCACATTTTGATGGGATCGGAAATATTGTTTATTCCAAAATTTCAAGTCAGATTAAATCTAATTTCAAAATAAATTTATATTAGGTATAAATCCAACAAAATTTTGCGCGCGCAACAAATTATGAAATTAAAATTTTCAAATCCAAAAAAAATTGAAACTAATTACCTGTTCGGTGTGTTTTTTTATATTTAAAGCCCATTTTTTATAATTACAGCCCATTTTTATTTCTAAACCCCATTTTCTTTGCAAGCCTAATGCATCCCTCCTAGGAAAGTTTTGCAGCCCAGCTGGACGGAGAATAACAAGTTGACCTGGGTTGGGTATTTCTCAAAAAAAGTATAGCTGGGCTAGCCATTTTCACCTTGAAAAAATAATATCTGGGCTGGATATTTGGTCGACATAAAATAATAGCCTGGGCTAGATGGGTCACAACCTGCCCAGTTGATACCCTGCTCCTCTGAACAACAAGAAAAAACATCGCTCAAAAAAATTCTGCTCACACCTCAAAAACAAATACTGCTCGAGCTGTTGGGTCCCAGCTGTCGGCCACTCCTTGTGCAATTGTCTCTTTTATTGATAATATAGGTTGACAATGGTGTGGGACCATGATGTCAGGAAACCAGGAGGAAGCAAAAAAAATTATAGTTGTAATAAGGAGGCACTTGTGTACGTACGGCTATGGCCCTGGCGGGTCCGTACTGTCATCCTCTCCACGTAAAGTTATCTCCTGATTCCTCATCTTCGTTGACCATGTTGACAACGCAAGATGGCGGCGCCACGGCAAGCGCAACAACTCGAAGGACGACGGAGAGGGCCTCACGGGCCCTACGGATGGTCTGATACAGCACTCGCTGCTCATTCAGGAAGCCAGGATCATCGGGCCACATGTCTGCGACGGGATTGTCTTTCACTTGTTCGTCGATGATTCCTCCCTCCACGAGCCGGTGCTCGTTGAGGAGACATGGGTTGTAGCACTAGTCCTATTGCGCTTGCCAGTGTGTCGATTCCAGCGGCGCTGGTAGCTCTTCCGCCATTAGGGCATCGAAGTGCGGCCGCACCTGCTTTGACCGCCCTGGCCCACCCAGACACCCTCCCTTGGCCGCGCGCGCTTCCCGCCCAAAACGGTCAGCACCGGCCGCGCCTTTTCCCGGTGCAGGCGACTACTCCGTGTTCAAATGACACAACTGTCATCCGTCCGTCTGCCACCCACATTAATGGCACGCGGTTGCCGATGTGGCTACTCCGACGCCACCCGTCCGTCCCTCTGCCGCCCACCATTGCTATATAAACTGTTGCGCCGGACATAACCGCAGTCATCCTCTCCAGTCCCTTTCTCCTCTCCACACCACTCCCACCACGGCTTCCTCGCACTCCAGCACTCTCCGGGATGGGCGAACAACGGACCAGAAGAAGGAGATGGCAGCCATTGTTGCCGGCTCTGGCTGGCCGGCTGGTAGTTGGAGGACGACGACGTCCCAATGGAGAACGTGGTCATCGACGAGCCGGTGCCAACCCCCTCCTCCACGCTATCCTCACCGGTGCATTGCACCATGACCATGCGAGGCCCGTGCCCAATACATGGACATGGTGAGCAGTTCTGGGAGGCACGGGCCGACGCCGCCTACAACCACCATGTCCTCCAAGAGCACCTGCAGGCGGAGGAGCAGATCACCGCGCGAGCGGGCGGAGTAGGAGGCGTTGCTCGAGTCGTACTGCTCCGCCCGCGAGAGCCGCCTCACGCGCTGGCGGTACTGCATGCGGGTGGCGGAGGTTGCGGCCTCCTACAAAGAGGGCGATGAAGCGGGCGAGGCGCTGTTTGGCAAGATCGACGACGAGGCGGAGGATAATGCCGGCTCCGCCGAGGACCAGCCCCACCGGCACCGAGGCGGAGGACTTCACCAGCTATGGCGAGGCCTCGCCCCACCGACAATGAGGAAGAGGACAACTCCGGCTCCACCGAGGCCCCGCCCTACCGGCAACGAGGGGGAGGATTTCCCCCACACCGCCCCGCTGGCAACGAGGCCACGCCACACAGAAAACAAGGAAGAGTAGCAGACGATAGCTCGCCGCCACTCGGGTCCAAGTAAGGCCACCGCTTCTACCCTCTGGTTGAAGCCAAGCTTGGCGGGTTGAATATCGATGGCCGATCAGGTGCTTCGCGGCGACGTGGAGTCGGACAGCTTCACTTCCTGTGGCTCCGGAGGCGGAGCTGGAGAGAGGCGAGGTGAAGCTGGAGAAGAAGGTTCAGTTCTTGGGGCTCAGCCGGACACTGGGAATGGGCGCCGGAGATCATAGATTAGCTTAACTAGTAGAATGTCCGTGCGTTGCCATGGGCTTCTAAACTATTTTGCTGGAGTTATATAAAGATAATGCATGTTAAATTTCACAGGTAGAGACAATATAAATGGTCACAATTACATAATAATAGAAGTCCACTTCACTTGTAATGTAAACCGATAACAAAATGGCAAATTGACAATCCAACTAAAAACCTATTACAAATTATTGAGATCTACTTGATGCGCTTAAGTAATTCTCGCACAATATCTGAAAAGTTGACTTTAACTTCATTCGCACGATGTTTGAGCAAGTATAATAAAAACTGCTTTCTCAACTCATACCTATCCTGCAAAAGTAATATATGTAGTTAGCACGAATACTTCACGCGGAAGGTCTAAGAACATATGTAACGGAAAATACTCACCATGCAAACCGGCTTCACCAGGTCTTTACCGTTCCACAAGAGCATAAAATGAAAAACAAAATAGCCAGACAAATCCCTGCAATTTCCTAAATTTTTATTGGAATACGCTTGTTGGAATACCATTAGGAAATAAATGTTGCCTTTTTGATATATCAGAATTCCATCCTGGTTACTTTATTTTGAGTGCTTTGAATTCCCTTGCGAAACTTTTTAATTTCAATAAGTGCCTCCGAATTTTAAGCTCTGACGACTGTGTTGTATGAATAGGATCCAGAAAAGATACACGACGTGCCTCTTTGTCGATGACGTACAATTTGTATCGACCGATAAATGCATATGGAAGATAAATCTACAAGTGGTAGCTAGTAGAACGCCCGTGCGTTGCTATGGTCGTCTTTAAGGTCAAAACTCATTTCTTCCTCATAAATCCGAGTGTGTTTAGATATCAAATGGGCGCCCAACAGGCTCTCCAAATTCAACCGTTTGGACAGTCCGAGCACCCCAAAATCTAGACCATATTTAGGGAACAAATGTGGTTGTCCGGACTATCTGCCATGTTATCTTAGAACACACGAGCCCAACTCAAAAACCCCACCCCACGACGAATCATTATCTTTTCCCGTCGGACCTCCCTTTCCCGCTCGGTTTTCCGTCATAGCAGGACATTTCTCGTTGGAGCCCTCTCCTTTAAAATCGGATGGCGCCCTCTCTCCTTCAAACCGTACTTCCTCACGTACCGCCAAGGAGGAGTCCTCCGCACACTGCCTTGCTCTCCGCACTGATCCCCTCCCCACATGTTTGTGCTAATACACCATCACCATCAAGCGCAAGTGGGAGGAGGCGTATGCCGCCCATGATGCCCATCAAGCCAAGAAGGCTCCGATGTCTCCTAAGCCATTGCCACATTGTAACATAAAGTTGAATGTCATGCATTACCACAAAACAAGAATATGATGTCCGTTATTGGGCATGCAACTCATACTCCACCGTGAACATATGATGGCAATAGTTCAAGCTTCATATGTTCCTACCACACGTGAGTGCTTTTTACCACGGGCATGTAACTTACATATTAGACCATATGAAGCATGAACTATATTGCCTGGCATGCATGCTATTGGTTCCATGTTTTTTGTGAATGTGATGTGTGCCTTAGGACCTATTTGTAGGTATGCTCCTATCCTGTGCGTGTGCTTTTTATGTCTGAATTGACCTGCAATGAGGCCATAAATATCAAGATAATATTGAAATGACATGGTAGAGAAAAGGGTCTGCAGCGGGAACCCGCAAGAGTAGCCAAAATCAAGATTAGGAGAAATTTTCATTGAAGTGGTAGCCGGCAGGTAAGTGACCACATGATATCCGTGAAGCAAGAGGTAGGGGCATTATGGGTTTTTGTAGAGGAAAAGAAATCGGTGGGGGTGGGATCGATGGGATGATGTCTTCGTTCAATGTATGGGAACCAAACGACCAACGTACTCACATTTAATAATAGAGATTAGATGGCATAATTTAACCCGACCAATTTGTGCATAGTTGAAGATAAATTAGATTGGATAATAAAGGAAGGTGATGCATAGATTCAATCACAAATCGTTACCCTACAAAGAGAAGTAACTTATCAACTAATACATGGCAGAACGTACATCATGCCCAAAATCAACAAAGCAAGCTCCTTTTCTTTCACCAAAACAAGGGCCCTACTACCGCAATACCACAAACGAGAGGCAAGGAGCTATGAACAGAAATTAATCTACACAAATGCACGGTAAGGATCCCTCTCGGCACCCACGCCCAAATCAGCACAATCCCGATCAAGATGGAGACGGATTAGCGAGACCGAGTAGCGTGTGTACCATGATGCCGGGGCTGCAGCAGCGACATCATGGAGGCCGGTTTGGCAGAGGACGATGCGTAGTGTTGCTTCTCCGCCACCCTCCGCTTCTTCTTCGCGGACAGTGTCGCCCTTGCACTCCTCCGCATTGGAGGCTCCGCCCACCACTATAGGACTGCGTGGCCCTGCAATTCTCAGAATCACTTCCATACGGAATATCATTTGTCTCGTAAGAAAGCAAGAGCTTAAAATTTCCCCATGTATTTATATTCTCATCAGCCTCAAAACCACTTAGTCTATTGAGACACACTTGACAATACAAGACTTTTATCATCTTTATGTCCATTTATGCAATTCCGAGATGATTAAACTGTCACTCTGGTTGCTAGATTTAAGTGGTCTACCAGGTGAACATGGAAAAAATATGTCCCCTTTCTTTGAACTGTGAGAAGGTAATCACACATCAAACAACAATACATCGTAAGCTGGGGTGGAATTGAATTTAAGTAAACCCAGTTATACGATATGCCAACACATGCCTATTCTTTTTTACGAGAATGTGAGGCTTCAGTGGACACTTCCCTTAATTGAGTTCCCGAAAAGTTTGTAATTATCCGACGCAACCTTGAAGGATCGCCCAACAGGATTCCGGGAACTCCTTCAGATACATATGCAAAGAAATTAGGAGACCAAACAATGACTTAACTAAGCAATTAGGAGTACACAGAAATGCCTAGAAAATGCCCTGGTCAGCGAGTCAAAAATTAACCTCGGAAGTGAGGTTGGAGGAAGTGGGCCGATAGGTGAAGACACATTCCTAGAAATGGTCATACTCAGATAAAATCCCAAGGCTTCAAGTGCCGCTGTATTGAAGCCACACGCCCTTGCTCCTCGATATCCTTTCTTGTTCTTATTTGCTAAATTGAACTCGAGGACCTGTGAATGGGAGATGGGCGCGACGTTGACGGGGAGGAATTGTCGGGGTTGTCGGCTGCGGCGTGGAGAAACAACCGGGCGAGCTAAGGCGGCGACATCCTCGTGTTCCTGATCCGCGACGGCGGCGTCCTGGTGATCTACGACAGTCGCATCATGGTTATCCGTGACATATCCGAGGCGCCGGCGGTGGCAGTTGAGACGGTGGCGTCCTAGAGATCCGCGATGGCTGCGGCGGTCGCGGCTTCTCCCCGGTTCGGCGGTGGCGGTTGTGTCCTGTCCGGGAGAGGAGGAACAGTGGCTTGGGATCTTGTCCTAGTGATCCGTGACGTATCCAAGGTGCCTACGGTGGCAGTGGAGGCAGCAGCATCCTGGTGATCCGCGACGGTGGCGGCGGCGGTCACCGGCGTCTCCCCGATTTGGCCGTGGCGTCTCCTCGCGAGACGACGAGGAGCGGATCGGGATCTCGTTCGGGAGAGGAGGAGTGGCGATATCATTTTGTTTATTTGAGTAATTCAGGTGATGACATATGAAAAAAATTAATTAATGTGATTGGTAAGATTAGTTAATTTAGATTTGATCTTTAGAGATTGATCGTGATTGATTCTTTCACATAAAGACTTTACTAAATAACTTGCGTCGGCATGGAAAGTTCTGATTCGTTTCGTTGTGTGATAGGTGACGCAAAAATAAGCTGGTGGGAGGGGAGACGAAAGAAACCTAGACGAAAGAAACCAAACGAAAAGGGGGCGACGAAAAAAAAACATGGATGCCAGCCTACCAACTGCTCCATTAGGAGTAGAGATTAATTACACCTCCAGAGCACCACTTTTTAGTTGAAAAATGTTTGGAATGTAATGAAATCCGGCATTCTTTATATGAAATTCGGCCGTGTATGAACGAATTTAGTACGATTAGTTCGAATTCTTGTATCAGTGGCATTAGATGAACATGCAAAACAATACGTACTAGCATTATTCTCAGGATGCATGGTGATCACCACGTTTGCTGCAGTTTCACATATACAAAAAGTTTGAGTAGCTTTTTAGCGTGCATGTACATTGCAATCAAACTCACAGTCCTGGCAATTCATAGACAACATTCACAACAACCGATCGATGATTATGCATCTCAATGATTCACACGTCAGAGCCAATATTTAGTTCACAACTAAAGACACAAATAAAAAAAAATCGATCGATGCTGCTGACGGCAAAGGGCGTCCCATTCCAAAAATATCAAACGCATGTCTTCTTGTTAACATCAATGAGCAAAATTTGACAAGGTTGTCACATTCCAAAATATCAAATGCATGTCTTTTACGAACATCAATGAAACTTTGAGAAGGTTTTCCCATTCCAAAATGTCAAGTGCCTATGATTGTGGAATGGGCGGGTGAGGGAGTCATGGACTAAGGGGTCCGTGGGGCGACGGCCCATTGTACATGGGCCGGACTGGTGGAGCCGTATAATGACAGGAGATCTATGAAGCCGTGGTGTGCCCTCCAAGTCAAGAAGGCGGTGGATCTCTTTAATTCCTTATTGTAATCTATCTTCGGTAACCCTAACCCTACCGGTGTCTATATAAACCGAGGGTTTTTAGTCTTTAGGGCTAGAGCTACATTCATCACCTCATAGCCTTAGGGTTTAGCTCATGCTGATCTCGAGGTAGATCTTCTCTGTAAACCACGTTATACATTCAATACAATCAAGCAGGACATAGGGTTTTACCTCTTCGAGAGGGCCTGAACCTGGATAAACACAGTGTTCGTCGTCCCTTGTTACCCATCGATCCTAGATCCATAGCTCGGGACCCCCTACCCCGAGGTCTGCCGGTTTTGACACTGACATTGGTGCTTTCATTGAGAGTTCCGTTGTGGGATCGCCAGAGGAATCGAAGGCTCAGCCGGTCGTTGGAGACCACACCCGCGCTGAGGGCTTCCCCGCCCCTGGTCATCTCCTCATCTTCGGCAGCATACTAGCGCGCGCCGATCCCACTAGTCGCCTCGATCAGATCAAAGGCTTCACCCCCGTCAAAGGGTTCATCGGTTCAGGGGCATCAACCCCAGGATCTGCAGACTCACAAAAATCCGGTATCCCTCAGAGTCCGGCCCTGAAGCCCGACTCTGACAGACCGCCCCAAAAATCTCCCGCCGAATCGCCGGAGTGTCCAGCACCCCCATGTGGCCAGCTGGCAGACCACCTGGCGAGCCTTTTTCGTGCAATGGGAATCTCTGTTACCAGGCCTGCGGCCTACGATTGGATCGGGCTTAGACCCAAGGACCGAGAAATCAACACCCCTCCGGTCACACACCTCGTCGCCATAGTCGAAGAGGACCAGGAGGGGTCACAGCCTTGCAAGCTAAAAATGGTGTACACTCGAATCCCTAGCTCGGAGTCAGACACCAGCCCGGATGTACGTCCAGACATAACCCCCAGCTCAAGTCCCGGCCTCAAGCCTATCCGGCCGCACACCAGTTCGGATCCGAGCCCTGTGAGGTCAGAACCGGACATGACTCAACCACCCATCAAGGATAGTCCGGATCCGCGGCGGGAGGGAATTCTCGAAATTTTCCCGCCCGCCCACCACACGGAATATAATCCGGACTCGAGAAACCCAGACATATGGGACCTCATGTACGTCAAGCAGCTGCCAAACAAGACAGTCCACCATTATTGGGCTAGATTTCTCCTGGTAAAGAACAGGATGGCACCTTGCTGTGACAAAGAAATAATTAAAGCCTTCCAGTTTAGCTGCAGGGACGAGGGCCTCCTAAACGCCATCGCGCGTCGCCGAATTCAAAGCTTCACCAAACTATCAGACATGGTACGCAAATATTGCGCCATGGAGAACACGTGGAGGGCACAACAGATGAACATGGGGCCACAGCCCGCCGCACGTCACAGAAGGCCCCGCCTTAAACGGGCTTACACAAATCGGTCACCGGAGCGCGAGCCTAATGAATGGAAAACTAGGCCCAGATCGGTGTTAGACGAGTTGCTGGATAAACCATGCCCAATACATTCATTCTTGCTAGACGCAAACCCAACCCACAGACTTCGAGCCTGTCGGGTGGTAAGACAAGTGGCCAAATATGGCGAGCCAATCTTGGGCCTTACACCCCCAGATAAACAGTCCTCGGCTTCACCGCAGGACCACAATGTCCTTACGGTATACGAGACATTTGCCTCAAACAATAAAAGGAAAAAGGCTCCTCGAGAGCTCAATCAAATATATCAAGTGATGGCCGCACAACCATGGGCGGCCACGCCTATCACCTTCAACAAGAAGGATGAGCCAAGCCCCCGTAATAAGCATGCACCAGCCGCACTGGTCCTCGACCCCATTGTCGACGGTTTTCGGCTGACTAAAGTGCTGATGGACGGAGGTAGCGGCCTCAACCTCATTTATGAGGATACTCTAGACAAGATACAGTTCAATAGGTCTCGCATCAAACACAGTCATACCACATTCCGAGGTATAATACCCGGGAGGGAGGCACACTGCTCGGGGCACGTAACCCTGGACGTTGTGTTCGGTACACCCGACAACTACAGATCCGAGCCCTTGCTATTTCACATTGTGCCCTTCCGTAGCAGATACCACACCCTTCTAGGACGTGAGGCATTCTCAAGATTTCAGGCCATACCACATTATGGGTATATGAAACTCAAGATGCCAGGGCCCAACAGGGTGATCTCTCTTAAAAGCGACCCGAGCAAAGCCTTGCGAGCCGAAAATAAGATGGCATCCCTCGCCCTAGAGGCACTATCCGAAGCCCTCGCGGCCGAAGAGTTGACAGTGCTACGCACTACAGTCGATAGGGATGACATGGTTCTCAGTAAAAGACAAAAATCCATGTCATTCAAGCCAGCAGATGAAATAGTAAAATTTCAAGTCCACCCAACAGATCCCAACAAAACGGCATCCATAGGAACACAGCTGGACCCCGCAGTCGACGAGGCATGAAGGACATTACTGCGTGAAAATCGGGACATATTCGCCTGGCACCCCTCGGACATGCAAGGAATCCCACGCAGGAAAGCAGAGCACAGCCTCAACATTCTAAAGACTTTAAGCCAGTAAGACAGACCCTGCGCCGATTCTCCGAACCCAAACGACAAGCCATGGGTGAAGAACTCGCAAAATTGCTGGAGGCCAGATTCATCCGTGAGATCAAGCATCCCGAGTGGTTAGCAAACCTGGTAATGGTACCAAAGAAGGATAAGTCCTGGCGGCTCTGTGTCGATTTCAAAGACCTTGACAAGGCCTGCCCAAAGGATCCTTTCCCCCTGCTACGGATAGACCAGATCATCGACGCCACCACCGGACACGACTCACTATGTTTCCTTGACGCATACTCCGGATACCACCAGATCAAGATGAAAGAGTCCGACCAGGCGGCAGCCGCGTTCATTACCCCTTACGGGCCCTTTTGCTTCAACACCATACCGTTCGGATTGAAAAACGCAGGAGCCACATACCAACGCATGATTCAAGCATGCCTCAAAAATCAAATTGGCAAAACGGTCGAGGCATACGTGGATGACGTGGTTGTCAAAACCAAACACATCGACCAACTGATAGATGACCTACGTCAAACCTTCGACAACCTGCGGGACTACGACATACGGCTCAACCCGGAGAAATGTATCTTCGGGGTCCCTGCTGGAAAACTACTCGGATTCATAGTTTCCCATAGAGGAATCGAAGCCAATCCGGCCAAAATTAGAGCGCTATCTCAGCTCGCAATACGAACGGAGCTTAAGCATGTCCAGAAGCTGGCAGGATGCGTGGCCGCCTTGAGCCGCTTCATATCCCGCCTCGGAGAAAAGGCATTACCACTCTACAAACTACTTAAAAAGAGCAAGAACTTCCAGTGGACAGATGAAGCAACCATGGCACTCGAGGAGATTAAAACACTCCTCGCCGGCAACCCTATCTTGGCCGCACCCGGCATCGGCGAACCCATGCTACTATACATTTCGGCCACCAATCAGGTGGTCAGCGCGGTGCTCGTCGTAGAACGGGAATCTGAGGGCCACAAGTTCCAAGTACAGAAGCCGGTCTACTACGTGTCTGAGGTGCTTATGCCATGCAAATCACAATACCTGCACTATCAAAAGATAGCCTACACGGTCTTCATGGCATCTCGAAAGCTACGTCATTACTTTCAAGAATGTTCGGTCACAGTAGCGTCAGAGGTCCCCTTGAATGATATAATCAATAACTGGGACGCCACAGGCCGCATCACCAAATGGGCCATCGAGCTTCTCCCCTTCGAGATAACATACAAGCCACGCCGAGCCATTAAATCTCAGGCGTTGGCCGATTTCATAGCCGAATGGACCGAGGCCGAACTACCCCGTGAGTACTCTACATACTCACACTGGATAATGTACTTCGATGGCTCAAAGATGCTAGCCGGACTAGGGGTTGGGGTCATCCTCATCTCCCCCACAGGCGACACTGTTCGGTATGTCCTCCAAATAATGTATACGGACTCGAACAACGCAGCCGAGTACGAAGCACTACTACATGGTCTTCGCATGGCCACATCAATGGGCGTGCAGCGCCTCGAGGTAAGGGGAGATTCAAATTTGCCGATCTCTCAAGTTAACAGCGAATTCGACGCCAAAGACCCCAAGATGGCAGCGTATAGAAATGCGGTCCTCCGGATATCCGCTCGATTTGAGGGCCTAGAATTTCACCATGTCGCTAGAGACAACAATCAAGTAGCCGACGTCCTCGCCCGCATGGGCGCCAAGCGCGACCCGGTTCCTAAAAACACCTTCCTCGAGCGGCTCTTTAAGCCCTCCATGGTATGGCAGGACGATGTCACCGGTGCACCATCCAACGGTCCTGTTTGCAATGCCTCACCCGAAAATGAACAAGACAAGCACGTCATCGGCGGCTCCGCACTCGAGGAAACACCTTCCGCACACGAGGTAATGGCCGTAATCCCACCTTGGACAGAACCCCTGCTAGCCTACCTCACACAACATCAGCTTCCAAACCGAAGCATGATGCATAGTTCACCGCTCTAAAGCATACAAGGTCCATGAGGGTGAACTCTATAAGAAGAGTACCATAGGAGTTTTACAAAGGTGCATCTCCGAAGAAGAAGGGCAACAGCTTTTGGCAGAGATACAAGCGGGCATGGGCGGACACCACACGGCAGCTCAGGCTCTGGTCAGCAAAGCTTTCCGAGCAGGTTTTTTCTGCCCTACCACCTGTGAAGATGCCCGGACATTAGTCCAACACTGCGTCGAATGCCAGCTATTCACAAATCAAAGCCACATGCCCCCCACAGCTCTTCGGACGATACCGATCACGTGGCCTTTTGTGGTCTGGGGTCTCGACATGGTCGGACCACTCAAAGGGGGGACAAACAAAAATAAGTACCTATTGGTCATGGTCGACAAATTCACCAAGTGGATCTAGGCAAGACCCGTCACTTCGGCAGAATCCGGACTAGTCGTCGACTTCTTATCCGATGTCGTACACCGTTATGGTGTCCCCCATAGCATAATTACCGATAATGGTACCAACTTCACCGCCCAGGAAGTTAAAGACTGGTGCGGTAAAATGGGCATTAAGCTTGATTACGCCTCGGTGTACCACCCACAGACCAACGGATGGGTCAAACGAGCCAACGGACTCATCATGAGCGGCATTAAGCCTCGCCTAGTTTGATCCCTTGAACAATCAGACTGCCATTGGGTCAAGGAACTCGATTCCGTGCTATGGGGGCTGCGCACCACTCCTAATCGGTCAACCGGATACACACCATTTTTTATGGTATACGGTGCGTCCTCCCATGCGACCTTATCCATGACGCGCCTAGAGTGCGCATGTACGAAGAAAAGGAAGCCAAGCTCGATCGACAGGATGATCTGGACACTCTAGAAGAAAAACGGGACATAGCTCTAGCTCGGTCTGCGTTCTATCAACAACAAGCACGACGTTACCACAACCGCGAGGTCCGGGCGAAGACATACAACATGGGAGACCTCGTCCTCCGACTCCCCAAAAAATAGAAGAATAAATTGTCGCCTAAATGGGAGGACCGTACATCATCGATGAAGTACTCACAGGAGGAGCATATCGTCTTCGCCACCCGTCCGATGACGGCCTAGAGCCGAACCCGTGGAACGCAGCAAGGCTGCAGCGTTTTTATGCCTGAGCTTGACCTACATCTCCATCTTTCCCTTCTTCCTTTTTTCTCTTCGACATGGTGCTAGCCCGGCTAAACCGAACCATACCAAGCTCGCATTATATACATCATTGAATGTAACACCCAGCTTTGCCTGGGGGCTCCCTCAGAAGAGCCGTATAAATGTATAAACCGCATTCGTACTAATTGCATCCTTCTCACACATGTTAAGCCAACATATGCACTTGTTTGCCTTAAGATCTTTGCCAAGCTGGGTTGCCTAGCTCCTGTGCTTACCCCTACGTTCTCGATTGTTTGGCTAGGGCATAAAGGGAGCACCTCTACGATTGTTACGACCGGGTCACCCGGGACCGTACCTCAGCCGGGTGAAGCCGAAGCTAGCGTTCTTATAGAATACAACAAGTCGGCCTAATGGAAGTGAATATAGCCTCGAGCTTAATACCAGGGTTCTTTTTTAAAGCCATTGGTGTCCGTTGACCCTACGTGTCCGGACTGTAATTTTACCCGGTGAAAGGAACTCTTGGAACTATTTTCATCGGAAGATGTTTCTTACATTAAACAGTAATATAACATCGCTCTCCGCATATCTTTCGTCTGTTTAAACCAGAGGGCCGGATTGCCTGGTTCCCGAATTGTTGCCTTGTTTCCTATGGCACACAGTACGGAACACTCCCCGATCTCTGATCGGAGAGGCAGAAGCCGATGGCCGGTCAAGACAACATTCTTTCAAAAATAAAAATAAGAACGCGGATTGAGCATGGTCAACGTAAAGTACATAGATACATAGAATTGACAAGACTACTCATTCTCGACATTGTCTATCAACTGTTCTAAAGCACAATCCTTTTGAGAATAGCGAGCGGCTTGCATCACTTCATCATACACCAAGCTTAGTGGTATCTCTTGACCATCAGGGCCCACGGTACCAACCCGGGCCATATGCATCGGGTCTAGCTTGGTGAAGCGGGTCTTTACCATAGCCCACGCCTCGCGCGCTCCTTCTCGGCAGGCCGAGATCTTCCATAACTCAAAACTTTGCCGAGCCCCTTTAAAGTGACTGGCTAGTTCGGCCATACTCTCTGGTGGCGCATCTGACGGCCATAACGACTTCGCCATGCTCTTCATGGCTTTCCGGGCCTTTTCATAGGTCTTCGACAGTTCCTTTAGAAGGTTCCCGTCATAAGCGCTTACTTCTTCCTCAGGCCGCCCAGTCAGGAGACCTAACAAGCAGGTGTTGCACATCATCATTAACACATCAATGACACTTGCCAACAGCACGGTATGATCAACACTTACCGAATATACCACCTTTCAGCTTCTGGTTTTCCTCCATAGTCTGGGCTAGCTGAGCTTTCAAGCTCTTAATTTCCTCGGGTTGTCGTTGATTTTCTGCCTTGAGCTCCTTTTTCTCCTCCTGACTTCGCGTCAGTACTCGTTTACCGGCCTCCAGCTCCCTCCGCAGCTCGTTTACAGCTCCCGCGGTTGTACGAAGAATACGGTGTTAATGCTTGGCATGCAACGTATACCTACAAAAGTAGTCTTGACTACTCACCGGACAATTCGCTGCTGGCTTTTCGAGCCACATCTAGTTCGGCCTTGGTTTTGACCAACTGTGTCCGACTCACTTCAAGGTCCTCGGACAGCTTTTTGTTCTGCTCTCTTGCGGCCTACAAAAATAATATCATTAGACACCCTTAACTCGGCCGTCCCACCCGAATTAAGGCTTGGGGGCTAGTTGGTTAGGGAACATGATCTGCTTTTAAGCTATTTACCTGCACCTTGGCGGCAAATAGACCGGCAATCCCATCCAGACCTATCCGGGCTGCTCCAAGGTACGCATCCACCGAACTAAAATCATTAAATTCCTGTTCGGCAAAGGCAGTATGACATAAAGTCTCCCTCCGGCGTCGATGGTTCATTACGCTCTCGACCTCGAAATTAGTGACCGAAACATCGTCGGAGTCCGCCAGAGGTACGCCAGCCATCGTGTGTTCGGAGGAGGCTCTTGCTTGTGCCGAAGACTTGGACCCGGAGTTGCGGCTCGGCGCATCCGGGATATCTTCGGATTGGTGTAGGGGCATACGCCTCCTGCAAAATTGAGAAAACTCTAATAAGAAAATGTCAGCGGCAACCCTCGCTGCAATTCCGAAATATGTTACCTTTGGGCCGAGGGGCAGGTGCCTCCGCCTCGGTGGAAGCTTTCCGTTTTGATCTCCCGTCAATGGCCGAAGCTGGCACGGTCTTTGCTCCTCCTGAGACATTCTTACACGTAGTGCGGCGACCCTTGGGAGTAGAAGTCAGCACGTGGGGGTTAGCGCGAGACGAGCATCCTGTTCGGGAGATGGTCTTCTTTTCACTTACTGTGGAAGAGGGAAGAGCCCTGGGATGATCGGCTGTTACAGCCACTTTGCCGCCATCAAGGCCCTCCTGATAGAACACCCCATCTTCAAATTCGATTGATGTCTTTGGATCGTCATGATACCCTGGATCGCAATCACGAGAGGGATTCTCTGGTTGAGGGGGAGGACAACTAATGGACGCAGCCTGACACCTCCATCCCCGTTCAAGTGGCGATCAGCAAGAATTCGGCATGATCTGTGGGCTCAAAGTAATGGATTGTGACTTACCCAATCCACCGGATTGTATCCGGAGCAGCCTTCTCGAATAGTCATGCGAGCAAACTCTGCTTCGTCTCCCTTGAAGAGATCGGCCAGTATTTTGGCCAGGGCCGCCTTGTTGTCTGGCCCTTACCGCTGATGATGTGTCACGTCATTGGTCCCGTTATAGCACCATGAAGGGTGACCCCATTGTTGGAGGGGTTGCACGCATCGGGTAATGGCGATGGCCATAACTTCGATCATGGTCAGCTTGCTGCTAGTTAGCGGCTTGATCTTGGCCGATAGTGCACGCACTTCTTCGCTGTCCTGTTGGGAAGGGACTCTAGGCCGCCGGTTGTACCACTTTATAGGAGGATCATTTGAATATTTTGGTGGCCCTTGCCGAATTGGATCGGTGAGGGGAACGTCTTCGATATAAAACCAGTCCGAAGTCCATCCTTCGGGATCTTTCTGTGGGGTCCTGATTGGGTACCCTGTCCCAGCTATTCGCCATACTTCAGCGCCGCCTACCTCAAATATAGATCCCTCTCAGAGGCGGGGGACAAGACGGAAATACTTCCTCCACAAGTCAAAGTGGGGCTCGCAACTCAGAAATATCTCGCACAAGGCTACGAAGCCAGAGATGTGCAATATCGACCCCAGGGTGAGGTTGTGGAGCTGGATCCCATAGAACTCTAGCAGACCCCGTAGAAAGGGATGAATAGGAAAACCCAAACCTCTTAGAAGGAAGGGCACGAGACATACCCTCTCCTCCTTGTTTGGGGCGGGGGAGTTCTCAACAAGGGCACGGCCATCAATGGATATGAGACCGGCAGGGACTGGGAACAGATCGGCCGAAGGGAGGAAGCGCTGCGTCTGCAGGCGACTCAGCTGGATATGCGAGACCGAGCAGCTCGACCAATCACCTGGGAGCGGGCCGTGAGGGCGCGAGAAAGAAACTGGGATGTCGGCCATGGCTTTGGAGAATTTTTTTGGTGTTGTTCTTGGCAAAGGGGAAGATAACTGTTCTCAACCCCTTTGGATCTATAAATAAACGTCTTATTGTGAAGCCAAAAGGATGGGTGCGTGGAAGGACGGCATTGGGCCGCACGCCCTCTGGAAAGGTGTGCGAAGCCCTTGCCCCAAAGAACGACATTAAACTCTGATGGTCCCACCTCAATCTCGAGATGTCTTCGGATCTTAGAATCTTTAGGCTGTCTGGACCCGAGTACATTAGAGCGGGTTCTGGATAAAGTTCGGCGAAATTAACACGGCTTCAAACGGAGTAAAGGAACACGTCTCGCAAGCCGATGATGTGAAGATTCCAGAAGACGATCCCCGGCGTTGGAGGCAAGTTCGGGGGCTACTGAGGGAGTCATGGACTAAGGGGTCCTCGGGGTGACGGCCCATTTTACATGGGCCGGACTGGTGGAGCCGTATAATAACAGGAGATCCATGAAGCCGTGGTGTGCCCTCCAAGTCAAGAAGGCGGTGGATCTCTTTAATTCCTTATTGTAATCTATCTTCGGTAACCCTAACCCTACCGGTGTCTATATAAACCGATGGTTTTTAGTCTTTAGGGCTAGAGCTACATTCATCACCTCATAGCCTTAGGGTTTAGCTCATGCTAATCTCGAGGTAGATCTACTCTGTAAACCACGTTATACATTCAATACAATCAAGCAGGACATAGGGTTTTACCTCTTCGAGAGGGCCTGAACCTGGATAAACATTGTGTTCATCGTCCCTTGTTACCCATCGATGCTAGATCCACAGCTCGGGACCCCCTACCCCGAGGTCTGCCGGTTTTGACACCGACAGCGGGGTTTGCCATCAGTTTGCACATTGACATGTCACCTCGTGCTAAATAAACCAGTTGTTCTTTTTGTGCAGTTACACTAAAATCAACCAACTTCGCGCGTAGCTTGTAGGATTTCACCTTTATATGTTGCACCACCTTGAACAACATCGGCACCTCCTTTCTTGTAGCTAATTTTGTGGCTGAAGGTGGAAATGAATGATTCGATAACATTTGATGTATTGTGCATGATGAAGTATGATGGAGGCCACGAACCATCAGAACATTTTGTGCAGTTCCCAGTGAAATCAAGCTGAGCATCCATATTTGCATAAATACAAAAGAAGTGATTAGTATGAAGCAAACTGTATTATGAATTTATAGTTTAAATAGGCACCTACATGATCCATGCAGAGCAGGCATTTAAAAAACGGAACTCACCAGAAAGAATCCTAAAACAGGCACCTACATTGTACTTGCCCATCACAGCAAAAAAGATGGAGATATGTGAGTCCTTCTGAGCTGAAGTTAGTTTGGTCTTGTGGGCAGTAATGTAACCATCCTTCAACTGCTCCTTCTGATAAGAAGATAGACTGGGCTTCTTCATCCTGGCATAATCGGAACTAGGTACTTCACGTACTCCATATTCTTCTTCAGAGGAGGAGGATCCTGTTGTGCAAATACAAGAGAACAACTAGATGCTAGCATCCATGTTTGCTTGAAAAAAAGAAAAGGAAATATTTAAAGCATGCCATTACATTAACAATGGGAGTAACTGACAAATGTATAGTCACAAAGAGATGCATCATCATTATCCTCATAGGAAATGATATGATACCAAAGATAGCAGCTCAACTTGAACTGTATTATTACTTCATTTTATCACTGGCTACAACGGTGGCAAACTGGTGCCTCAATTTATTAGCAGCCTTAGATTAACATGCGAAACAATACCAGTTTCTCATGACAGTAGCTAAATAGTAGCACAACACCAATAGAGATGACAAAGCTCAATCATATGGATGAATTCTGTGGGGCGGTACCAACCTTTGTCACGAAGCTTATTATGTAGAGCATATAGATGAACACTTCTTGGGAGCCATCCGTTATTATCTACGGTGCTTGCCATGCTTACTATATACTCCTCAATTAGTTTAATGTTGTCAACATCTTCTTGTGCAGTTCCACTAAAATATATGTTATCTTCAAACAAGATCCCTATTTGCGCAAGTAGAGATAATTACATATTACATTAAGAGTGGCATCAAATCACAGTGGCAAAACAATGGCTCGTTCCAGCCGTAGCAATAAATTAAGATGAAAACTATATCATTACTTGTGTCATCACGGTTCCAGTGCTTCATTACAGCACCGGGATTTGATTTTTATTGTTCTTCCGCTTGTTCTTCCCCTTCATCACTTGGTTCAATAACAGAGAAGCTTCGCCTTCAATGTAAGATTTGGCATGTCAATTAGGGAGCATAAGTATAGCACTAAACAACAACATTAATTTTCTGATGACAGTAGCAAAATAGAGACCAACAGTTGTGAAATATCATTATCTTACCTCAATGGGATATTATGGCGCACATACAGATTGGAAGCCTGGTCTCCTTTTGTGCAGTTCACTAAAATTAAGCAACATTACCGTATAAGTAGCACAACATATGAAAGCACACTGCACAATCATGTGGAAGAAGGCCAGTACTGACCTCTCATGACGCAGAATTCAAACAACTCACACGAAGAAGATCTGAAACAAATTTGCCAACATGGATAGGAAATCCGATCTCCTCTTGTGCAGTTCCACTAAGATCAAGTAATCAACCAACGTTGTCGGTGTGACATTTTAGTTAACCTACAAAAAACACTCTTAAAACAAAAGTGTTTTTGCAGTGCAACAAAAGGTCACAATAGCAACGAGGTGAAGTAGATAACCCTGTTTACACAGAGGTGCGAAGGAAACAATTACTGGTCAATAACGGTGGATGGCACAGAAGCACACAAAAAGAAGCATCTAATTTATCTAAATGGAAAGAAAGCAAGACGGTAGCATTTCACAAACAGTGGCATTGATTCATATTAACAGAGAGATTATATTAACAATAAAAATTGTTAAACATGTTAGCTTTTAACTGTGGCATTGCTTCAATTTTCCAGTGGCATTATTATATTAACAACAACTAAAGAGTTGTATGGGACAGTGGATGCACCAGCACCATGTGCATCCACCGATGTATAAAGGGGTGATGCACAGTCTGTTGCAACAAACAACGAAGGAGTATATTTGTGTTGGTCCCATTTTTGTTCTCTTTAGACACCTTTCCTTATGTGAGGGCAGCAAATCTAGTCCTGCTCAAACTCTACAGCCTTGTCCCCCACCCACAGAAAGATCACTTATGTACTGTGTTTGTCATTGTTTTTCCTTTTCGACCAACAGAGGTGTTGGATAGCCAGTCTATACTACGTTCCCCCTTCCTTTCCACTTTGAACCACGTCCTAGATTCAGGCTATACAACTTTCCCCCTACTTTCCTGTTTGATCCAACACCTAGATTTGAGTGCAGAAGCGAAAAAATCCACATGTAGCTAGAGCAATGTCTGTGGATTAAGTAAATTATACCTTAGGGTTGTCGGGGTGTGGCTCGATGGGCGGCCGGAGGCCAGATCTGCCCACACTATGTACGACAGCGAGGAAGAAGGAGTCGGAGGCCCTCCCCCATCGGCGCTGGGTGAAAGAGAACAGCGGGCTGGCAGTGGATTCCCTCCCTCGCTGACAACGACAACGTTAAGCCTCATTCCCTTCCCCGGCGGACGGGATCCTGTCAGATCTTTAACCAGCAGTGAGGGGAGAGAGAGAGAGGCCAACTCAGTCTTGTTTAGATCTGGAGAGGGTGAGAGAGTGTGAAGAGGGCAATTACAAGCGTTGTGGCTCCAGCTTGTATATATATAGTGGAGAGAGAGTGTGAAGAGAGCAAACCCTAGAAAACAAGCACTGAGGCTGCAGCGTATATATATATAGTTGGAGTGGTTTTATTTTTCTCTCCATAAAAATCATTTTAAATTGTGCACAAAATGGAACTCTTTATGTAAGGTACTAGTGAAGAAAAATACTAGGGAATGTTAATATGCGAACAAAATTTAACGCTCGAAGGAGTCAATTCGCAATTAACGCTCCACGCCTCCCAGTCGCACTTACTACTCCCCCCGTTCATCTTACTTGTGCACCGCAACCAAGGTAAAGAGAAAAATGAGAGAACTTAATGTTTATTTGCTAATTAATAGCTTTGCATGCAATGAGCTGACCACTGCACGTTGTGTTTGATAGTCTCAAGTCATTGAAAGCATACACGACCCACATATCTTATTGGTTGATTCCTTTATTTATGTCTTTTTTTTTGCTGTACACGGCCCACATATCTTATTGGTTGATTCCTTTATTTATGTCAAGAAACAAGATATGAAGTGGGGGTTAATGCACCGTGCCTAAGTGTTTTGACATTATTTGGTTTTTGTAAGGTGACTTGTACACCTAGACGGAGGGAGTATCGTTCACGTGTGGTACACGACCCTCCGAAGTGAACAACAACTGAACCACGCACGGTCAAAATATCAGAAAGGTGGGCTGCACCATCCTCCAATTTTAAATATTTTTGAGATATTCAATATTAATTATTTTGTATGTACACTTTGCTCTCTTCCAATAATTTTGGGCACTTGTATTCGGCCTAGGTCTGTGTGCCACCGTATCTCGTACTACTACCTTCGTCCAGGTTTTTACGCCACAACATATATTTTTTTGTCAAACTTTGACCAAAATTTTTAACTACTCCCTCCTTTCCGGTTTAAAGGGCTTAAATTTGAAATCTCATCAACCTGGCCCACCGAAACCGCCTCCATCATCCGCGCTTGCTTCCCGCCTGAAACAGTCAGCGCCGCTCTAGAGAATCGGTGCCGCATTCATGCCCGGGCAGAGCGGACGCGACCTCTCACTGGCGCTTGCTTTCAAGGGAGAAGCGGATTCAACGAAGAGTGATGGTTGCTTCATCCGTCCAACATACTACCGGGTATATGTGATTTGATGACTCATTGGTCATTATTACTGAGGAGTACTGTACACTTTACTTTGGTGCATGAGACATGCACCGGATGATGTATGTCCCACGTTTTGGCGAAAGAAGGTAGAGCATCTCCACTCTTTTTTTATTTTTCTATTCTGTGAAACTACAATTTTCTCCACTCTTACAGCGGAGGAGTGCGAAAGCAGCGAAAACACGGCAGCTCAATGATTACGTGGCCCACCTCACACTATCACCATATTTTTTGGACATCGTGCGACACCTAGCTCTTTAGTACACAGTACTGTAATTTCTCATTGAGATAAAATTGTACAATGCAATGAAGCTTTCAGCTTCTGTTTCATGTATCTCGCATCCAAGGTTGCCCCGTTGCAACATTCCATCAAATACAAAGGAGACAAACATGCATGCTATTGCATCTCAATGATTCACAGATCATAGCCAATATGTACTCCCTCTGTTCCAAAATAAGTGTCTCAACTTTATACCAACTTTGCCAATGTTAGTACAAAGTTGTACTAAAGTTGAGACACTTATTTTGGAACAAACACAACTAAAGAAAAAAAGATCCATGCAGTCCCTAGGCCTTGAACCCTAAAGCCTAACCAGGCTTTAATTTGCTGGCGAGATTGAATCTTCTGAAGGATGAAGTTTGCAACCCTTTGACCATCGGATCATTTTGTGCAGTTTTGCTAAAATCGAGCTGAGCATCCCTGTAGGCAAAGAAATTGAATAAGTGTGATTAGAATAAGACTAGTGGCACTAGTTCATGAGACATAAACTCATCACAAATATAGTAGAAGCCATTAGAGGTACGTGCGGGGAAATGAGGTAGAGAAATATCCGCATGGAGCGATGTGGGGAGCTGGGGCAGTGGTGCAAGCCGGCTGTAAAGGAAGTTGTACCTAAGGGATGTCGAGATGTAGCTAGGAGGGCGGCGAGAGGCGCCATCTACCCACGCCGCGGCAGTGAGGAAGGAACAAAGGCAACTGCGCCGGCTTTGTGAGAGAGAACGGCGGGGACCCCTGATCAGGACGCGATGATGGTGGGTTTTCGCCCTCGCCGACGAAGGCCGCATCTACACAAAGCATCCACCCCTTCCCCCGGCGAACATGATCCGCCCGGATGTGTGACTAGAGATGTGGCCACAGTCGTTTTGTGCGAGAGAATGTGAAGAGAGCAACCACAACAAGCAACCGTGTAGGCTTCTGGCTATGTATATAGTGGAGCGGTTTCTTTTTCTATCCATATGAACCTATTTATATTGTGTACGTGCCACTGAAGAAAATAAACTTTATTTATAAATAACATGACACCGTTCATGCGTGGTTCCTGACCCTCCATTAAGTGAGTAACTACTACCCGTGTCAAATTATCACGTGGGCTGCATCTTCGTACAGAAATGAGCTCCACTGTGTAGCTGCACGTGTGTGGTTGGGGAAGACGCAAAGAGTACTACCGTGCATGGGTGCGTGCACCTCTTCTCTTCGAGCATGGTTATTAAAAGTATAGCCAACTACTCTTCCACGTGGTTATTAAATGGGAAAAGAGTATAGGCAGTAATAATGACTAATGAGCCGTCAAATCACGAGGCCCACCTTTCCCTAAGTTTGACAGAGGAAGCAGGCATCATTTCACTCGCACAAAATATCCATCCGCTGCTACCTCCACAAAAAAATAAAAATCCGCTTCTACCTCTGCAGCCATGTCAATCACGACGTAGAAATATCATTCACTGATGCAATAGGGCTGGCTCTAAGGCTAATGATTTTTTTTACTTTGTCTCTTTCTCTTTTTATCTCATTTACTCATTTTACATAGGAGCACATGTAGAGGATGGCTATTCCTTTCGATGAGACTTCTTCATGGGGTTTAAGACTAAGCAGCTTCGAATATTATTCCTGCTGCCCACCACTTTGAATTGTGCCATCTATGATACGTACTTGTATGATTCTCTCATTGCAACAATGAGGTCCACTAGGTCTAGCACGTCATGTAAGAAGAAACTATCACGCAAAACTTACATTCTTGTTGCCTTCTTCCTCATACAGTACTACTACTCGTTCTCCTATAAACCTTGCGCTTAGCATCTAGAAAATAATAACGTTGTGCTTGGCTCTTCGCCTCTTCGGGAAGTCGAACAATGATGGTACTACAGTATATGCTTCTGGCTATCTGACACAGAATGAATTGTTGCACGTCCACCACGTGGGTGAGGGTCGAGGGAGAGTGCGTACTACTACGTCCATTTCAACATGGACTACATATGGAGCAAAATGAGTGAATCTACACTCTAAAATACGTCTATATACATCAGTACTTGGAGTATGTAGTTCATATTGAAATCTGCTAAAAGACATATATTTCAAACAATATGATAATCTCTCTAACCAAGGTAGGGACGAGTATATGTCTAACGGAGGGAGTAGTAAAATCTTCTCCTCATCCTACGAGCCACCGCGTGCGTGGGCGAGGGAGAGGGCGTAGGCGTAGTAAGCAAGCTTCTCCTCATCCTGCGACTCTGCGAGCCACCGTGCCCGTGGGCGGGGGAGAGGGCGTACTAAGCAAGCTTCTCCTCGTTCTGCGAGTTGACGGGACACATCAAAAGTAGTACATAAGTGCCTACTTTCCTGTCTATATGGCTCAATTTGAAATCTCTTTTTTTGCAGAATCTCTCTAACCAAAATAGATGTTGAGTGGTGGAATAAATTTGGTACTACCATACTTCACAAAAGTACTGAACATGTGATGGTGAACGGAGGGAGTACGACACCATTAGTACTACAGTTATTTTGGAAGAGTTGTAGTAGTCCCTCCAATTCACATGTTCACATTTCAAGCTTTAATAAAAATGTTGCATGCAAGGATTAAGAGAAAACTCAGCAATGCATGTACTCCCTCAATCCATATAGGGTCTAAACGCGTTTTCAACGCTAACTTTGACCACATGTTAGAGAAATAACATGACATGCAACTTACACAAATGATACCATCAAAGGTCATTGTACTGCTAACACATGCATGTGTTGCAATTAGTACGTACGTGATACAGTAGTAAACACTCACTATCTAGTAGTACTAGTTCATTGCTTGGTTTAGATTTGGAATTAAGGCCCATAAACCGGAAGGGAGGGAATATTATTTTCTGGAACCATCCCCATATGGCCATACTTGATGTTTCGGAGAAGGGTTATATGCCTTGCTACAACAGTACCGTCCAATCTTCATGTGTGGTGTTTTTCTTGGAAAATTATTATGAGAGGATTCTATGATGTGTGAAATAATGTGTTGTTCATGCGTCCAACTTGCTATTGGAAAGGTGTGGCTTTGAGATTTAATGGCTCATAAGTAGTATTCCTTGTGGTTGTGCACTCATGATTTGGTGCATGGCACGTGGACCCGGATGCTGGATGTCCCACATGTCATGGACACAAAGTTCTGTGCTCCTAGAATGGTTTCTCGCAATGCTATCGACCTTTCAGCATTTGTTTATATATACCGTGCTAGTAAATATAATTTCTCAGCGAAATAAAATTGTACTAGTACAATGCTATGAAGCTTTCAGCTTTTCTTTCATGTGTCTTACCTTGAAGGTTTTCTTGTTACAACATTCCATCAAATACAAAAGGAAACTAACATGCAAGCTAATGCATACTCTGGTACAGCGAGCTGCTATACAAACGGTTTTTAACCCCATTCCGCGACGGCATTTTAAACCGTCGACTTGCTAGTGTGGGCGATAGGGGGGTCCTTCCCACACGACCCAGAAACCGTCAGGGATAGGCCCTCCGGTCACACACGCTGGGCAAAATGAGCTCGTGTGCGATTGGGCTAGCCATCGCATACAATTATACAGGCCCAATCGTTTCCGTTCGTAGGTACATCCCACACAGTGATTCCCAGATAAACGTTTCCGTTCGTCTGCACATCCCACACAGTGAATCCCAGAGAAACGTTTCCGTTCATCTGCACATCCCACAAAGTGAATCCCAGACAAACGTTTCCGTTCGTATATACATCCCACATAGTTTTATGTATAGCCTCCTGTGTGATAGGTGTAACAATCACACACTCTCTGCCTCCGTTAACCATTTGCTTTATTCAATTATATCACACACGATTTGATGAAGAAAACTGTATGGCATTGGGCTATCCATCACAACCGCTTTTACTGCTAGAACAGTTTGCAAAGTTCCACGACCCATTTAGCAGGTTTATTAGTTTACAATTAATAATTCCAGTATTACGCAAATTCACATTTCATATCGAACAGTTGTTTGCCAATTTTATATCAGGCACATAAATATATTTTAACATCACAGTATGATAGCTACATGAAAACAGCACAGTACAACATATAGCTAGTTCACCTTCATAAGAACAATATTAGAATAATATATTCATTTCCCTAATCGACTAATGCATGATTAGCCAGGTTCGTCTTCTCCACCTCTGCTTTCAGTTGAGTAAGAACATGTTTTGCACTGACCAACTGGGAAAGTGCCTCCTCCTTCACCAACACCATCTTAGCAAAGTCTGATTTAAAAAATCTGAGCTCATTCTCCATCTTCCTCTTTTTTTTCAGCATCTTGAAATATTCTTCAGTGTTCACAACACTTCCTCTAAGCCTATCTTTGTTCTCTTCCTCATACATGCTCTAGAGCTTTTCTAGGCACATCTTCAAAGACTGTGGCCACTCTTGATCAACCCACTCCAGGTAAGAACACTTCCGTTCATCCTATAATATTTAAAACTAAATCAGTAACAATTGTAGGGAAAATGGGTTTCTAGCATCATAGAAAATCACCAAATACATATTTTGAAAAACTAAAGAAACAGGTTAATTATGACATATCTTCTCAAAAAGATCAATGTGCAAATGAATTAATTGCTACTGAGACAACAACCAAATTCAAAGACATCACAAGCTATAACTAACTACAAAAACACTACAAGTTCTTAGTCATGTACTATAAATAACAAATTGAACATTTTATGAGGAAGCTAAATATAACTGCAACAACATAGCAACAGTGTTTGGATGACATCAAATTGATACTAACAGGTGTGTACATGCACAAATATAGTAACATAGAACTAATAGCACTAAGGCCGTCCACTATGTATGCCAAAACCGGTGTCAAGACAACTGTTGCTATAGTTGGCACCGGTGCCCTGCACTGGCGACCGATGAAGAGGAAAAATTCAGGGAACCGGACTCCGGAGCACCTAGTTGCTCTGATGCCCAGTTCCTTCATGCCATAAAGTTTTAGTATTTTACTACTTGGCTGCTCGGATGTGTGGACCAAAGTTGTTTGCACAAACTTCTGAAGCGGTGCCAAATAATTTTCTAACGGCGCCGCTGATGAGATGGTAACATTATTAGATACTAGGTAGAAACTGTGACACTGTCTTAATCACATCCAGAATAACATAGCACAGTGACAGTGTCTGAATCACATCTAACAAATGATTTGTAACAACAAAAGTGGGGCTAACCTTCTCTGCACATGCCAGAAACTTCCTCCCACTGTCCACAGATTCAAACGCAACTAACTTCACGCATGGAGATTGATGGTGACAACGAGCAGGCAGATCTTCAGCCACCCCGCTCCATTTGTTGCAACTGATGGTCCTAGGGAGCTACAAGAGGAAGAAATGACTCGAATCGACTGTCGGGTTAAAATCCTTTATTCCAAATCATAACTCGAGAGAGAGGAGAGAGGCATACCCGGGTGGTGAAAGAGTCGTCATCGGAGGAGGAACCGCTGGAGAGGTCATTGAAGAAGACCATGGCAACCGCGGCGGGCGGATGCGAGACGGCGAGAGCGAGGAAGCGGCTATAGCTTGGAAAGGAAGGAAGGAGGAAACAGGGGAAATGTGACTTGTGGTCGAACACCATTCACTTTGAATGAATGTGTGCATCGTAAACGATTCTTCTGCTTTACGCGCATGCGATGAGTTTGATCATTCAAATTTTGGTGGAAATTTCCCTGGGTACTGTCCTCATCCACGTCATTGCATAATTTAACATCCCTTGCTAATTTGGGCACACAAAAGAGCCTACAGCACACAGACCACACTTACTGAATCGAGCAATTTTCGTAATTAAATAGAGCCAATTGACCTAAACATTGCTCTAACAAAAGACCAGCGTTATAAACAAAGGCTAAGTACGCATAATTTTAACAAAGCCGCCGTCACGCCGCCCTATGCCTCCCCGATGTAAGATGGGACATCGATGACTTGTCCTGGCGACATGCCACCGTTGGTGGACTCCACGTCCCCCCGGCTGAAGTCGACCGCGTCGTCGTCCTCGTCCTCGGCGCCGCCCTCAAGGTTGTAGTACTCATACTAGTAGCTACGCCAGAGCTCGCGTTGGTACTCCAACGCCGATTCCTCGATAGACAGGCTCTTATCTACCTCGTACTCAGCCATGCGCAACTCCTCCTCCCGGTGCTCCTCGATCTCCGTCGCCTCCTGCATCTCCAGCTCCCGCTCGGCGATCTCATGAGGAAGCAGGTGCTCCATGGCCTCTACCGCCTTTTCGGACATGGGTTGCATGCTGGATTCTGAGGTGGCCTGGAATATCTTGGCGTGTGCACCCTTGATGTTGGCGTGGATGGCCTCGACCCGGGCCAGGGCGACATCGGCGGCACGGACGGCACCTCGAGTGCTCTCGGTGTTTGCAACCGCCGTCGCAGCAGCTGCTGCAGCCGTCTCGGCTGCTGCAGCTGCCCTGTCGGCTGCCGCGGATGCCCTCTATGCGGATGTGGCCACGGTCAATGCGGATGCGGCTACGCTCTCAATGTAGGCGGCCACGCTCTTGGCGCAGCCAGCGGCGCTCGGGGAGGACGCGACCACCGTACGGGCCCTCACGAAGCATGTCCATGGTGTCATTCTTTGCAAGACGGGGTTCCAGGAATGGGGATCAGGGATTCGGGGATTCGGGGGTGACCGGCACTAGAGCAGACAAAGTCGACGAAGCTTATGGAGGAAGACTTAAATAGACCCGCGAATTTTCATCGCAAACGGTTCCTACAACAAACTTTGTGTGATGTTGTTGATATTTTGTATTAGCTGTGAAAGACGAATTTGGAGTACAATGGGAATGGATGGTGTTTTAAATGTACAATAAAATTTGGAGTACTAATACAACTATCATGTCAAAATTTGGAAAATTGCAGGGGTCATTTGACCTTCTTAAGACGTTTAAGTGATTTTCTAGCCATTTAATGACCATAATTCAAATTTGAACTACATGTACATGCAACGGCTAACCATAACAATTTGAAAAATCATATTTATATACTTGTGTGCGAGTTAATTCCATGTTCAGTAAATTGGAAGGAATTTTTCAAACATATTGGTTTCACGGCTTGGACACAAATCATCGAGAGCCGTGGCGTTTAAATTCCAAAAAAATCAAAAAATATCAGAAATACATGAACCCTTGCTTGAGGTAATGGCATGGCACCAAGATGGTGTGGTAAAAAAATTGGCCTGTCTGACAAAAGTTTGGACACACACCCCTCACAAACCGGAGCAACTCACTAGAAAGCTCGTGGTTCGAAGAGGGCACAATGCTTGTTGGATGACGAACCGGCGATAGCTTCCTCTTATGGCCTTCAAACTTTTTCTACCGTTAGCGTGCACTAATACAATTGTCATGTCAAAATTTGGCAAATTTCAGGGGTCATTTGACCTTTTTAAGACATTTAAGTGATTTTCTAGCCATTTAATTACCATAATTAAAATTTTAACTGCATGTACATGCAACAGCTAACCATAACGGTTTGAAAATCATATTTGTGTACTTGTGTGCGAGTTAATTCCATGTGCAGTAAATTGGAAGGAATTTTCAAACATATTGGTGTCACGGCTTGGACACAAAGCATCGAGTGTCATGGCATTTAAATTCCAAAAAATTCAAAAATGATCAGAAATACATGAAACTTTGCTTGATGTAATGGCATGGCACCAAGATGGTGTGATAAAACAATTGGCCTGTTTGATGAAACTTTGGACACACATCCCTCACAAATCGGAGCAACTCACTAGAAGGCTCGTGGTTCTGAGAGGGCACAATGCATGTTTGATGACGAACCGGCAATAGCTTCCTCTTATGGCCTTCAAAAAATTTCTATTGTTAACATGCACTAATACAACTCATGTCAAAAATTGGAAAAATTCAGGGGTCATTTGACCTTTTTAAGACATTAAAGTGATTTTCTAGCCATTTAATGACCGTAATTCAAATTTGAACTACATGTACATGCAACAGCTAACAATAACGGTTTGAAAAATCATATTTGCGTACTTGTGTGCGAGTTAATTCCATGTGTAGTAAATTGGAAGGAATTTTCAAACATATTGGTGTCACGGCACAAGCATCGAGTGCCATGGCATTTAAATTCCAAAAAAAATTCAAAATGATCAGAAATACATGGAACATTGCTTGACGTAATGCATGGCACCAAGATGTTGTGGTAAAAAAAATTGGCCAGTTTGACGAAAGTTTGGACACACACCCCTCAGAAACCGGAGCAAGTCACTAGAAGGCTCGTGGTTCCGAGAGGGAACAATGCATGTTTGATGATGAACCGATGATAGCTTCCTCTTATGACCTTCAAAAATTTTCTATAATTATCATGCACTAATACAACCATCATGTCAAATTTTGGAAAATTTCAGGGGTCATTTGACCTTTTTAAGACATTTAAGTGATTTACTAGCCATTTAATGACCGTAATTCAAATTTGAACTACATGTACATGCAACAGCTAACCATAACGGTTTGAAAAATCATATATGTGTACTTGTGTGCGAGTTAATTCCATGTGCACTAAATTGGAAGGAATTTTCAAACATATTGGTGTCACGGCTTGGACACAAGCATGGAGTGCCATGGCATTTAAATTCCAAAAAAATTAAAAATGATCAGAAATACATGAAACCTTGCTTGATGTAATGGCATGGCACCAAGATGTTGTGGTAAAAAAATTGGCCTATTTGACAAAAGTTTGGACACACACCCCTCACAAATTGGAGCAACTCACTGGAAGGCTCGTGGTTCCGAGAGGGAACAATACATGTTTGATGACGAACCGGTGATAGCTTCCTCTTATGGCCTTCAAACTTTTTATATCGTTAACGTGCACTAATACAACTATCATGTCAAAAATTGGAAAAAGTCAGGGGTCATTTGACCTTTTAAAGACATTAAGTATTTTCTAGCCATTTAATGACCATAATTCAAATTTGAACTACATGTACATGCAATAGCTAACAATAACGGTTTGAAAAATCATATTTGTGTACTTGTGTGCGAGTTAATTCCATGTGCAGTAAATTGGAAGGAATTTTCAAACATATTGGTGTCACAGCTTGGACACAAGCATGGACTGCCATGGTAACACAAAATAAGCATTCGTGCCTTATACGAGGAAAGAATGTAAATATCTGGCAAGACAACCGGCCCCCACATGATTGGCACTCTATTTCGTGCCTCGAGGTTTGGAATATGAGTGGCGTGGGTTATTAATCAGACGTGATTCTGTATTGGAAACCGTCAGCTATTAAGTTCACACACGGCTTTTGCTGCGGGAATCATGTGCAATTCAACCTACAGTACTTATAAATTCCGGGAACTGGCATGTGTACTGTTCCCGTCGATCTAGATTCCGACCGCTAATAAATATTACTTTGCTCATGTCGTCTCGCCTGCATTCTCATATACATCCTCCCCTCGCTCGCCCTCTCTCTCACACACATACACACACACAAATCTCTGCCATGGCGCCGCCGATCTGCCCACGCGCCGAGGAGGCGCACCCCCCCCCCCCCCCCGAGGATGTTCAGTCAAAGAGCAACAACGAGGAGGACCCCTGCACGCCGTCGAACGAGGTTGCGCCGGACCCCCCAACTTTGGAGTGGTTTTGGGGCCAATACAATCTTTGTCTGTGGAAGTCGCTGCCGCCAGCTGAGAAAGCCAGGCAAGTGGTGTTCAAGAAGGAGATGGCGGAGGAGGAAGCCAAGTACCAGGCGGCCTCTGAAGCCCGTGAGGCCGCCTGGAAAAAGGAGGCGATGGAGCTTTGGGGGCGGGTGTGTCGACGTGCAGAGGAGGTGTACGAAGACGGGTACTTCGCCAGGAAGGCCAAAGGTGCTAGGTGCCTCATCGCTGCGTGGAGGTAGGTCGATAAGCTCCAGCGTGCCACCGACGAGGAGCTCCGGTGGGCGCCCAACAAAATGGCAAGATCGTTCATGCACATCCACCAGCAAGAGGCAGATCAGTACGTCAAACGCTGCGAGGCAGAGGAGGCGGAGTACTGCCTCTGTGCTCGGAAGACACCGCGCACGAGGGAGCTGCTGGCGACGGGCTGCCGAAATACTGCCCCCGTAAGGAGGGATTATTAGTTTTAGTATTATTCGTTTTCACTTTTATGCATTGTACATAGTAGTTAAGTATCATCACGTATATGTGATGATATTATATATATTCTGTGATAAACTAATGAACAATTAATATAAATTATGAATTCCATTTTTCTATCTGTTTTTGTATACTAATTTGTATCTAGCTATTATCATCCACATATACAGAATGGAAAGCATATATATACACATTGAAACAGAACATATAAGAACAGAAAACAGAGTACACACATTGAAATAGAGCAATAAATAGAGCAATATTATGATTGTTATGAATACATAGCGATCCACGTCGAAATGACTCAACAAAATAAAATGCGTCCATGACCAGCAGCCCTTGCCTACGGTAGCTCTTGGCTATGCCTGAACTCGTGCAGGCGTTCGTCCAAGCGGTCGATGATGACCCACAAGTATAGGGGATCAATCATAGTCCTTTCGATAAGTAAGAGTGTCGAACCCAACGAGGAGCAGAAGGAAATGACAAGTGGTTTTCAGCAAGGTAATTTCTGCAAGCACTGAAATTGTCGGTAACATGTAGTTTGATAGCAAGATAATTTGTAGCAAGTAACAAGTAGCAATAGTAACAATAAGTGCAGTAAGGTAGCCCAATCCTTTTTGTAGCAAAGGACAGGCCGGAACGGTCTCAGATAATAAGTAAAGCGTTCTTGAGGGCACACGGGAATTTCATCTAGTCACTTATATCATGCTGGTTTGATTCACGTTCGCTACTTTAATAATTTGATATGTGGGTGGACCGACGCTTGGGTGCTGTTCTTACTTGAACAAGCCTCCCACTTATGATTAACCCCCTTGCAAGCATCTGCAACTACGAAAGAAGTATTAAGATAAAATCTAACCATAGCATTAAACATCTGGATCCAAATCAGCCCCTTACGAAATATCGCATAAACTAGAGTTTAAGCTTCTGTCACTCTAGAAACCCATCATCTAATAACTACTCCATAATGCATCCTGTTAGGCCCAAAGATGGTGAAGTGTCATGTAGTCGACGTTCACATAACACCACTAAGGGAATCACAACATACATATCATCAAAATATCAAACACATATCAAATTCACATGATTACTTGCAACATGACTTCTCCCGTGGCCTCAAGAACAAAGGCAACTACTCACAAATAATATTCATGCTCAAGATCAGAGGGATATTAAATAGCATAATGGATCTGAACATATAATCTTCCACTAAATAAACAGGCTAGCATCAACTACAAGATGTAATCAACACTACTAGTCACCCACAGGTACCAATCTGAGGTTTTGATACAAATATTGAACACAAGAGATGAACTAGGGCTTGAGATGAGATGGCTTTGTTGAAAATGTGATGAAGATTGGCCTCCCAAAGATGAGAGGGTTGTTGGTGATGACGATGGCTTCGATTTCCCCCTCCGGGAGGGAAGTTCCCCGGCGGAATTGCTCCGCCAGAGGGCAAAAGTGCTTGTGCCCAAGTTCCACCTCGAGACGGCAGAGATCCATCCCAAAAGTCCTCTCCTTATTTTTTCTAGGTCAAAAGACCTTATATACCAGAAGATGGGCACCGGAGGTGGGCCAGGGTGCCCACTACCCACTAGGGTGCGCCTGGGGGGGCCTTACGTGCCCTGGTGTCTTGTGGCCACCTGGCAGCCCCACTCTCGTAGTTCTTTTCTCCAATATTTATTATATATTCCAAAATAATTCTCCATAAAATTTCAGCTCATTTGGAGATGTGCAGAATCGGTATCTCTGACATAGCTTTTTCAGGTCCAGAATTCCAGCTGCCGGTATTCTCCCTCTTTGTGTCAACCTTGCATATTATGAGAGAAAAAGCATTAGGATTACTCCACAAAGTGTTATAATGCATAAAAACACTATAAATAACAGTAGGAAAACATGATGCAAAATGGACGTATCAACTCCCCCAAGCTTAGACCTCGCTTGTCGTCAAGCGAAAGCTGATATCGAAAATCATGTCCACATGTTTAGAGAGAGAGGTGTCGATAAAACAAAATACGGACATAGTAGCATCATGCTTATTATTATAACAGCAACAAACTTTATCATATAGCTTCTCATGAACAAGTAACAATTCATCTCAACATCGAAGTAGAAAGCATAAACTTTATTGAAAACTAACAAACTATGTTCTCAGTCAACTTTGCAACTACAATTCATCATATTTTCAGGAAGGGTCTCGTATCAGAGCCTTTTGGTAAGTCCACATACTCAACCATCATTTAATCTTCTATGATTGCTAACACTCACAACATATATATGAGCAAAAAGTTTCAACCGGACACATAGAAAGATAGGGGCTTATAGTTTCGCCTCCCAACTTATTCACCTGAAGGGTGATGTCAACAATAATAACTCATGCTCACTCATATCCAACTGGATATATGTGCCTAGATCTTTCCCCACCACATGATGCTTGCCAAAGAGAAAAATAAAAAGGAATAGAGGGAAATACTTTGACTCTTTCATAAAAGTAAAAGATAGGCCCTTCGCAGAGGGAAGCAGAGGTTGTCATGCGCTTTCTGGTTTTGTATGCACAATCTCTTAATGCAAAAGAACAGCACATTATATTGCCCCTTACGATAGCAACCTTTATTATGCAGTCTGTCACTTTTATTACTTTACCATCACAAGTTCGTACAACGCTTATTTTCCTTTACACTAAATGATCAAACACATTTAGGAGCAATTTTTATTGCCTTTTTGCACCGATGACAACTTACTTGAAGGATCTTACTCAATCCATAGGTAGGTATGGTAGACTCTCAAAACATGGATTTGGGTTTAAGGGTTTTGGATGCACAAGTAGTATCTCTACTTAGTGCGGATTTTTGGCTAGCAAAGGTATTGAGCAAGCACCACATGTTGAAGGATCTATGACAATATAACTTCTATGTGAATAAGAACAAACATAAATCATTACATTGTCTTCCTTGTCCAACGTCAACAATTTGGCATAAGATATTTAGTGGGAGCTCACAATCATAAAAGATGTCCAAGATAGTGCATTTGCATGTGAATCTTCTCTTCCCTTATTAATTCTTTCATGAATTGCATCATTGACCAATGCTATGTTTGTCAACTTTAAATAAATTTTACCACTTATACTTTTCCTTATATGATGTCATTACTTACCATAAGATTAGCATATGATCTTTTTCATTATTTCCTTTATTTTGATTGAAACAGAAAAGTAAAGAAGCAAAAACTCAAACTAAACTTTCTTATATAACTCTCACTCGATTACATAGATAAACAGATCATGAAACTAGCACTCAAAAATAGATCATACTAAACTTTTATTCAACTAAATCATGAAATAGCTGAGGATCGAACTAAGATAGGTAAAGGTAATAAAAGTGATGATGATACGATACCGGGGCATCTCCCCCAAGCTTGGCACAAGCCAAGGGGAGTGCCCATACCCGTGTACTCAAGTCTCCTTCTTTGGGGATGAAGATGATGGTGGTGGTGTTGAAGTAGTAGCTTCACACTTCAGCCTCAATAGGTATTCCAATCTACGATTGATGCTCCGGAGGGCGATGTTTTGTTCTTCCAACAAAATAATTTCACGAGTGAGATATTTATTTTCAACATGAACCGCCTCGAAGGCCCTAAAGGCTTCAATTTCAGTGGGGGTGAGATGGTTGTAGTATGGTTTAAGGATAGCTTCTTCTTCCTCATCTTCCCTTGTTAGCATTGCTTGTCCCCTTTCTTGAGCTTGATCTCCCGTAACTTCCTTGACCTTGTCCTCCTTGGTGGCTTCTTTTGGTTCCTCTCTTTTTAGTTCCGTCTTCAGCAACCAAGCATCTTCTTCTACATGGTTGGAGGAAGGAGAAGACATGATGCCTGGCTTGATAGATCTGACAGAAAACAGCACGAAACAAGAACAGAGGATTTCTCCATGATGCGGTGGTCAAATCGTCCGGGGGTATATATAAAGATTTTTTATCTTGGAAAACAAGTATACAGAAGGAAAACGGAGTCGGGAAGGTGCCCAAGGGGCCCACTACCGACTAGGGCGTGCCAGGTGGGGCAGGCGCGCCTTGGTGCCTTGTGGGCACCTGGGTTGCCTTCCCGGTTGTTTCTTATTTTTCTATTTTTCTAATATTCCAAAACTGACAGAAAATATTTTTGCGGATTTTTCGGAGACCGTTTACTTACCGTATCACGTACCTCTTCCTTTTCAGGGTTCTGGAGTGTTCTGGAAGGTCTCTTTTATGTGTTCCTCCGGTGTCATGGTCTGGATAATGTTAGTTTCAACATTAATAGGTGTACCTGAAATATAGTGTTTAATTCTTTGTCCATTAACCACCTTCGGGTTGGTACCTTCAGCATTATTAATCTTGATAGCTCCAGAGCGATAAACTTCTTCGATCCTTCCCATTTGGAAAGAAGTTTTCCTGCAAAAAAACTAAAACGAGAATTGTACAATAGAACATGTTCACAAACTTTCAATTCCTGCTTTTGGATTCTTTTGTCATGCCATCTTTTAACTTTTTCTTTAAATAGTTTGGCATTTTCATAAGCTTGGGTTCTCCATTCATCTAGTGAGCTAATATCAAATAACCTCTTTTCACCGGCAAGTTTGAAATCATAATTGAATTCTTTAATTGCCCAATATGCTTTATGTTCTAACTCAAGAGGCAAATGACAAGCTTTTCCATAAACCATTTTATATGGAGACATACCCATAGGATTTTTATAAGCTGTTCTATAGGCCCAAAGTGCATCATCAAGTTTCTTAGACCAATTCTTTCGGGACCTATTGACAGTTTTTTGTAATATTAATTTTATTTCTCTATTGCTAAGTTCAACTTGACCACTAGATTGAGGATTATAGGGTGAAGCAATTCTATGGTTGACATCATATTTAGCAAGCATTTTACGGAAAGCACCATGAATAAAATGTGAACCACCATCAGTCATTAAATATCTAGGGACCCCAAACCTTGGGAAGATAATCTCTTCAAGCAGTTTAATGGTACTAGTTGGAATAGCTTCTACCCACTTGGTGACATAATCAACAGCAACCAAAATATGTGTATACCCATTAGAGGAAGGAAAAGGTCCCATATAATCAAAGCCCCAAACATCAAAAGGTTCAACAACAAGTGAATAATTCATAGGCATTTCCTGATGCTTACCAATATTACCAATTCTTTGACATTCATTACAAGACAAAACGAACTTACGAGCATCCTTGAAAAGAGTAGGCCAATAAAAACCAGATTGTAATACCTTATGTGCAGTTCTATCTCCCGCATGATGTCCTCCGTAGGCTTCGGAGTGACATTTCCATAGGATTTGTTCATGTTCATGCTCAGGTACACAATGTCTAATAATACCATCTAGTCCTTCTTTATAAAGGTGTGGGTCATCCCAAAAGTAATGTATTAAGTCATAGAAGAATTTTTTCTTTTGTTGGTATGTGAAACTAGGTGGTATAAATTTAGCAACGATATAATTAGCATAGTGAGCATACCAAGGAGTATTATGAGAAGCATTTATGACAGCTAGTTGTTCATTAGGAAAGCTATCATCAATAGGTAGTGGGTCATCAAGAATATTTTCTAACCTAGCCAAGTTTTCAGCTACTAGGTTCTCAGCTCCTTTCCTATCAGTAATGTGCAAGTCAAATTCTTGAAGCAAGAGAACACACCTAATGAGTCTAGGTTTAGCATCTTTCTTTTCCATAAGATATTTAATAGCAGCATGGTCAGTGTGAACAATTACTTTAGAATCAACAGTGTAAGATCTGAATTTATCACAGGCAAACACAACTGCTAAAAATTCTTTTTCAGTAGTAGCATAATTTCTTTGGGCACTGTCTAGAGTTTTACTAGCATAATGGATAACATCTAATTTTTTATCAACTCTTTGTCCTAGAATAGCACCAACAGCATAATCACTAGCATCACACATAATTTCAAAAGTCAAGTTCCAATCAGGTGGTTGAACTATAGGTGCAGAAGTTAAGGCTTTCTTAAGTGTTTCAAAGGCTTCTACACAATCATCATCAAAAACAAATGGAACATCCTTTTGTAAAAGATTAGTAAGAGGCCTAGAAGTTTTAGAGAAGTCTTTAATGAACCTCCTATAGAAACCAGCATGACCGAGGAAACTGCGAATACCTTTAATGTCTTTAGGACATGGCATTTTCTCAATTGCATCCACTTTAGCTTTATCCACCTCAATACCTCGTTCAGAAATTTTATGCCCCAAGACAATGCCTTCATTAACCATAAAGTGGCACTTCTCCCAGTTCAAGACAAGATTAGTTTGTTCACATCTCTGGAGAACTCGATCAAGTTTGCTTCATCAAAAGAAGTTCCGTAAACGGAAAAATCATCCATGAAAACCTCAACAATCTTTTCACAAAAATCAAAGAATATAGCGGTCATACATCTTTGAAAGGTAGCAGGTGCATTACATAAACCAAAAGGCATACGTCTATAAGCATAAGTTCCAAAAGGGCAAGTAAACGTGGTTTTCTCTTGATCAGATTATGAAACAGGTATTTGAAATAAACCAGAATATCCATGAAGAAAACAAAAGTGTGTGTGCTTAGATAGTCTTTCTAGCATTTAATCAATAAAAGGCAGAGGGTAATGATCTTTTCTAGTAGCTTTGTTTAATTTCCTAAAATCAATTACCATTCTATAGCCAGTAACAATTCTTTGTGGGATAAGTTCATTTTTATCATTAGGAACAGCAGTAATACCTCCTTTCTTAGGGACGCAATGAACAAGACTTACACATCTGCTATCAGCTATGGGATAGATTATACCTGCTTCCAGAAGTTTTAGTATTTCAGTTCTTACCACTTCCTTCATCTTAGGATTCAATCGTTGTTGGTGATCAACAACGGGTTTAGCATCAGGTTCCATACTAATCTTGTGCTAACAGAGAGTGGGACTGATGCCCTTAAGATCATCAAGAGTATATCCAATAGCAGCACAATGCTTCCTCAGAATTTTTAATAATCTCTCTTCTTCATGTTCTGAAAGGTTAGCACTAATAATAATAGGGTATATCTTCTTCTCATCAAGATAAGCATACTTCAAAGTGTCAGGCAATTGCTTTAATTCAAACACAGGATCACCTTTAGGTGGAGGAGGACCTCCTAAAGTTTCAATAGGTAAATTGTGTTTAAGGATAGGTTGTTGTTCGAAGAAATGTTTATCTATTTCATTTCTTTCACACAAGTGCATATAGTTCTCATGGTCTAGCAAATATTGTTCTAGTGGATCAGTGGGAGGTACAGCAATAGAAGCAAGATCAATTATTTCATCCTTACTAGGTAATTCTTTATCATGAGGTTGTATACAAAACTTAGAGAAATTAAACTCATGAGACACATCACCAAAACTGACACCGACAGTTTCTTTCTCACAATCTATCTTAGCATTGACAGTGTTCAAGAAGGGTCTACCAAAAATAATGGGACAAAAGTCATCTTGTGGGGAACCAAGGACTAGAAAATCAGTAGGGTGTTTTATTTTCCCACACAAGACTTCAACATCTCTAACAATCCCAAGTGGTGTGATGGTATCTCTATTAGCAAGTTTAATAGTAACATCTATGTCTTCTATTTTAGCGAGTGCTATATCATTCATAATTTCTTGGTATAAAGTAAAAGGAATAACACTCACACTAGCACCCAAGTCACATAAACCATGATAGCAAGGATCTCCTATTTTAACTGAGATGACAGGCATGCCAACAACAGGCTTGTTCTTATATTTAGTATCGGGTTTGGCAATTCTAGCAGCTTCATCACATAAATAAATAACATGCCCATCAATATTATCGACCAAGAGGTCTTTGACCATAGCAACACTAGGTTCTACTTTAATTTGCTCTGATGGTGTAGGTGCTTTAATGTTACTTTTGCGAACCACTGTTGATACCTTAGCGTGTTCCTTTATCCTAACAGGGAAAGGTGGTTTTTCAATATAAGCAGTAGGCACAACTGGATCAACATTATAAATGATAGTTTCATCTTTAACTATTACCGGTTCTTTAATTTCTTCTTTAATATGGAGATGATATTTAAACCACTTCTCCTTAGGGCGATCAACATGAGTAATGATTCACAAAAAGAGGCTACTATCTCAGAGTCAAGTCCATATTTACTGCTAAACTTGTGAAAAGCATCGGTATTCATAAAATATTTAACACAATCAAACTCAAGCTTAATACATGACTCTTTACCTTTGTTGAGTTCCCAATCTTCAGAGTTGCGTTTAATTCTTGCCAAAAGATCCCACCTGAATCCAATAGTCTTCTTCATAAAAGAACCAGCACAAGAAGTATCGAGCATGGATTGGTCATTACAAGAAAGCCGAGCAGAAAAATTCTGAATGATAATTTCTCTTGAGAGATCATGATTGGGGCATGAATATAACATTGACTTAAGCCTCCCCCAAGCTAGAGCGATACTTTCTCCTTCACGAGGCCAACAATTATATATATAATTCCGATCACGATGAACTAGATGCATAGGATAATTTTTTTTGGTGAAATTCCAATTTCAATTGATTCCAATTCCAAGATCCAATATCATTGCATAGCCTATACCATGTCAATGCTTTTCTCCCCGGCAACGGCGGCAGAAAAGAGTCTTGATGACCCACAAGTATAGGGGGTCAATCGTAGTCCTTTCGATAAGTAAGAGTGTCGAACCCAACGAGGAGCAGAAGGAAATGACAAGTGGTTTTCAGCAAGGTAATTTCTGCAAGCACTGAAATTGTCAGTAACATGTAGTTTGATAGCAAGATAATTTGTAGCAAGTAACAAGTAACAATAGTAACAATAAGTGCAATAAGGTAGCTGATACGTCTCCATCGTATCTACTTTTCCAAACGCTTTTGCTCTTGTTTTGGACTCTAATTTGCATGATTTGAATGAAACTAACCCGGACTAACGTTGTTTTCAGTAGAACTACCATGGTGTTGTTTTTTGTGCAGAAATAAAAGTTCTCGGATTTGGACGAAACTTTTCGGAGAATTATTTCAGAATATATAAAAAATACTGGAACCAAGAACCACCGGAGGGGTTGCCCTGGCTGGGCACGATACACCAGGGTGCACCCCCTCCCTCTGGCACGCCCTGGTGGGTTGTGCCCACCTGGTGGTCCCCCTGACCCTAATTCCAACTCCATAAATACCTATTTTCAGAGAAAAAATAGGAGAGGAAGTTTCATCGCATTTTACGATACGGAGTCGCCGCCACCTCCTATTCTTTATAGAGAAGCCAGATCTGGAGCCCGTTCGGGGCTCCAGAGGTGGGAATCTTTAGTCTTCGTCGTCACCAACCCTCCTTCATCGCCAATTCCATGATGCTCCCCACCAGGAGTGAGTAAATCCTTTGGAGGCTCGCTGGTCGGTGAGGAGTTGGATGAGATTCATCATGTAATTGAGTTAGTTTTGTTAGGGCTTGATCCCTAGTATCCACTATGTTCTGAGATTTATGTTGTTATGACTTTGCTATGCTTAATGCTTGTCACTAGGGCCCGAGTGCCATGATTTCAGATCTGAACCATTTATGTTTTCACCATTATATCTATGTTCTAGATCCGATCTTGCAAGTCATATTCACCTATTATGTGTTATGATCCGTAAACTCCAGTATGACAGTAAATTGGGATACTTTCCGGTGATGACCGTAGTTTGAGGAGTTCATGTATTCACTATGTGCTAATGCTTTGTTCCGGTTCTCTATTAAAAGGAGGCCTTAATATCCCCTAGTTTACTTATGGACCCCGCTGCCACGGGAGGGTAGGACAAAAGATGTCATGCAAGTTCTTTTCCATAAGCACGTATGACTATTTACGGAATACATGGCTACATTATATTTATGAACTGGAGCTAGTTTTGTATCGCCTTAGGTTATGACTATTATATGATGAATATCATCCAACGAATTCACCGATCCAATGCCTACGAGTTTTCCACATATTGTTATTGCTAAGTTACTATTGCTATTGCTACTGTTACAACTGCTACAATATTGTTACTGTTATTACCGTTACTATTTCTACTGTTACCACTGCTATCAAAACTATCATAGTACTATGCTACTGATCACTTTGCTGCAGATATTTAATCTCCAGGTGTGGTTGAATTGACAACTCAACTGCTAATCTTTATCTTTACCTAATAATAAAAGATGGAGGCTTTCATAGTTCTCCATCCGTCAACTGTTTATATCCGTTAGTTTTATATTAACCATATAAATTGATGGTTGAGATTTAAAACAAGAGGGTTGCCGAGTTTTGGTCTATGCCGGTGTGAAAAAATGATTCGTACGATTGTCGATGAATCACTACAAAGGGCCTGAGTCTGCACGCAATCCGACCCACGTCCCGATGGGCTTACGTTGGAACGTGTACAACTCGAATTGGTCAACAAACTAGATCGAGTCTAGATCGATTGATCCACCAGCAGCTGCACCCGTCGTAAATCTAAAAAAACATCACCCGTTGTTTGTTTGTGCCAACTGCGTCATCGAGCGCGTCGTGGTCTTCTGCTCGGCCGACAGCACGGGGCTCTTCTTCAAGTGCGACAACGCCGTGCATGGGGTTAGTCCGCTCGCGAGCCTTCACCCACACTCCCCGCTCTGCGACGCCTGCGACATCGTGCGCGCCGCCCTCTGCTACCAAATCGGCGCCCACCGGGCCATGCTCTGCGCCGGCTGCGCCAGCCGTCGTGTGCTACCGGATCGCGGTGGTGGAGCCTCCCTTGTGGATGATTACAAAAGCTGCCACGCGCCCGCCGAGATCCTCTGCATCCTCTCCGTCGACGCGCCGTCCTTGCATGAGGACTTCGACGCCTAGCTCGCCGACAACCTCCCCCAAATCCTACAGGAGGTTCATGTACAACATCTACTTGGTTAATTTCTAAATTCCACTTCTTTTTTGCGCCTGTATATGCAATTGAAGGAGACTCTTCTTGATGATCTTGCGTGCCAAATCTTACATGGACAGTTTGATTGTGTGATCCAGCGACAAAATTCAGTGAGTAGTGCTGCTATGTATCAGTCAAGGGAATGGTATAGAGAAGAGAGAATGACGACAATACAAAGTGGGTGAGAGAGTATGAGTGATTGATGAAGGGGCATAGGCTTGGTACTACCACAACATTGCACAAATAAGTTGGTAGTGTGCTATCTTTGATGTAAAAAAGGAAGATTTCTTTCTTGGCTCATCTAATGGTGGATCGATGATCTAAGAAGCATGTTCAGTTCTCCTCTCAATTTTTTGGTGCCAAGCTTGATCTTTATCCAACTGACTGACTGGCTGAAAGTACCTTCTAATCACTATTGAACGCATATATTAGTTAGTTTTTTTTTGCAGGGGGCATATATTAGTAAGTTTGACTGTATACACCACACAAAGAGCAAAAACTGAATTCTAAAAAAGTTAGACATAGATACTACAGAATTAGTGGACCCTCAAGAAACAAAAGGCACACCTGAAGGATTTTTTCTTAACAAAATGTATTAATTTGACTATTTGAGTATGCAAAATGTGTAATTGCAATCTTGCGTTTTCAAGGAGAACAGGGGACTGCTACATACTCGATATGGATCGAGGCTAATTATTGATCTTCCAAGTTAAAAATCTGAAAATAACTTCATTTAGTAATGGATATATGGTCAAGAAAGGATGCCTTTCCCTAAAGATACAGAACAAAATCTTGTTCGTGTATGTCCGGCTGACAGATGAATCAATCTCCTTTCAAGTTTCAACCCAGCAACCTTTGTGTACGTACATGTGTGTATCAAGGACGCATGGATCCATTGGCCTGCGTACCACACATCCCCTCACTAATTCTATGAGGTTCATTCTTAACAAGGTAAGTATGATTGCCTAATCCCTGATTTTCTTAATTGATCTTTGATCCTTGATCCCTAATGTCGTTATATTTTATTGATTTTATAAATGATCTCAAACAGGAACATACCATTTTTTTAGGCTACAGTTCCTATAACTTGCCTTGTCAATTTGATAAAATTACATGTGTGATGGAGGTTGTAACTTATTACGGTTTGCATTGTCAGGATTCTTCAAACCCTCTGTCGATCCTCACTATGTTTGAAACAATCTGATTTCTGTGTCATTGCTAAACATATGTATATATTTGGTGTGCTGGATTTTCTGATGTAGATTCTATATAAGAGGAAGCTATTCGACAATCCTGCACAAGTTGGTACAGATCAGACCGATTTTATTCAGTAAATATTTATGCTTGACAGATACAAGCCTTCCTCTTCTGCCCTTTTTTTCTTCATCCTCTGCAGGTCGCCAGCACATGTGAATCATTGTCGTCAAGAGCATGCTTGTGACATCATTACTATACGTGATGCAGCGCAAAAGGATGTTGTCAGGAGGTACAAACACATTTAATCATTTCCTATTCTTTTCTTTGCCCGTTTTCACCGTCATATACACTGTATCTCCCACTATAACGCACAGCCAAATTTGTATTATTGAAAGTTTTAATCATCCTTGCTGTAGTTAAGTGTTCAAGAACAATCTCTAGCCAAGTTCCCTTTGTTGTTGTGTTGAATTTGGGGGAAAGGCGGCCAAGCAGCTCGTGGCATCTGTCTCGCGCCTGCTCCACCGCTGCCTTGACTCGCCGACGACGTCGCCGGTTGGGCCACAGGGGTGCAAGACGATCGTTGGGCCCATTGCATGGGCGCTAAGTATGCTTGATTTCCATGTCGGAGACGAAGGTCCTAGACCTTGGTGGCGGGTGTGTGATGTTTTTTTTCTCTCATTGCAATGCATCGATTGATTTATTCATGCATCCATCGATTTACTCTGAATTTTTTTCAGTTGTCAAACATTAACTGGATTGGTTCATGGATATGCAGTGTGACAAGTCATGTGAGATGAAGGTGGTGAACCATCTCAATGTGAAGCCAAGTGTGTGGTGGATTTGCCATGGATGATGGTAGACCGGTAATGGTAAAAGTTTGACTTGCCAAATTTTGTGTGACCGAGCTCCTGGACGGTCAAACCTAAAAAGTGTTGGGGAACATGTAATTTCAAAAAAATTCCTACGTTCACGCAAGATCTATCTAGGAGATGCATAGCAACTAGAGGGGAGAGTATGTCCATGTACCCTCGTAGACCGAAAGCGGAAGCGATAGCTTAAGGCGGTTGATGTAGTCGAACGTCTTCGCGATCCAACTGATCAAGCACCGAACGTACGGCACCTCCGAGTTCAGCACACGTTCAGCTCGATGACATTCCTCGAGCTCTTGATCCAATTGAGGACGAGGGAGAGTTCCGTCAGCACGACGGCGTGGCGACGGTGATGATGAAGTTACCGGCGCAGGGCTTCGCCTAAGCACTACGACGATATGACCGAGGTGTGTAACTGTGGAGGGGGGGCACCGCACACGACTAAGACAAATCTTGGTGTGCCTTTGGGCTGCCCCCCTCCCCCATTTATAAAGGAGGGGGGAGGAGGCGGCCGGCCTGGAGGGGGCGCGCCAAGGGGAGAGTCCTACTAGGACTCCCAGTCCTAGTAGGATTCCCCTTTCCTTTTTCGGAGAAGGGGGAAAGGGAAAGAGGTGGAGGAGAAGGAGGAAAGGGGGACTGCGCCCCCCACCCCTAGTCCAATTCAGTTTGGGCTTGGGGGGGCGCGCGCCACCACCTGGCCGCCTGCCTCCTCTCCCTACTAGGGCCCATGAAGGCCCATTAGTCCCCCGGGGGGTTCCGGTAACCTCCCGGTACTCCGAAAAATGTCCGAACCTTTCCGAAACCATTCCGGTGCCCGAACATAACCTTCCAATATATCAATCTTTATGTCTCGACCATTTCGAGACTCCTCGCCATATCCGTGATCTCATCTGGGACTCCGAACAAACTTCGGTCATCAAATCACATAACTCATAATACAAATCGTCATCGAACGTTAAGCGTGCGGACCCTACGGGTTCGAGAACTATGTAGACATGACCGAGACACATCTCCGGTCAATAACCAATAGCAGAACCTGGATGCTCATATTGGCTCCCACATATTCTACGAAGATCTTTATCGGTCAAACCACATAACAACATACATTATTCCCTTTGTCATCGGTATGTTACTTGCCCGAGATTCGATCGTCGGTATCATCATACCTAGTTCAATCTCGTTACCGGCAAGTCTCTTTACTCGTTCCGTAATGTATCATCCCGCAACTAACTCATTAGTCACATAGCTTGCAAGGCTTCATATGATGTGCATTACGGAGAGGGCCCAGAGATACCTCTCCGATACTCGGAGTGACAAATCCTAATCTCGATTTATGCCAACCCAACAAACACCTTCGGAGACACCTGTAGAGCATCTTTATAATCACCCAGTTACGTTGTGATGTTTGATAGAACACAAAGTGTTCCTCAGTATTCGGGAGTTGCATAATCTCATAGTCAGAGGAATATGTATAAGTCATGAAGAAAGCAATAGCAATAAAACTTAACGATCATTATGCTAAGCTAACGGATGGGTCTTGTCCATCACATCATTCTCTAATGATGTGATCTTGTTCATCAAATGACAACACATTTCTATGGTCAGGAAACTTAACCATCTTTGATAAACAAGCTAGTCAAGTAGAGGCATACTAGGGACGCTCTGTTTGTCTATGTATTCACACATGTACTAAGTTTCCGGTTAATACAATTCTAGCATGAATAATAAACATTTATCATGATATAAGGAAATATAAATAACAACTTTATTATTGCCTCTAGGGCATATTTCCCTCAGTCTCCCACTTGCACTAGAGTCAATAATCTAGATTACACAGTAATGATTCTAACACCCATGGAGTCTTGGTGCTGATCATGTTTTGCTCGTGGAAGAGGCTTAGTCAATGGGTCTGCAACATTCAGATCCGTATGTATTTTGCAAATCTCTATGTCTCCCTCCTTGACTTGATCGTGGATGGAATTGAAGCATCTCTTGATGTGTTTGGTTCTTTTGTGAAATCTTGATTCCTTTGCCAAGGCAATTGCTCCAGTATTGTCACAAAAAGATTTTCATTGGACCCGATGCACTAGGTATTACACCTAGATCAGATATGAACTCCTTCATCCAGACTCCTTCATTTGCTGCTTCCGAAGCAGCTATGTACTCCGCTTCACACGTAGATCCCGCCACGACGCTCTGCTTGGAACTACACCAACTGACAGCTCCACCATTCAATATAAATACGTATCCGGTTTGTGACTTAGAGTCATCCGGATCAGTGTCAAAGCTTGCATCGATGTAACCATTTACGACAAGCTCTTTGCCACCTCCATAAACGAGAAACATATCCTTAGTCCTTTTCAGGTATTTCAGGATGTTCTTGACCGCTGTCCAGTGATCCACTCCTGGATTACTTTGGTACCTTCCTGCTAAACTTATAGCAAGGCACACATCAGGTCTGGTACACAGCATTGCATACATGATAGAACCTATGGCTGAAGCATAGGGAATGACTTTCATTTTCTCTCTATCTTTTGCAGTGGTCGGGCATTGAATCTTACTCAACTTCACACCTTGCAACACAGGCAAGAACCCTTTCTTTGACTGATCCATTTTGAACTTCTTCAAAACTTTATCAAGGTATGTGCTTTGTGAAAGTCCTATTAAGCGTCTTGATCTATCTCTATAGATCTTGATGCCCAATATATAAGCAGCTTCACCGAGGTCTTTCATTGAAAAACTCTTATTCAAGTATCCTTTTATGCTATCCAAAAATTCTATATCATTTCCAATCAACAATATGTCATCCACATATAATATCATAAATGCTACAGAGCTCCCACTCACTTTCTTGTAAATACAGGCTTCTCCAAAGGTCTGTATAAAACCATATCCTTTGATCACTTCATCAAAGCGTATATTCCAACTTTGAGATGCTTGCACCAGTCCATAAATGGATCGCTGGAGCTTGCACACTTTGTTAGCACCTTTAGGATTGACAAAACCTTCTGGTTGCATCATATACAACTCTTCTTTAAGAAATCCATTAAGGAATGCAGTTTTGACATCCATTTGCCAAATTTCATAATCATAAAATGCGGCAATTGCTAACATGATTTTGACAGACTTAAGCATCGCTATGGGTGAGAAGGTCTCATCGTAGTCAACTCCTTGAACTTGTCAAAAACCTTTCGCAACAAGTCGAGCTTTGTAGACAGTAACATTACCGTCAGCGTCAGTCTTCTTCTTGAAGATCCGTTTATTCTCTATGGCTTGCCGATCATCGGGCAAGTCAGCCAAAGTCCACACTTTGTTCTCATACATGGATCCCATCTCAGATTTCATGGCCTCAAGCCATTTCGCGGAATCTGGGCTCATCATCGCTTCCTCATAGTTCGTAGGTTCGTCATGGTCTAGTAACATGACTTCCAGAACAGAATTACCGTACCACTCTGGTGTGGAACGTACTCTGGTTGACCTATGAGGTTCGGTAGTAACTTGATCCGAAGTTTCATGATCATCATCATTAACTTCCTCACTAATTGGTGTAGACATCACTGGAACTGATTTCTGTGATGAACTACTTTCCAATACGGGAGAAGGTACAATTACCTCATCAAGTTCTACTTTCCTCCCACTCACTTCTTTCGAGAGAAACTCCTTCTCTAGAAAGGATACATTCATAGCAACGAATATCTTGCCTTCGGATTTGTGATAGAAGGTGTACCCAACAGTCTCCTTTGGGTATCCTATAAAGACGCATTTCTCCGATTTGGGTTCGAGCTTATCAGGTTGAAGCTTTTTCACATAAGCATCGCAGCCCCAAACTTTAAGAAATGACAGCTTATGTTTCTTGCCAAACCACAGTTCATATGGTGTCATCTCAACGGATTTAGATGGTGCCCTATTTAACGTGAATGCAGCTGTCTCTAATGCATAACCCCAAAACGATAGTGGTAAATCGGTAAGAGACATCATAGATTGCACCATATCTAATAAAGTACGGTTACGATGTTCGGACAAACCATTACGCTGTGGTGTTCCAGGTGGCGTGAGTTGCGAAACTATTCCACATTGTTTCAAATGAAGATCAAACTCATAACTCAAATATTCACCTCCACGATCAGATCGCAGAAACTTTATTTTCTTTTTACGATGATTTTCCACTTCACTCTGAAATTCTTTGAACTTTTCAAATGTTTCAGACTTATGTTTCATTAAGTAGATATACCCATATCTGCTCAAATCATCTGTGAAGGTCAGAAAATAATGATACCCGCCGCGAGCCTCAACACTCATCGGACCGCATACATCAGTATGTATTATTTCCAATAAGTCAGTTGCTCGCTCCATTGTTCCGGAGAACGGAGTTTTAGTCATCTTGCCCATGAGGCATGGTTCGTAAGTATCAAGTGATTCCAAAAGCCCATCAGCATGGAGTTTCTTCATGCATTTTACACCAATATGACCTAAACGGCAGTGCCACAAATAAGTTGCACTATCATTATTAACTTTGCATCCCTTGGCTTCAATATTATGAATATGTGTATCACTACAGTCGAGATTCAACAAAAATAGACCACTTCTCAAGGGTGCATGACCATAAAAGATATTACTCATATAAATAGAACAACCATTATTCTCTGATTTAAATGAATAACCATCTCGCATCAAACAAGATCCAGATATAATGTTCATGCTCAACGCTGGCACCAAATAACAATTATTCAGGTATAAAACTAATCCTGAAGGTAGATGTAGAGGTAGCGTGCCGACGGCGATCACATCGACTTTGGAACCATTTCCCACGCGCATCGTCACCTCGTCCTTAGCCAATCTTTGTTTAATCCGTAGCTCCTGTTTCGAGTTGCAAATAAGAGCAACAGAACCAGTATCAAATACCCAGGTGCTACTACGAGCATTAGTAAGGTACACATCAATAACAAGTATATCAAATATACCTTTCACTTTGCCATCCTTCTTATCCGCCAAATACTTGGGGCAGTTCCGCTTCCAGTGACCAGTCCCTTTGCAGTAGAAGCACTCAGTTTCAGGCTTAGGTCCAGACTTGGGCTTCTTCCCGGGAGTAGCAACTTGCATGCTATTCTTCTTGAAGTTCCCCTTCTTCCCTTTGCCCTTTTTCTTGAAACTAGTGGTCTTGTTAACCATCAGCACTTGATGCTCCTTTTTGATTTCTACCTCCGCAGCCTTTAGCATCGCGAAGAGCTCGGGAATTGTATTTTCCATCCCTTGCATATTATAGTTCATCATGAAGCCTTTATAGCTTGGTGGCAGTGATTGAAGAACTCTGTCAATGACACTATCATCAGGAAGATTAACTCTCAGCTGAGTCAAGTGGTTATGGTACCCAGACATTCTGAGTATATGTTCACTGACAGAACTATTCTCCTCCATCTTGCAGCTATAGAACTTGTTGGAGACTTCATATCTCTCAACTCGGGCATTTGCTTGAAATATTAACTTCAACTCTTGGAACATCTCATATGCTCCATGACGTTCAAAACGTCTTTGAAGTCCCGATTCTAAGCCGTAAAGCATGGCACGCTGAACTATCGAGTAGTCATCAGATCGAGCTTGCCAGATGTTCATAACATCAGCATCTGCTCCTGCAGCAGGCCTTTCACCTAGCGGTGCATCAAGGACATAATTCTTCTGTGCAGCAATGAGGATAATCCTCAAGTTACGGACCCAGTCCGTGTAGTTGCTACCATCATCTTTCAACTTAGCTTTCTCTAGGAACGCATTAAAATTCAAGGGAATGGTAGCACGGGCCATTGATCTACAACAACATAGATATGCAAAAACTATCAGGTACTAAGTTCATGATAAATTAAGTTCAATTAATCATATTACTTAAGAACTCCCACTTAGATAGACATCCCTCTAGTCATCTAAATGATCACGTGATCCATGTCAACTAAACCATGTCTGATCATCACGTGAGATGGAGTAGTTTTCAATGGTGAACATCTCTATGTTGATCATATCTACTATATGATTCACGTTCGACCTTTCGGTCTCAGTGTTCCGAGGCCATATCTGCATATGCTAGGCTCGTCAAGTTCAACCCGAGTATTCTGCACGTGTAAAACTGGCTTGCACCCATTGTATGTGAACGTAGAGCTTATCACACCCGATCATCACGTGGTGTCTCGGCACGACGAACTATCGCAACGGTGCATACTCAGGGAGAACACTTATACCTTGAAATTTAGTGAGGGATCATCTTATAATGCTACCGTCGTACTAAGCAAAATAAGATGCATAAAAGATAAACATCACATGCAATCAAAATATGTGACATGATATGGTCATCATCATCTTGTGCCTTTGATCTCCATCTCCAAAGCACCGTCATGATCTCCATCGTCACTGGCTTGACACCTTGATCTCCATCGTAGCGTCGTTGTCATCTCGCCAACTATTGCTTCTACGACTATCGCTACCGCATAGTGATAAAGTAAAGCAATTACATGGCAATTGCATTTCATACAATAAAGCGACAACCATAAGGCTCCTGCCAGTTGCCGATAACTTTTACAAAACATGATCATCTCATACAATAACGTATATAACATCATGTCTTGACCATATCACACCACAGCATGCCCTGCAAAAACAAGTTAGACGTTCTCTACTTTGTTGTTGCAAGTTTTACGTGGCTGCTACGGGCTTCTAGCAAGAACCGTTCTTACCTACGCATCAAAACCACAACGATTTTTCATCAAGTGTGCTATTTTAACCTTCAACAAGGACCGGCCGTAGTCAAACTCGATTCAACTAAAGTTGGAGAAACAGACACCCGCCAGCCACCTTTGTGCAAAGCACGTCGGTAGAACCAGTCTCATGAACGCGGTCATGTAATGTCGGTCCGGACCGCTTCATCCAACAATACTGCCGAATCAAAGTAAGACATTGGTGGTAAGCAGTATGACTATTATCGCCCAAAACTCTTTGTGTTCTACTCGTGCATATCATCTACACATAGACCTGGCTCGGATGCCACTGTTGGGGAACGTGCAATTTCAAAAAAATTCCTACGTTCACGCAAGATCTATCTAGGAGATGCATAGCAACGAGAGGGGAGAGTATGTCCACGTACCCTCGTAGACCGAAAGCGGAAGCGTTAGCTTAACGCGGTTGATGTAGTCGAATGTCTTCGCGATCCAACGGATCAAGCACCGAACGTACGGCACCTCCGAGTTCAGCACATGTTCAGCTCGATGACGTCCCTCGAGCTCTTGATCCAGTTGAGGACGAGGGAGAGTTCTGTCAGCACGATGGCGTGGCGACGGTGATGATGAAGTTACCGGCGCAGGGCTTCGTCTAAGCACTACGATGATATGACCGAGGTGTGTAACTGTGGAGGGGGGCAAATCTTGGTGTGCCTTTGGGGTGCCCCCCTCCCCCGTATATAAAGGAGGGGGGAGGAGGCGGCCGTCCTGGAGGGGCCGCGCCAAGGGGGGAGTCCTACTAGGACTCCCAGTCCTAGTAGGATTCCCCTTTCCTTTTCCGGAGAAGGGGGAAGGGGAAAGAGGTGGAGGAGAAGGAGGAAAGGGGGGCTGTGCCCCCCACCCCTAGTCCAATTCAGTTTGGGCTTGGGGGGGCGTGCGCCACCACCTGGCCGCCTGCCTCCTCTCTCTACTAGGGCCCATGAAGGCCCATTAGTCCCCCGGGGAGTTCCGGTAACCTCCCGGTACTCCGAATAATGTTCGAACCTTTCCGAAACCATTCCGGTGCCCGAACATAACCTTCCAATATATCAATCTTTATGTCTCAACCATTTCGAGACTCCTCGTCATGTCCGTGATATCATCCGGGACTCCGAACAAACTTCGGTCATCAAATCACATAACTTATAATACAAATCGTCATCGAACGTTAAGCGTGCGGACCCTACGGGTTCGAGAACTATGTAGACATGACCGAGACACATCTCCGGTCAATAACCAATAGCGGAACCTAGATGCTCATATTGGCTCCTACATATTCTATGAAGATCTTTATCGGTCAAACCGCGTAACAACATACATTATTCCCTTTGTCATCGGTATGTTACTTGCCCGAGATTCGATCGTCGGTATCATCATACCTAGTTCAATCTCGTTACCGGCAAGTCTCTTTACTTGTTCCATAATGCATCATCCCGCAACTAACTCATTAGTCACATTGCTTGCAAGGCTTCATATGATGTGCATTACCGAGAGGGCCCAGAGATACCTCTCCGATACTCGGAGTGACAAATCCTAATCTCGATTTATGCCAACCCAACAAACACCTTCGGAGACACCTGTAGAGCATCTTTATAATCACCCAGTTACGTTGTGACTTTTGATAGCACACAAAGTGTTCCTCCGGTATTCGGGAGTTGCATAATCTCATAGTCAGAGGAATATGTATAAGTCATGAAGAAAGCAATAGCAATAAAACTTAACGATCATTATGCTAAGCTAACGGATGGGTCTTGTCCATCACATCATTCTCTAATGATGTGATCCTATTCATCAAATGACAACACATGTCTATGGTCAGGAAACTTAACCATCTTTGATAAACAAGCTAGTCAAGTAGAGGCATACTAGGGACGCTCTGTTTGTCTATGTATTCACACATGTACTAAGTTTCCGGTTAATACAATTCTAGCATGAATAATAAACATTTATCACGATATAAGGAAATATAAATAACAACTTTATTATTGCCTCTAGGGCATATTTCCTTCAAAAAGTTCAGTGAATATTCAGACTACATATGGAGTCCTTATTGTTGCCTACAATGCTATAATCACGCTAACTATGCGCATGGAGTGTACCAGAGATGATGCAAAAATTGCTTGCAGATAGGTGGCTGGGTGCATGAATAATTGTCGAGGAGGCCGAAGCTAGCGCTATTTTGGTTGGACTGAAGGAATTGTATAAGGTATTCTGAGGCTCCCTGGTGGTGGAGATCGACTACGCAGTGGGGAAAGGAGCTAGGGGCTGATTCTGTAAGCAGATCATTGTCCTACCCAATTATTGTTGATATTAAATCTGCGCCGAGTAACTTTTAGGCATATCACATCAGGACTGTCAGAAGGACAAACAATGAGCTGGCACATGAACTAGCCAATGTTGCCGAAGCTCCCGGATACCTTGTGGTTGCGGATGGTGTCCCGGAACAACTACAAGAACTGCTCTGGAAGGAAAACGATGCATCCTTGACATCGGCCTAAGTCTTGATGTAATCCTCAAAAAAGATATTGCTTGCAGATAGGTTATACAGAAACATGCATGTTGTAGGTCTGTTCATTTTAGTTTTGGAATACTAAGATCTGTTCAGATGCTTTCCTTACTCTTATGGCTAAAAAATTCAGCAGATAGTGAGTGAAATTTGTTGGTTTTACTCAACTTGCTGCTGCTTGATCAGTACTCAATCAAGATGAGGGTGACCATGATAACTGGTGTTGAGTATAGGTACATGCACTAAATTTTCCGTTGTGCCAAAACTAACACATTAGAATATTTCAATTTGCTGCTACCATATTTCAAAGTAAGAACACGATGATACACAGGAATCTTATTATGTAGCCATATGTAATCTTAGTTTTTTACTATGTATAAACTATGATAGGAATAGGCCCACATAAATGTGTATCCATTTTTGCCCTCCACTGATCTATGACAAAGGGGATGTGCTGGACTAACTGGCCATTCCTATTGAAGCAAAGGAGTGGAACTAACAATTTTTCAAACAATAGAGGTTAACTTTCATATGGATTTTATTATTAGATACTTGCAGATGTGTCTCGCTTCCTTAGATCATGTTTGATTCTTAAAATTTTAGATGTTTCATGTAACCATCAGTTATGCAACTGGCAGTCCCTGTACATTCTTTTTTATCTTCTCTAAAAAAATATTTCAGTTTATAAGAATCATACATTTTAGTCTATAAGTAAGATTATGAGTTGATCCAGTGTCGTAAACAATTCAGTTGAACATGTTTGTTCTACCAGTTTTAGGCAACAATTCACGTGGATATGAAGTTTGATTCCATGTGAAGTCAATGATTGATTTTTTATTGAATTCTTTAGGTTTGATTGGTGAAGCTACATTCAGCAAAGAAGATATGTTTATTTGTGGGGGATTTTTGCAGGGAATATCCATCCATCCATGCATAAGACTGACATTCTCATTCTTTAACAATGTGCACTTGGCCTCTACTCTGTCGTGCATAGAGAAAAGGCTGGGACATCTATTGTTGTTTGTATAATCTTACACTGTAAAATAATTTGTGGTAGCAAACATTTTAACAAGGGTGCAAGTTTTCTTATACATAATTTCAGAAGTACTCCATCCGTTTGTAAATATGTGACGTTTTGGTATTTTGCAGAGGGAGTACTGTAAAAAAATTGGCTGATTTCCCGAACTAAATAATGGTTAAAGTTTTTTGAACCATTTATTTCTAAGCTATGGAGGAGAACAAATATTATTCATGGTATATTGTAATTAAGAAGAAGAGTGATCTAACGGTAAAAAATTACATGATAAATATTGCACCACTACAATATCTATGCCACCAGCCTGATATTTGCACCATGCATTCTCCCGTTGCAACGCACGGGCATTTTTGCTAGTACTTACAAATATTCTTTGGCTCCCCTTGTGTCGAATCTATAAATTTGGGTTGAATACTCTACCCTCGAAAACTGTTGCGATCCCCTATACTTGTGGGTTATCAAGACCTTTTTCTAGCGCCGTTGCAGGGGAGCATAGCTATATTTGCTGAGTCGCTTGGGATTATTATCTATTTATCACTATGAAGGATCTGAAGGATACCAAGACTAATTTTTTTCCCTCTAAGACGAGGGGAGGTAAGGAACTGTCATCTAGCTCTGCACTTGATTCACCCTCTATTTTGAGTAAACTTGCAACACCACCACATGCTATTAATCCTGATATGTCGCAAGTTATTGATGATGCTACTTCTACTATGAATGATACTCTTGATGATGCTAGTACCTTGCTTGATGATAATGTGTCACTAGGTGAATTTCTTGATGAACAAATTGCTAGAGCTAAAGATATTGAGAATGCTGAAACTGATGAAGTACTTGAAACTGAAAATCTTGAAACACCTATTAGACCTAGCTCTCCTAGATATGAAATGCCTAAGATACCAGAAGGTTATGTTATGGATGAGGAGATAGCTAGAGATTTTCTTGCTTGCAATGATAGAGATGATCTTAAGAAATTACTATGCAAACTGAAAGAAAAATCTTTGAATGCTAGAATGAAATGTGATTCCAAGTCTGCTACTTCACCTATCTTTATTACCGATAAGGATTATGAATTCTCGGTCGACCCAGAGTTAATTACTTTGGTTGAATCTGATCCTTTCCATGGCTATGAAACTGGAACTATTGTGGCACATCTCACTAAATTAAATGATATAGCCACCGTTTTTGCTAAAGATGAGAAGATTCGCTACTACTATATTCTCAAATTATTTCTGTTCTCATTGAAGGGCGATGCTAAGATATGGTACAATACTCTTGCTCCCGGTTGTGTGTGTAGTCCCCAGGATATGATTTATTACTTCTATGAAAAATATTTTCCTGCACATAAGAAACAAGCTGCCTTACAAGAAATATTTAACTTTGTGCAAATTGAAGAAGAGAGTCTCCCACAAGCTTGGGGGAGGCTTCTCCAATTGCTTAATGCTTTGCCTGATCATCCTCTTAAGAAAGATGAAATGCTTGATATCTTCTATAATGGACTAACCGATGCTTCTAGGGACTTTGTGGCACCCCGGCTCAGAGGAAACCGGAACGCCCCGTATTCCAGCCCAGAGACAAGTCTTCTGGAATATGGCACTGCTGGCATAGAACAAATCAACTCTTTATTACTATGGATAAGGTTACAAGGGTACATGGATTACACTGGCACGACGAGACTACGCCTACCCAGGGTAGCTCTATGCTAGCAGCGGAACATCCCGAGGAAGCGGGGTACCCTCGGCAGCGGAACAACGACGGCGGTGATGAACTCCACTCCGCAGGACGCTGGCTGGAGCACGTATCCTAGCTCACAAACAAGGGATCCTCGACAAGCAAGCAATCATGGCATGACCTGCAAACTGGCATGACACGCCAGGTGAGTACTTTGAATGTACTCGCAAGCTCACAACAACCAAAGCAGTCCAGACAAGCAACAGTATGGCATTTACAGGTTAAGCAGGTGTAAACATGATGATGCTAGAACAATATAAGCATGGCATGGCATACGAGCAGGATGTCACTACATGCAACAGGTTAAAACTATCATGATGCAACTTACTCTGTTCCGGGGTTACCTCGTAACTACCACATGTAATAACTTACCATCGAGTGTGCCATATGATAACCTCGGAACCAACCAAACTTGGTATTACAATACCGTAGTGATAACATGATCACAAGGAGCTTGGTCTTTACCCGAGATCACCACATAACACTATCAACCGAATCCGGTATCCATGATACTGCGGTGATCCTCTTGTGATCACGACCAACCATTATCGGTATCCTCGATACCACGGTGATCCTCTCATGATCACATAAAGATCAACCAACTTCTTCCTCATCGAACCGGGTTGTTATAAGCAAGATTATTATACTGTTGACCCATAGTGTGTCCTACTACGAACTTTGCCCATGACCAAGGACGCGACTATCGATAAATCATACACTCTGCAGAGGTTAGTACACTGTACCCACACCACGGAACTCATGGCCTCGTGCTCCCATTCGGGTGGACCAACGATGTTCTGACAAAACCCAATCTATTGCATGGCACTCTCCCGGCCACTCCGACAAACTCCCCTTTGGGCTATGTCATGGGTGACCCTTGTGTCACTCCGAACACCTGCCACCGTCGTGGCCAAACAAAACTATCCCAAACGGGGACCTGAGCTCAATACCAAAACTGGGTTCACAAGGTTACAGCCGCCTACCTAATCAGGGTAGCACACACTCATAACCTTCCCTGGTTGGAGGTACCGGCGAGAGGCATGACAATAGACCGAATTAGGGCCGCCCCATCCCGGCAAGTGTGGTTGCACTGGTGAGCTCGATTCGGTGGCTCACTATGACTCAGCCAACAGGTGTTCAAGTTCGATTAACATCCGGTTTAACTTGAATGTAAATGAGCTGAGTCACAATAACATGATGAAACCATATTGCATATGAACATGATATAACCTAAGCAGGGATGGGAAGCATGATATCTAAAGCACAACATCAACAACATGCCAGCATTTAACCAGCTAAATGCAAACGAGCATGGCATAGCGATGAGCATGAACAACTTCAGTATGTCCAAACGATAAAGAAGTATGCAGACATGCCATCACCTTAGCATGAACTACTGCAAGTATCAACCATGAGCCTAATGCTACCAACGAGTACTTGATAACTAGCAAGATGCACATGGACAGAATATAAGGATGACACACGAGCATATACAGTATCCTCAAACATATTAACATGCACACATTAAATAATTATTCAAGTAGGAAACCATAGCTACTTAAAATCCATCATGCAAGTGGCTGTTGTGGCTTGCCTGGGGATGAAGGAACCATCGGGAAGAATTGCAGAGAGTCTGCGGAAACGATTGCCGGAAACAGTCCTCTCTCGGAGGGGCTGTTTACGGGCAAGGGCAAAATGGTCATTTTCACTGTGCCAAAACACTATGAAAATGGTACCAACATGACGGGCTTGCAGAGACGAAGACATGGGCTTTGGAATTACCTCGTTTGGAGTTACGGATGAAAAGATATAGCCCGACGAAGTTCAGGGACCAATCTGTAAAAATAACTCTACAAACAGGCCCCTGGAGGATAAAACAGAAAACGTATTTTAGAGAAATACGCTTTCAGAACTGAGGAAACGTATTTTGAGCCGAAGTAAGACGAAAATACGCTTTCAGAATAGGAAAACGTACTCTGTGGAATATGTGTCCACTTACTCCACGTCAGCAGCGGCGGGGCCGGGCTCCTGAGTCGCTTACAGGTGGGTCCCGCGCGGCTTCTCTCTCTCCTCCCGCTCTCTTTCTTCTTTCTCTCGACAGAAGTAGGGGAGGCGAGCAGAGGCGCGGCCGGCGCCGGGCTCCGGCAACTCGGGCGGACTCCGGCCAGGGCGAGGCTACCGGCGGGACAAGGGAGGGACGCCGCGTCCGTCCAGAGGGAAAGCAGGTGCCGGGGAGGGGTGGGGCTGCGGCGGCTCGGCGAACAGAGGAGTAGGGTGGGCGGCGGCCGTTCTTGGGGGCGGCGGCCTCAGGGACTCCGGCGGTGAGCAGAAGGGATGGGGGAGATCTCCAACGAGAGGGGGAGTTGCTGGAGAGGTCAAGGGGTGGAAGAGGAACTCGGTTGGCTCGAATTTAGGATGAGGCCGAGGCGGCCATGGCGGCCATTTGCAGGCAGGAGGGCTCCTCGAGCTCGGTGGAAGGGTTGGGGAGGGAGTTGGGAGCGAGGGAAGGCTGGAGTGAGCTCAAGGCGATGCGGGGAGGGCCTATATAAAGGCGGGTGAGCTCGCCGGATAAGCTCGGCCGCCGTGGCCTTCCTATCCGATCACTGGAGCTCGGGGGAGTCGTGGCTGGCCGCTTGCGGCGTCGGGAAGGGTCTAGGATGGACGGTGGAGGCGAGCTGGAGCTACGGGAAGGATCGAGGAGGAAGAAGACAGGAGAGGAAACGACGACGGCGCGGTCATGGGTGGGACAGTGCGGTGGCGGGGCTCGCCGTGGCATGAGGAGGAAGAATCCGGAGGGGGAGAGGGTTCCAGAGCGAAGGCGAGGCCAAGATAGAGCTTCTAGACATGGTTAGGTGGTGAGGGAGAGGAGGAAACAGACGAGCAAAGGACCCCAATGCACAGAGTGTGTGCATTGGCATGCCGGACGCGTGGTCACCGCGTGAACAGACGCACACGATGCACCCTGACCGGCCAAATCATGGCTAGCGTGTAGTCTCTCCAAGATAGGTTATCTCAAAGGTGATGGATCGAAGAAAAACACTGTGGGTAGATGGGAATGATCCATAGAAGTTTGCTGTAGCAAACTTGGGCATGCAGTTGAGGTGAAATGGGATGGCCACTAAGAATCAAAAGATGTCAGCCACGCTTAGGGTAGGAAGGACTACGATCCTGTGAATTTTGGTATGATTTGGACTAGGATTTGTCATAGTTGCTTCACAACTGCCCAAACTGGTCCAGAAAATGAATCATGAAGTGGCACTCTAATGGATGCTTGGATTGAGCTGCAATTTGGTGGATAGGAGTTATTTGAATACATGAACCAACTGTCAAAAAATTATACCATTTGGACACACCAAAATGGTACTTCCTTCACAGTGGTCCTCTCTGGATAGAAACTAAGAGAAATTCTAGAGAAATATTGGATGAATGAAATGAGCCCAAATTATGTAGAGGGATGTTATATGGGTAGGAGAATGCTCTGGTAAATTTTCAGCAATTATGAAGCAATATAAAATATAGTTGCTTCACAAAAGAAAAATATGACCAGAAGCCAAGATTTGATGGTATGCTCACATAGATGATGTAATGATGCTCAAATCTTGTGGATAGTGTTAATTTGAGCATATGAAGATGCTTGCAAAATTTCAACTCATTTGAATCAACCTAGCTAGTACTTCCTTCATTAAGCTTCCAGCTGACCAGAAACTTTGGAAATTTGCCAAGGAAGATTTACTAGCCCACTTGAGTTGAATTTTGGCAAGAGGCAATGATTTGGATAGGAAAGAGTGCACACAAACTTTGAGAGCAAGCAAGCAAAGAAAAAGGGTACTTGCTTCTCAAACTGCCAGCTGGGGCAGAATCAGAAAAGGAATATTGGTGAAATATTTCTGAACATGGCAGGGAAGGATTTTGACATATCTAAAGAAGATATGTCCCAAAGGATTTATGAGAATTATTTGGGAATCTTTGGGATGACATAGATGTGGGTTGCTTCACAACCCAGGGCAAACAGGGTTATTCCTTTAATAGAAAAAAGGAATATTCCCACGAAAAAAAATATTGGGATTGGTCCAAGATGGAAATGACATGGTCTTAGGATGGTTTTGAGATTGACAAGCCACTGGGGAGAGGAATCGAGGGTGATCCCTCCGTGTTTCAATACCATTAAGCCACAGAAAAGCAAATCCAGACCAAAATCAAAATCAAAAGAAATGGGCAAAATCCAGGGTGTTACAGACTTCCTAGATAGTTGTGCTGGTTGTGTTTTCAGGGAACGAACTGTTGAACAAGCCGAGGAATTATTGAACAACATATTGAAATTTTTTAATGATTGGACTCTTCTTGAACCACCGCCTAAACCCACTCCTAAGAAGAGGGGTATCTTATTTCTCAGTCCCGAAGATATGCAAGAGGCAAAGAAGTGTATGAAGGAAACAGGTATTAAAGCTGAAGATGTTAAGAATTTACCACCTATCAAAGAAATACATGGACTTGATACACCACCACCTCCACAGGTGGTAGAGGTAAATTCTTTATTAAAGTTTGATGAAGGTGACATCCCTTATAATAAACATCCTAGTCAATGCCTTTATGAGTTTGACAATTACATTCGGAAACAAGATCACTTCAATGCAAATGTTATGAAACAATTGAAATACAATTCTGATATGATTGCTCGCTTGAGTGACTTGTTATTTAGAATTACTAATGATGTTAGGGGTGTAGGAAAACATGCTTCTATGGTTCAAACTCAGTTAGAACAAGTTGTTAGATCTCAAAGAGAATTGCTTAGTGAAATGAATAATAATATGAATGATTTTGCTGTTAGAGTAGCAACTAGAGGAGGCAAAATGACTCAGGAACCACTTTATCCTGAGGGACACCCTAAAAGAATTGAACAAGACTCTCAAAGAATTAACACTGATGCACCTAGTCCTTCTAAAAAGAAAAAGAAAAATAAAAATTATAGGACTTTGCATACCTCTAGTGAACCTGAAATAGAAAAACCTCCTGAAGATAATAATAATGTCTCTATCTCTGATGCTGAAACTCAATCTAGCAATGAACATTCATCTAGTGATAATGAAAAAGATAATGATGATGTTCATGAAGACACTCAATCGAACAATGATAAACAACCAGATAATGATGTTGAGATAGAACCTGCTGTTGATCTTGATAACCCACAACCCAAAAATAAAAGATATGATAAAAGAGACTTTGTTGCTATAAAACATGGTAAAGAAAGAGAACCATGGGTTCAGAAACCCATGCCCTTTCCACCTAAATCAACTAAGAAAAAAGATGATGAAGAATTTGAACGCTTTACTGAAATGCTTAGGCCAGTCTTTTTGCGCACCCGCTTAACTGATATTTTAAAGATGGCCCCTTATGCAAAATACATGAAAGACATCATCACTAATAAAAGAAAGATACCTTAAGCTGAAATCTTCACTGTGCTTGCTAATTATTCTTTTAAGGATGGAGTACCTAAAAAACTTGGAGATCCGGGAATACCAACTATACCTTGCTCCATCAAAAGAAATTATGTCAAAATTGCTTTGTGTGATTTAGGAGCTGGTGTTAGTGTTATGCCCTTCTCTTTATATATAAGACTTGACTTGAATAAACTCACACCTACAGAAATATCTTTGCAAATGGCTGACAAATCAACTGCCATACATATCGGTATTTGTGAGGATGTGCCCGTTGTTGTTGCAAATGTTACTATATTAACAGACTTTGTTATACTTGAGACGCCCGAGGACGACAACATGTCGATTATCCTTGGTAGACCCTTTTTGAATACTACAGGGGCTATTATTGATTGCAATAAAAGCAAGGTCACTTTTCATATCAATGGTAATGAGCATATGGTGCACTTTCCGAAGAAACAATTCCAAGTGAATGGTATTAATGTTATTGAAAAATCTCCGACACTCACTATTGGAAGTTTTCAACTACCTCTACCTACTGCCAAAAGGAAATATGGCATACTTATTGTTGGGGATATTCACATCCCCGTTGAGGTAACTTAGTGTTTTACAGAAGTTCTTCGGTTTCATGCTAATCGAAAGTGGTAATTAATAAGACTTGATCAACCTTGTTAATGGATCATTTTTGAGAGGTATGAAGTCGATGAATTTAGTGAGCACAACTTTCTATCCCTACCTTTTGTTTTCTGTTTTTCCTAGTTAAATAAAATAAATGCCATGTTTTGTCTGTTTTCTGAATTTTCCATGCAATAAAAAATGACCCAAAAATAAAAGTTCTCAGAATGGCCTAAAATTTTAACACGATTTTTTTCTGAATATTTCTGAATTTCTGGTGCAAATAACATCAGAGGGGGTGCTCCTGGTGACCACAAGACACCAGGGCGCGCCAGCAACCCCAGGTGCGCACTAGTGTGTTGTGGTCCCCATGTGGGTCCCCTCACTTACTTCTTTAGCCCATGTCATCTCCCACCTCTAGAAAAAAATCACCATAGCTCTCCCTCTCGTGCTCTTGCTCTCAAACCCGCGGATTTCGATCTCTTTGCTCGAAGCTCCGTTTTTGAAACTGTTTTGAGGGATTGCTACTTGGTATGTAACTCCTCCATTGCTCCAATTAGTTTTTGCTTTGGTGCTTTATATTTTGAATAATTAGCTACACTTGGTGCTGCTGTAGATGGGCTTGCATGTGTTGACATCAGATTTTGGCACGGCATAAAAAGAAAATGAGATGGCCTCGAGTGAAAGGATTTTCAGCATGAAAAGTTTCACGTCACCGAGTGGAACAACTTTGATGTTTAGGTTATCATCGTCTGACCCCATCTTAGGGGCCGAAACTGTACTCCGAGTGGCAGAATTTAGTGTTCCGAGTGCTATTCAGCCGGTTATGCCTTCAAGACGACCTCAGATGAAGGAGCACTCTACATGGATTGTCTTCGTCTCGTCGAGGCAATCGATTTTCATACATAAATCATCTCAATCTGAATTCATATGCAAAAGTTAGAGACAATACACTGCAGACCGAACCTAAACGGAAATATGGCGCGAGGTACCACACACCCTGTCTGATGGGTCGCGTGAGCAATTCGGCCCTTAAGAAGGCCTTGAATCGAAAAACCTTCAACACGGGAAAGTTTCGTCTCGTCGAGCCGATCGATTTTCATATATAATTCATCTCAATCCGAGGTCATATGCGATGTGGAGAGGCAAATCAAGATCAGGTTGTGTTTTCAGTCGGGAAATCCGAGTGAAAAGCTTACCATCCAAGTGAAAACTTACTGATCATGTAAGAGATTGCCATCCGAGCGAAAATATAGTCATCTGAGTGAAAATCTTATCATCAGAATGAAAGCTTACCGATCGAGTCAGAGATTGCCATCCGAGTGAAAATATAGTAATCCGAGTGAAAGATTGTCTTCCAAGTGAAAATTTTGCCATCCTAGTGAGAGTTTCCGTCCGAGTGAAGAAGTCCAGTCGGGCGATCCGAGTGAAAGATTGTCTTCCAAGTGAAAATTTTGCCATCCTAGTGAAAGTTGCCGTCCGACTGAAGAAGTCCAGTCAAGCGATCTGAGTGAAAGACTCTAATATCCAAGTGGAGAGATTCAGATCCGAGTGCTCCGACCAGAAGCTGAAGATATGCCCGAAAGGTTATCTAGATCACATCGGATGGAAAAGTATTCAACGTGGAAGTTGTGTGTATCGTCAAAATGGTAAACTTTGGTTTTGGAGTCATCATCATCAGAGATAGCTTACGGCCTGCAAATCCACTACAAGACTCGGACAGTCCATTATGCTGCAAGACCGAGTCCGACTAGAAGGTAAAGATGACCTCGTAAAGTATTCAAGATGGCCTTGTTTGAAAAAACGATCAACATGAAAGTTGTTCATCACGTCGAGGTGCACAAATTTGATACTTGGTCTGTCTTGATCGGAGGTCATATGCAAGCTCGACGGCCCGTGCAAGAAGCAAGACAGAAGTTTGGGCCAGATTCAGACTGAATCCGAGTTTTACTAGAACTAGGACTCTAGGACGTGAATTGATGTAATTTTTTGTAAGGAAAGCCTGGATGAATCCTTTACTTGTACGGGAAGTCCATCCACCTCTTATATATGTTGGAGGTGACAGCCGATTGAACAACACACAATCGAACAAATCAATATACTACTTTTTCATCTACGTTTTATCTCTCCACCGTTTTTCTCTCTCATTCTTCGCTGTTCCTCGAGTTTGAGAGCTACGAATCCCGAGGCTCTAGGGGAGGGTGAATCGACCTAGGGCAGCCCATAGCCGTCGCACTCCCTGACGGGGTCCCTCCCGGGTGTGTGGGGTTTCGGGTCTGCAAAAGCGCCCGCCGACTATCTTGCGTATCGCGCTGTCGGTCGGGTCTCCTTCGACGTGAGCTGCGGTGCATCACCCCCGGCGTCGAGGGTACACGTGACGTGTTCGTGTGTCAACACACTTTTTGGCGACTCCGCTGGGGACCGAAGATTAATCGTCATCATCTAGCATGTTCGATCTTCCCAAGCCATCTGAGGTAGACGCCGATAACATCATTAAGCCCAGTCTTGATGAGATATCGGCCGATCATCGCCAAATCTATGAGGAGTACAAGAAGGCGCGCGAATAGAAGGATATGCAGGAGTTCCTTGCAAAATTCAAGAAGGATCGCCAAGGCAACATTACTCCGATTGAAGAAATCAAGTTCCCTCCTCTTCAAGCCGAGCAGGTTAAACCCTCTCTGAGTACTACCTTTTCTCCTGAGCAATGGACTGAGATTGAGAGTCATATTGCTGATGGTAACAATCTGGTCTATCAAACTTTCATAGAAAATACTAATGCTCAGAAGAATATATCTCAATCGTCTAGTGGTAATGGTGGTGTAGCTGCTAGTGTGCAAAACCCTAATCTGGCTTTACCTATTTCATCGGCGCCTCACATGCCGATGACTTATTATCCTCCCCAAACAAATCAGATTGTGGCTGCACCCATTAATCCTATTATGAGCATGCCAGGTTTGGTGGCAACGCCAACCAAGCCCTACCTACAAGTACAACCACTCGGCCACTACCGAACTATGGTTCGACATATATGCCATAGTTCCTACCTACAGCTAGTAGTGCTACTCCTCCTATGCCACAGCAGCAAGCTTCATTGTCTACTACAAACGATGCCCTAGCTAATTTTAGAGAGGAGATGGCTAAGATGCTTTGAGAGAATTTTGGTGTTGAGTTACCTCAAAATCGGATTTACCAAAAACCGTACCCCGAGTACTTTGATGCCATCCGGTGCCCTCCAGGATATAAGATTCTAGATTTCGTTAAGTTTAATGGAGAAGGCACAAAAACCACATGGGAGCATGTTAGTCAATATTTAGCACAATTGGGTGAGGCAGGCTCGCTAAATGAATTAAAAGTGTGTTTATTTCCTTTTGTCATTAACTGGTACTGCATTTTCATGGTTTTCTTCTTTACCACATGGTTCCATTCGGGTTTGGTCGCAGCTAGAGCAGAAATTTCATGATCACTTTTATAGCGGTGACAATGAACTCAAGCTGTCACATATAACATCGGTTAAACAGAAGCATGATGAATCGGTCTTCGATTATGTCAAGAGATTCAGAGAAACAAAAAACCGGTGTTATAGTTTGGTGATAACCGAGAGAGACTTGGCAGACCTCATGCTTACTGGTTTGAGAACTCCCATTAGAGAAAAGCTAGAAGGCTATGAGTTCTTAAATATCAACCAAATCTTACAAAGGGCTTTGGCTCAGGAAAGCCGAAGCAAAGATCTCAAACAAGTGCATAGATATAAAGCCGACCGTCCAAAGGTGAATATGGTTGAATATGATAGTGATCACTCGGACGATGAAGGTGATATTTATGCTACTGAATTTGTTTGGCCATCAAAGGCCAAACCATTTACTTGCAATGATCTGAAACCGATTCATAAGAATCATGATGAAGAGATGAAGTTTACTTTTAACATTGCCAAGTGTGATAAAATATTTGATGCTTTGCTGCAAGCTAAAATTATTAGAATATCTCATACTTTACCACCGTTTGAAGAGCTGAAACGGTGTGCTTATTGCAAGTATCATAATTCTTTTTCTCATGCTACTAATGATTGCAATGTTTTTCGACGATAGATACAATCGGCCATTAATGACGGACGATTGAAATTTTCCGAAATGCAAGTTGATAAACAGCCCTTTCCAATGAATACCAAGGATTTGGAGGGGAAGAAGCTACTCATTCGGCCAGAGGTAGCCGAATCTACTAATAAAGCTAATGTCATTGTTGGTGAGCCCAAGAAAGACAAGGCGGGTGACAAGGTCTTGGGGAGACAGGTTGTGCTTGATAAGCAACCCGATGGCAAGGAAGTGATCAAAATCACCATCAAGATTCCTACACTCAGGGGGCAAGTGCAAGTGCAAGAAAATACTCGTGTTAAATTTATCAAACCCAAGAGTCCAGAAGTTGGCAAGTGGAAGAGGAATGAAGCTAAAACACAGCGCAAGCGAGTCAAGCCAACTTTTGATATGTTGCTGTCCAAGTATGCCAATTAGTCGGCTGGTTCCAGCTCTAACTGGCCATCGCATTTGAAGTGACCAAGGTCACCATCAAAAGATATGTTCAGTCGGTATATGAAACCGAGTGGACCAAGGGTGTCATTTCCAGAAGAGCAGAGGCAATCTATTTGGGATCGACTTGACAACTCATATAAGGGTCGGCAGAACATTGGTGACTACCAGTCGGCTGGTCAAAATATGCGACCGAGTGGAAACTATCCGAGTGTAAGAATGCACCCAGGTGGAAGCTATCCGAGTGAAAAAATGTGGCTGGGTAGATTCCATTCGAGTGAGTTCCATCCGAGTGAAATCCATCCGAGTGGATTCCATCTGAGTAAAAAGGTGTGCCCGAGTGGAAATTTCATGCATCTGGAAAGTCAAAAAGAATGGCATGTTAAATCACCAAGTGTTGCAACGGTTGAGTCAAGCAAAGGCAAGGAAAAAATCGATGCCGACTCACTTATCTTGGGCAGCGAAACAGTCACCATACAGCAGCCGATTGTGCATAGCAATCCGACTGAGCCGATACTTGCTATCGCACCAAAACACTCGGCTAATGACCATGAAGCAAGCACCAGCCAAGTGAAGCTGAGAGACCCTAAATACACTCAGCCAAAGTGGTGTCCTCCAGGGCTAACAAAAACACAGAAGAGGAAACTGCAGAGGTTAAGGAGTCAAGAGATGGCAGAGCTAGAGGCCGAGAAGCAAAGGGACAAGTTATTCAATGATAGTTGGCCCATGGTACTTACAAAACAAGTGTGGAGGCCTAAATAGATACAAGATGCAGTGGCTTCTACACCTATCACAGCATTACCTACACCACCAAAAGAGGATGATGCAATCATTGCATCGTCTACATTACCTATTGCTTCCTCTTCACTCGGACAGATTTCAGAATCGGTGGATACACTAGGGGAAGAGGATGATATGTTGGACTACGAGTCTACACTGGTTCATGAAGGTATGGATATCAATATGGTGTATTACTTACCCGCTGAATTTTGTGCTGTAGATGAAGAAGGGGAAGTGGCTCAGCTGGATTTTGGCCCTAAAAATGCAATATTCGAGAAGCTAAAGGAACCAATAACGCATCTAAAACCGTTGTATCTCAGAGGTCATATCAATGGATCGCCTCTCACTCGGATGCTTGTTGATGGTGGTGCTGTAGTAAATCTTATGCCATATTCGGTCTTCAAGAAATTGGGTTTGCGTGATGGAGAATTGATCAAGACCAATATGGTGTTGAATGGATTTGAAGGCAAATTGAAAACTGAAGCCAAAGGTGTAATGTATGTGGAGCTTACAGTCGGAAGCAAAAATTTGGCTACTGCATTCTTTGTCGCTGAGGTGCAAGGTAACTACAACGTCATACTAGGCCGTGATTGGGTTCATGCAAACCAGTGCGTGCCATCCACTATGCACCAGTTTTTGATCCAGTGGGTTGATGATGAAGTGGAAGTCATTCATGCAGATAACTCGGCCTGTGTTGCTTTGGCCGATGCATCAGTGGATTGGCAACATCGCAATGCTACTTGCTTGACGGGACATGACTTGTCAGAGTTTGATTTTCTCAGCGCAACCAAGAATGGTTTCGTGCCCGTCTCTTTAAAGCCGACTGAATGCAATCGGCTCCAAGGTATGATATGTTTAAATGGATTCTAATTCTGAGTGGTTACAAAAACGTCTTGCAAAATATCGGTCCAGCGAGAATGATATGTATGAGTCTATAGAGGAGTTGGATGACATGGATAAACTTGGACAAGGTTTTACAACGGCTGATCCATTAGAAGAGATAGATATTGGAGATGGTTCAGTCACTCGACCGAGGTTTGTAAACAAAAATTTGAAAGCGGATTGTAAATCTAAGTTAATCGAGCTATTGAAAGAATATGTTTGTTGTTTTGCATGAGAATATCATGAGATGCCAGGTTTAAGCCGAGAGCTAGTGGAGCATCGGTTACCTATCAAGGCCAGTTTTAGACCTTACAAACAATCGACCAGAAAGTTTAATCCAAAAACATATGACCGGATCAAGGAAGAGATCGGTCGTTTGCTTGAAGCTAATTTTGTTAGACCTTGCAGGTATACCGAGTGGATTTCTAATCACTCTGTGCGTTCGGTTTATTCGGTTTACATGGTTCGGTTTATATGGTTTTTTGGTTTGTACGGTATTAATACTTCGGTAAATATGGTATGAAATTAAAATACGGTTCGGTTCCGGTATATACCAAATTATTTCGGTATGGTTTCGGTATATACCATAATAACCAAACTTGACGCGAATTTGAAAATGACATAATAATAATTTACAAATTTATGACTCAAAACACATACTATTTTACACAAATAGTATATAACTATATATATATATATAAGTATATATGCATGCATTGATTCATCTATTGATGGTTATGGACATGCTTAGCATTTTAAAAAGAGAAAAATGACTATGTTACAAGAAAATTTTATGTGCTTAGTAGGGAATTTGACTCATGTACAAGAAAAATGACAACTTGTATGGTTGTTCATCTCAATAAATATAAATTTATTTTTACTTCGGTTTATTCGGTTTACCGTTCAGTTTTTCGGTATATACCATAAAAACCAAAGTTCAAATCGGTATGAAAAGTTCATACCATACCGAAACCAGAAACCATAAAAACCATAAAATTGGTTCGGTATGGTTTTTCGGTTCGGTTTTCATATGCACAGAGTGAATTTCTAACATTGTCCCAGTGGAGAATAAAGGATCCGGCAAGTTAAGGGTATGCATTGATTTCAGAGATTTGAATAGGGCTACACCCAAAGATGAGTATCCCATGCCAATAGCCAATATGCTTATTAATGATGCTTCTGGACATAAGGTCATTAGCTTCCTTGATGGTAATGCGGGGTATAACCAAATTTTTTTGGCCGAAGAGGACATGTACAAAACAGCTTTCCGATGCCCTGGTTTCCTTGCTTTATTCGAGTGGACAGTGATGACATTCAGATTAAAAAATGTTGGCGCCACATATCAAAGGGCTATGAATTTGATTTTTCATGATTTACTCGGTGTCATACTTGAAGTTTATATTGATGATATTGTTGTCAAATCGAATGCTTTTGAATCTCACTTGGCCGATTTGCGTTTAGCTTTTGAAAGAATAAAAAAGTATGGACTGAAGATGAATCCTTTGAAGTGTGCATTCGGCGTGTCGGCTGGCAAGTTTTTAGTTTTCATTATTCATGAAGATGGCATAGAGATTGATCCCAAAAAGATAGAGGCCATACAGAAAGTGGAAGCTCCAACATGCAAGAGAGATATGCAAAAGTTCCTTGGCAAGGTCAATTATTTGAGGAGATTCATAGCTAATCTGTCAGGGAAGGTTGATGCATTTACTCTTATCCTTCGGTTAAAGAATGATGTTGATTTTACTTGGGGGGCAAAACAGCAAGAAGCATTTGATATGATCAAGAATTATTTGTGCACTCCTCCGGTGATGAAAGCACCCAAGCATAGGGAGCCTTTCAAGCTTTACATTGCAGCAGAGGAAGGTGTTATTGGTGCTGTTTTGACTCAAGAAACCGAAGGAAAAGAGCATGCTATTACATATTTGAGCAGGTGCTTATTGGACGCCGAGACAAGGTATACATTTATTGAAAAATTATGTCTATGCTTATATTATGCTTGCACAAAATTGAGACATTATTTAGTGTTGAGTGCTTGCATAGTAGCTTGTCAGACCGATGTCATTAAGTACATGTTGCATAGAACAATTCTTAGTGGTAGAATTGGCAAGTGGGCTTACGCTTTGATTGAATATGATTTGGCTTATGAATCTCTAAAATCCATGAAAGGCCAAATCGTTGCTAATTTTATTATTGAACATCGGATTGATGACAAGCATGATGTTGATATAAACCTTGTCTCATTAGTATCGTGGAGATTATATTTTGATGGTTCAGTTTGTAGCAATGGCCAAGGTGTTGGTATTGTTTACATATCTCCTCATGGTGATGTTTTTGAAGCCTCATGCCGCTTAGAATATTTTTGCACAAACAATCAAGCCGAATATGAAGCATTATTATTCGGCCTAGAGATGTTACTTCTATAGGTGTTACACATATTGAGGCTTACGGTGATTCGTTACTAGTGGTGCAGCAAATATCCAAAGTCTTTCAGTGTTTGGACGAATCACTTAATGTTTATCTTGATAAATGTCTAGATATAATTTCTACTTTGGATTGTTTTAGCATTGCTCATATATCTAGGCATGACAATTGGAAAGCAAATGAGTTGGCACAACAAACATCCGGATATCATGTTGATCATGGCATGTTTCATATTTCTCAAAGACCGATGTCTTGTCTTACCAGTATAGAAGAGGCCGAACTAGAACCCATTGATTCGGCCATTAACAAAAAATCTAGTGCAGGTAACAACCCCGACTGGAGGAAGCCCATTATTGATTACTTGTGCAATCCGAGTGAAAGGGTGGACACGGCTGTTCGGCGTATGGCTTTCAAGTATACAATGAGAGATGATGGTCTTTATCGCCGAACAGTCGATGATGTTATTTTAAAGTGCTTGAACGAGGACCAAGCAAGAGTTGCTATGGGAGAGGTACATGACAGCATTTGTGGCACTCATCAGTCGGCTCCCAAGATGAAATGGTTACTACGATGTGCTGGGTTTTATTGGTCGACTATGATTAATGATTGCTTCAGATATTATAAAGGGTGTGAAGCTTGTCAAAAATTTGGTGATATTCAATTGGCTCTTGCTGCTATGTTACATCCTATTGTCAAGCCGTGGCCTTTTAGAGGATGGGGTTTAGACTTTATTGGAGAAATTCACCCGTCTTCCTCAAAGGGGCATCGGTTCGTGTTGGTTGCAACCGATTATTTCACTAAATGGTCTGAGGCAGTAACTCTCAAAAACATGACACATGCGGAGGTAATTCAGTTCATAACCGAGCACATTATTCATAGATTCGGCATTTCTCAAACATTAACTATAGATCAAGGTTCATCTTTCATGTCACACCAAGTTAGATAATTTGCCGAATCTTACAACATAAAGATGCTCAATTCCTCCCCATATTATGCCCAAGCTAATGGACAAGCTAAGTCTAGCAATAAAATTTTAATCAATCTCATCAAGAAGAAGATTGAGGATAATCCAAGGAGATGGCATGAGTTGTTGTCTGAAGCTTTGTGGGCACATAGAATTTCAAGGCATGGTGCTACGAAGGTGACTCCATATGAGCTAGTATATGGTCAAGAAGCTGTTTTACCAATGGAAGGAAATTTGAATGCTTTGAGAATAGCCAAACAGAATGATTTATCGGCAATAGACTTTTATAACTTGATGATGGACAATATTGATGAGGTTGCCGATAAACGTTTGGCTACTTTAAAGGCCATAGAGAGAGACAAGTTGAGGGTGGCAAGAGCTTACAATAAGAAAGTTAAGTTGAAGAATTTTCAAGTTGGCGATCTCGTCTAGAAAGTGATTCTGCCGATTGGTTCAAGAGATAGAAAATTCGGGAAGTGGTCTCCAAGTTGGGAATGTCCTTTTAGGATTACAAGAGTAGTTCTCGGAAACTCTTATTTGGTGGAATCCATACAAGGGACATTGTTACCTTGAGCTCTCAATGGCAAGTACTTGAAGAAATACCACCCGAGTGTGTGGCAAGAAGCCTAAGTAAGCAATGGCCGATATACGATTATCGCCCTTAGCACAAACATGGCTGATACATAATTATCGCACTGAGATATATAAATGGCCGATGGAGTGTTGACATCGTCCTTAGAACAAACACCGTGCATATTATTTTTTGGCATGCAAGCTTTGCCAAAAAACAGGGGGACATGTGTTGACATCAGATTCTGGCACGGCATAAAAAGAAAATAAGATGGCCTCGAGTGAAAGGGTTTTCAGCATGAAAAGTTTCACGTCGCCGAGTGGAACGACTTCAATGTTTAGGTTATCATCGTCCGACCCCATCTTAGGGGCCGAAACTGTACTCCGAGTGGCAGAATTTAGTGTTCCGAGTGCTTTTTGACCGGTTATGCCTTCAAGACAACCTCGGATGAAAGAGCACTCTACATGGATTGTCTTCGTCTCATCGAGGCGATCGATTTTCATACATAAATCATCTTAATCCGAGTTCATATGCAAAAGTTAGAGAAAATACACTGCAGACCGAACCTAAACGGAAATATGGCGCGAGGTACCACACACCCTGTCTGATGGGTCACGCGAGAAATTCAGCCCTCAAGAAGGCCTTGAATCAAAAAACCTTCAACACAGGAAAGTTTCGTCTCGTCGAGCCGATCTATTTTCATATATAACTTGTCTTAATCCGAGGTTGTATGCGACCTGGAGAGGCAAATCAAGATCAGATTGTGTTTTCAGTCCGAAAATCCGAGTGAAAAGCTTACCATCCGAGTGAAAACTTACCGATCGTGTAAGGGATTGCCATCTGAGTGAAAATATAGTCATCTGAGTGGAAATCTTATCATCAGAATGAAAGCTTGCCGATCGAGTAAGAGATTGCCATACGAGTGAAAATATAGTAATCCGAGTGAAAGATTGTCTTCCAAGTGAAAATTTTGCCATCCTAGTGAAAGTTTCCGTCCGAGTGAAGAAGTCCAGTTGGGCGATCTGAGTGAAAGATTGTCTTCCAAGTGAAAATTTTGCCATCCTAGTGAAAGTTGCCGTCCGAGTGAAGAAGTCTAGTTGGGCGATCCGAGTGAAAGACTCTAATATCCGAGTGGAGAGATTCAGATCCGAGTGCTCCGACCAGAAGCTGAAGATATGCCTGAAAGGTTATCTAGATGACATCAGATGGAAAAGTATTAAACACGGAAGTTGTGCGTATCATCAAAACGGTAAACTTTAGTTTTGGAGTCATCATCACCAGAGATAACATACGGCCTGCAAATTCACTACAAGACTCAGACAGTCCAGTCTGCTGCAAGACCGAGTCCGACTGGAAGGTAAAGATGACCTCGTAAAGTATTCAAGATGGCCTTGTTTGAAAAAGTGATCAACATGAAAGTTGTTCATATCGTCGAGATGCACAAATTTGATTATTGGGCCGTCTTGATTGGAGGTAATATGCAAGCTCGACGGCCCGCGCAAGGAGCAAGACAGAAGTTTGGGCCAGATCCAGACTGAATCCGAGTTGGACTAGAACTAGGACTCTAGGACGTGAATTGATGTAATTTTTTGTAAGGAAAGCCTAGATGAATCCTTTACTTGTACGGGAAGTCCAGCCGCCTCTTATATATGTTGGGGGTGACGGCCGATTAAACAACACACAATCGAACAAATCAATATACTACTTTTTCATCTACGTTTTATCTCTCCACCGTTTTTCTCTCTCGTTCTTCGTTGTTCCTCGAGTTTGAGAGCTGCGAATCCTGAGGCTCTAGGGGTGAGTGAATCGACCTAGGGCAGCCCATAGCCACCGCACTCCCTAACGGGGTCCCTCCCGGGTGTGTGGGGTTTTGGTTCTGCAAAAGCGCCCGCCGACTGTCTTGCATATCGCGCTGTCGGTCGGGTCTCCTTCGACGTGAGCTGCGATGCATCACCCCCGGCGTCGAGGGTACATGTGACGTGTTCGTGTGTCAACAGCATGTTGAATTCTTAGAGTTCTAAGAAGTTTGAATGCTTAATATAGCCTCTATGCATCCTTATGAGTAGTTGCTATCAATCTTATGAAGTTTGGTTGACAAAAATTTTGTGGACTAAAAATTTCAGAATTTTATTTAGAGGAATAAGATGATTTTCTTTAGGAAGTTTTCTTCCAAGAAGAATGCTAAGGGAGTCATTGGGGAATCATCGGACAATGACCTCCGCACTCCGAGAACGACAGAGGTGCAGCCGTGCGAATGGCCGCATAATGCCTTCATGGAGGGGGCCGGGTTCCATCAAGAGTTCACCCAATTCGTTGCAAATGTTGGGCTGACCGACTTCCTCACAGCTGAGTGTGACCAACACCACCTCCTTACAAATTCCTTTGTGCAAAATTTTCATTTTCTTAGTAGGAATAATCCTCCTGAGGTGCGGTTTAATTTGTATGCTGAACCCCATCAGATACCGCTCACTGACTTTTGTGATATATCTTTGATCCCTTCTGATGGGGAATTAAGAGAGCCTAGACCTGCAAAGTATGAGGACTTTTATCGCTCTCTGACAGTAGGGGATGAGAGAGGCATGTCGAATGTCACTGCCACTAGTTTGTAGTTTCCTTCTGTGCATTACTTTGCTTTATTCATCGCAAAGTGTTTAACTGCTAGAGATAAGGTCGGTGCACTCAGTGCCCCCGACTTCGCCATTTTACGCCGTGCACTACACAATGATCACACATTTAGCCTAGGGGCTATTATTGCACGTCGTCTGCACCTTAACAGGACTAAGGGTAAACTTCATGGTGGTATTTATGCTACTCGCTTAGCGAGTCACTTTAACGTTCCGATACGCCAACATGATTATCCCTTGCCCCGAGTTTATCTAGATCACCAGGCGATGGTAGCTCACCAGTTTACTGATGATGTCGATTCTCTTCATAATATTCGCTACAACCTGGTTTTCAGCGTGGATTCCCGTGATGTTATTCCGTTACCTGCACCTACTTTGTTTGATTCTATTGCCAGGGCGGGTACAGGGTCATGCCAGCAGACATTATTGCCTACCGGAACGCCCAGGCAGCGGCAGAGGAGGAGCCCTAGGAGTTGGACGCTCAGGTGCCGCCACCACGGCACTTCGACATGGGACCGGAAGGCTACTATGGATGGTGATTACCAAGCTAGGCCAAAAGCCTAAGCTTGGGGGAGTACGTATTTCCACCGACATTACATTTATGTTCACACATTTCATTCCAGTTGTCGGTGTCCTCACTTTTTCATTGTATTATCCATGCTAGACTTATTTCCTCGCTTTCTTCTTGTGTGTTTGAAAAAACTTTGAGAAAACCCAAAAATATTTCTCGCTTCTTTTCATTTTTTCTTTCTAGCTTAAATTAGTTGTAGTGTTAAAATAAAACCCAAAAAGATTTCCTTATTCTTCTTCTACTTGTTGGGAGCTTTCCCATGTAAATAATTTTTCTCATTTTTGTTTTCCCTTCTTTAATTTGCTTTCTTCAAGAAAAACTAAAAACTCCAAAAATATTTCAGTGTGTTTCTCTGAAGTTCTTTTCTTTTTAGTGAGTCATACCAAGGAGAAGACCACGATGAAAATGTTGAGTGGCTCTCATATGTATTATTGTTGATCTAACAAAGAACCCAAATAACCTTGTCTTCTCCTTTCGATTAAAATGTTTGCAGATTCTAGCTTAGTCCACGGCACTCTTGCACTATTATTATTCTCATATCATTCGGTCGTGCAAGTGAAAGGCAATAATGACGATATTTGATGAATTGACTATGGCAGAGAGAAGCGGGTATGAACTCAACTTGTTCTGTTTTTGTAAATATGTTTAACCTAGTATCCATGATTCAGCATATTATGATCAAACATGTTTGCAATGACAATTAGAGATTATAGTTTCTCATGCCATGCTGAAGTAGCTAGGAGTGAATAATGATTTATCTTAGGTGTCAACATGCATTAAAATGATTGTGATGTAGTATGATGATATGGTATCCTCCTCTGAGTGTTTCAAGTGGCTTGACTTGGCACATGTTCATGCATGTAGTTGAATCAAAACCAACATAGCCTCTATGATATTTAAGTTCATGGTGTTCATATTCTACTCATGCTAGTATTCAATGTTGATTATGCATAACGCATGTTCATGACCGTTTTCGCTCTCTAGCTAGCCGCTTCTCAACCTATTTGCTAGCCTACGCCTGTACTAAGCGGGAATACTGCTTGTGCATCAAAATCCTTAAACCTAAGTTATTCCAGATGAGTCCAGCATATCTACCTATATGCGGTATTACCCTGCCGTTCCAAGTAAATTTGCATGTGCCACCTCTAAAATTTCAAATGAACATCTGTTTTGTGTGCTTGGACCGCTCATGGAGCGACAGGGGGTGGTCAGTATCTTCCATGCTAAGCGGGTTATTCTCATGATGAGTGTTTATTCACTCATCCTTGCACGAGAGGGGCGGTAATAGGGATGCCTAGTCCCGATATCAAAAATTGCAAATAATTAAACAAAACTCCCCCAAGATTGTCGTTGGTATGGACGGTACCCATGGATTCGGCTAGCCGTGGAGTGTGTTTGCTGGTGGAGGGGGAGTAAACCTTTACTTTTACCGCTTGGGAACCGCCGCTAATGTGTTTAGCATGGAAGATATTGATAACTCTTGGTCGTAACGTTGACAGGAAGGGTGCACCTCCCAAAATTATATTTATCTCTGCTTTAAGCTTTGAGCTCTGGCACCTCTGCAAATCCCTTCTTCCCTCTGCGAAGGGACTACCTATTTAATTTTATGTTGAGTCATCACCTTCTCAAATAAGCGCCAGACCTGAGAGCACTATTGTCGTCCTCATGCATTGTGTATAGTTAATGTTGAATGCATCATGATTGGATCTTTTCTACCATGAATTACAATGTTTAGTCGCTGCTTGACTTTTGGAGGTACTCTGCATTTATGTTTTGCGGTCTCAGAAAGGGCTAGCGAGATACCACTATTGTCATATTATATCATGGTTGTTTTGACAAAGTGCTATCATTTGAGATCTTTTATTATTGCTTGCTAGTTGCTTATGTCATTGATATGACTTAATATAATCCCTAAGAGTTATTGTTGACAAGGTTAGTCATAATCTTTGCTGAAAACCTGGGTGCTACTTAAGCTTATTTATGTAAACAAGAACAAAGAGTTCATAAAAGCTTTTCTTTATCACTTTCAGTTTGTCAACTGAATTGCTTGAGGACAAGAAAAGGTTTAAGCTTGGGGGAGTTGATACGTCTCCATCGTATCTACTTTTCCTAACATTTTTGCTCTTGTTTTGGACTCTAATTTGCATGATTTAAATGAAACTAACCCGGACCGACGCTGTTTTCAGCAGAACTACCATGGTGTTGCTTTTTGTGCAGAAATAAAAGTTCTCGGATTTGAACGAAACTTTTCGGAGAATTAGTTCAGAATATATAAAAAATACTGGAATCAAGAACCACCGGAGGGGGTGCCCTGGCTGGGCACGATACACCAGGGTGCGCCCCCTCCCTCTGGCACGCCTTGGTGGGTTGTGCCCACCTGGTGGCCCCCCTGGCCCTAATTCCAACTCCATAAATACGTATTTTCGAAGAAACAAAATAGGAGAGGAAGTTTCATCGTGTTTTACGATACGGAGCCGCCGCCACCTCATGTTCTTCATCGGGAGGCCAGATCTGGAGCCCGTTCGGGGCTCCGGAGAGGGGAATCTTCGGTCTTCGTCATCACCAACCCTCCTTCATCACCAATTCCATGATGCTCCCCACCAGGAGTGAGTAATTCCTTCGTAGGCTCGCCGGTCAGTGAGGAGTTGGATGAGATTCATCATGTAATCGAGTTAGTTTTGTTAGGGCTTGATCCCTAGTATCCATTATGTTCTGATATTGATGTTGTTATGACTTTGCTATGCTTAATGCTTGTCACTAGGGCCCGAGTGCCATGATTTCAGATCTGAACTATTTATGTTTTCACCATTATATCCATGTTCTAGATCCGATCTTGCAAGTCATATTCACCTATTACGTGTTATGATCCGTAAACCCCGGTGTGACAGCAATTGGGATACTTTCCGGTGATGACCGTAATTTGCGGAGTTCATGTATTCACTATGTGCTAACTATCATATTACTATGCTACTGATCACTTTGTTGCAGATATTTAATCTCCATGTGTGGTTGAATTGACAACTCAACTGCTAATGCTTACAAATATTCTTTGGCTCCCCGTGTGTCGAATCTATTAATTTGGGTTGAATACTCTACCCTCGAAAACTGTTGTGATCCCCTATACTTGTGGGTTATCAGTAGCCCAATCCTTTTTGTAGCAAAGGACAGGCCGGAACGGTCTCATATAATAAGTAAAGAATTCTTGAGGGCACACGGGAATTTCATCTAGTCACTTTTATCATGTTGGTTTGATTCGCGTTCGCTACTTTGATAATTTGATATGTGGGTGGACCGGTGCTTGGGTGATGTTCTTACTTGAACAAGCCTCCCACTTATGATTAACCCCCTCGCAAGCATCCGCAACTACGAAAGAAGTATTAAGATAAAATCTAACCATAGCATTAAACATGTGGATCTAAATCAGCCCCTTACAAAATAGCGCATAAACTAGGGTTTAAGCTTATGTCACACTAGCAACCCATCATCTAATAACTACTCCACAATGCATTCCCTTAGGCCCAAAGATGGTGAAGTGTCATGTAGTCGATGTTCACATAACACCACTAAGGGAATCACAACATACATATCATCAAAATATCGAACACATATCAAATTCACATGATTACTTGCAACATGACTTGTCCCGTGGCCTCAAGAACAAAGGCAACTACTCATGAATAATATTCATGCTCAAGATCAGAGGGATATTAAATAGCATAATGGATCTGAACATATAATTTTCCACCAAATAAACCAGCTGCACTGGTACAGCGAGGTGCTATACAAACGGTTTTTTACCCCTTTCCGCGACGGCGTTTGGAACCGGCGCAAAGTGAGTGACTGCGATAGTGGGGTCCTTCTCACATGACCCAGAAATCGTCGAGGATAGGGAGCCTTGATGCATACAGTTGTCCCTATAAAACTGTTTCTGATATCTCGAATATCCCAAACGCTTCATCCTTGCTACTCATTTGTGCTCGCATTGCCATCGCAGTTGGAGTTCTGTGGTTTTACCTAAAACCAGGCACATCCAGGCACGGGAGTTTTCCGGGCATGTACCAAACTGACTCTATGTTTACGATGCCTGGCACATCACAAACAGTTCATGATTGTAAACCGTGTACGGTAGGTCGACAATCACACACATTTAGTTTTCCCACACCGTTTGTGATATTGTCTGACATCACACACGCTTTGCAAATGGCAACTGTGTGCATGGTTACACACGTTTCCTCTCCGTGAACCGTGTCGGATTATGATGTATATCACACATGTTGTGCTTTATAGACCGTGTGTGCCATAATGACCTGCAGACCGTAATTTCACCCTAATTTAATTGCTGCTATTTAAAATTGTACCTAATTTGAACTTGAAAGTAGGCTATAGCTTTATTCATATCCATCAGGTTCAAACAACCAATGCATTATTCGATTCACAGGTACATATGTTCAAGAATTACATAAGCACCAAATAAAGAATGATGAACCAGGGTTCTATACTTGTCCTATTACAGATGGTAAAGAAAGAGGCAACAGACATTCTGGTTGCTGAACAAGGTGAAGCGGAATGGCCCTATTGTGCTCTCCTGGATGCAGAAGGCACGCACGACTCTAGTCCAACCCCTTGTGATGGCCGGCCGCCAATCATATAGTTTGAGAGGTAATCTTGAGTAAACTGCTTCAGGATCCACTGCAAAGGAAAAAGATTCAGACATTGTCATCTAACACAACTCATTACGGGCAATAAAAAGAAGGCTACAGAGTTCTTACTTACCATCCTGTAGTTCACTGTTGTCTTGCATAAAGTGTAAACAAATAGTTCGATTGACAACTTTTGACCCATTTTAATAACAATCTTTATCAGTTTCCTCACTTGATGTTGGTTCATGAATATCTCATTGCCCCATACGCAGAAAGGGTGGAAGTGTGGATCTTTGGCAATGACATATGTACCTAAAAGCACCAAGGTAATATTAGAAGCTAAACAACAATTGCAAAATGATGTAGTACAACATTCCCTCCATCCCATTATATAAGATATTATTACACGTATATCTAGACATTATCAGAACATTAAGGTAACACTCTTCCTTGTTGCTATGTAGCCTGGGATTGCATATTTAGTCATTCAGTACAATGCATGTTGCTATGTAGCCTCAGATATATTAAATATGGCCCTAGTTAACCTACTGATAAATGGGTTACAGATATATTCAGTGAAATGTCCGATTCGATGATTAATCCCTTATCAGCCCCCAGGCTATATGGTACCAGCTAGTGATATCCTGAACAATGAGTACATATAAGCAATGCAATGAAACTAACCTCGATGGAAAACAGCACTGTTCTCAATATTGTCCTGTATGAGTACATATAAAGGCATGTTAAGCACAACAGGCTAAACATCAACCAAATATATCCATGGTAGACAACATGATATACAAATGATAGCTTCAGTGTGCAGGTTTAAGCACGCTAGTTAAGCAAAACAAGAAGTGGAAAGGTGTGTTAACTGCATCAGGCATAACATTTAAAAACAAGCAAATAGTCATTCAAACGGGTATTGTGCAGGTCTAAAGTACACTAGTTATTGTTAAAAAGACAAAAAGGCATGTTAACTACAACATCCTTAACAGCAACCAAATATCGAAATTCATAGTGGTATTGTTGAAACTGTTATTGATGAAATTGAACTGCACGGCAAATAGTTGCACATATAGAGCATCACATTGAGAAGAACTGAAATAAACAAGGAATAAGGCCATCTCTAGCCGATCCTTTAAAAGTTAACGGACTAAAACCCTTAGTGGATATATATATACTCCAGCAATTTTTGGCCGTTTCTAGTCGATCCCCTAAACTTAAGGTTGTAAACTTCAATTTGATCAAGTTCAAAGCTGGTTCAACCGAAAGTAGCATGCATTCAGATATAAACATAGATAGTTTTGCATAACTGAATATAAAACATAAATTTAAACTAAACTAAACTACTTTTGGTCGAAGTGGAGGTTGAGCCAATCCTTCCTCGTCAGGTACGGTGTGCCGCGAGCCGGGTCCGGGCCGGTGCCGTCGTCGGGGTCGTTGGAGACACTACAAAAAAAAGACACATCGTGACATTTTGGGCCGGACGAATTTTTTTTCTGTCATGCTTATGACACTTCTATGACGATAATTGTGACAAAAGCACGTATCATCATAGATGTGGTGGGCTCCTACTTCTATGACAAAAAATCATGACAGAAAATGGGCTTTTCATCCTGGGCGGGCCGGGGACGCACCTGCATGACATTCTTTGGGCCGTCCATGACGGAAAAAATCATGGTAGAAGTGAGGGCAAGGAAAATTTCGGGGAGTTCCCGGTTACGGTGGGTGGTTGGGACCGAGCGATGCACGGAGGTTTGCATGTTTCTCTCATAGACGTACGCGTGTGTGCGCAAGGCGTTGGGCTCTAACTGAACCCGAGCGAGGTGTTGGGCTCTAACTGAACCCGAGCGATTGCACTAGCTACGTTACTGAACCCCGATCGATCCATTGGTTATTAACTGAACCCGAGTGATTCCTTCGCTACTGCTGCTAACTGAAGCCGATCGAAGCTGCCTCTTGATGAACAGTCCCCAGTGGGGGTTGGATGAACAGTTCCCGGTGGGGGGTTGGATGAACAGGATCCCGTGGTAGTAGAGGCCGTTGCCGCTGGATGAACAGGACCCTGATCGAGGAGGTGGGGGTGGATGAACAGTAGCCGGTGGAGCGACCCCATGGAGGGCTGGTTGAACAGGACCACGTGTGGAGGGCTGGTTCAACAGTAGCCGGTGGAGGCTGGATGAACAGGACCCCGTGGTGAACAGTAGCTGGTGGAGGCTGGAGGAAATCGACGGTGGATGAACAGTAGCAGGTGGAGGCTGGAGGAAGTCGACGATGGATGAATAGTAGCCTATGGAGGCTGGAGGAAATCGACGGTGGATGAATAGTAGCAGGTGGAGGCTGGAGCGAGGCAGTAGACGGTGGATGAACAGTAGCCCGTGGAGTCCCATTTTGCGGTACGCCACACCCCTCCCGATGAACAGGACCCCCGTTTCGACCGTAGGCGCTCCAACACAAGTCCGTTTCCTCCGTTTTGCAGTAGGCCACACCCCTCTCGATCAACAGCACCCCGTTTCGACCGTAGGCACTCGAACACAAGTCCGTTTCCTCCGTTGTGTGGTACGCCAGACCCTTCCCGATGAACAGGACCCTGTTTCGATCGTACGCGGTCGAACAGAAGGCCGTTTTCCTCCATTTTGCGATACGCCAAACCCCGTTCCGGTTGTTCTGTCCAAGCCAGTTGGCTCCCATTGAACACGACCCATTCCGACCCAGTGGCTTCGCTCCCGATGAACAGGACGCGTTTCGACCCAGTCACTTGGCTCCCGGTGAACACGACGCTGTTTCCTCTGTTCCGACCCAGCCGGTTAGCTGCTGATGAACAGGACAACGTGGCTGATGTCCGTTGCCTCACCATGTACACGAGCCCTGGCCGTCCGTATGCGCAAGTACGCGTTTCGAGAGCCCGCTCGTATGTACGTACGTGGCCATATTTTTGGCGTGTGGCTGTATGTACGTGTACACGGTTTAGACGAGACAGTCTGAACTGCAATGTGGGGGGCTCTACTATGACATGTGTCACTACTTACTCGGCCACGGTTCATTGTTGCAGAGCGACCGGTCGACCAGTATGTACGTACACGTTTGCGACAAGACAGACAACGCTACGTACGCTTTGACCGGGTGGGTCCCAGCTGTAACACCCCATGTATTAAGCTACAGTAATCCCCTTTTGATTATGCCATGTCATCATGATTAACAGTGCCTAATCATCATTTGCATCATATTGCATTCAGCTCCTAACTCAAAATTCAAATTTGGAATTAAAGTAAAAATAAAAGTTGTTCAAATTTGAAAACTAAATTGTTCATATTATTGTAAATAATCCAGAGACACTTCTAAAATTATATTCAACATATACTTAATAAATTATGTGACTCTAACAACCACAAAACAGGGTTGGTTAATACCTATTTATTTAAATAAAATCCAACAGAAAACATTTGGACTCAAAACCATTTTATTGCAGTGGCATTCAATGCACTGAGATTTAAGGGCTAGGTCTCATATTTTGCAAAAAACCATTTAGTGGCCTAAACATTTTTGTAAACAGAAAATCAAAAGAAAAAGACAGAAGAAATCAAAATAAAAAAAAAAAAGCCCCCCCTCCCCCCCGGACCAACTGGGGCCGTGGCCCAGCTGGACCACTAGGCCGGCCCACCCACTCCCCCCATAACCCCCCCCCCCCCGAACCCTAGTCTACCCCCACTCCCACCCCTCGTTCCCCACTTCCCCCCAGCCCCCGATCCAGGAGGGATCGGCGCGGCCCGCGCCCCCGACGCCGCCCCCTCCCAGCACCGCCATCGCCCCGTCGTCGCCAGATCGCCCCTGCAGCCCCCTCGATCCCCTGCTCCTCCTCCTCCCAGCGCTGGATCTGGTCGCCCCGGGCGTCCCGACGCCGTCGCCGACCGCCACGACGCCCCGGCGCGACCCCGTCGGCCGGCCGCCGCCCGACGCACGCCGCCTCGCCCTCTCCCTCGTCGGCCTCCCCACGCACGCTGCCCTCCTCGTCTGGCCCCCTGTGAGCCACCGCCCCCCTCTCTCCCTAGTCCCGACGCGCGCCCGCCCGCTCCCGCTCTGTTCCGCCTCCGCCACTGCTGCCGCCTCCGCACGCGCACGCACCCACTCCGATCCGAGCTCGCACCGACCATCGCCGCCCCCCACGGCCAACTCCGGCGTCCCGTCGGCCGTCGCCCGTGCGCCCGGGGTCGCCCCGTCGGACGCCTGGTGCCAGCGCCCGCGCGCCCGTGCTCGTTTTGCCCCCCCCCCGGGCCACTGACGTAGGGGCCCCGCCCCTCTGGCCCTATGACGAACGGGGCCCAGCCCCTAAGAACGTTTAAAAAAAGAGAAAAAAAAAGGAAATGTAATAAAAATAGATAATGAAAATAAATATTAATTAATTCTGTTTAATTAAACTAATTATCTAGTTAACCTAATTAATCTGTAATTAGTTTAATTAAGCCCTAATTAGCCTAACGTGACACTGACAGGTGGGACCCACTGGTCCTGACGTCACAGTGACGTCATGCCGACGTCACCCTGCTACTGTTTCGGATAATGTTGTTTTAATTAATTAAATAAATTCCAGAGATTAATAAAAACTTCAGAAAATCATATAAAATAATCCGTAGCTCAGATCGAAAAACTTTGTACATGAAAGTTGCTCAGAACGACAAGACGAATTCGAATACGCGGTCCGTTCGTCCGTCACGCATCCCTAGCATAGCGAACATGCAACCGTTCCCCTCCGGTCATCTGTCTGACAAATGTCCGGAACCGGGAAAACATTCCCGGATGAATTCCCCCTTCGCCAGTATCACCCGGCACTGCGTTAGATCACCTCTGTCACCGCGTATTACCATGTTATGCTTTGTGCTGCACTTGTTTGCTCTGTATTTATTGTTTCCTCCCCCTCTTCTCTCTCGCTAGACCCCGACGTCGTCCCCGAGACCGACGCAGCTCCGGAGACCGACGACACCACTGACGACCTTGCCCTTGCCGCCAAGCAACCAGGCAAGCCCCCCCTTTGAGCATACCGATATCGCCCATTCTATTTCTCATGCTCGCATTAGAACTGCTGTTGCTGCTGCTTTACCTATTCTGATGCATAGCCTGTTTATTGTAACCTGCTGTTGATAATTACCTGCATATCCTAAACTGCTTAGTATAGGCTGGGTAGAGACCTATCAGTGACCCCACTTATCCCGATTGCCCAGCTGGATTATCCGAAGACCCGATCAACGGGATTGAAGACCAGGCCCCGACACCGCACATCACCCCCCTTAGTTGTAACGACACTGCAGCGTTACTATCGAGTGCCGAGGGTGAAACCTCTTGTAGCACTTCTGATGTTAACTCTGTAGAGTAGCTATTCGGCCGTGGTCATCGAGGGTGATTCCTCCTTCACCGCTTCCGATAACGACGCCGTCGTACAACACCTCAAGTGTGAACCCAGCGAGGGTGATTCCTCCGAGTTCACCTTGATGGATACATCGAGTAGGAATCCAACGAGGGTGATACCTCGGATTCCCCTGATGTTATGGACACACGGATACTTGGACTTTACACTGCTACTTGGAAAGGCGGGTCGACCCTGAGGGGTACCCGCGTGTGATGTGAAGATGGGTTGCCTGCATGGTGCCCGAGTGATGAATATGAGGCGTGGCCGGGCATTCTTGGCCCTTGCCGCAAGTCCTCGAGACGGGGCGACGGGGTCACATCTTTCGTGAGTCTCTGCTCGTTACCGCAAGCCCCTAGTCCACTAACGATTTGGATATTTGATCCAAGCAGGCCTCTGGCCTGATAGCACTAACCATCACGTGGGCATAGTATGGGCGTTCTGCATCGTAGCATCAGTCAAAAGCTCTGTCAGACGTCTAGTTCAGCCTTGCGGCCGGGACGGACCGGCGCCCCCCTGGTGCCTGGCTTCCCCCTGCACGCAACAACTCGGAGTGCACAGGGCGATGGCCCAAGACCTCTGAGCGCTTAGGATGTAGACCGACGGGGACCTCTCTGCTGAGCTCTAGGTAGGGTTGCGATGTGTTGTTTGGCCGAGGCCGGGCATGACCCAGGAAAGTGTGTCCGGCCGGAGGTAATCAAGCGTGTTGGGTAAGTTGGTGCACCCCTGCAGGGAAGAAAACTTCTACCGATAGCCGGTCCTACAGTAAAGGACACTCGGAGTTGTATCCTGATTGATACAAATTAGAACTGGATACTTGGATACTATGGCTCTGGGATTGCTTCTCGCAGGGAGTCGAGAAGGGATCTCAGGACGAGGTTGATGACTGTATGGCTCTGGGATTGCTTTCTCGCAAGGAGTCGAGAAAGGATCTCTGGGTGAGGTTGAGACTTAATGATACTGCTACATTATATGGTACTGTCTACACTCTTCTAATGCTGCAAGACCTCTGAAGATGCTAGTCTTCGATAGGACTAGGCCTTCTCTCTGTTCTGGCATTTCTGCAGTCCAGTCCACATATACAACCTCCCTTTGAAAATGTTGCATATGTAGTGTAGATCCTTGCTTGCTGAGTACTTCTGAGTACTCACGGTTGCTTTGTTTTCCTTTTCTCCCCATATCAGTTTGACGTGACCAAGATGACGGAGCCCCTGAGACAGATGCCCCGTCGATCGACTACTACTACTACCCAGAGGATGGATACTTCTACGAGTTGACTGACGACCAGGAGTAGGATCGGAGGGTCCCAGGCAGGAGGCCTACGCCTTTCGATCGTAGTGTTTTATTTTGCCCCGCCTTTCTAAAGGCCTTTCTGTTTCTGTTTCATATCTGTACTCAGATATCTGATGCTTCCGCTGACGCTTGTTCGCAAGCTTATGTATTCGAGCCCTCGAGGCCCCTGGCTTGTAATATAAAGCTTGTATGACTTTATTTATGTTTTAGAGTTGTGTTGTGATATCTTCCCGTGAGTCCTTAGGCTTGATCATGTGCATTTGCGTGTATGATTAGTGCACAATTGAGCCGGGGGCGTCACACCAGCTGTCAGGGAGGATAAGGACGCACTTCCTTGCGTGCGAAGATATAGCTGCTAGGTCCCAGCTGTCAGGGGGAGGAATCATTTTTTTCTGTAATAAGGACGCACTTCCTTGCGTGCGAAGATGTAGCTGGTGGGTCCCAGCTGTCAGGGGGAGAAAACATTATTTTTCAGGGTAAAAAGGATGCAGTTGCATGCATGCGTCCATGGGCGTGGTGCGTCCCCACTGTCAGCCTCTCACGTACAGTCATCTTCCGATGACTCTCGTTTGTTGACCACGTTGACCACACCGTGTCGAGTGAACCAAGGCCGGTGGACGACGGCGAGGCCCCAAACTGGAACGACCCAGAGATGGGGAAGACACGGCAGTGGAGTCGCAGATGGAGAGGAGTGGGAAACTTGACTGGTTCGGGTGCGCGGTAGCACTGCCGCCCACGGGAGACAGGAGCAAGAACAGAGGTTGAAGAAGCAGCACGGCTATTGGATTAACATCCAACGGTCCAGCTACTAGAATCATTTGTTGATTAAGTTGACAAAGCCCTGCGTGCGCATCAGCTTAGTAGGCCCACAAGTCAGCCACCAAATCTGCCGGGTCCCAGCTGTCATCGGGAGGAATAGTTTTTTTCGCGTAACAAGGAGGCACTTCCTTACGTGCGAAGACACAGCCGGTGGGTCCCAGCTGTCAGGGGGAGGAAACATGTTTTCAGCTTAATAAGGAGGAACTTTCCTTGCGTGCGACCATGGACCTCGTGGGTCCCAGCTGTCAGGCTCTCCACGTATAGTCCTCTTTCGATGACTCTCGTTTGTTGACCACGCCGCACCGAGCGCAGCAAGGCGGTGGACGACGGCGAGGCCCCGGGCGGGAACGACCCGGAGATGGGATGACGCCGCAGTGGAGTCGCAGATTGAGAGGAGTACAAGGGTTATAACTGGTTCTGGTGCGGCGTGGGGCTGCAGTCGGTGGAGAATAACAGGAGGTGTGGAGGGGTGGAGGGATAGCCTGGCCGGCGGTGGGGTAGCACTTCGCAGCGATGCGTGCTAAGCAGAGCCGCTAGCCACCGGAGGCCGGAGTAGGCAGTCCCAGCGATGCTGGAGGAAGAAGATGAGAGATTGAAGGTACATGCTGGCCAATGGATATAAATCCAATGGATGTGGATGTCAGAATCATTTTTTGACTAAGTTGACAACGCCTTGCGTAGGCTTCGACCTATTGGCCCACATGTCAGCCTACAAAATTGTGGCATATATTTAACCCATGTTTTCTAGAATTTACAGTCCATTTGCTGGGCTGGGTGAACAAATAATTTCGCATCAATGCGGCCCATTTAATATTTTCTAAGAAATCCCAGCCCATTTGCACTTTCTTGAAATACACGAATTAGCTGGGCTTGTTCTATATTTAATGTTAGGTTAGAAGGAGCAATTAATATCAAAAAATAAACCGGAGCTACACATTTTATTATATATAAAATTAACAAATTAGCGAGTTATTTCTCAAAAGAAAAATGAGTGCTTTATTATTACATTGGTCCTTAAAATCTTCGCAAACTTTTGTACGCAATCACCAGGATTTTCCTTGCGTGTGAGTCAAAAACAACCAGGATTTTCCTTGCCAACTTCTGTTAAACATTTACTTTTATAAGTTAATAAGACGTGGGATGTTTTTATAATGTATATATAAGTCTCTATTAAATATACAATAATAGTAATAATATAAATATATATAATGTGGTTAGAAGGGAAAACATAAATTGGACACTGCATTATTGTTCTTATATATAGATAAATAGAACAGAGATCTGCGTTTTATTAAAAAAATACATTGGGTTGCCGATGTTTAAGAAAAAGTAAAACCTACGCTGGGAGGCCCATAGGCCGGTACGTACATGATGGACCTCAAAAAATAAGTTGAAACCACTGTCTCGGTATGTCGTGGGCTACGCATGTTAAAAAACAAAACCTAGGCCTAGCTGATACTTGTTCGCCCTCTGAAAAAAAGATACCAGCTAGATACCCGATACCCCTTTCCCGCAACAAAAAAAAATCCCTGATACCCCTGGAAAAAAAAACTCCCCGATGACAGTCATCGTTGGAAATTTATTTTGTTTATTTACTAGGTTGACAAACCCGTGGGCCCCAACGTCAGTGTACAATTAGGAGGAAGCTTTTTTTTCCAATGAGGCACTTGCTTGCGTACGGCTTGGACCTGGTGGGTCCCCACTATCAGCCTCTCGGCGTACAGTCCTCTCCGGATTCCTCTCGTTTGTTGAGCATGTTGACAACGGCATACGGCGGCGCCACGGCGAGCGCACATGGACGGGAAAGAACCGGAGCCGGAGAAGACGCCTTCATTCTGTTGAACATACCGCACTAGCCCGGTGGCTGCAGCCCTCTCACCCAAAAGCCGTACTGCCCGGGTTCGATTCCAACTAGTGCAGTTGAAAAATATCTAACACTTGCCAAAATTTCATCCCTGGTTTACCCAGTTTTTCGCACACTCAACATTGTCTTGCCATTTTGAAAATAGCATATCTTTTTGACTTTGCATCATCTGAAGATATGCTATACATGAATGTTGATCGGCATGATGTTAACTTGTTGTTAGTTCCATTTTTTACAATGAATAAAATTTCCAACATTCTGTTATCCATGTTTAAAAATTGCATGTTGATTTAAATGCTCTGCCTCTGAAACATGCAGATTCTTATCTGAAAATCACTTGGACAAGCAGCCATCGCCGGTGTTGGATTCGATGTCGCGCTTCTTCAATCCCCCGACAGCGCGAGGGGGAAATAAACTTCCGTCCCGTGCTACCGGTTGGGGAATGGAGCGAACTGGATTAAAGAGGGGGCCGGCGACGCGACTGAAGAAGCACATCAGACGCGATTTTTTTCAGTGGATGGCTCTCAATGGCATTTTTTTTACTTGCCTCTACACCATACAACTTGTATTTTTAGCCTCCCAGTCCATGGTGGACCAGCAGCCCATTTGCAGGGCGGGCCAACCTACAGAAAGCAGCACTTGATTTTTCATCAAGGCCCAAAAACAACGCAGTACTATGTTTGTTTTGAGGCCGAAAACATTACGGCAGGGGTTGAGTGGGGGAGGGGGAAGACAGAGCAAAAATATAAAAAAGAGCTGATGCGCCATTGCTACCCTAACAAGCAGGTGCAATTCTTCTTGGGAAGAAGGTGTGCCGTTGACACTCACACGTCACAATCCCATAGTAGACATTCTAACAAGTTCACACACAAGTACAACAGAAAAGGTAAACATTCGTATCAAACTCAGGTTCACAGGACACATTCATATTCATAGCCAATATTCACAATCAACAACTCAAAAGATTCATATATACACAAGTTCAGCATGTCTATGCATCCAAATGATTGATAGGTCACAAGACAATATTCATAGATAATTCACAAAAAGATTCAGATATACACATGTTCAGCATGTTTATGCGTCCAAATGATTGAGATCACAGCCAATATCATCCATGGACAAACTTTAATTACCTAGGGTACATACTGGTAAATGGTGCTCACTCGGTGGTACTTCGTGCTAAAATTAATGCTTGTACGAGTAAACTTTCGAGTACATAAGAGGCAGCACAGACAATCTGAACTTTGCTTGTAGGTTTATCCTCGAGATAGTGGCCTCGATGCCGAGGGAGGTTTGAGCAACTTGGCCACTACTTTCATCCAACTAGTTTACTGGCTCATCTTGGTCATGTAGCTCGCCAAAATTCTACATTGCAGACAAGAAAGGAGGCGGTCGATAAAATGAACCACCCAAATTTTTTGTGCGGTTCAACTGAAATGGAGCATCCCTGGCGTGCAGACTGATTAAGTGCCAGATGAATATACGCGTCAACCAACTTGTCTGGAATCTTTAGACTCCATGCCATACAGTTCGCTACCATATGTGCCGATAACCAAAAGGCACAAGTTGGGACCAAAGACTGGACTGCGTTTTTCTGGGCTATGCGCCAAGCAATATTGTTGGCATTCACTCTGGCACTTTTTCTTGTCAACATCGATGCTTGTCTGAGTGAACTTTGGAGTACATAGCAGCAGCATAAGTATCTGTCCATCTGATCTTTTTGTGCAGTTCTACTGAAATTGCCCAATGTAATGATTTGCCTGCGAGTTCAGGCTCCAAGTTACTCCTTTATGAAATCGGCAAACAGTAGCACAATACCAAATTACCAATACATATGACAAGCACAATAATCAGGATAAAGACCGGTACCAACCTGTGTGAGGTAGCATATCAAATACTATTTCCTTTGACTGGAAGCCAAGATAAGCGACTGACAGGAAAGGAAGGAAGCAGTCGAGGCAATGAAGCACCCAAAGTTTTTGTGTAGTTCCACCAAAATTGAGCATCCCTGTTGGCACATATATTGAGAGAGTGAGATTACTGTAATAGTGAGACTAGTTGATGAAACATACACTAACAAATAGAAGCACCCTCATTATCTTAATGGGTAAAGTTAGCAACATAGTAGTCTTGCTTAAAGAGAGGTATTGGTTTATTTAATCAGTGCCGATTAGCTCAACACTCAAAGCATTGCCATGTATCATAGGTTGCAAAACTTTAACATGCAAAGATAAAGGAGTTTCTCATGACAGTAGCAACACAGTAGCATGATACAAATAGAGATGACAGCAAATTAATATGGATGAAGGCCTTAGGCCGGTACCAACCTGAGCAAAAAAGCTTATTCAAGTAGTCCCAGAAGAGATGATAAAGTGCTCAATGGAATCATTCAATAGTATATATTTTTGTGCACTTCAAATGTATGGTTGACATCACTCTTGTTTACCAGTGGTGAGATTATATCGAAAAATTATCAAGAACTTCCAGCAGAGTTAAAGCACTAGCTGGGATACAGTTCATTGTATTCTCTTGTGCAGTTCCACTAAAATGTATGATTGGCACAACATGATCCCTGTTTGCACAAGTAGGAACAAGGTGAAACCTTCATTAGCTTAGTGAGAAAGGATAGAAAGACATTAGCATATTACTTTAACAGTAGCATCAAATTCATGATGGACAATACGCAAAACATTGCCTCATTGAACCAGTGGCAATAAATTGACATGCAAAACAATAGCATTATTATGTCATGACACTACCAAGATTCCCTCCCTGCTCCACCACATGATTTACCTCCACAGACACACATACACACGTACATGATTCAGCATAGGGTGCTACTAAAGATTTGTTTAACTCTGACAGGAAAATTAGGCAGCAATAAATTAGTGCTACTTAAGTACTCCTAATTAATTAAGTGACCTTACAGGAGAGACAACAGAAGTGGAAGGGCTCCTGGAGGATCATCTCACATGTAAGGGAGACGTTGCCGGAGCCCATGAATGGCCTCAACTGAGGCCTCGGCTTCAGCAAGATCACCTTGGCACTGTTGATCGTGTAGAGCTAGGTCACAGATGCATCCAGAATCCAGTTAATTAGTATGATGTGTCGTCAAGCCAAGTACTACTCTGCTGCATTTCTCTATCTATCTCTACTCTTATAAAAAACAGATTTGGTGATGATGGTGTGCCTACCATCCTGCAATATAGGCCATCCGATTTATATCTGATGGATAGGAAGGAAACTATGGCAATTTTGCAAAAAGATACCCACACCCCTCTCCACATTTGCAAATAAGGCCTTCCCTCGTTCATCATTTTCTCTCACAAGATAAACTACTCATACAAATGCATCTTGATGTTACGTGCAACGCACGGGCATCTTGCTAGTCTTCCAAGTAAAGTAAGACTAGTAGCAACACAGCAATACAATACCAATAGCAAGATGTCAGGATAACATAGGATGGTACCATCGTGTGATCTTCTTCATTTCCTCCTTCTTCTTCTTCTTCTTCGTCTTCCTCTTCATGCTCTGTTTCTCTTTCTCCTCACCAGTTGGTGAAACCAAGTACATGATTGGCCTTCTATTTCAGAATTAGTTTTGTCAGTGAGGGAGTACAAGTGTACTAGTAAACAATAGCATTATTTTCTCATGGCAGTCGCAAAATAGAGGTGAACACATGCATTAAATATTATTCTTACCTAAAGGAAGGTTATGGTGCCAATATGGAGGATGAAGATTGGAACACAGATCTCCCTTTATGCAGTTCCACTTAATGAACCAACGGTTCCATTCTGACATTCCACTTAAATAGCACAAAAGTCACTTCTTTTAAGAAGTGTTTTGTGCAGTGCACCAAAAGGGCGCAATAGCAACGAGGTGAAATGGATATCCCTGTTTGCACAAAAAGCTACAGAGGAAACAGTCAGAGTCTCAAACAATTACTGGCAAAAACAATTGGTTAAACTTGTCATGGCTTATAACAGTGGCATGGCTTTATTTTACCAGGGGCATTAGATTAAGAACAGCTAAATATTTGCTATAAGGGCATGGGACAGTGGGTGCACCAGCAGTCCAGCACCATGTACCTAAACCAGGGCATAAAGTGGTGATTCAGAGTTTGTTGCCCCGAGAAACAAACATCCAAGAAACATATTTGGGTTGGTCCCATTTTTGTTCACTCTAGCCACCTATTCCTATGTGTGGATAGCAAATCTAGTCCTGGTCATACCACTGTGTACAGCATTTCACTTATATTTCCCTTTTCGACCAAGAGACCGGTTGGATGACCAGTCTGTACTACTTTCACCCCCTTTCTTTCCTGTTTGTACCAAGTCTGATGTACATACTAAATTTCCCCCTTTATTTCTTGTTTGAACCAAGTACAAGATTATACTCCATGAAGTAGCTTTACCTCTAACAATAGAAAAAAAATTAGGTGACGTTGGACCATCCGATCGAGCTTAGCTACGAGGGGGGCTGAGAGGTAGAAAATGATGCACATACAGTGACGTAGCGAGCTAGGGAAGTAGAGCTAGGCCGGTTTCGAAGGAAGATATACCTGAAGGTCATCGGGGTGTGGGTAGGTGGGCAGCGGGAGGCCGGATCCGCCCACACTAGGGCAACGACGAAGGGATTGGAGGACCTCCCGCACCGGCGCTCGGCCAGAGATAACGGTGCGGCCGGCAGTGGGTCTCCTCCCTCGCTGTCGACAACGGCCGAAACGCTGCCCCTCCTCCCCTTCACCGGTGGAGGGGGATACATCCGGATCTGTAACCAGCGGTGAGGATAGAAAGACAGTGTTACCACCGCTATCTTGTTTAGATTTGGAGAGGATGAGAGTGTGTGAATAGAGCAACCCTAGCAAGCAAGTGCGGAGGCTCCTGCCTATATATATACGTATAGTGGGGTAGCTTTCTTTTTTCACTCCATCAAAACAATCGTTTAAAATTGTGTATGTGCCAGGTCACCTTTTTTTTTTTGTGATGCCCCCGGCCCAATCGTGCACTAATCATACACGCAAATGCACACGATCAAGCCTAAGGACTCACTTGAAGGAATCACAACACAACTCTAAAACATAAATAAAGGCATACAAGCATTATATTACAAGCCAAGGCCTCGAGGGCTCGAATACATAAGCTTGATGTCAACAAGCATCAGCGGAAGCGTTAGATATCTGAGTACAGATATAAAAGAGAAACAGATAAGACTTTAAGAAGGCGGTGCAAAACAAAAGCTACAATCGAAAAGGCGCAGGCCTCCTGCATGGGACCCTCCGAACCTACTCCTGGTCTTCAGCCAACTCGTAGTAGTAACCACCCTCGGGGTAGTAGTAGCAGTCATCGACGGTGGCAGCTATCTCAGGGGCTCCGTCATCTGGTTGCATCAAACGGATATGGGGAAAAAGAGGAAGCAAAGCAATCGTGAGTACTCATCCGAAGTACTCAGCAAGCAAGGATCTACACTACATATGCAACATTATCAAAGGAAGGTTGTATATGTGGACTGGGCTGCAGCAATGCCAGAATAGAGAGAAGGCCTAGTCCTATCGAAGACTAGCATCTTCAACGGTCTTGCAGCATTAGAAGAGTGTAGATTAGCATAGTATAAAGTAATAGTAGTAATAAGTATCAACCTCGCCCAGAGATCCTTCCTCGACTCCCTGCGAGAAAGCAATCCCAGAGCAATACTATTCATTTCTCATCTCAACATTATGTTCTAGTTGTATTGATCAGGATACAACTCCGAGCGTCCGTTACCGAGGATCCGGCTATGCATAGATTAGTTCTTCCCAGCAGGGGTGCACCAATTTACCCACCACGCTCGCTTAACTCCGGCCGGACACACTTTTCTGGGTCATGCCCAGCCTTGGCCAAACAACACGCCGTAGCCCTACCTAAAGCTCAGCAGAGAGGTCCCCGTCGGTCTACATCCTAAGCTCTCACGGGTCTTGGGCCATCACCCTGTGCACTCCGGGTCGTTGCATGCAGGGCGAATCTCGGTACCACCACTACAGGATGGCGCCGGCCCAACCGTGCCGCGATGCTGAACTGGATGTCTGACAGAGCTTTTGGCTGATGCATACGACGCAGAGTACCCATATTTATTCCCGTGTGATGGTTAGTGCTATCGGGCCAAAGGCCCACTCAGATCAAATATCCAAATCATTACTGCATTAGTAGCGTGCGGTAACGAGCAGAGACTCACTGTGACCCCGTCGCCCCGTCTCGAGGACTTGCGGCAAGGGCTAAGAATGCCCGACCATGCCTCGTAATTATCTCTTGGGTACCCTCCAGGTCAACCTGACTTCCCATCACTCGCGGGTACCCCTCAGGGCCGACCCGATGTCATCATGGTTCTGTGTTAAGTCAAAGAAACCGTGTGTCCAAACACCAGGGGGAAACCCAAGGAATCACCCTAGATGGATTCCACCTGATGTAGTCATCAAGGTGAACTTAGGAGGAATCACCCTCGAGGTTCACACTTGAGGTGTTGCACGACGGCGTCGTAATCGGAAATGGTGAAGGAGGAATCACCCTCGATGACCACGACCGAATAGCCACTCTACAGAGTTAACATCGGAAGTGCTAAATGAGGTATCACCCTCGGCACTCGATAGTAACACTGCAGTGTCGTACAACTAAGGGGATGTTGTGCGGTGCCGGGGCCTGGTTGTCGATCACGCTGATCGAGTCATCTGATAATCCAGCGGGGCAACTAGGACAAAGTGGGGTCTCTGGTGGGTCTCTATCTAGCCTATACTAAGCAATTTAGGATAAGCAGGTAGGTATCAACAGCAGTTACAAAAACAGGCTATGCATCAGAAATAGGATAAACAGTAGCAGCAGCAATTTCTAATGCAAGCATAAGAGAGAAAGAATAGGCGATATCGGCATGTTCAAAGGGGGGTGCTTTCCTGGAAGCTCTACGGCAAAAGCAAGGTCGTCAACGGTGTCGTCAGGCTCCTGAGCTGCGTCGGTCTCGGGAACTGCATCGGTACCGGGGTCTACTGAGAGAGAAGAGGGGGAGGAAACAGATAAATACACAGCAAACATATGCAACACAGAGCATGCTATGCTAAGATGCAGTGCAGGGTTGCCTAAAAGCATGTTTAAGTCATTTTAGTTATTTTAGGATTTAAGTTGGAATTACTAACCGGTGTATATGCACTATTCATCTACAGGAACCAGGCTAAAAGTTGTGGGTTCGCCTCCGTAGAGGGTCCCGACACGGAAACAGATGGCACGGTCGGATTTGTCTCGTCTTTCTGAGCAAATTTCATGTATAAAGTTTTTCGATCCGAGCTACGGTTTAAATTCTACGAATTTTCAAAGATTAAATCATTTTCTAGAATTATTCAAAATAATAGAAAAGGTTTATTGCGTCAGCATGATGTCACAGTGACATCAGCAGTCAACAGGGCGGCTGACCAGGTCAAACCTGACCAGTGGGTCCCACATGGCAGTGACAAAAGCTTAACTGAAGTTAATTAAAACTAAACATAGACTAATTAGCTACTGGGCCCCACATGTCCGTGACAGATTGGGATAATTAATTAAGTTTATTTATAAAAATGTTTTAATTAACTAAATACGCGGTGGGGCCCGCATGTCAGTGGCACTGGGCTGCCCAGTCAGCACGTTGATTGGGTCAACCCAGTCAACGGGGCCCGTGGGGCCCGCTGGTAGCGACCCAGGGGTGGCCCTAGGTATGCCACGTCGGCGGCGGCTGACGTTTCGCCGCTGGCAACCCCCAAACACGGCGGAGGGCTCGGGCGCGCGTCGGATTTTGGCCACAGAGGGCCAAAACGAACGCGGTGAGGTGCGTTCGAACGAGGAGGACAGGCTGCATCCAACCGCGGTGGTGGCGCGGCCGAACTTGGCCGGAAACGACGTCGGCAATGGACGGGGGTGGCGGCGCCTTTGGGTGGACGACGAAATCGGTGCTACGGCGTGCGGCAACTCGAACGGACGGCCTAGACGTGTTCTACACGGTGCGGCGAGTGCGCTGGGCACTAGCCCGTGACTAACAGGTCACCGGAGTCTCGCCGGCGATGAGCTTCGTGGTGCTGCGTTCGGGCGCTTCGACGGCAGATAGCTAGGGCGCGCGAGAGAGCAAACGGGGAGGAGTACGAGGTAGAGGACCTCACCGAGCGGCACACGGAGGCTGGTGAGAGGCTTATTAGCAGCAGCAGTCGCCGGAGAGGAGGAAGATCGCCGGCGACCGAGGCAGAAGGGGGCGGCTTGATCCGCGGCCTGCGGTGCTCCCCGGCTTGCGCTCGTGGACGGGGACGAAGCAGACGATGTCGGCGGAGATGAAGGACACAGCGGCGAGGCGAGGTGGTGGCTGTGGCCGCGCGTTCTACGGCGGCAAGGCCATGGTGGTGCTCGGGTGAGACGGGGAAACAAGGGAGAGAGCGATGGAGGGAGCGGGAAGTGTGGCGAGGCGTCCAAGGGGAATGGACGAGGCCTCGGCCTTATCCTCTCGCGTCGGTGGGTGTCGCGCTATCGATGAACGGCCGAAGCGCGCCGGCGCGGCCACGGGCGCGGCGACACGCACAGGTGAGAGAGATAGGGAGGAGAGAGAAAGAGGCCTGGTGGGCGGGGTCTCAGGCACTGTGCACTTAGGCCCAGTGCACAGTGGCCTTTCTCTTTTTCTTTTCCAGTTTTCTGTTTTTCTTTTTCAGTGATGGTTTTAGAATTAAAATGAGCTGCCAAATGATTTTGTACAAATGTGAAACTTCGTCACATAAATACAATGGAATATTTTGCACCGCCACATAAAGTTTGGGCAATTTTGAAATTCATTTGGATTTTCCAAAAATAAGAAAGGCATTTTTAGTGCTATTTTGGCACTCATTTAAATGCTTAGGCACATCTTAGGTTGATGGTGATGTTGTTTCCTTAACAACCATTTGTTTTGGAATATTTTCTAGAATATGAACATTTTTCCAGCAACTTTTGAACAACTTCATTTTTCACTTTGGATTTGGATTGTTTTAAGGGAAGAATTTGAATTGAAAGATTTTACCACTGTGATTAAGCATTGAAAATGAAGATGACTTGGCATGTTTAACATAAGAGCACAGTGGTTTATTACACAGGGGTGTTACAATTCTCCTCCTCTAAAAGAAATTCTCGTCCCGAGAATTCAGGAGGTAGAAGGAAAGAGGTCGGGGTATTCCTGGAAGTTCTTCTGGAAAAACATCCGGAAAGTCACAAAGGACTGAATGTTTTCGATCCCCTCAAGCGGAGAAGCATTCAATGCATTCAAGGCGTGTATTTGGGCCTCGGCATTTTGAACAACATGAGCATGGCAATTTACTATCTCCTTCGAGGGGTGCAGAAGATGGACATCTTTAGTGGCATAACAGATTGCGGCAGTATGAGCTCTCAACCAGTCCATACCCAGAATAAGGTCAATCTCAGAAGAGTTCAGAATAATGGGAGAAGCACGGAACTCCAATCCTTCGATATCAATTATGACATCGGAGCTAAACAAAGAGGTTTGGCACTGACCCGCGGGAGTGTTTACCCTTAAAGTACGGTGTATTGTTTCACATTTAACGTCATGCATGAGTGCAAAATGTGCTGACATGAATGAATGCGATGCTCCTGAATCAAATAATACAGAAGCTGGTACAGAATTAACAAGAAGTGTACCCATCACAGTCACTGGTTGGTCTAGATCTTCACTCATGTTGACAAGATAAGCCTGACCACGACCATAAGGTCTGGCATTGTTGCTGCGGGGCTGATTGTTGCCACGGGCATTAGCAGGCAGAGCCAGTTGATTCTAATTCTGGTAGCAGTTCTTGGCAAGGTGTCCTGGTTTGCCACACTTGTAACATAGCCCATCATTGGGATTGAGAGCAGGAGCTCGGGGTGGTGCAGCTCGAAGAGGCTGCCTCGGTGGTCGAGGAGGCAGACGTGGTGCAGCATGGTACGGCCTTGGTGCAGGTGCAGTTGGACGATACATGCTGTGGGGAATCCAGATACGGCGCTTCTATGCTGAGCTCGATGATGAGCCAACATCACGATAGCGCTTCTGTGACTCCTTGTGCTTGATCTGAGCGGTCTCAACCAGAATAGCCTTGTTCACAAGGGTAGCAAAGTCGGTGAAGTCTTGAGCAGCAAGTGCAAGCTCGAGGTCTGGGTGGAGTCCATTATGGAATTTTTCCTGCCTACGAGCATCCGTGTTGATGTCTTCTTCAGCATAGCGGGACAGGTCAAGGAATTCCCGCTGATAGGCTTCAACAGTCTTGTTGCCCTGAGTGAGGTTGCGGAACTGGGTTTTCATCCGGTCCATGATTCCCTAAGGAATATATGAGGCACGAAAAGCAGCCTGGAACTCAAGCCAAGTAACGGCTGTTCCAGCAGGCAATGTACACTTGTGTGTGTCCCACCATTGAGCAGCGGGACCCTTTAAGAAAAAGGACGCGAAGGTGACAAAGTTGGCAGGGGAGACATTTGCAGACTCCATCTCGTGAGTGATGCCGCGAATCCAGTCATCAGCATCCAGTGGCTTATCAGAGTTGCGGAACTGAGTGGGGTTAAGACGCACAAATTCCGATAAAGTTATAGAAGCAGGATTCTGGTTCTGGTTGTTCAGATGCGAGAACTAAGCCATAATCCCAGTCATGAACTGATGGTTGAGCTCGAATTGTTGCACCATAGCTGCCATATAATCTGGCGGTGGTGGGTGTTCAGGGGCACGACCACGACCACGACCACCTGGTCTAACCATCCTGCTAAGTATCAATAGGGGTAGTTTAGTAAAAGCAATTGTGAGTGTTTAGCGACAAGCATGATGTAACATGACAATAATTAAGCAGTGTAATAGATACTTAACAGTAGTCAATTAATACGTACAGATCCATACATAGAGTCGGGTACATGCGGACAGCATAACGGCGCAAATTTAAAAGCTAGACATGCTAGGCGGCGCGCAGGCACGCGGTAAGGAAGTACACAACGAGACATAGCAAAGGCTACATCAACGTCGGAGAAAACCACTGAAATGGGGTAACTGCAAGTGCGGATGACGAATGGCCGTCGCAGGAAAATCCTGCTCTCCATGTGCACTCTGATGCAGAATCCGGTCTCGAGCTGGAAGAAGAGGCCCACGTGCAGGTGTGTGACCTCCAACAGCAGGCAATCAATACCGGCAGACATCTGAGTCCTGCGCGGGTAAAGGATGTACTCTGGATGTATCCCTACTTGAACAGCTGGTAGCAACTGTGTCATAGCATCGTAGAGACGTGCTCGAGTGGCAAACAACTCGACGGCAAGAGCCCAAACAGTGCAATCCAGAGCCTGAGTGCACTGAATCAGAACCTGCGGGTCGTAACGACGACGCTCGTACGGGGCACAGATAGCTATGTAGTACCGAGTAGCATCTCCAGTAGGGGCATACGGAATGTATCGGAACTCAGAGGCATCCAAGCTAATGTTGAGCTCTCCTCGGAGACGTGCGACAGCAGAGTAGGCGGCATCATGGACTGCCATCTCAATTGTCACGCCGATATCGTGAAAAAGGTGCAGCTCAGTGTCTGAGTCATCTTGCTAACCAGAGATACGAACGTCAGCATGGTACTGCTCCTAGTTGAACTCGCGGTATTCCTTGTAGACCATGTACTCGGGGTACCAGCGATAGCCCAGTCTGGTCAGGAGGGCGATCAGGGCAGCTGGAAACCCAGGGGCATCACGAGCCCAAGTGCGAAGCACAAGCTGCATCGCAGGGCGTGGTGGAAACAAACGATCCATCTGAAATAGAGGAAATTCAGGATTGTCAAATGACAATGAAAAGTATAATACAACTCATAGAGCAATGTTAAACAAACCAATGGAAAGGAAAATGATTATCAGACTAATCAGATCAATGGTAAGGAATAAGCACAGATATCCAGCTCTCCGGGATGAAGTGGTTACGAGAACCTAATGTCAGAGTTAGTAAAATCTTTAACCCGAATAGAAGAGAGATCAGAGTCCCAGAGTATAGACGAGGAATAAAAGATCCTAATACCACCCAATTGGCGATGTGGGCCCGTAAGCCACAGAGCCAAGTTAGTAAATCAGTTTTCATAGACTAGCCTCAACTTCGGCCAAGGAGTTGGAAAGGGGGGTTCCTACAGGCAGTCGGCTCTGATACCAACCTGTGACGCCCTCGGCTCAATCGTGCACTAATCATACAGGCAAATGCACATGATCAAGCCTAAGGACTCACTTGAAGGAATCACAACACAACTATAAAACATAAATAAAGGCATACAAGCATTATATTACAAGCCAGGACCTCGAGGGCTCGAATACATAAGCTTGATGTCAACAAGCATCAGCGGAAGCGTTAGATATCTGAGTACAGATATAAAAGAGAAACAAATAAGCCTTTAAGAAGGCGGTGCAAAACAAAAGCTACGATCGAAAAGGCATAGGCCTCCTGCCTGGGACCCTCCGAACCTACTCCTGGTCGTCAGCCAACTCGTAGTAGTAACCACCCTCGAGGTAGTAGTAGCAGTCGTCGACGACGGCAACTGTCTCAGGGGCTCCGTCATCTGGTTGCATCAAACGGATATGGGGAAAAAGAGGAAGCAAAGCAACCGTGAGTACTCATCCGAAGTACTCAGCAAGCAAGGATCTACACTACATATGCAACATTATCAAAGGAAGGCTGTATATGTGGACTGGGCTGCAGCAATGCCAGAATAGAGAGAAGGCCTAGTCCTATCGAAGACTAGCATCTTCAATGGTCTTGTAGCATTAGAAGAGTGTAGATTAGCACAGTATAAAGTAATAGTAGTAATAAGTATCAACCTCGCCCAGAGATCCTTCCTCGACTCCCTGCGAGAAAGCAATCCCAGAGCCATACTATTCATTTCTCATCTCAACATTATGTTCTAGTTGTATCGATCAGGATACAACTCCGAGCATCCGTTACCGAGGATCCGGTGCATAGATTAGTTCTTCCCTGCAGGGGTGCACCAACTTACCCACCACGCTCGCTTTACTTCGGCCGGACACACTTTTCTGGGTCATGCCCGGCCTCGGCCAAACGACATGCCGCAGCCCTACCTAATGCTCAGCAGAGAGGTCCCTGTCGGTCTATATCCTAAGCGCTCAGGGGTCTTGGGCCATCGCCCTGTGCACTCTGGGTCATTGCGTGCAGGGCGAATCTCGGTACCACCACTACAGGATGGTGCCGGCCCAGCCATGCCGCGATGCTGAACCGGACGTCTGACAGAGTTTTCGGCTGATGCATACGACGCAGAGTACCCATATTTATTCCCGCGTGATGGTTAGTGCTATCGGTCCAAAGGCCCACTCAGATCAAATATCCAAATCGTTAGTGCATTGGTAGCGTGCGGTAACGAGCAGAGACTCACGATCGATGTGACCCCGTCGCCCCGTCTCGAGGACTTGCGGTAAGGGCTAAGAATGCCCGGTCACGCCTCGTAATTATCTCTCGAGTACCCTCTGTAACACCCCCAGTGGTTAACTACAGTAATCACCCTTTTGATTATGCCATGTCATCATGATCAACAGTGCCAAATCATCTTTTGCATCATATTGCATTCAGCTCCTAACTCAAAATTCAAATTAAAACTAAAGTGGAAAATAAAAGTTGTCCAAACCTTAAAACTAAAATGTGCATCATGTTGCAAATATTCCCAAAGCATTTATAAAAATGATTGCAACATTTATTGGAATTGTAAAAGGACTCAAACAGCAAGAAACAGCAGCAATTAGCACTATTTAATCCTTTTTCAATTAAATAAAATTCTAACAAAAAGATATGGACACCAAACCAATTTCTAGTAGTGACTGATAATGCACTGTTATTATATGGGCCAGTCTCATATTTTACAAAAGTGGTTTGAAATAAAAACAAAAGACAAAACAAAACAGAAAACAGAAAAACAGAAACAAAAAAGAAAGAAAAAGAAAAGAGCCCACCGCCACCTGGGCCTAAGTGCTACAGCGCGGCCCAGCCCACCCTGCTTGTCTCCTCCTACCTCACTGCTCACCGCCCGCGCTGCTGTCGCCGCACCCGCACGCCGCGCCCTGGCCCCCCCTCGCTCCCTGCTCGACAACGCACGTCGCTGCCTCCGCGGGCGCCTACAAGGACCCTTCCCCGACCCCTCGGGCAAACCCTAGCTGCCCCCTCTCCCTCTCCCTCTAGTTCTCCCAACTCACCCGACACGGCCATGGCTCCGCCGCCGTAAAACACGCGGCCACCGCCTCCGCCTCGTCGCGTGACCGGACCAGAGCGCTCTGCCACCGTCCGCTACCCCACCCCGCACCGCTGGACGGAGCTGGGAGCCTCTACCTCGCCCGCGTCAACCTTCTCCCTCCTCGGATCGCCGCCGCACGCCGTCGTCGATTCCGGCCACGTCGAGCCTTCCCCGAGCCCATTACGCACACCTGCAGGAGCGCTGTAAGCTGCCGCTCCTTCTCACTCTCCTCGCGCCGTCGTTTGCGGCCCCTAGCGAGCTCCTCCACCATAGCCGAACGCGTCGCCGCTTAGCTCGTCACCGGCGCCGTTCCGGCGACCAGCTGGCCTCGAGCTCGTGCCCGTTGAACTCACACGCGCGCGTAGGTGCCTCCTAGCTCCTTTGTTCGACTCACGCGCAACCGCACTGCCGTTTGCCATCGCCACCCGAGACCGGCCGCCGCCGACGTGTTCACCGCCGCTGCTACGCGCCGTCTCCGGCCACGCCACCACCACCAATGCACGCGGCGTGGACCGGCCGTTCGAACGGACCACACCTCAGCCCCGGAGATGCCCCGTATGCAAATCCCGCGCGTCGCCGCCGTCTTTTGTGGTCGCCGGCGATGCTCCGGCCGCCGCGCCGGCCGGCTCCGACGTGGCACGCGGGTCCCACCACCAGTGCCACTGACTATGGGCCCCATTGGGCCCCGTTGACCAGTCAGCGCTGCTGACTGGGCCACCCGTGTCTATCACACGCGGGCCCCACCATTAAAACGTTTTTAAAACCCTAATTAAAATGCTAATTAACCTAATTATTTAATTGATTAAGTTAACAGACACTGGCAGTAGGCCCCACCCCCCTAATTATTCAGTAATTAGTTCAATTAATCCTAATAAACTAACAAAGGCTGACGTGTGGGCCCCACACGTCAGCTTTGACCTGGTCAGCTGCACTGTTGACTGCTGACGTCACCTCTATGTCATGATGACATCATCTTTTACTGTTTTGGATAATTCAAATTTAAATAATTAAATAAATTACAGAAATTAATAAAAACTTTAGAAAATCATATCTTTTAATCCGTAACTTCGATGAAAATAATTTATATATGAAAAACGGTCAGAAAAATGAGACGGATCCGAATACACTACCCACATACCTGTTAGATGCCTCTAACTAATTGAACATGCAACTTTTTTCCTGTTTCAGATAAATGAATAGTGCATGGCTCTAATAAAATAAATCCAAACAAATTCCTAAAATAACTAAATGACTTTGACATGTCTTCAGGCAACCCTGCACTGCACGTTAGCATAGCCTGCTCCGTATTGCTTATGTTTGTCGTGTATTTATTTGTTTCCTCCCCCTCTTCTCTCTCGATAGACCCCGACACCGACGTCGTCCCCGAGACCGACGCAGCTCAGGAGCCCGACGACACCATTGACGACCTTGCCCTTGCCGCCGAGCAACCAGGCAAGCCCCCCCCCCCCCTTGAGCATACCGATATCGCCCATTCTATTTTCTCATGCTTGCATTAGAATTGTCGTTGCTGCTGCTTTACCTATTCTGATGCATAGCCTGTTTATTGTAACCTGCTGTTGATAATTACCTGCATAACCTAGACTACTTAGTATAAGTTGGGTAGAGACCTATCAGTGACCCCACTAGTCCCGACTGCCCCGCTGGATGATCAGAAGACCCGATCAACGGGATTGAAGACCAGGCCCCGGCACCGCACTTCACCCCCTTAGTTGTAACGACACTGCAGCGTTACTATCGAGTGCCGAGGGTGATACCTCATGTAGCACTTCAGATGTTAACCCTATAGAGTAGCTTTTTGGTCGTGGTCATCGAGGGTGATTCCTCCTTCACCACTTCCGATAACGACGCGGTCGTGCAACACATCAAGTGTGAACCTATCGAGGGTGAATCCTCCTACGTTCACCTTGACAGTTACATCGAGTGGGTATCCGTTGAGGGTGATACCTCAGATTCCCTTGATGTTATGGACACACGGCTACTGTGACTTTACCCCTGCACCCTGTTAGAAACGGGTCGGCCCCGAGGGCGACCCGAGGGAGTTACTTTAACTGCAGGACTGGAGGGACAAGCGGTACCGCCCAGTAGAGGTGGACCTGAGTTCCCGACAGTCTTTTGTGAGACGGGTTGACCTGGATGGTGCCCGAGTGAGAATACGAGGCGTGGCCGGGCATTCTTGGCCCTTGCCACAAGTCCTCGAGATGGGGCGACGGGGTCACGGCGATCGTGAGTCTCTGCTCGTTACCGCACCCCCAAGGTACTAACGGTTTGGATATTTGATCTGAGTGGGCCTCTGGCCCGATAGCACTAACCACCACGTGGGCATAGTATGGGCGTTCTGCATCATATGCATCAGCCGAAAGCTCTGTCAGACGTCTAGTTTAGCATGGCGGCACGGACGGACCGGCTCCTTCCTGTAGTGTTGGTGCCTGGCTTCACCGTGTGCGCAATGACCCGGAGGGCGAGGGGTGATGGCCAAGACCCCCTTGCGCTTAGGATGTAGACCGGCGGGGACCTCTCTGCTGAGCTCTAGGTAGGGCTGCAGTGTGTCCTTTGGCCGAGGTCGGGCATGACCGGAAAAGTGTGTCCGGTCGGAGTTAAGCGAGCGTGGTGGGTAAGTAAACATCTATCGATAGCCTGTCCTACGGTAACGGACACTCGGAGTTGTATCCCGATCGATACAGCTAGAACTTGAGATGAGACCTGGATATGAGGCTCTGGGATTGCTTCTCGCAGGGAGTCGAGAAGGGATCTCAGGACGAGGTTGATGACTGTATGGCTCTGGGATTGCTTTCTCGCAGGGAGTCGAGAAAGGATCTCTGGGTGAGGATGAGACTTAATGATACTGCTACATTATATTATACTATTCTACTCTCTTCTATTGCTGCAAGACCGCTGAAGATGCTAGTCTTCGATAGGACTAGGCTTTTCCTCTCTATTCTGGCATTTCTGCAGCCCAGTCCACATATACAGCCACTCTTTGATAATGTTGCACATGTAGTGTAGATCCTTTCTTGTTGAGTACTTCTGAGTACTCACGGTTGCTTTGTTTTCCTTTTCTCCCCATATCAGTTTGTCGTGACTAGAGGACGGAGCCCCTGAGACCGCTGCCCCGGTTGACGACTTCAGCTACCACTTCTACCCCGAGGATGGATACTACTACGAGCTTGCCGACGACCAGGAGTAGGATCGGAGGGTCCCAGGCAGGAGGTCTGCGCCTTTCGATCATAGTGTTTTCTTTTGCCCCGCCTTTCAAAAGGCTTTTCTATTTCTGTTTCATATCTGTACTCAGATATCTGATGCTTCCGCTGATGCTTGTATGCAAGCTTATGTATTCGAGCCCTCGAGGCCCCTGGCTTGTCATATAAAGCTTGTATGACTTTATTTATGTTTTAGAGTTGTGTTGTGATATCTTCCCGTGAGTCCTTAGGCTTGATCGTGTGCATTTGTGTGTATGATTAGTGCACGATTAAGCCGGGGGCGTCACACCCTCCAGGTCAACCCGACTTCCCATCACTCGCGGGTACCCCTCAGGGCCGACCAGAAGTCATCATGGTTCTGTGTTAAGTCAAAGTAACCGTGTGTCCCAACACCAGGGGAAAACCCAAGGAATCACCCTAGATGCATTCCACCTGATGTAGTCGTCAAGGTGAACTTAGGAGGAATCACCCTCGAGGTTCACACTTGAGGTGTTGCACGACGGCGTCGTAATCGGAAGTGGTGAAGGAGGAATCACCCTTGATGACCACGACCGAATAGCCACTCTACAGAGTTAACATCAGAAGTGCTAAACGAGGTATCACCCTCGGCACTCGATAGTAACGCTGCAGTGTCGTACAACTAAGGGGATGATGTGCGGTGCCGGGGCCTGGTTGTCGATCACGCTGATCGAGTCATCTGATAATCCAGCAGGGCAACTAGGACAAAGTGGGGTCTCTGGTGGGTCTCTATCCAGCCTATACTAAGCAGTTTAGGATTAGCAGGTAGGTATCAATAGCAGTTACAAAAACAGGCTATGCATCAGAAATAGGATAAACAGTAGCAGCAGCAATTTCTAATGCAAGCATAAGAGAGAAAGAATAGGCGATATCGGCATGTTCAAAGGGGGGTGCTTGCCTGGAAGCTCTGCGGCAAAAGCAAGGTCATCAACGGTGTCGTCGGGCTCCTGAGCAACGTCGGTACCGGGGTCTACCGAGAGAGAAGAGGGGGAGGAGAAAGATAAATACACAGCAAACATATGCAACACGGAGCATGCTATGCTAAGATGCAGTGCAGGGTTGCCTAAAAGCATGTTTAAGTCATTTTAGTTATTTTAGGATTTAAGTTTGAATTATTAACCGGTGTATATGCACTATTTATCTACCAGAAACAGGCTAAAAGTTGTGGGTTCACCTCCATAGAGGGTCCCGACACGGAAAGAGATGGCACGGTCGGATTCATCTCGTCTTTCTAAGCAAATTTCATGTATAAAGTTTTTTGATCCGAGCTACGATTTAAATTCTACAAATTTTCAAAGATTAAATCATTTTCTGGAATTATTCAAAATAACAGAAAAGGTTTATTGCGTCAGCATGACATCACAGTGACATCAGTAGTCAACAGGGCGGCTGACCAAGTCAAACCTGACCAGTGGGTCCCACATGGCAGTGACAGAAGCTTAACTGAGTTTAATTAAAACAAAACAGAGACTAATTAGCTACTGGGCCCAACATGTCAGTGATAGATTGGGATAATTAATTAAGTTTATTTATAAAAATGTTTTAATTAACTAAATACATGGTGGGGCCCGCATGTCAGTGGTACTGGGCTGCCCAGTCAGCACGTTGACTGGGTCGGGGCCCGCTGGCAGCGACCCAGGGGTGGCCCTAGGTATGCCACGTCGGCGGCGGCCGACGTTTCGCCGCCGGCGACCTCCAAATGCGACGGAGGGTTCGGGCGCGCGTCGAATTTTGGCCACAGAGGGCCAAAATGAATGCGGTGAGGTGCGTTCGAACGAGGAGGACAGGCCGCATCCAACCGCGGTGGTGGCACGGCCGGACTTGGCCGGAAACGACGCCGGCGATGGACGGGGGCGGCGGCGCCTTTGGGTGGTCGACGAAATCGGTGCTACGGCGTGCGGCAACTCGAACGGACGGCCTAGACGTGTTCTACGCGGTGCGGCGAGTGCATTGGGCGCTAGCCCATGACCAACAGGTCACCAGAGTCTCGCCGGCAATGAGCTCTGCGGCACTACATTCGGGCACTTCGACGGCAGATAGCTAGGGTGCGCGAGAGAGCAAACGGGGAGGAGTAGGAGGTAGAGGAGCTCACCGAGCGGCACACGGAGGCCGGTGAGAGGCTTAGTAGCAACAGCAGTCGCCGGAGAGGAGGAAGATCACCGGCGGCCGAGGCAGAAGGGGGCGGCTCGATCCGCAGCCTGCGGTGCTCCCCGACTTGCGCTCGTGGACGGGGACAAAGCAGACAACATCGGCAGAGACGAGGGACACAGCGGTGAGGCGAGATGGTGGCTGTGGCCGCGTGTTCTACGGCGGTGAGGCCATGGTGGTGCTCGGGTGAGACGGGGAAACGAGGGAGAGAGCGATGGAGGGAGGGGGAAGAGTGGCGAGGCGTCCAGGGGGAATGGACGAGGCCTCGGCCTTATCCTCTCGCGTCGGTGGGTGTCGCACTGTCGACGAACGGCCGGAGCGCGCCGGCGCGGCCACGGGCGCGGCGACACGCACAGGTGAGAGAGAGGGAGGAGAGAGAAAGAGGCCTGGTGGGCTGGGCCTCAGGCACTGTGCACTTAGGCCCAGTGCACAGTGGCCTTTCTCTTTTTCTTTTCCAGTTTTTCTGTTTTTATTTTTCAGTGATGGTTTTAGAATTAAAATGAGCTGCCAAATGATTTTGTACAAATGTGAAACTTGGTCACATAAATACAATGGAATATTTTGCACCGCCACATAAAGTTTGGGCAATTTTGAAATTCATTTGGATTTTCCAAAAATAGGAAAGGCATTTTTAGTGCTGTTTTGGCACTGATTTCATGCTTAGGCCCATCTTAGGTTGATGGTGATGTTGTTTCCTTAACAACCATTTGTTTTGGAATATTTGCTAGAATATGAACATTTTTCCAGCAACTTTTGAACAACTTCATTTTTCACTTTGGATTTGAATTGTTTTCAGAGAAGAATTTGAATTGAAACATTTTACCACTGTGATTAAGCATTGCAAATGAAGATGACTTGGCATGTTTGACATAAGAGCACAGTGCTTTATTACACAGGGGTGTTACAAAGTTGTTGATTGTTTTTTGAGATAGCTAACCACTTATTCCAAGTGGTGTTACGGTGTGCCAGGTCGCACTTTGTATCGTTCAAGTTTGGTACTAGACCCTCCATTAAGTGAACAACCACCGCCTCGTAAAAATTGTGAACAAGCCCACGGCTAAAATTATCGGAAACGTGGGCTGCACAAACATGCATTATTATTTATATTTTCTATGTGGGAGTATCCTCAAAACAAAATGTGAGAGTACAATCTTTATTGGGCCCCTTTGTAATTTGTGCTAAATTTTGACCAAAGATTTAACCGGCAAAATGTTAGTGCATGTTAACAAAAATTATATCCTTGGATTCGTATTTGAACATAGTTTTCAATGATGTAATTTTTTGTGACATGCATGAACATTTGGTTAGTTAAATTTATAGTCAAAATTTGGCGCAGATTATCATAGGGACCAAGGACCAATAAACCAGGACAGAGTTGCTCGTCTATCATCCAAACTACTATATGACTAGCTGCTCTATTACATGCGGGACATCAAGCATCCGGGCCCGCGTGCCATCCACCAAATCACAGCGAGGTGCTACAGTCGAGACTCACCAGTCACCCCGGTATGGCCGTCATGACCCGTCATATCACAAAACCCACACCTTTACCAGTAGTGGTAAAGTGGCCTCGAAGTTGGACTGGACGAAGCAACCATCATTTCACCGGAATGCTCGTTGAAGCCCTTTCTCCCCTTTCTTGAAGAAAACCTCACTCCAGGCTACTCACTTCTGTCATTTTTCTTCTGTACCGATGAAGGAAAGGTGGGCGAATCAGTGATGCTACTATATTTTCATTCCAAGAATATTGTTTTTGCGAAGCACCGACCGATTCTCACTGCCTATTCTTTTCCCTTTTCATTGCGATTATGGTTTCTTTTCGATTGCTTTTTGTTTGTCAGTTTATTGATGGTTCCTGGAGCACTAGGCAAAGAGTTGCCGGCGGATAACCCACTCGAGACAGAGATCTCCAAGAAGCGAGCACCGACCAATGAGTTGGCCATGTTGGCGGGCCAACCCATGGAGACGAAGAACTCCAAGAAACAAGCACTGGCCAAAGAGTTGACGACGTTGGCGGACGAACTCCTCAAAGAAAGCTGGAAGAACAGCAAGGGCCCCACCGTGCCTACCCCAGAAACTCTAATGGCCACCTATGAGAGGCTCAAGGCCGAGTTTGAGGAGATAGTCGCCGTTGAGAAGCAGTATTTCCCTGGCAAGGCGATGGCCCCCGGAGGGATGGGATCCCCCGGTGAGCTGCACAAGGTAAAAAAATGGCTTACCATAGCTGTGGTTTTTGATTATTTGCAATGTGCTTGCTAATATGTTAGGGTTGTGCAGGTGCCGGTGGACGTCCTTGATGATTCCGATGTCGCGGTCCGTCCTGTGGACATCGCCTCGGAGATCGATTCCGATGCCGCTGTCCGTCCTGTGGACATCGCCCCGGAGATTGATTCCGATGCCGCCGTCCGTCCTGTGGACATCACCCGAGAGATCGATTCCGATGTCGCGGTCCGTCCTGTGGACATCACCCCAGAGATCGATTCCCATGCCGCTGTCCGTGCTATGGTCATTGCCCGAGAGATCGATGACAAGAAATAGGTGGTCGTGCTAATCCTTCAAGGTAGTTTGCATTGTGTTTAATTAGCAGAATGATGTGTGTTATCAAACCATCTTAGGGCTAGTGCACTGTCTTGTGTGGGCGGTACTTGCTACTTTTGTTTGATAGTGAATCATGCGAACCCTCTCCGAGTTATGAAAACAGATGTATCCTCACCAGCTTTTGATGTAATATATGGCATGCTTAGATGTAAGTTTGAACTGTTTATCATATCGGCAGGGCTTGTTTGATGATTCTTGGTGTTAGTAGGCTAGGTATTGTGCGAGCTATAGTACTTACAAACACTCACCAAAGAGAAACGTTGGGGCTGATGAGCTCGTGGTACGCTTATAGGTCTGATCCGTCGTCGATCAGCCAATAGCCCAAGCTCCTAAAATTGTAGGCTTAGCGATCGATCAGACAATAGTCCACAATTATACATTAATTCACATCAAACTCAAAGAGTTGGTTCATGGATACATTCACATTAATAGCCAGCAAAATTGGCACATACTTGTAACATGCGTGAATGTGTAATTTTTTTGTTGGAAGCGTGAATGTGTAGTGACATCGTACTTCGGAGTGGCTACAGAGAGTGTGTACGTGTGCTAGAGGGGTTGTGGGATGGAGAGAGATCAAGAGAGAGAGAGAAACCCTCCGGCCTCCTTTGGTTTGTAGGAATTTTGTAGGAACTCTATAGGATAGGATTTGCAAAGGAAAAATTCCTTTGAAGCCCTTTGGTTTATAGGAATGGATTCCTATTCCTATGTAGGATAGGAATCAATCCTTCATATATTGGAGGAAAAAATTAGCCTAGTCTCAATGGAAAAATTCCTATCCTATGCACCAAATAACATCTCTTTCTCTATAGGAATTGAGATGCATGTCATCTCACTTCCTATGATTTTCCTATTCCTATAAAATTCCTATCCTATGAACCAAAGGAGGCCGGCCATTTCTTTCTACTCCTAATCATTAGATTGACAAAGGATATTTTTTGAGAACACAAAATCATAGCAGTACAGAGACGTACAAATCCTAGGGGGCTAGTTTGGCCAAGTGGGTTTTAGTGATATGACGTGCTACAGTGCCGTCCAGTCTTCGCGTGTGGTAGCAGTATTGCGGGTACAGTAAGTTTTCTTGAAGAAGCGGAATTCAACGAAGTCATGATGGTTCCTTCGTCCGACCAACTTACAGTGGGAAAGGTTGGGCCTGCGCTACGACCGGGGTGGACCAGGATAATTTTATGCATGGCAAGTGGACCAGGATGGTTGATGTCCCACATGGCGACTAAAAGTATTCTTTCCGATATCGAGGACGAGCAAGGAGTATTCATTGATTATTTTTGACGAAAGCTATTGCCTCCACTGTTACGACAAAGGAGTGTGAAACACGGCAGCCCAGTGAACTTGGCATGTGCAAAACTCCCTCCTTCCTCATGTACCATAGTGTTAACTATAAGGTTGGCTATAAGGTTACAACTTTTTCTCACTTTCTCTCTATCTATTTCCTCTCAAATGTTTTTTACCTTCTTTTTTTTAGACACAATTGTTTTTTATACATTTTTTTAGAATTAGTTTTTTTATACCTAGGAGCACATGTAGAGGCGGGCTCTTGCAGAGCCCACTCCTTCACTTTTTCAATGCCTCTCTTCTCCACATAAGCGGGCTTATAGCTCAGTATTGTACTTGCTATGAATGCGGGCAGCTGGCGCCTGAGGGGGAGGGGTTTTCTGGTGGGCCAGGGCCGTCAGAAGTGGGCTTGGAAGCGGTCCGGACTCCCGCATGGCCCACCTCACATTATCACCATATTTCTTGGAGTCCATGCACGGCGGGCGGGCGATCTCTTCTCCCTCCCCCGTCTCTCTCTTCTCAGTCGATGCCCGCCGAGCGATTAGATTTCGGCTATCGACGGTTTATTCAATTGCAGTCCCACATGCCAGTGAAAATGCAAGACAACGCGTGTCCCCTTTGGTGAGCAGCGTGCAAGCTGGACTGTCGGGGGTGCGACGCGAATGCGACAGGCATGCTTTAAGTGTGCCGCCTTTTCCTTTTCAACTTGCAAAGTGTAACATTTTCATGCGATCGATCGATAGAAATCCAGAACAAAATGACGAGAGCGGGGCTTTCCCGCGCGCTAGGCGGGCTAGTTTGGCCTAGTGGGTTTGAGTGATATGACGTGCTACAGCGCCGTCCACTTGCTCCATTTTTATGTAAGCAAGCGTCTCCACTCTTACATGGGAGGAGTGCGAAACACGGCGGATCTGATTTTGATCGAGGGATAACTGTTCCCTGCGAAATAATGGAGCACTGTTAGCGATTATAGCATGATAGTTAGGGCATCTCCAGCGCTGACCCACAAATTTACACCGGCATCTGTCTGAGGACACTGATGCCAGAGGATGCCATCCAATGCTGCCCACATACCTTTCGACAACTATATGAACTAACCGGACGAAATTCATGCAAACAAAGTAAATTTCAAATTAACCGAATGAAATTCATTACATTTCGAAAACTTTTCCTCTAAACTGGACAAAATTCATTACATATTTCGCACAAACCGTACTAAAACCTACTGTAAACCTAATCTAAACGATCGCCGGTGCCCGACCACCATGTCCGGCCATGATCCCCGAGAACTGACGCTCCGGCTATTGCCTTTGCCTCCTCCTCATCCGCCTCGGCTTTGTCCAGCTCCGCCTTGATAACCTCCTCCTCCGGAGCACAAGCTTCTGAAGATTTCTGCCTCCATGTCGCCGTCAAGCGGCTAATCGGCCGCCGATGTTTACCCCACCAAGCTTGGCGTCGACTGAGTGGAGGAGCGGTGGCCTTCCTGGGACCAGAGCGGTGGTGACCTGCCATGTACTACTCTTCCTCGCTGCCAGCTGCACCCGCGCACGCGCGCCGGCTTCGTGGTCGTGGCAGCGGAGGGCGGTCGGGGGGGAGCCGGCGATGTCCTTCATCTTCTCCTGCGACAGTACGTCCAAGAGAGCTTTGGAGCGCGCCCGGAGCCGAGCGGGCGATGTCCTTCGTCTACTCCTGTGACAGTACGTCCAAGAGAGCTTTTCAGCGTGAGGAGGCCATGGTTGGGGTGGTGCCGACAGAAGGAAGGGACCGGAGGAGAATGACTGTGGGTCATTGGCTATGGCTGGGGGCTGGGGCTGAAGTTAATATAGCGGGCGAATGGCAATGAGCCGCGGCAGACAGATGGACGGTTGGCACCGGAGTAGTTTCGTCGGCAGCCGCGTGTCATTAATGTGGACGGCGGACGGACGGATGGCCGTGGTGTCGTTAACGTGGAGCAGTCACTTGCACCGGAATGCCGCGCGGGTGGCGCTCTCTCGGCCGTCGCGCTGCTGCAATGTCGGCGCCAGTGAGAGGTCGCGTCGGGCGTGAATACGGCATTGACGTTCTGGAGTGACGATGACCGTTTCAGGCGGGAAGCGCGCGCTAGCGATGGAAGGGGTTTCGGTAGGCCAAGGCAGTCAGACGCTGGCGTGGTGGTATATTGTTTTTGTAGTTTGCAAAAGTACTCAATTAATGTGGCAGTTCACTTTTTTTTCTATGATCAACATACACCCTACAAAGCACCGTGTTCAAATTTGGCACTTCTCCGAGTTCATTTACCATATTTAGGCCATTATGTGCATTTTGTAGAAATTTACTACCATTATAAGAATTAACGAACATCTACATCATGCATATATGACTCAAAGCTTACATGCTATAGTGTGGTATTTATTCATAATTTGGTTGCCAAATCTCATGCGTGAAATGCACATGTACCTTACTAATAAACATAGTTTCTAGTGATATTATTTGTAGTTACATGCATCAACCAGGACGGAGGTGCAGAAACATCAAATCCCAGCTACAGCTACACGGGTGTGATGATAGGGGTCGTATAATCACCATATCTCGTATATAATGACCGTATTGACCGTATTCTTAAGTACAATGATCAAAGTGAACTATCAAGACAAGTTCGATGACCGCCAATGCATTTTACTCGGTAATAAATGACCAGGATTGAAGGGGAATCCAAATTTCCTTCGTCGTCTGTCCTTGAGCTCTTGACAAACCAATGCACTATATGGTTGTCCGGCCACTCCGCCCCAGAGCTCTCACCAAGCGTCGTTCATTCCACCGCGCCGCACACTAACCGGTAAGGAAGCGATGGCATCCCGCCGCGCTGAGTTCCTCGCCGCCCACGACCGCACACAAAATGGTAGGGAAGCGATGGCATCCCGCCGTGCCAAGTTCATCGCCGCTCGCGACCTCACACCTACGTGGGCGGACTTTGAAGCTGCCAAGGCCGAATAGGCGGTAGAGCAAGAGGCGGCCAAAGCTGCACAGAGGGAGCAGAAAAGGCAGAAAGCACTCAAGAAAAGAGAGGCCCACCGCCGCAAGAAAGAAGAGGACACACGCGCTGCTGCGGAGAGCTCGGTGGAGATCCAAGCACGGTGGGGTGTCGCCGACAAAGCCGGGAAGGAGAACGACGGCGTCTGGTCAACATATGAGAAGTAGTAGTACTAGTAGTTAGTGTGTGTGTCTGTGTCACCCGTACGTTTGTTTAATTAATTACGAGCATGTACCAGTACTAGTTACTACTGTAGTTTTTAGAGCAAATTACCAGTACATTAGCCTAGACTCAATGGAAAAATTCCTATCCTATGCATCAAATGGCATATCTTTCTCTATAGGAATTGAGATGCATGTCCTCTCACTTCCTATGATTTTCATATTCCTATAAAATTCCTATCCTATGAACCAAAGGAGGCCTCCGCTGGAGTACAGTACTACTGTAGCTAGCAGTATTGCTGGTACAGTAGTTTTCTTCAAGAAGCGGAATTCAACGAAGCCATGATGGTTCCTTCGTCCGAGCAACTTTACAGTGGCAAAGGTTGGGCCTGTGATTTGACGGCTCATTAGTCATTATTACTGTGGCGCGACGACCGGGGTGACTCTCCCTTGGAGTTCTGCATGCATGGCAAGTGGACCAGGATGGTCGACGTCCCACATGTCGGCGAACGGAAGTATTCTTTCCGATATCGAGGAGCAAGGAAACCGCGTGGTATAGTATCACTGCTGATTTATATTTATTTTTTATTTTTTATGAAAGCTAGCGTTTCAACTCTTACGACGAAGGAGTGCCAAACACGGCACGTGCTGGATGTCCCACACGTCAGCGAAAGGAGTGGGACATGAACAGCGTGGTAGAGCGTCTCCACTTCTTCCACTTCTAGGTCGGAGACCACACGTAGTACTGGTAGTACTAGTAAGGTACACGTGCATTGCACGCATGAGATTTGGCAACCAAATTATGAATAAATACCACACTATAACATGTAAGCTTTGAGTCATATATGCATGATGTAGATGTTCGTTTAATTCTTATAGTTCATCTCATTCAAAATCAATTAGTTTTATAAAAAAGTTAATATATTTTAAGATTCATGGAATTGTGCATTGTAAAGCATAAAGTAAAAAAACAAATAATGGCAATTCATTTAGAAAAAAAAGTTTGGGCAATTATGATCTGGAAGATTCTAGAACAAAGGAGAAGTGATTGTGTTTTGAGGTTTGTGCATAATGCTTAAGTTCAACCATGGAGTCTTCTAGATTGTACATATGGCAGAATCTGGTGGAATCTAGATGATATCCAACGGCCAGTAGTGCTCGGATTTGCCATCTCTGCACCGTCGGATTGGCTTCATCCAACGACCATCTTTCAAAGTTATTCACACACTATATAGGGGTATAGATGAACGATACAAAGTGCGACCCGAAGAGAAAGACGCGTCTAGTTGGAAGGTCTTGGGCCATACACGTAAACAAATATAAAACCTAATATGTGCCTCCAATTAATATAGTAGTAGAGTACTTAGGCACGTACATCATAATATCACCGTGCATTGCACGTACAACATTTAGTGGTAGTAAGAGACAAATGCCTATATGCCACGCATGTTCATACTATTTGTGCCTTTCTACTTCACTTACTGCGCTACATTACTCAGGTTCGTACATCCCTGGGTACATGTCCGTCTCGTAGTTCCAGTCCCACGTGTTCTTCATAGATGGAACGATCCATAACGGTGGGCAACGGGAGTCCATATCATCGCATTTTCTTAAGTGTGGCTCCCCGCGATGGAGACTCATCCAAACTGAAGCGGCATAGATCAGGGATAGGGGCGTTCAAGATATGAATCCGTCGGTGCGCAATGAAAATGCACCCGTTCTTCATGAACGGCAGGCCGTCGGCGTCGTGCACGGAAGGTGGCATCGTTTGCACTATGGGGTAGTTGTCCCCGATGAAAATCGAGTACTCTTCAAGTGTGTTCATCCGCACCCAGGTAGCATCACGGGGGTCGAACACACCGCCGTCCATCTGGTACACCTGGCATCTCAAACCTGGATACATGCTGATGTGCATGGTTATGATCCATGCAGTATAATAAGGTGATGTAAGCAGGGGATACGGATTAAAATAAAATACTTTATATTGCTTATTTCTATGAGGGGGAACGGAAGCAATGTATAGACTAGCTGCGGCACGGGCGACGACAAACAATTTGAGAGTGTTACCTGGGCCATGTACATTAATTAAAGTAGGAGTAGTTTTGTTTGATGGGATTCTGGCTATCTAGCTAGTACTACACGGAATTCAAATTGTTAAGTCCTTTATAGTTTATACAACTGGCATTATAAAGTTGCGTAGATGACTATCCCAATCAATAAAAAAAGAAGGAAAGAACTACTCCTGCTCCTGGAGTACAAAGAGACATGTACTGAAATGTTATAAGATGACATGGCAATAAGATGTGGGAGACGAAGATGAACGAGGGAAGGCCTTATCTGCAAATGTGGAGAGGGGTGCGGGTATCTTTTTGTAAAATTGCCATAGTTTGCTTTTTATCCGTCAGATATAGATCGAACGGTCTATATTGCAGGATGGCAGGCACACCATCATCACCAACTCAATTTTTTATATTTTTTTATTATTTATTACTAGCAAGATGCCCGTGCGTTGCACGTAACATCAAGATGCATTTGTATGAGTAGTTTATCTTGTGAGAGAAAAGGATGAACGAGGGAAGGCCTTATTTGCAAATGTGGAGAGGGGTGTGGGTATTTTTTTGCAAAATTGCCATAGTTTCCTTCCTATCCGTCAGATATAAATCGGACGGCTTATATTGCAGGATGGCAGGCACACCATCATCACCAACACTTTTTTTTATAAGAGTAGAGAGATAGATAGATAGATTATTATTATTATAAGAGTAGAGATTAGGGAGCTGGCGGGCGGTTCGTTGTACGGCACGATCGCGTCCATCCACTAGCCCGGAATAAAAGCAAGCACGACATTTACAGTGACTGGGATTAGTTGTTTTCCGGGCGCATGGACCAATGCGGACTAGCGGACCTAGTCGCCCTTTTTCGAGCACGCCTTCGACAAGTACGTGTGTGACATGCGTGCATGCAAATCTTGCGTGACCAAACCGTGAGAAGCGGAGCAGTAGGCTGTCGAACTGCAACCTGCATGTTGCAGCCATGTCATCCACACGCAACCTAAAGGCCAATTCATACTCCGCTGAACTATACTGTACTACTATGCATTGTTTGGCATGAACGTTCCTTGGAGCTCGTGCTACAACTGGCGTACTCCACAGCCTGCTTCCCTTCTCCTTCCTCTTCCACCGCCAGCGCACGTCCGCGGGAAGCGACCGGTCAACCCTTATATAGGAGTGCTAGCACAAATAGATGCATGCATGACCACTAAAATTTCCTTTCTTTATCTCTATGAAATAAATGTGGCGTGAAACTCAAAGCCCTTTAAGTCTGAGTATAATGGAAATCATCGTCCTCCTCCGGCTCCGCTTCGCCCGCGTCGTCATCCTCCTGTTCCGACTCCACGTTGTCATTCTCCTCCTCCGGCTCCGCGTGCTGCTCCGCCTCCAACGCCTCCTCGTCCTGCTCTGTCTAGTCCGAACTCCGGAGGTAGGGCGGCTGCGATTCGGGCTTTGCGCCGCCTCCAGATCAAAGCGTCGCTCCAGCGGGAGCATGGCGTATGTCGTTACCTTCAGCCGGGCCATGGCTATCGGGCGACGGCGACCAGAGAAGAGGCGGCGGGAGGGGAATGAATGCAGCTATTGTTTGGGTTCGCCGTCCGGCTTAAATAAATGCGCACCATGACGTGTACCCGCGGGTGCACAAATTGTAACATACGGGTCTGCTTAGGGGGGCATCATGTAACTGGTATGTGTGTGAGATTCTGAGAGACAGAGTGCGTGTGTGCGACTCTACTCTTCGGACATGTACTCCACCTTTTGCATCGGGATATAAGTATAATGGTATTACACTTTAGCTTTTGATTTACGTGGCCATGTTAATGTGGTTGTGTAAAAAAAATGTCACTTCCTGCTCGTGATTTGCGTTATATAATTATGAGAACTTTGCTAACTACTAAAATAAAGTGGAATTTGTCCATGTTATATAAGTAAATTAAGGTGATTGTTTATCATACGGGTCAGGTTGGACGAAGGGTGGTAGGAACAAATGCTCCACCTAGAGCATGTGTGTTTGAGATGGAGTCTTAATGTGTGTGTGTGTGTGTGAAGCGGAGTCTTCGGTGGCGAAAGTAATTTAAGTGTGTGTGGCTTCATCATAGAGAGGTGATGTGTGTGGCAGAGGCTACCAACGAGGGGGTGCGAAAGAGAAGAGGCCCGTAAAGAGGGAAGAGAAGGCGTGTGCGCGTGAGAGGAGTCGACATCGAGATAACGTGTTTGTTCGAGAGACACCGAGGAAGACTACTATATATCGATGGTGCATGTAGGCGGGAATTAAACGAAGGGATGGTCTTATTGGTTTCGGGGATATAGGGGAAGAGTGAGAGAGGGGTAGCTAGAAGGAGATTGTTAAGTGTGAATGTGTGTTTTAAAGAAGAGACCCATCCAGGCGGAAGTCATGTGCACACAAGAAGAGAACGATTCGATGTGGGGTTAGGGCTGACGGTAATTAACTACGTATGGAGACATAGGAGACCTTGAACGTGCATGTGCGAGAGGTATACATGTATACATGGGATGTGTGTGTGCGTGCGCGCGCACATGATCGAGATAAAAGAAAGAAGACATAAGTCATAAGATCAACGACATGGGAGAGACGGATCGGTATGACAATGTGCATGCATGTGAGAGTGGAGGGAAGAAGGCCCGATAATTGAGCATGTGTTTTTGTCTTTAAGAGATAGTGGCGTGGGCTGGAGCATGCATCTATGGCGAGCAGAGAGAGCGAGACACAACGATTGTGCAAAAGAGATCAACCTATAGATGCATGTATAGAGAGACAGATATAGTGTGCGTGATAGGAAGCAAGAGTGCGTGCGAGAAAGAAAGGTTGACGGAGAAACTGCAGATAGATAGAGAGATAGAGATGCTAGCTAGAGGGACATCGGCTAGTTTGTGTGTTAGAGATGACCGCCGAGTGGTTCAGAGGGGTGAAATTATGTGTGTGTGAGAGAAAGATAAAAAGAGGGTGCATGACTGCATGTAGAGAGAAACATATATAGTGTGCGTGATAGGAAGCAAGAGTGAGCGCGAGAAAGAAGGTTGATGGAGAAACAGATAAATAGAAAGATAAAGATGCTAGCTAGAGGGAGATCGGCTAGCTAGTGTGTGTGTTAGAGATAAGAGTCGAGTGGATCAGAAGGCTGAGTTATGTGTGTGGGTGTGAGAGAGATAGAGAGAGGGTGCATGTGAGTCACATACAAACAAATATCAGAAAGAAATGAGATCTCGAGAGACGGAGTTTTGTGTTTGCGAGAGAGAAAGATATTTCACAAGGAGAGTGATAGCTAGAGAGACATATCAGGGAACGCGAGATATCTCTAGGGGGAGAGAGTGTGTGTGAGCGACATACAAGGGAATGGTGGAGAGATATGAGACCCTGGGAGACAAAGTTTGTGTTTGTGTGTGAGAAAGAGATATTTAAGAGGGAGAGTCGTAGCTTCTCATACCTAAGGAGCACAAGACATCTCTGTGTGAGAGGGGGTGTGCGAGTGGCACACAGGGGAATAGTAGAGAGAAATGAGACCCCGGGAGACGAAGTTTGTGTTTGTGTGAGAGAAAGAGATTTCACAGGGAGAATCATAGTTAGAGACACATAGCAGGGAGCAAGATATACTTAGAGAGAGATAGAGTGAATGTCGAGGGAGAGAGTACCATCAGTGTGTTACGAAGATAAAAGATCATTGTCGACATACAAGTAGCACGAGAGATAGCCGAGAGACGATGAAGGCATATAGGTCTAGAGAGATATACAAGCATGAGTGATAGCTATATGAGACGAATATCTGGATTAAAGGGGATTCAAATATTTAAACTAGAAATCACGACATCGATAATATCATAACGAAAATTGGTTTATCAAACATGCATATTCATTTGAATTTGGGGACACGTGTAATGTTATATAGTTTATCAATATTAGTGATCCATAGATTCTTTAATTAGAGACAATGCATGGTTTATATGCAATTAATGTATAAACGGGATTACACTATATGTTGCGTGTGTCAAACACATTATACGTGTTTGAGAAGTAAAAAAAACCGCATGAAACACACATTAATTGGAGATAATTAGCGAGGAATGCATACATTGAATTTCAACATAAAGTGGTTTTAAATATTTGAAAATCCAAATTAAGATGGATCCAGCCTTATGAATCTGAGATCATGCCATTTGTAAACCATATTTATGTATAAAGGGTGTTGTGCTTTTGAAAGTATATATAAAAAAATGATGTATATAGATTTGTATTCGAATACAAAATGGATCCTGCCCGAAAAAATAAATACAAACTGGATTCGAATTGAGTTGGCACGGTAAACATGCACTCTTTCTCTGCAAAAATTTGAACGAAGCGGGGAAACTCGCAGTAACCGCCCGAAACCAAAATCTGCGAGATGGAAATTACTGCCTATCCCTGACACGCAAAGCCTATCGGCTCGATTTCTACAGGTTTCGATAGGGGTAGGCTTGTAATTTCACTCAAACGTGACATAACCGCCTCCGCCTCTCACCTCCCCTGATTCATACACGGTGGGCGCCAAAACACAGTTTCTCCTCGGCCAAAATCGCCTCTCACCTCCCTCCCCGATTCATACACGGTGGACGCCAAAACAAACTCTCCTCGGCCTAAATCTCTGTCGGCAATTCGGTGTATGCGAGATTACCGTCCTATCCCCAACCGACTAATATTGCTGTGATGTAGGAAATTTTAAACAGGGGCTAAGTTTGTAAATTTCCTTGCATTTGAGACAAGCGCGCCCTGAAGACATGGTTCCACCCTTCCTCTCTCCCTCCATTTCCCCATTCGTACTCCGTGGGCGCCAAAACACCCTCTCCACCACAGTTTCCTCCGTCCGCCACCCCATCCACCGCCGTCCTCCTCCACCATGCCGGAGCTGATACCCCGACACCGTCGTCCATTACAAGAGATCGACCTCTCTCATCCATGGCTTCGGACTAGGATCCTTGCATCACGTCCTCTCGCTTCATCCGCGCCGTCGTCCACCTTGCCGAGGCCGCTCGTACGACCGTCTCGTCCACCGCGCCGGGATATTTCCCTCACTGCCACCGTCTGCCCTCCTAGATCTAGTTCCACGCCGCCGACAGCCATCGCTACCGCAGCACCCTCAACGCCTCAGCAGATGCTTACACGGCGCCACACCAGAGGCGGTACTCTTTCGTATCTGCTCAAGTTATATATCTCAACAAGAAAATAGATCGCCACTGCTTTATTGTGATTTCTTGTCCATCACTTAGAATCTTACTTGTTAGTTTAAACCAAACATTGGTTGCGAAGTTGCCTTTGTCTGGTTTGCACCTTCAGATCCGCCATGGCATGCGCACCACTATACTCGCAATGCTTACGGTTTTCCCCTTTTATATTCCACATTAGCTTAAATGACAGTCGATTGAATTTCAAATTGGGGTCAGTCCATTTTTGGGAGTTCGCTGGAGGGAAGGAAGGGGCTCGCCGGAGGGCTGCCCCATTATCTATCTTAGGGTTTTGGGTGGGGACCGTGGTTGTGGGGGGCTGTCGTCGGGCTATGGTGGGGCCTCGCCGGAGGCAAAACTCGACGCGGGTGGGGGGTGGGGTTAGCTAGAGGGATGGCCGGTGGCGGCGGAAGACCGAAGGTGGTGGGTGGTTCAGGGGAGGGCGGGGGCCGGTGGTTCGACCGGAGGCCCGTGCGGTGGTCTTTAGGGGACGAATAAGAGGCGAGGAAGAAGAAGGGTTAGGAGACATAGGATCTTCATCCAACCGCCTGAAATGGTCAACTGACCCAAATGAGGAAAGTCAGGCGACTTGCATGTAGACATTCCCATATATTCAGTACCATTATCGTAGTTGCTTCGAGACATACGTGCAAGCAGTGCACCTCAACCCATCAAACTAAACAACATGCCACTCATAATTCCAAACTTAGTTGCTCAAATATGAATCTGATATGATGCTGACATGTACTAAAACAGAAAATATTTAATTGGTCAGCTAATTTTCCTACTTTACTTTCGAAAAGCACATGCGCCACATATCGAGGGACAGCAGGGAGTTGCGTTCTTAATGCGCTCTGGTTCATCATGTGTGGCCAACCAACATTTTATTATCCAAAATCTACTCGCTCTTCTTTAGCATGCTCCTCTTCTATTCTTCTTTTGTAAGTACTCTCTCCGTACCTAAATATAAGTCTTTGTAGAGATTCCTCCATGGACTACATACGAAGCAAAATGAGTGAATCTACACTCTAAAATGTATCTATATACATCCGTATGTGATCCATAGTGGAATCTCTACAAAGACTTGTATTTAGGAACAGAGGGAGTATAATAGTTGTATAGTATGTTCTTTGTAGTGAAGAGGAGCAGGGACATTTGCAGTGTACAGGTCTATTTGGTCGCTTGTCATGGACGCTTTCAACTCTTCATGTTGATCTTCATGTCGATTGTCATGGACGCTTTCAACTCTTCGTATTTGGTCATATGTGTCGCCTTTAAGAGTTAGACTGATAGTAACAGTACTGCGCCTTCAGTTGTAGAGAGCTGGTATCCGAAGCCTTTCTAGCCGTACTGGCAATACTAGCACATATATTCCAGCAAGTTCCACTTTCCTGATTTTACTCCTGATGCTTAGGGTTTTCCCATTATATCTACACTATGATCTGCGTAGGTTCTTTGTGTCCTACTAGCAGCTGTCCACCCTTTAAAGCTAAATAACACACCAATCATACGTCCTAAGGTTCTTCAAATATGAATGTGATATGATACTGACATTAGCTAACAGACACACATTTAATTGGTTAGCTAATGCTCCCACTTGAGTTTCCAAATGCATGTGGCCACATATAGAGAGACATCATGGAATGGCATTTCTTTGGGCGCTCTGATTCATCATGGGTGGGCAACCAACATTGTATAGAAAGAAGGGGAATCTCAATAATATGCTTCCCCTTCTATTCTTTAACATGTTCCTCTTCTGTTCTTCTTTAGTAAGTACAGTATGTTCCTTGTCAAGAAGGGGAGCAGGGACATCTGCAGTCGACAGCTCTATTGGGCCAGTTCTGCTACATGATTTCGCACTTTGAGTTGGTCTGCCATAATATCCCGGAAATGGTGGGAGCCACGCGGTCTTTGATAGACTAGACTGATAGTAACAGTTGTGCGCCTTCAGATGAATAGAGCTGGCCTGTAGGTGATCGATAGGCTGCATATTAGTAGCGGCAAAACCCTGTGTTTTCCAGCCAGTTCAGCTTTCCCGATTTATTTATGGTGTTTAGGGTGTACCCCTATTATCTACACTATGATCTGCCTAGTGGCTGTGCACTCTCGTTATCATGGTTTGGCAATAAACTTTCTATACGGTATATTATGAACCTATCATCTGCCAACTATCCTTACATCTGGAGCTCCCAACAGGAAGCCTATTTTTTTGTGTAGTTGTGCTAGATTATATTAATCTACTCACCATATTACAGCACACATGGGCTCTCTCATCAGAATCCAGTGATAGCACACAAGGGTTTACAGGGAGCCCCTATTATATTACAATATCCTCTGCATTACAAAGATAATCTCACTACTATTTATGTTTTCATGCTTTTCAGATATTGTATGTAATCACAATGAATATAAGAATGCGCACATCAGAAGAATATTGCGGAACAGTTCAATGGGTAACAAACTTGGCATCAAGGGATTGAGGTCCATTGTGGATGCAATGAAACCCACATGCTCCCGACCTATAGATTCGTATTCAGAATATGATCCTAATGACTATTCTAAGATCAAGGAGTCAAAGGCGGATGGCCTATCCTATTCACCCAATAAGGTGCCTGTTCTAATTTGGCAAGGTTTTATTGGTTGCACATATCTTGCATAAGGTGTCTTGCATTTCTTTTGCTTCGTTGCACCGCCATCTACTTAGTTTACTCATGATATATGTGAAGATGCCATGCCCATCCATTATCAATACCTATTCCATTTGTCGTCATACCATGTTTTTCCATTCAAATGTTGTTCTTGTGTTTCAGACATCCAAAAGGAAGAGGGTGATTGCAGAACTTGAAGGAGTACAAGCAAAGTCCTTGAAAAAGGTGGTGCTACCGGAGAAATCAGATAGCACCCCACGTATATTGGCAATAGAACCAGCACCGCAAAACCTAGGATATCGCAACTATGCTAGTCGCTGCTTTGCTCTTGTGAGTATCTATTGTCCTATCGCTATACTTACATTCATACCTGGTGGATTATGTGACATCATTGTGCATTATAGCTTGCTTATCCACTGTTCGCTCCAAATTATCAAATATATATTAATGCTTACATTAATGTAGAATAAACCCAATGCTTATGAAGAAATTTAGTTCTGCATTGTTCTTGTAAGTATCTGCTGTCCTTCATCACTGTACTTATATTGTCAGCTAGTTCTTCATGTACACTTTGCAGCTTATTTTCCCTTTCCCTCCATTTTCTACACATCAGATCTACATTTACTCTTGTGAAAATATTGAATAAAACCAATGTTACTGAAGAAGTTTAGCTCTGCATTGCTCTTGTCAGTGTCTTTTGCCTATATGCTGTATTTACATTTGTACTCTGCATCTTAGGTTAAATAATCGCCATTTGTTCCTATATTTTCACATCTATATTTACTCTTAATAAAATGTAGAATAAAGGCAATGCTCTTGAAGAAGAGTGTGCGGTAAACTTCTTGAATTGCCCCCCATCAATATGGACAAGGGCTTTATAGAGCCGGTCTTCACTCCTAATGTAAGTTTGTCCTCCTCGAGCCTTGAAACTTTGTTGTGTATATTTGGATAGCTATGAGTGTAAATGCTATTTATTTTTGTCATCTGCATCAAATTGCTTGTTCAAAGTTTATAACAAAGAAGTACATAAATATAAGTTTGTCCTTCTCAATTTCAGTATTTAGTTGTACAACCTAGTTCCATATTCATACCATGTAAATTAAACTAAACATAGCAAGTTATCTTCTTTAGCACTGTCACTACTGGAATCAGGATCTTTGTCGTCAGCCAGCTCTTTGCCATCAGCTTACAAAAAACTGACGGCAAAGAAAGAGCTGACGGCAAAGATCATGTTCGCCGTCAGCCATCTCTTCGCCGTCTGCTAGCAGACGGCATAGAAGCTTTGCCGTCTGCTAGCAGACGGCAAAGAGGGAGGATGGCCCACTAATAAGAACCACCTAACGGCCACTTTCTTTGCCGTCTGCTAGCGGACGGCAAAGCTTCTTTGTTGTCTGCTAGCAGACGGCAAAGAGAATAGCCAACCTAACGACCGTTTCCCCCCGGCCCCACCCCACTAGCTATGTTCTTTGCCGTCTGCTAGCAGACGGCAAAGAAATTAAACCTAACTAAAAAACGGTCGCGGCCCCGCGCCCCACCCCTCTCTCTCTCCCTCACCTCACCCGCGCCGCCCCCGTGCCCGCCGTCCCCGGGCCCGCCGTCCCCGCCGCTGACCCCCCCCGCCCCCCACCCCCACCACCATCGCCCCCTGCCGCCCCCACCACCCCCTCCCCATACCCCCCCTCCCCCCCTCCTCCCCTTCTCCCCCTTCCGTCCCCCCTCCCCGCCCTTCCCCCTCCCTCTCCTTCCCTCGGCCTCCTCCCGTCTGCCGCTCCGCCCCTGGTGAGGTTTCTTCTCTTTTTTTTCTTTCTTTTTTTTCTTGCTGTTTTTTTATTTAGGTTAATTAGTTAGTTAGTTAGTTAGTTAGTTTTTTTAGGTTAATTAGTTAGTTGTTTTACCCTACTGTACATAGGTTTAGTTAGTAAGTTGTTTTTTTTAGGTTAATTACTTAGTTAGTTAGTTAATTAGTTAGTAGTGGTGTTTTACCCTACTGTACATAGTCAAAAAAAGGAGATTTAGGTTAATTAGATTTTAGTTGATTTTAGGTTAGTTGATTTTAGGTTAATAGATTTTAGTTGATTTTAGGTTAATAGATTTTAGTTGATTTTAGGTTAGTTGATTTTAGGTTAATAGATTTTAGTTGATTTTAGTTTAGTAGATTTTAGTTGATTTAGGTTAAATAGTTGATTTAGGTTGATTAGTTGAAGAAGAAAAATAAAACAACAGGAAGAAGGAAAATAAGGAAAATGAAGAAGAAAAAGAAGACAAGAGGAAGAAGAAAAAGAAGTAGAAGTGGAGATGAAAAAAAATAAGTAGAAGTAGAAGATGAAAAAAACAAGTAGAAAAAGAGGGTCACGCGAGGGAAAAGAGGGTCGCCGAGTGGTCGAGGGGTCGAGGATTGAGGGGAAAAGCAGTCGAGGGTCTAGGGGTCGAGGATCGAGATGTCGAGGGGTCGAGGGGTCAAGGATCAAGGGGAAAAGGAGTCGAGGGTCTAGGGGTCAAGGATCGAGGTGTCGAGGGGTCGAGGGTCGAAGGGAAAAGGGGTCGAGGGGTCGAGGATCAAGGGGAAAAGGAGTCGAGGGTCTAGGGGTCGAGGATCCAGGTGTCGAGGGGTCGAGGATCGAGGATCGAGGGGAAAAGGAGTCGAGGGTCTAGGGGTCGAGGATCGAGGTGTCGAGGGGTCGAGGGGTCGAGGGTCGAGGGGAAAAGGGGTCAAGGGTCGCCGCCCCGACCCCCTGACCCCGACCCTGACACGACACCCCGACCCCGCCTCGACACCCCGACACCGCGACCCCGACACAGCACCCCGACCTCGACACGGCACCCCCGACCCTGACACAGCACCCCGACACGACACCACCGACACGCCGACCCCCGACACGACACCCCGAGACCCCGACACGGCACCCCGACACCCTGACCCCTGACACCTCCCGGAAAAGGTGCTCTTCGGCCTTCCAGAGGCCGACGGGGTCATATATTTGTGAATTATGAGTTAGGTCAGGTATTCAATTATTATTATGTACATATATATATATTATTAATTAGTTCATGTTATTAGGTATTCAATTTTTTATTATGTTCATGATGATGATACACACTTAAATATTTTATTATGTTTATGTTGTACTAATTTCGTTTACTCTTTGTCATTGCAGGTGTTGACAGATGGTGGGCGCGGGTCGAGAGCGCTCCGAGCCTCCTTCCTCAGCGCGTGCTGGGCGGGGTGCTATTATTCCACCCCAGCACCTTCGGAGAGTGCTGGTAGACAGCATGCAGACACCGGCGGGCGCTTCTTCTTCGGTCGGGAGAGGTCGGGGGAAGACAAAGAGGGCTGCTAGAGGTGGACGTCGCGGCGGGAGAGGTAGGAAGGCTGTTGTGCCTTCCTCGCCGCCACCCCTAGCTGATTCTTCGGACCACCGGAGTGCTCCATCTCAGGTGGACCCATCTGACTTGGACCCGTCTCAGACTCCGGTCCACGAGCCTCGGGTCGCCGAGCCTTCGTCCGACGAGACTCGGGTCCCAGAGTCTTCGTCCCAGGAGACTCCGGTCCCAGAGTCTTTGTCCCACGTGACTCCGGAGGCTAGTGGCCATGCTGATGGTGGCGAGGACACCTTTTCTGACGATAGCTATAGCGAGGGCGAGCTGGTTGAGGGGGGCAAGAAGGTCTACCAGCGTGGTGGTACACAGCTCCCGTCCGTGCCGCCGACCCGCGATCAGAGGTGGTTGATTGAGCCTAACGGGGAGAAGTAAGTGCATTTACTCTTTTTTAACCTTTTGCCTTCATGTTTCTTCAAATTAATATCTAATGTGTTAGCCTTGTCATATTGCAGGGGTTGGAAACACGCCCCTGGTGTCCGCAGGCCCAACCAGGTCCTTGGTGTGCTTTGCCGGCACCACTTCCCGGGGTGGGTCATGTTGCCCGGTGAGGGTGAGGTTCCACAGCTAGTAATGAGCTGGGAGCTGTACATGGCTGCCCCGGCCCCACTGGAGGAGAGGGTCGATGGTGTCTTGTGCGAGACGGTGGCCGACATTGTGAGGCGGCGGTTTTGGGTAATCTTTCCTTTACAGAATTAAAAATCAACAGTACCTAGTGATTGTACTAATCAGTGTTGTCTTGTTTGATTGCAGACCTTCTACAGGTGTCTTGAGAAACACGAGGCGGACGCGGCTATGGTTCTCGAAGCCGAGTGCAAGCGCCTACTTCAGAACTTACGGCACGAGGCTAGGGTGCAGGCTGTTCGAGACTACTACACCTCGACTAACATTAAGAGGGCCAAGAAGAAGTGCCGCGCCAAGTATCTGAGTAAGGAGAAGTACATGAAGGTAATTACCTATTCTTAAGGCCTTGTACTTAGTTTCCTTGATTTGATTCGTAGGCGTAGCACTGAAATTTCTCTTTGTCTAACTTAGGTGCCCCCGAGATGGTGTGCAGATAGGATGGACTGTTGGGAGGCGTTGGTGGATGAGTGGTGCTCTCCCCAATGGCTAGCCATCCACAACAAGGCCAGGGATAAGCGTGCCCAAATGCAAGGTGTGCCACACCATCAAGGGAGCTCCAACCTGTTTGAGTACGGGGATCACTGGGTATGTGGTTTGCTTCATGATTCATGCAATTTCATTCTTCATGCTAGCTTGAGCCCTTAACTAATATGTTGTTCCTCTCTTTTAGGCGTGACACAACAAGAAGGACATGCCACCGCTGTACGACCTCTATGCCATGGCCCATACTGCCCCGTACAAGAAGGCCAAGGCATTCTCTGAGGATGACCTCGATCATCCAGAGAGCTTCACCAACATCTCCTCCCACAACAAGCTCATGAGGTACAGAGACGTTGGGAAGACGAGGAAAGGGGAGGACTTCAACCCGAGCCAGAGCCCTTTTGATCCAGAGATCATGATGCTATCTGGTGGCGGGAGGTACCATGACTCGGTAGCCATTGGGGATGGACTCATACGTTGTACCAAAACTCTCCCGGAGATCAAGAAGCGCCAGACGAGCTTCGATCCTGAGATACCGCCTCGTCCACGGCCAATGGAGCTCGCCATCGAGGCTAGGGCCCAGGAGCTTCTGGCGGAGGCAAACAGGCAGGCTAAGCAGAGGGAGAGGGAGTTGGAGGAGAGGACGGCTAGTATGTTGGAGGCGGAGAGGAACCGGAACGACGCGTCTCACCGGGCCCTATACGAGCTCCTCGTGGTAAGTTTCTCCTGCATATTAGCCAAATCATGCACGTAATGTTCGTTTCATTACTAACTAATATGACTGACTTGTGAAAACAAAATGTGCAGTCCGTGTGCGAGAAAAACGGTCAGACCCCTCCGCCGATGCCCCAGATTGGTATAGCGAACACGGTGAGTTTCATTTGAATGGTCATTAGTTACTAGTATTCACATTTCAGTTGCATCATGCTAACGAGACATTGCAACTGATCTTTGGTGCAGCATGCCTCCCGACAAGCATCGACCGATCCTTCTCCGTCTCGCACTGGTGCAACCCCGACCTGTCCTTCTCTGTCTGGCACTGGCGCAAACCCGACCGGTCCTTCACCTCCGTGATGATGGTAAGTTTTCCCAAGTGTTTTGCTTAACAAATGCATACTTAGCTTAAGAAATGACCTACTTAGCTTCAAAATGACCTATACTTAGCTTATTTTCCTCGAAAATGACATAATAACCTTACTTAGCTCCAAAATGACATATTTTACCTAGGATAGCTATAAAATGACCTATACTTAGCATTTTTTCCTCCAAAATGACTTCATATGCTTAGTTAGCTAAAAAATGGCATAACTGCCTAGGATAGCTCAATAATGATCTATAATTAGCTTAGCTAGTTCATTTATGACATAGTTAGCTCACTTAGGTAAAAAATGGCATAATAACCTTGGTTTAGCTCCAAAATGACATAGACTTAGGTTATTTTCCTCCAAAATGACAAAATAACCTTACCTACCTCCAAAATGACCGATTTTAACTAGGATAGCTCTAAAATGACCTACACTTGCCATTTTGTCCTCCAAAATGAATAAATATGCTTAGTTAGCTCAAAAATGGCATAACTACCTAGGTTAGCTCAAAAATGACCTATACTTAGCTTCTTTAGTTCATTTATGACATACTTAGCATACTTAGGTAAAAAATGGCATGATAATCTTGGTTACCTCCAAAATGACATAGACTTAGCTTATTTTCCTCGAAAATGACATAATAACCTTACTAAGCTCCAAAATGACCTATTTACCTAGCTTAGCTCTAAAATGACCTACACTTAGCATTTTTACCTAGCTTAGCTAAAAAATGGCATTTTTACCTACCTTAGTTAGAAGAAGAAGAAGATAAAGAAGAGGAGAGGAGAAAAAGAAAGAGAAGAAAAATTCTTCTTCTTCTTCTTAAAACTCTTCTTCTTCTTCTTCTAACTACCTTGGATTCTGGATTCGGCTGCTGCATCTTTGTTGATGGTTTTTGTGCAGATTTTGCTTGGTGTGCCATGGTATAGCTAGGCTGTAGTGGATTTGATATGACCATGTAGTGATCATTTATGCCTAGTGTCACATATATTTCATAGTCTGATTTGGACATGGCATAGTGCTAATGGTGTTTTACGTGATTCAACATCACCATTGATTTGTAGCGTTTCATAGAGTTAAATGTGCTTTGATGCTGCTGCTAAACACTTGATTAACATGTCCCTGCATCTTTACTGTCAACAATTTGTGCCTGACTTGCCTTGAACTGTGCATTAGAACTACTATCGAGGAGAGCACTGCAAGTTTGTGTTTAGCTATTTACCATTGCATGTACATGTGCTTCAAATTTGTGACTGCTATCAATTATACAATTTGAACTCTTCTGCCATTTCCAAGTACACACAATGTATATTAGTGTGCCATATGTTTCGTTTGGTTTATATGGTGCTGATGATCTTTCTCACACTGTGTCTACCTACCTGCAGATCAACGGGTCTCTAGCTCGCAGGGCCATCAAGGACCTGATGGAGAGGGGGCTCATCAGGATGGTGTCAATCCACTCCAGCCAGCAGATCTTCACCAGGGCGACAAACACCTGATTTATCATTATCATGTGTTCTATGGCTATTTTCTAGTCCAGTAGACTGAGGTGTTGCTGTTATATTGAAGTTCACTATGTTCAGGAAGGCACTCTGTGCCGCCAGTAATGTTGAATTGCTTTTGAGTTTTGGTACACTTTAAGATCATTTTGTCAGTGCAATGAAATCTACCTTATATGTTGGATATGTTGTTAGAAACTTATTGTTGGTATGCTTGTTGAAATTATTTTCAAATGTGTGTATATATATGTCTGTGAAATTCTGTGAAATTGAATGAATTTAAGAAAAAACAGAAAAAACAGGGGATGTACAGGCTCTTTGCCGTCTGTTGGCAGACTGCAAAGAGCTCTGCCGTCAGCCAGCAGACGGCAAAGCTGCCACGTGGCAGCTACCTGTGCAACCTGGGGTGCACTGGGCTGGCCTATTTGGCAGCTTTGCCGTCTACTGGCAGACGGCAAAGACCTTTGCATCTTTGGCATCTGCCAGCACACGACATAGCATGCCACGTGGCAGCTACCTGGGGGGCATCTGGGCTGGCCTATTTGGGCACTTTGCCGTCTGCTGGCAGACGGCAAAGATGCAAAGGTCTTTACCGTCTGCCAGCAGACGGCAAAGCACGCCGTTAACCCCTTAATGGACCTAAGCTACCACGTGTGCCGTCCAGGCCCTTTGCCGTAGCTTGTTCAGCCGGATGTGTTGCCGTCTGCTGGCTGATGGCAAAGGCCTTTGCCGTCCGCCAGCCATGCCTTTGCCGTCTGCCATGGCAGACGGCAAAGTTCCTGATTCCTGTAGTGTGTGTGTGTATGCTTGTATTCTTGATCTGTAATCCAGTGGTGTGGTAAAACTACCAACTCCAGCACAATGTCATATCCTGCTATGTCTCAACTATGAACAATGACATATTATATTAATGTTATTTAAATCATGTCTCTTTATTTACCAATCTGAAATGGTATAAATTGACAGTACACTCACCATTCATGCTTATATGTTGTTTAGCACTACATGTATGCTTGTGTTCTTAATCTGTAATCCAGTGGTATGGTGAAGCTGGCCGCTCCTGCACAATGCCATTTCCTGCCGTCTTAACTACGAACAATGCCTATTATGTTCATGCAATTTTAAACTGTGTCTCTTTATTTCTGACAAAGAAATGAGATGAATTGACAGCGCTGATGCTTATACGTGCAAAACATGTTATTTACCTACTTGTTTCTCTTTCAGGGTGACAACACTGATGCGAGGAAGAACTGCCACAATGATAGTGAGACGAACCCATTGTTTGTCCCTCTAACATATATTCCAGAGAAGAAGGCAACACATCTTGAGGGTAGGGATACAACCACAAAGTCATGTCTTGATGTAGTGTCGAACTTACTCAGTGACACAAGCTCGATGAAGTCGCCGCCTGAATCTGTTCGACTTCTTCAGTCTGAAATTCAAGCAGAAAGACATGCTTCCGCTCAAATCCGACTGGAACTCCAATCTCTATGCAAGATTAACCATAAGTACAGGACGTCTATTGATGCTATGCAGCTTAAGTTGGTGGATATAAGCGTCAAACAAGCGCAGTCTCATCAGGTTGCTAAGCTGCTTGCGCTGCAGCTCCTGGGCCGGGCTAACCTTTCTTGAACTATGTTGAAGTGCTGTCGGTTCTGTCTATTATTTTGTCGACATGTTTACTTCCACTGGTGGTGACCTGCCCAGTTTATGGAATCTGCTGTCTGGTTGCCCTTTATTATCACTGGCGGCGAACTTTGATGCCCAGGGGATGTAATATGCTGTAATTTCCTTGTTGTATAGTCTAGGTTTATTCTTCGTCACGATGCTGTAATTTATTTGCTATTTATGCTGTCGTCGCTCTGAGAAAAGGTTGTAATCTTCGATCGGAGCGCAATGAGCCAATAGGTTAGGTTTATAAAAAAATAATGTCGATACTAAAACTAGTCGGTCGCCAATCGCTAGTACGGGCCGAACCGTGGGCCTATAATCATCTTGGGCCATTAGTTAGGTCTAGTCTTAATCTGCCCACTATTAGTTTCGGGCCTTTAAAAGGCCGAGTAAACTGCTTGCCTTAATTGGGCCAGAAAATTAAATTGGCTTTTAACAGGTTGAGAACTAGATTGAGCCTTAATTGTGGCGAACAATTCACGGGCCGACAGCATGCTGTAATATACATCGGCCCATTATTGGCCCATTTGTGTGACGGGCCATTAACAGGTTGAAATGTTTTTGGGCCTTGGCTGACCCAATTACATGATGGGTGGGAAGCAGGCCGGATGTATAATGGGCAGAAATTAGGCCCAACACTCTCAAGGGCCTTTAACGGGCCGATAAGCAGTTTGGGCTAGAATGTATCCACGAAGACTACGGGCCGTTAAGAGGCCGAAAGTAACTACGGACCAGAGTTAGGCCCAGGTGCAACTCGGGCCTTTAAATGGCCCATATGTAGACAGGGCCACTGATAGGCCGAAACTAATATCGGGCCGAACTATTAAACGGGCCATTAAGAGGCCGAAGAGAAAATCAGGCCCCCAATAGGCCCGATGGCACAGTAGCTGTTAAAGGGATGTATCTGTTATGGGCCATAATTTGGCCCAAGAAATGAAAGTCAGTTAACAGGCCGGATCCGGTATGGACCGTAATTTGGCCCAAACTATTACAGGCTGTTAACGGGTCGGATCTGATATGGGCCATAAACTGGCCTAGAATATTGCAGTCCTTTAATGGCCCGTATCTGATGTGGGCCATAATTTGGTCCAGAAAATGTTAGGCTGTTAACGGGCCGGCCCATTAGATCTGACAAAATCTTGTGGGCCTATTCCTGGGCCGGCTTTTAAACCTATATGGGCCTCTATTGGGCTGTCCCACGTGTCAACGTTTCATTGGCGATTCTTGTCCAATGGACGGTTGACATCTGTCCCAACGCTGAGCTGACACGTTGATCGTCGGCGAATGAGAATTTTACACATGGAAAATCGCCATTGGTCTGGGCTATTAACGGGTTATCGAATCCAAACCGGAACCCGATAGTTTAACGGCGACCCGTTATGGTGGATGCCACGTGTCGGTTACCCTTGACGAAAGCACTTCCATGATGCGGCATTTATCGTCATGGAAGTGGACACTTCCGTGATGATAATTTTGGTAATGTCATGGAACACTTCTACGATAGCACAGGTATGACTATCTTGATTCTGTCATAAAATCGTCATGGATGTACATGCATGACAGAAAATGTGACCTACTGTGACAAACACGTATCATCACGGAAGTGTATTTTTTTTGTAGTGGGAAGACACTCCTCCACTTGTCGACGTCGATCTCCTTGTCCTCGCCACCCACCTCGACGCCCTCCGCGCCGCCATCCTCGCCGCCTTTGACCTTGTCATCGGAGGAGAGCACGATAACCTCGCCGCCCTCCGCGCCGGCAAAGATCACCCGCTCCGCCTCCACGAGCTCCGGGTGCTGCCGGCGGAGCTCTTGCATGTAGGCCTCGTCGGTGGCCTCAGCCTCGAGGCGCTCCCACACCTCGCGGTCCTCCCGCGCCATAGCCGAGCTCACCACCCCTGGCTCTAGCAGAACAAGTTCGACCGAACATGTGCCGAAGGGGAAATTGAACCTAGCCGCCGCGCACTAGTAGCGGACCTGCCAGCGGTCGTACTCCATGGCCTCGAGCTCGGCCGTGTGGAAGCTACCGAGCCACCAGCGGGTGTGGGTCTCCTGATCCATAATCTTGGCGACCCACGTCCCCCACCGCTGTTGCCGGACCCCGAGGTAGGACCTCGTCGGTGGCCGGGCCCGAGGGAGGACGAGGAAGTCCTCGAACCGGCGTAGGGGTATGATGGCGGGCGGATCGGGCGACCGGCGACGGCGGATCGATAAAGAGCCCATGGAGGACAACGAGGACACCTTGGCGGTCACCTCACCGGCGTCGGGTGAAGAGGCCGCGATAAACCTCTTTTGGGCCATTGGCTCCTCGAGCTCCCCGGCACACAGGCAGAGGTTGAGGATGGAGGCGGCGGCGATGGCGGCGACCTACCAATGGTTTCGAGCGAGGGAGGGGTAGTGTGTGTCTGTGTGAGCGGAGGTTTTGGGGAGTGTGTGGTGTGTGTGGGGGGGCAAGGTGGTGTTTGAGGAAATACCACAGCAACTGAAAATTTTACTAGGCGGGAGTAAAATGTCAGGCTACTGAAAATTTGGATCAAGGGCGAGCAGATATTTTTGAGATTGCGAGGGATGCAGAGGCGGGAGTAACAAGGCAGGGCTACTGAAAATTTGAATCAAGGGCGAGCAGATATTTTTGAGATTGCGAGGGATGCAGAGGCGAGAGTAAAATGCCGGGGCTACTAAAAATTTGAATCAAGGGATTTAAGCAGAGCGGGAGTAACAGACATCGCAAAAGGTCCGCACATACTAATCATGTGCTATCAAACATTAAAACCTTCCAGGCGGTAGCTATTTTCGAGATTATGAGGCAGTAGATATTTTTGAGAGCGGGAGGCAAGCCTCGTGGAGCCCAGTCTACTGTGCTGATGTGAGTGACTGTAGGGGCACGGGCGTGGCACACGGGTAGTCTGACCGAACCATGTATGTTGCGTACCCAATCGCAGACGGTTTCTACATCCAACTCGTGTGCTGTTTATAAATTTGGCAAAAAGAATAACGCGGGAGAGGGTCAAAACACGAACACACTTGCATGTGGACCAAATATATGTATGAAAAGGGTGGTTTGATGTTCGAATACCCAATGCACAACTTTGATGTGGCACCTGTCGCACAAAAGCACAGTATTGCTAGTCAGCCACCCCCTACGAACCCCACTTCGTGTCGGCGGTAAGGGAATCCTAGCTACGAATGCATGCCCCCAAATAGCTAGGTCTGAAATCTCACCCTACCGTAACACAAAACCTATAGGAGTCCATCATATATATGGTCAAACTTCCCCTTTCGCTTCCCGACAAAGGTGGACCGTGTGCCGACCCACAAATGTGTGCTTATGGCGCGAGATGGGTGAGACCACATACGAACCACCTGCGGGTGGCCCTACTATATGTATGAAAAGGGTGTGGTGTGATATTTAACTACCATTCACAACTTTGATGTGGCACGTGTGCCTCGCAAATTAACCGTACTTCCCCGACCCCACGGAGGTTGCAGGTAGTGCGAAGTAGCCCCCCACCCCCCCCCCCCCCACACACACACACATGTTGGGGGGAGGGCATCTCACCAAGACATACTGTAACACGGACCAAGCAGAATCCAACTTGGTCGTACAACCTCTCCCGCTCGTTGTTGGTCAAAGTGATGGGCGTCCACACGGCCCTGCAAAATGGGCTAGCTTGTCGCCGATAACCTCGCGAGGGAGTACTGTATGAAGACAAACCCACTATATGCATGTGGCCCAAGTATGTATATGGAAGTGGTGTGTGTGGTGTTTGAATACCCAATACACAAATTTGATGCGGCACCATGCTTTGGAACCGTAAAATCCCCACACTGAGCGAGGGTTCACGACGCGTAGCATGCGCTCAAACTTAATTAGGCTTGGAATGATCGACCTACTATACGGTAACTCGAAGCAAAGAAGAAGAATCCACCCTAGTAACCATTCTCGTCGTTGGTCGAAATGATGGACGTCCACGCGGGCCCATGAATATATATAGGCTTGCCGCCCATAACCAACCGAGTGAGAGTGTGTCCAAAGACAACCATTGCATGCGTGTGTCCCGAACATATTTATGGAGGTGTGTGATGCATGCATATGTGTTGAATACATGTCCCAATGCACAACATTGATGTGGTGCATGCGTTGAAAATCGCAGAGGTCCCCACACAGAGCAAGAGATTCATGACGTACGTGTCTTGTGCTCGCCCCCTCCCCCCCCCCCCTTTGATCCAGCGGGATGGATTCATGTGTACACATGCGCTATTATATGGTAATATCACATCATGATCTATATCGTGAGACAAACAAAAATTAAGCCCCCTCTAAGTCAAATTAATTAACCTCTCTCGCTGTCTGTGAAAGTGATGGACCAAGTGGGCCGCAGATGAAGCATCGCCGATAACCGCGTGGAGTGAGTACCATAGGACAACAACCATCGCTTGCATGTGTGCTAGAACATATATATGGAAGGTGTGTGGTTGTGATGATTTGAATACCTAATGCACAACTTTGATGTGGCATTTGCCTCAAAAACCGCAAAGTCCCCACACAGAGTGAGGTTCATGTGACACCTAGTATATATATATGCTGGTCAAACCCCCCAGCCCCCCCCTCGACACGTACTATACACCTAGTAACACAGCCCTAAAAGAATTAATCCTCCTTGTTCGTCAAACGTACCTCTCTCTCGTTGGGTCAAAGTGATGGACGACGAACTCGTGGGCCCATAGAAAGCGAAGCATACGTCGCACGCGAGTGAGCATCCTATATAGGACTACGTACCACCGTCTGCATGTGGCCCAAAGAGGTGTTTGTGTGATGTTTGAATATGCAATGCACAACTTTGATGTGGCACCACATATATAGGAAACCAAAAAGTCCCCACAGAGAGCGAGGTTCATGATGCGTGGTATGTGCTATATATATGTATGCCCTCATTCGACGCGTGGTATATATGTACTTCTACTGTATAGCACAAACCAAAAAAGAATCATTCCTTGATGGTCAAATTAACCTCTCTCTTGTTGGGTCAAAGTGATGGAGGACAACCTTGCATGCCCACAGATGGAAGCGCCACACGCGAGTGAGTTCCTATAGGGAAACCACCGCCTGCATGGTATTGCGTGATGTTTGAATGCCAATGTACAACTTTGATGTGGCACCTGCCTCGAGAACCGGAAAGTCCCCACATGGAGCGAGGTTATGACGTATGCATATATATAGAGTATTCATGTTGCCCCATCTTTGACATGTACATACTCCTACCGTGCATATACGTAACACAAACCAAAAAAGAACCATCCTTGTTGGTCAAATTAACCTCTCTCTCGTTGCACGTTCAACTGATCGACGATGACCTCGCGGGCCCACAGAAAGAGTCACACACGAGTGAGTGTCATAGGACAAAATGACAGCGTGCATGTGCCTGTGTGTTATGTGATGTTTGAATACCCAATGCACAACTTTGACGTGGCATGTACATGCTTCGCAAACCGGAAACGCACTACACCACGATGCGTAGCCCCCTCACTTCAAGTCGGTGGGAGGGACTCATGTGTACGCACTTGCCCGAACTTTGATATGGAATCTCACCATGATCCCCACCACACACATGCCAAGATGAATCCACCATTTGGTCAAATGCCTCTTGTTGTCGGTGGAAACTGAAAACCTTTGCAGGCTAACGAATGGGCACGTCGCTGATAACCGCACGAGGGAGAGTGTCCGAGAGGACCACCAATGCATGCATGTGGCCCGAACAAGTATGTATGAAAGGGCTGTGTAATGCTTTAAATAACCAATTCACGACTTTGATGTGGCATATATGACTCACAAAATGATCAATAATCCCACACGGAGGCTCACGACTCATAGTGTACTGCCGGACCCCCACCCCCACCGCACACACACACAGACACACACATCCCGCACCACCACAGCCACTCTGAGGCATGTCAAACTTTTTCTGCAGTGAACATGTGACCAAAGGAGTATCATGTTAAAATTATAAAAAAACAAACATCATTCGACCGTTTTTATACATTGATTGATTTCCTAGGGATTTAACATGCAAAAATAAAATTTGAGCTACATGTGCACCAAAATGGATTGCAAAATCATATGTGTGTCCCTGGGTGCATGTTTCCCCATGCAAGAGATTTCAAAACATTGAGAATATAGATTTTTAAAATTTAGTAAATCCAAAACTTAGTTGAAATTCATGAAACTTATCGTGGTGTCATATATGGACACCAGTAGACTATGATATTGTATTTTTCGTCAAATTTGAGACATGTTTTGATATAATCTTCTTACAAACGGGAGATTGTTAATAACTGGCAACCAATATCTCATATGGATTATTTATTTGGACCGTGTGCGTTAGACCGTGCCATCCTTCATTTAAGCAGTAAAGCGGCAGAATGAATCATCAAAAAACAAAAAAAATATGTGCTGTCACACGCCCCGTGTGCCGTGCGAGCAGGCGTGAGTTGACGGGACACATGCGAGCAGTCCGCCGCGCAGGCAGACCGGGAGGTGTGCGTGCAGGTGTGTGAATTGACGGGAGGCGTTTTCGCTACGCAGTGTCACCGGGAGGCGTGCGAGTAGCTATGTTAAATGATGGTAGGAATGCCAGAAGTCCGCCGCGCAGACTCACCGGGAGGCGAGACAGCCTTTGACCGCCGCCCGCCTCACTCCCACTGGTCCATATTAATTGCGCGCCCGAGCCGCCGGCCATAATAGGCGGTCGCACCCCCGGTCCACAGTGGTCACCATCGTCTGGACTCTGGAGTGTATGAGGATGCCGCCGAAGCGCACCATCGGAGGGAGTGGCGACGTCGGGGCTGGTGAAGCACCCGCGCAACGCGTGAAGCTGGGCACAGAGGTTGCCGTCGCTGCCAACAAGGTCTCGCGCGGGAAGCAGCACGACCTTGACTTTGTCGGCGCCGTCGTGCCCCCCCAGCCGGAGCCAGAGGTCAACAGCAACTCCGACAACGACTGCGACTCCGACGGAAAATCGGTTAGTCATCTATATACCCATTTGTGCGGCAAACATATCATGTTGGTTTCTACTGGTTCACTCCCCCCCCCCCCCCCCCTCTCTAATTTTTTTGGAATAAAAATCCTATGGTTATGTTCTCTCAGTCCATGAAATTGGAGTAATTAAGATCCGTTAGATGCACGTAGTGTATTGATTGTTTGAATGTTATCCGTATAGGGTTAGTGATTAATTGTTTGTTCTGTACAAATGATTTTTGCTAATAAGCCGACTAGGGTTAGCGTGCGTGCTAATAATTCGAGGCCAGATCTTGAGAATTGATTTTGAATGTCCTACATATATGTTTGTGCCTTTTTTTCTTCCAGATCTTGAGAAATGATTTTGAATGTCCTACATGTATGTTTCTGCCATTTTTTTCTTTTAGATTGGTATGTACACAGATGAGGCTCCGGCCAGTGCCGCCGTCGGATGTAGATCTTGGACCCGGCTGCGCGGCCAGAAGCGGCCACACCCCCCTGGACCTGAGGAACCAGTAGAATCTTCGGTGGACCGCATCAGCGATCTCCTGGACGGCATCCTTGGGGAGATCATCTCCATTCTCCCCACCAAGGATGGCTGCCGCACACAAGTCCTCGCATCTCGGTGGCGCACTCTGTGGTGCACCGCGCCTCTTAATCTCGACTGTCATCAGCTATCTGTCGATGATGATTCTGAACTCCCCGGAGCCATCATCTCCTCCCACCAGGGCTCCGTTCAACGCATCTGCATCCCGGCATGCTACCTGCTAGACATACCCTGCACGGTGGCCGTCTGGCTGACATCCCATCAATTTGATAAACTCCAGCAGCTTGAGTTCTACCATTACTACAGTGATAGGTTACCACCAAGAGCTGCATCTGTGCCCTCACCACCGATGCCCATCTCATGGTTTTCCTCCTCTCTCCACACCGCCACCTTGACTCGATGCCATCTAGCAGACAATCTGGTATAAATGCTTCGACTCCCACTGCTGAAAAAACTTGCGCTTGTGTTGGTTCATCTGTCGGAGGCCTCACTACACAGCATCATCCACTCCAGTTGCCCTACCCTGGAGCCTTTGGTGCTTGTTTTTGGAAATGGAATCCATATCCCTTGTCTCAAAATAAAGTCGCCTCACCTTGTAAGCATTGGAATTCGTTTTGAAGGACAGGAGCTCATCATCGATGATGCCCCTTCACTTCAAAGGTTGCTCCTTGATTGTTGTTATAAACCTTCGCAAATAACTGTGGTCTCTGCGCCTAAACTGGAGACCTTGGGTGCAATTCGTGATCCGTTTAAATGGTACGAGATGGTGTTTGCCTCCACACCTATTGAGGTACTATATATTATTCATGTACACTTTTGTAATTTGCATTTTTCGTTTGTGCGCATAAGTTAAGTATCATCTTGGAGTACACTTTCAGTACTAATATTATGTTCTATGCTCAATGAAGAGCTTGTCCATCCTATCAGTGGTGGTGGATTCTGTCAAGACCTTATATATCAGTATGTGGTGTTTTGATCTCAACATCAATATTGCCTTGCTGCAATGCTTTCCATGTCTGGAGAATTTGTATATAAAGGTGACGATTTCACGCACATTGAAAGCCCATATATAATGTACTATAATTAATCGTTCAGCTATCGCTCTTTCAACATAATCTTTTTTAGACATTAACTGTTTTCAATCTTCATCTCAATTTAGGCACTAACACATGGAGAAAAAGGTATAACCAATCGATGGTTCAAGAAGCACCGGAATTTTCTCATATCTCATGACATTCATTTGAAGACAGTAATGCTGGAAGGATATGTATCCAACAGTGCAAACACTAGCTTTGTCACATTCTTTATGTTGAATGCGAGGGCACTATTGTTCGTGAGAATTAAGTTTTTCAACAAGAAATTTCTCATGGAACTGTATGTGGAATAGCATAAAAACAAGTTTCAGGTGGACCTAAGGGCTTCTGATCGTGCTCAGCTTATATTTACAACAACTTATCGTCATCATGGACCAGTAGATCTTTTGTACCGGGATCTTGATTTTATGGATCGGACCGATCCATTTGATTGTGACTGCCAAAAACTTTGGTTGACTTAGATGTTATTGCCCTGTTCAATCCGGGATTCTGGTTTATGTGTAAATCTGATGAACAATTAATCCTCGTGCTTTTGTACCTTTTGTAAGCTGGAGTTAGACATTGTTGCCTTTTTCAACTAGGGTTTGACCCATATTTTCTTTCATACTAGGCGTCTGTGTTCATATAGGTACTACCTCTGTCGTGGTTTATTCTTTATTGGCCCCCTTCGTATTTTGTAGTACCAAACTTTGACCTTAGATTTAACTAAGAATATATTAATGCATGTCATCGAAAATAATATTGTTGGACGGCTATTCCTGGCTATGTTCATCTACTATATACAATAATTATGCATGTGCTTGCTCGCCGTTTAGGCGGCCGCGACGCGCTCTACTCGCGTGCCTCCACGCGCTCTACTCGCCGTTTAGGCGCCCTCGGGTCACGTCCCTCTGCGCGCTCTGCTCACCGTTTAGGCGCTAAGTCTCGCTCGGGTCGCGTCCCTCCGCGCGCGCTCTGCTAGCGGTTGGGGCCAGCGCACGATCACGTTGGGGAAGCTTTAGTTATTTGATCTTAGATTATGTTAATTAATTATACCTCCAGAGCCGGAATCATCCGGCTCTGGAGGTATAATTAATTAACCTAAACTATGATCTCCGGCGCCCATTTCCGTCGCGCAACTCCATCCTGTCGTCGGTCGTTGGGGGTATGCCGGTATGTGTGGGTAACTAGCTAGCAAGTGGATCAGTAGCGAGTCGCCGCCGGCGGCCATTGCTGTGGTTATTTACAGCTAGCAGCTAGCTAGGGGATTGGGGATTTTACAATTCACCCCTGTGGAGCGCGAGAAGCCTTCGCTGGAGCGTGGGAAGCCTTCACTGGAGCGCAGGAAGACTTGAGCACACAACCCGACACAACCCGACAACCATATGCGGTGTCACGTGTTACCGCACACGTGTTAACATAAGGAAATGTATGTGTGTAACTTACTAATCATCGCACACGGGTACTCGCACACGCATCATGTGCGATACTCCTAGCCATCGCAAGCAACTAGTATGCATTTTTCAAAGTTTTTAGTACACAGAGAATCGCACACGAATTAACTCTAGTAACCGTCTGTGTTATATTTTCTCATCGCAAACAGTTCATCCGAGTGGGCTATTTGCTGCGTATCACACACATCTTGTTTACATGAATCATTTGTGTTTTTTTGGCTCATCGCAAACAGTTCATCTATGTGAACTGTATGCCGCATATCACACATCTTGTTAAGTTCAACCGTTTCTGTTGTGTTCCCTAATCGAAAACAGTTCGTCCGAGTGAACCGTATGCCGTATATCACATACACCTTGATCTGGCTAACCGTTTCGGTTGCATTCCCTAATAGCAAATAGTTAATCTGAGCGAACTGTATGCCGTATATTGCACACACCTTGATATGTCTGCCCATTTCCGTTGTTCTGTCTCATCGCAAACAGTTCATATGGATCAACCGTATGCCCTGCATCACACACGCAACTAAAATCTAAATTGTGTTTAATATCTCTGCTATCGCAAATGTTTTGCATCATTTTTTATGGTTTTTTTACATCACCGTTTGCGATTAATGCATCGCACACAGTTTCGTCAAAGGGTCTCTGATTGTAGTGTCGCGTTAGCAGCATCCTGCAGTAGTGCTAGCATCAACTACAAGATGTAATCAACACTACTAGTCACCCACAGGTACCAATCTGAGGTTTTGATACAAAGATTGAACACAAGAGATGAACTAGGGCTTGAGATGAGATGGTGTTGTTGAAGATGTTGATGAAGATTTGCCTCCCAAAGATGAGAGGGTTGTTGGTGATGACGATGGCTTTGATTTCCCCCTCCGGGAGGGAAGTTCCCCCAGTGGAATCGCTCCGCTGGAGGGCAAAAGTGTTCCTGCCCAAGTTCCGCCTTGAGACGGTGGCGCTCTGTCCCGAAAGTCCTCTCATTATTTTTTCTAGGTCAAAAGACCTTATATAACAGAAGATGGGCACCCGAGGTGGGCCAAGGTGCCCACTACCCACCAGGGCGCGCCTGGGGGGCCTGGTGTGCCCTGGTGTCTTGTGGCCACCTGGCAGCCCCCCTCTGGTAGTTCTTTTCTCCAATATTTATTATATATTCCAAAATATTTCTCCGTAAAATTTCAGCTCATTTGGAGATGTGCAGAATAGGTATCTCTGACATAGCTTTTTCAGGTCCAGAATTCCAGCTGCCGGTATTCTCCCTCTTTGTGTAAACCTTGCATATTATGAGAGAAAAAGCATTAGGATTACTCCACACAGTGTTATAATGCATAAAACACTATACATAACAGTAGGAAAACATGACGCAAAATGGACGTATCAGTCGACACGCTCGAGGTACATCTGGAGCGCGATCTCGAGCTCCAAGTTGGCTATTTCATCGGAATCACCAGCTCAAGGATGCGACGGCCAAGTTCCTATACTACGCCTAGGTGGACACCTGGGCCAAGGAGGCGGTCGAGCCTAGCGACCAGGGCGTTGGCATTGAGCGGGCCACGGACAATGCGTCGGCGTGACCCATGCGAACGGCGCGGCGGGCGTCTGGTGCTAGTACGGCACAGATGGCCTCTGCCCACTCCTGGTGAGGAATGGGGGTACTAACAGGCCGTGTACCTAGCTGCGATGCCCTGTCGACAGCAGGCAAGCACCGATGGATCCGCTCTTGTCGTGCAGCGCGCCGCGCCTCTTGCTCTGCGGCGCTCCAACGATCTCGCTGTGCGGCGGGCCGCAGCCTATCGACGCGGACGCACGTAGCTTGCTCTGCGGCGCACCATCAATCATGTTGTGCGGCGAGCTACAGCCTCTCGGCACTGACATGCCTATCTTGATCCGCGGCGCTGAAGCATCGTGCGCCAAGGGTCTGCTCAACCCTGGCGATGATGCGCAGCACGACGTCATCCATCGCGTTGCCGGGGAGCGCCTCAGCCTCGACGGGCCATCGCGCATTCTCGTTTTCCTCGTCGAGGAGGTTGATGGCAGAGGCGGCGCTTCGGTGGGTTGGCATGCTTGGAAAAGGTGGATGTGCTACAGGCTGCGCTTGTTGCCTCGGTGTGTCGCGCGCCGCCTAGGTTTATGCGCAATATCGTTGGGTGGCGGCGGGAAACCAACAAGGAAATAGCGGCAAACGGTGGCATGTTCATAAAAGGCCATCAATTAATGGAAACTTAGCATAGAAGGAATAGCGAGCTAGCACGACGCATGTGGGCACATTGCTCACCCAAGGCTATGTAATTGGATGTTTAATTTGGTTATGCAATCATGTCCTTAGTAGTATATATGTTGTTATTCTGTATGCAATCACATCGCACACGGACCATAATAGAGAAACCATCGGTGATGAATTCATCAGTCGCTGACAATTCTATATCAGGACGCATTTGCCCACAACACACATGACTTATTAGCAGCAATCATCTGTGTTATTATCGGTCTTCGCACACAATTCTAATTACAGACCTCTTTGTCGCGTACCACACACATCTTGTTAAGTTGAACCATTTTTGTTTTCTTGGCTCAACGCAAACAGTTCATCCGAGTGAACTGTATGCCGTATATCGCACACACCTTTGATCTGGCTGACCGTTTCTGTTGTGTTAATTACTTAATCACAAATAGTTCATCCGAGTGAACTGTATGTCGTATATCGCACACACCTTCATCTGGTTGACCGTTTATGTTGTTATACTCATCGCAAACAGTTCACGCAAGTGAACTGTGTGCCACGTATCACACACGCAACTATAATCTGAAACGTGTTTGATGTCTCTACCATCGCAAATGTTTCATATCATTTTTTTATGGTTTTCTTACACCATCGTTTGCGATTAATGCATCTCACACAGTTTGGTTGAAGGGTCTCTGATTGTACTGTCGCGTTTGGACCATCCTGCGGTAGTGATATCAGTGATTCACATATCAGACCCAATATTTACTTCACAACTTAAGACAAAGTTGTGAGAAGGTTTACAAATAAAGAAAAAATGATTGATCAGGTCCCTAAGCATGCCTTCATTTCTTGGCCACGCTGGACATGTTGGTAGCCACTTTCACGCGGCTTGTTGATGCCCGCCAAGACATGTAGCAGTTGGATGCATGCACCATCCCATCATTTTGTGCAGTTCCACTAAAATGGAGCTGAGCATCCTTGTCGACAAGGACATTGAATAAGTGTGATTGCAATAATAGTGGCACTGTTGGTGAAACATGGAAAGTACGTTGGCCGAGCTACAGTGCGTTTTAGGCAAAGAACTATAGAAGATCCACATGCAGCGATGAGGGAAGACGGGCGGTGGAGCAAGGCTAGTTCTAGAGGAAGTTGTACCTGAGGGTCGTCGGGATGTAACCAGGAGGGTGGCGGCGGGCGAGATCTGCCCATACTGCGGCAGCGAGCAAGGGGCAAAGGCACTACCGCGCTGGAGCTTGCTTAGAGAGAACGGCGGGTACCGCAGATCGAGATGCACGGGCAGTGGGTTTCCTGCGTCGACGCCGGTGACCGGAGCAACTTTGCACATCCTCCCTTTCCGCTGGCGGACTGGATCCGGCCGGATCAGGGACCAGCGGTGAGAGAGAGAGAGTGGCCACCGCCATCTTGTGTGAGAGAGTAGAAGAGACCGACCCCAACATGCAAGCATTGAGGATCCTGCCTATATTATATAGTATAGTATAGTGGAGCAATTTTCTTTTTTCTCTCGATAACAATAGGTTTATATTTTGTACGTGCGCCATTGAGGAATAAAACCTTTTTTAAAATAACGCGCCAACGTGTCAAGTTGCACTTTGTTTGTTCACGCGTGGTACACGATCCTCCATCAAGTGGACTGCTACTTCTTGAGCTTGCGTTGGTTTTTCTCTTGAAGAGGAAAGGGTGATGCAGCAAAGTAGAGATAAGTATTGCCCTGAGTTAAGAACAAAGGTATCAAATCCAGTAGGAGATACAAGCAAGTCCCCAATCTATGCACCTGCACAAACAATCAAACACTTGCACCCAACGCGATAAAGGGGTTGTCAATCCCTTCATGGTCACTTGCAAGGATGAGATCTAATAGAGATAGATATAAAAGGTTACTAAAACATAAAACAAAATAAAAGTAAATAAATTGCAGCAAGGTATTTTTGGGTTTTTCGGTTTATAGATCTGAAAACATATGATGGAAAATAGACCCGGGGGGCATAGGTTTCACTAGAGGCTTCTCTCTTGAAGGCAAATAATACGGTGGGTGAACAAATTACTGTCGAGCAATTGACAGAAAAGCGCAAAGTTATGACGATATCAAAGGCAATGATTATGCATATAGGCATCACGTCCGTGTCAAGTAGACCAAAACGATTTTGCATCTACTACTATTACTCCACACATCGACCGCTATCCAGCATGCATCTAGAGTATTAAGTTCATAAAGAATAGAGTAACGCCTTAAGTAAGATGACATGATGTAGAGGGATAAACTCAAGCAATATGATGAAAACCCCATCATTTTACCCTTGATGGCAATAATACAAATACGTGCCTCACTACCCCTACTTTGTCACTGGGTGAGGACACCGCAAGATTGAACCCAAAACTAAGCACCTCTCCCATTGCAAGAAGAACCAATCTAGTTGGCCAAACCAAACCGATAATTCGAAGAGAAATACAAAGATATCAAATCATGCAGATAAGAATTCAGAGAAGATTCAAATAATATTCATAGATAATCTGATCATAAATCCACAATTCATCGGATCTCGACAAACACACCACAAAAGAATATTACATCGCATAGATCTCCTAGAACATCAAGGAGAACATGGTATTGAGAATCAAAGAGAGAGAAGAAGCCATCTAGCTACTAGCTATGGACCCGTAGGTCTGAGGTAAACTACTCACGCTTCATCAGAAGGGCAATAGAGTTGGTGTAGAAGCCCTCCGTGATCGAATCCCCCTCCGGCAGGATGCCGGAAAAGGCCCCAAGATGGGATCTCACGGGTACAGAAGGTTACGGCGGCGGAAAAGTATTTTGGTGGACGCTTCTGGTCGTTTGGGAATATTTCTGAATTTATAGGCCAAAGATTAGGGTTGGAGGACTCCCGTGGGGCCCACAAGCCAGGGGGCGCCCCCCTAGGGCGCGCCCTAAGGGCTTGTGGAGCCCTCGGGACTCTTCTGACTTCCTCTCCAAGTCCTACGTGTGTCTTCTGGTCCAAGAAAAATCATCGTAAAGTTTTATTCCGTTTGGTATTCCTTTTCTGTAAAACTCAAAAACAAGGAAAAAACAGAAACTGGCACTGGGCTCTAGGTTAATAAGTTAGTCCCAAAAATAATATAAAATAGCATATTAATGCATATAAAACATCCAAAACAGATAATATAATAGCATGGAACAATCAAAAATTATAGATATGTTGGAGACATATCATGGACAACCACTACACGTGTCAAATTACCATGTGGGCTGCCTTTTCATACAGAAATGAGCTCCACTGTGTACCCACGCGAGTGTGGTTGGGAAAGAGACGGGAGTACGTGCATCGTGCGTGCACCTCTTCTCTTCGTGCACATACCCCACCTACGTGGGTGTGTGTGATAGAGATACAAACCTAGAGAGAGATGGTGTGTGCATTCGTGAGTGTTTTTTTGGGGGGTGATTTCATGAGTGTATCTGTGGAAATATGTATCTCAAAAAAAATGTGACACATGCAATGTGTGTGGAATAGAGGCCTAGCTATATCATATATAGAGGGGCGATCCACAATAAGAGAGGGAGGGATCGTCGGTGTGAGCTATCGATAGAATCGAATAGAGGATCAAGTGTGTGGGTGCGAGATCGATGAAGAGAGCCAGCAAAATTGTGTGTGCGCACGTCAAAGATATAGGGTGACTGGCCTACTAGAATGTCAGAGAGGAGAGGGCAAGTTTGTGTGTGGCAGGGAGACATGACTAGAGCGCTCGATCTAGCGGTGTGTGTGGGGTGGGGGTGCAGAGACCTAACTAGAGAGGTAGATCGACTCGTATATGCGTGGAGAAGGAGAGACCTAAGTATGTCTTGAGGGAGATCAATGACATCCATACACAAGTGTAGGACGGGAAATAGGTTGCGAGAGAGAGAGAGAGAGGGAGAGAGAGAGAGAGAGGTAGAGAGCCGGAGGGGTGGTGGTGGAGTTGCTTCTCGGAGATGGTGGGAGAGGCCTACTAGACAAATGGAGGGTACAACTGCAATATCAAGAAGAGAGGGGATGTGTTTTCTGTGTGTGCGTGTGCGTGTGCGTGATAGACGCGTCAGGAGGCATGCATGGATGATGAAGGTGGAACCATATGTGTTTGCTAAGGAGACCTAACTAGATCAGTAGATCAATTGTTGTGTGTCGGTGGAAGGGAGAGACATAACTAATATAATGAGGTAGATCGATCGACGCGTGGGGAAAACGAGTTATAGATGACCTAGCTAGCTATATGTATAGAAGGAGATCAGTCGGTGTACATCCATTTGTTAGAGGCAAATAAGGCCCAAAGAGACGGACAGAGAGAGAGAGGGATGGAGCTAGGAGGTGGTGCGAGAGGCCTACTAGACAGGGGGGAGGAGTGTGCGATTGGGAGATCGATGAAAAGAGGGGCGGGAGTTTACATGTGTGTGGGGCCGTATGAGAGACATGGGGCATGGACGGGGAAAGGAGGAGATGGAAAGTGTGTGTGTGTGTGTATGTGGTAGGCAGACCTGGCTAGAGAGGTTTATCAATCGGTGTGTGTCGGAAAGGAGTTGTGGAGACCGTGGGAGAACGACCTAAAGAAAATAAACGAATGTGCGCGATGGGATAGAATGCTGAGGGAGGGTGTCGTGGACTTAACACGGCAGATGCCCTAGCAAAAGGACTTAGGTGTGGAGCCATCGCAACTAGGTTAGCTTGAAGGGGTTGAACGGGACAAAGGACACAGAAAGTTTACCCAGGTTCGGCCCTCTCAATGAGGTAAAAGCCTACGTCCTGCTTTCAGTTGTATTGCTGGAGTTTCGATTACCAGGGAGCGAATACGCTTGACCTAGCTCTCGATTGATTGTTTTTCTGAGTTAAGCCGCCGCCGGGTCACTCCTTTATATACACAGGTTGATGCCCGGCGGCTTACAGAGTCCCGGTCGGCTCATACATAATGTGTCCGGCTCGGTATCTAACTAAGCTTGCCTTACAATACAAGTTAAACATACGGCGGCTCACACCAGTGGGCCTCAAGCCGTCCCCGGGTCTTGGGCCTTCAATGAGCTTGCTCTATGAACCGCCATCTTCATATCTTCTTGGACCTCTTCATCTTAAGCCGCCAGTGGCATGACCCGGCCCCTCCTAGGCGAGTCATACCCAGTAGTTATATCCCCAACATTAGGCCCCAGGTTGATTTGAACTTGTTCACATCAATCTTCAACACATGTCTTTAGCAGAATCCTCCATCGTCAACTTTCATGAATTTGTTATAGCCCGCCATGACACTAACTCATAGAACCGCGGTAACCCGCCATGACATCAGGCGCATTAATTACGCGTAAAACCAGAATATCTCAACAGATTCTTTTAATGAACCTCCAAAAATCGAGGCGCCCTTATAGCCACATAATCATTTTTTTTGCTTCCTCGATTCCCGCGCATGCCATCTATCCATTGTCTTATAAATAAGGACAGGGGGTCCTTCTTTTCATTTTTTACCTTGCCCCCTTGTCTTCATCTTCTTCCTCGCGGTGCCTCAGCAAGCCCGAGCTCTGCCGCCGCCGTCTCTGTCCAGCGTCCTCAACTCCGGCCGCTGCATCAACCTGATCGGATCAAAGCGCTGCGGCACACCTCCGCTGTTCATCAGCGTCAGTAAGTATTCTCCTTTCCCATAGCAGATCTGCATTAGGGTTTTCACCGTTCGTCGGTGTTCTTCACTGCTCCTTTATCTTCTTCTCTAGATCGTGTAGTTTGATCTGAATATGGTACCAAAGTTTTGCGGTAGCAGTTTAGCATCCCTTTTCAATCAAAGAAAATCCTCCCTCTGTACAAAAATCTCATCTGAGCATACGAGTCCTTCTACTGTCACCGCCTTAGGTTTAGAATTTATTTGCCTTTTCTGAACTGCTATAGATCCAAAACCATATCACCAATCTATGGAATCTGTTTGTCCATCACTTAGCAAATCCTTACTTATAGATCTGAAATATGGCAACTATTTGGGCGGCTTAACTGACAAACCGTAACTCGCCATGTACCATTAGTCCCCTTGTTAAGCCGCCAATATGTGTTCACAATTCGTATGATAGAGCACTGCCTTCCGGTTTAATCATGTCAACCTTTATAACACTTACTTTTCTATCATTGGCCGGCTTAACAACATAAACTTAAACCGGTAATATTTTCCTTTCAGGCCTTCATTCTCAAAATGACCAAAACTGTCACCTCATGCAACTGGGTTGCTTCCACTGTCATAGAAGAAATCCTTACTGAATTTGTAAACTAAGGCATTGATCCACTGGAGGGTCCCAGGAACCGAGACCACCCCTGAACCAAAAGAGGGTGAAGTTGTAGTTTTCACTGATCACATGCTCCGGGGGTTCACTCCACCTGGCTCAAAATTCTTTCGTGATGTGATGCACTTCTTTCAACTTCATCCGCAAGATATTGGGCCCAACTCTGTTTCAAACATCTGCAACTTCCAAGTTTTCTGCGAAGTATATCTTCAACAGGAACCCACTGTAGAGCTATTCAGGGAATTCTATTACTTGAACCGCCAGACTGAGTTCACAGATGGGCCCAGCCTAGAACTAGGCAGCATTTCAATCCAAAGGCGCAAAGAAGCTACTTTCCCTAGCGCTGCACTTCCCAGTCATCCCAAGGACTGGAACCAGACTTGGTTTTACTGCCAAGACACATCTCCAGAAGGTGAAAATCCTTTGCCGGGTTATCGTCCGAGCCGGCTTAGCAACAGGCACCCCCTCCCTGACCGGATCAACACAGCAGAACGAGCCAAATATATGCCCATTTTTGGAAAAATCAGAGCCTTAATGGCCAATGATTTAACTGGAGTTGACCTAGTTCGATGCTGGGTCGCATGGAGAATTTTACCTTTAAGCCGCCGGACCGGCTTAATGTGCGAGTACACTTGTGACATCAACGATCCACAATGCCACAGCCGAGTGCAATTGGATGATGACAGCCTCAACAAGATGGTCAAGACATTGTTGAGCGAAAGCTTGGCCACTTGCAGCAAGACGGGGCTGAACCCTTTTTGCACCCTCAACAAGCCGCCAGCTGTGAGTATTTGTGAACAGTTTTCATTAACTCATTATCTGTCAATCTGCTTTTTCATTCTTACTTGAATCTCTGTAGGCTGACTCCCCCTTCTGGAAGAAGAAGCTTCAAGATAAACCGGCCAAGAAGACCAGGACCAAAATCTTGGCTAAGAAACCTGCCAAGAAGAAATCAGAAGTAGTTGATCCGTTTACTCTTGATGAAGAGTCGGAGGTAGAGCTTGATTCTCTTGGCTCCTTTTTTGTTCATCTTATTGACATTGATCACTATCAGGATGATGCGGAAGGCAGCCACGCAGATGGTGAAGAGGTAACTATCCTTTCCTCCGACTCAGAACCTCTGCCAAGACAGAAAATTCGTCAAGCAAGCCGGAAAGTAAGGTTTTCTCACCCTTTAGCTTACTTGGATCCCAACTTTATTTTGAAGAAGCAGCAACATGAAGCTCGCCGCACAACCCAGAACAGTGGTGGTGGGATTCTTTCTTCCGACTTACCAAACACGCCGGCTCCTCACAAGCGTCGTCCAGAGGTTTCACATATCTCCGACTTAGCTTACCCCAAGGCGGGTCTTTTTCGCCAACCTCTTAACCCATCTGATTCAAACTATCAGGGGACCTCTCATTCTTCCTCTGGCGACTCAACTAGGACTCAAATTCCCTTGTTCAAAACTGTTCCTGGGTAAGAAAAACTTAAGCCTGTTTGTCTTAATACCTTATTCCATTGATACACTAATCTCATCATGAGTTGTTATTGTCAGTGCCATGGCCAAGCCCAGCAAAAAGCTTAAAGTTAACAAGCCGGCTGAAGACCCCAAGGCTACTGACCCGGAGAAACAGACCGTGTCTGAATCCATGCCTCGAACTTCAGAAACGGCTATGGATGACCCGCCACCAGAAGAGCCCCTTGTTACTATGGACACCATGAATGTTGATGAAGAAATTGCTAAACCGCCCAGCCCCGCTCAGCCGACTCAAGACACTGAAGATGTCATAGTCACTGGGACGGCTTATGCAGCACCAGGTAATTCCACCGTCTTACCCAAGCACAACACCAAGGAAGAATTTTCTGCTGTTAAGGGCAAGTGGAAAATGGACTTGGAAGGCTATGCCCAGTTCAATGCTCAGGAGATTTATTCAGGCTATCTAAACCGCCTTCACACCAGCCGTGACTTTGAAGCCGGCCTGGTCAACCTTATGAAGGAACGTTTTGAGGTAACCACTATCATCTTCTCCATATATCTCTGCCAGCCGCCAAGTCTACTGGATATGATAGAATTGAATATACTGTAGACTTCCAATAACCTCTTTAATCTTTCATTACTGTCAAAGCGTCTTGGGAGTTGCAGAATCAAAACAAGTAGCCCTCAAGGGCCAGCTTAAGCTGCATAGCTAAAACCGGGACTTCAAATTGTAGTTCTTAACTTCGCATATGTAGCCCCCAAGGGCCGGCTTAAACTGACAAGTTAAGCCAGGACTTCAAATTGTAGTACTCAGTTTCGCATGTAGCCCCCAAGGGCCGGCTTATTCAGCATCGATAAGCCGGGACTTATCACCATAATTGTGAATAAAATCCAAGTATGTAGCCCCCATGAGTCGGCTATAGTTATAACAGTGTAGCCGGGTCATCACATAATTGTCTTCAAGAAAAGAGCAATGTGCATTAGCCCCCAAGTGCCAAGTAAAATACTTGTATTATGCTTGGGACTTATAAGATGATCATCAAAATGTCATACTGCCTGCCTTTTTATGTGACAGGCTGAATTGAACATGAAGGAATCTCAAGTCAGTGACCTGAGGCAAAACATTCAGACCCAGCAATCTGAGACTTCCAAGGCCAAATCAGAACTGAAGACCGCTTTGGAAAACATTGAACAACTGAGAAAAGACTTCGGTGTTGAGAGAAACGGTTGGGAAACCGAAAAGGCAGCTCTACAAAAAAGAGCAGAAGATGCTGAGGCTGCCCTTAAGCTGGTTACTGACGAATTATCCGGCTTAAAACATCAAATCAACAACATGACAGCCGCCATCTTTGGTAAGCGATAATATTATTTCAATCTTTCATCATCCATGCCCTGAACAATCATTCAGCCGGCTTATCAATCGCTTTGGCAATGCAGGCTCCAGAATCTCCCACTTTGGCTCAGACATGCGCATGAAGCTAAAAGCTGCCTACACTCTTATAGAGCAATTATACACTGGCACTTAACGAGCTATCTCTGCCTCCACCCATAAGAAGCAACCGCCTTCCCTTCTCAAGGAAATGTTGGAGAAGCTATCTATGCTGCCACAAAGAATTGAAGAATTGAAACGATCAGCCGCCAGAGCCGGTGCCATCACGGCTTTGAGCCGGGCAAAGGCATGGCAAGCAGAGCTTGACCCGGCAGAACTAGCCACCGGCTGCCCGAGTTTAAAAGAAGATGGGTCTCCCTTCAGTGCCGAGGACTTCACAAAAATAGTAAGGGAGATGCGTCCCTTTGCAAGCAAATTGGCCCAAGAGACTGATCTCTCCAAATATCATCCGGTTTATGATGCTGAAAATGCCAAAGTGAAGGCGCCGGTGTATGAGGTTGTGGACCTTATCCCGCCAACGCATAAGCACACCTTCGCTCCTGACATTGACCCGTCAACTCTTATAGATGATGAAGTTGTTTTCAAAGCTTTGACTGGGATTGATTGGCCATCGCCTAACTTCCAGATGACAGAGGAGGAAGAAGAATCGGCGCAGGATGACCCGGAAGCCTCAACCCGCCAAGAGCAAACCAACTGATGCAAGAGCCGGTTTACCATCCACATCATTAGATGCTGTGTGCATAAAAAACACTCCATTCTTTTGGGCCGTCCAGTGCCTTGTAATAGGTAGTTGAAAACGATGATCTGCCATGCCATCGTGCGTGTTTATGTATAATGCTTTTAAGCCACCGATCCGATGTTGAAGATCTGCCACTTATGCTCATAATATCGGCAATCATGCAGATCATGTTTATCCCATTGCCTGCACACAAACAGATAACATGTGCCCTGGTGGTTTACCCCAGGCGGGTCATAACACCCCACAGAAAATCCACTGGTGATTGTATCGTCCATAACCAGGGCGGGATTATACAAACCTCATATACTCATAACAAGTAAATATCATACATGTGACATTTGTTCATACGGCTGGCTCACCACGCCATACGCAGTAAGGGTAATAGCCCAGCACCCTGTTCCATTTATTCATACTGCCGGCTTACAACGCCGTACGCAGCAAGGGTAACATCCCAAGGGCTTAGAGCGCAGAACTCCAAGCGTATAATCAAAACACACTGGCGACTTATCGTCCAAAGCCAGGCCGGGTTATCAAAACTTCAGATATACTCAAACATGAGTGATAAGGATCAAGGCTACATGGCCTAAATCAATTTTAAACCATATATCAACAAGATGAACCCAAAAAAGTTCAAAGCAAAGATAAATCAAATAAAACAAGGCCTTCATAGGCTGCCAAGCCTCAATATCAAGTGCTTTTCAAGGGCCGCACAGCCACTGAGTTAATCCTTCATTCAAACATGTAAACTGGGCCTCACATGACCAATCGCCGTTTTAACTTTGACAAGTTCAGGGTCTTTTTAAGATTGACTGTCAAGAGTATGGCGAGTCATTCCAGGATTACCTGGTCGGAGTGGCAGGTATACAAAGGCAGGATAACCTGGATTTTTGGTGAATACACCTGGCGTCCAAGCCTATTACACGGGACAACAAAGCCCTGTTTCATTAAACAAGAAGCCCCTAAGTAATCTTTCAACCCAGGCGTATAAGCCGGAGCAATAGGGTAGTCACAGCTATGCTCAATGAGCAGGAAGCCCCCATGTTATTTGTAACAAGGCATGCAAGCCGGATCAAGAGGGTAATCACAGCTATGCTCAGTGAGCAGGAAGCCCCCAAGTGATCTTATGAATTGACAATAAAGACTCAGATTCTCAGAAATGAAACGACAGAGGCCCTGAATTATCAGGGATGCCGGCTTTATTATACTAATCATAATATATACATTGGTAGAAATATGTACATCACAAGAGCTGGTGGCTCAGGTGTAATAGTGCCGAAGATGAGCAATGTTCCACGGCCGGCGGGTCTCCTCCTCCGACGTGTGTGAGTCCTTGTGGTCTCGAACATCGATAAGGTAGTATGACCCGTTGTTCAGATTTTTGCTGACCACAAAGGGCCCTTCCCAAGGTGGGGATAACTTGTGCATATCAGTTTGATCCTGGATGAGCCGGAGCACCAAGTCACCTTCTTGAAAGGTCCGGGTTTTAACCCGGCGGCTATGATAGCGACTCAGGTCTTGCTGGTAGATCGCTGAACAAGCTGCCGCAAGGTCACATTCTTCATCCAGAAGGTCAAGAGCATCCTGACGTGCTTTTTCATTATCAGCTTCAACATAAGCCGCCACACGGGGCGAGTCGTGACGGATGTCACTAGGGAGAACCGCCTCTGCTCCGTAAACCATGAAGAAAGGCGTGTAACCCGTAGATCTGTTGGGGGTAGTATCGATACTCCATAGCACCGAAGGCAACTCCTCAACCCAACAACCCAGCGTCCTCTGCAAAGGGACCATAAGCCGGGGTTTTATTCCTCGCAAGATTTCTTGATTGGCTCTTTCAGCTTGACCATTGGACTGGGGGTGGGCCACAGATGACACGTCAAGACGAATATGCTCTTGTTGACAAAATTCTTTCATAGCACCCTTAGACAGATTGGTACCATTATCAGTGATGATACTATGAGGGTATCCAAAATGAAAGATCACCTTTTTGATGAATTGAACAGCCATCGCTGCATCACACTTGCTGACCGGCTCAGCCTCAACCCACTTTGTAAACTTGTCAATTGCCACCAGGAGGTGAGTCTTTTTATCTTTGGATCTTTTAAAAGGTCCAACCATGTCCAGCCCCCAGACTGCAAATGGCGAAGTAATTGGAATCATCCTCAATTCTTGAGCCGGCACGTGAGCTCGTCTTGAATTTTTTTGACAACCATCGCACTTACTAACCAAATCCTCTGCATCAGCATGAGCCGTCAGCCAATAGAACCCATGACGAAAAGCCTTAGCCACAAGAGACTTAGAGCCGGCATGATGGCCACAATCTCCTTCATGAATCTCTCGCAAAATCTCATGGCCCTCCTCAGGAGAAACACAACGCTGAAACACCCCTGTAACACTGCATCGGTGCAACTCACCATTGACAATAGTCATTGACTTAGATTGCCGGGTTATCTGCCTGGCCAAAGTTTCATCTTCAGGTAACTCGCCCCGGGTCATATAAGCCAAATATGGAACTGTCCAATCAAGAATAACATGGAGAGCCGCCACCAACTGTGCCTCCGGGTCAGGAATAGCAAGATCTTCCTCCGTAGGCAATTTAACTGAAGGATTATGCAAAATATCAAGGAAGATATTAGGTGGTACCGGCTTACGCTGGGACCCTAGCCGGCTTAACGCATCAGCAGCCTCATTTTTCCTGCGATCAACATGCTCCACTTGATAACCCTTGAAATGACCAGCAATAGCATCAACCTCTCGGCGATAAGCCGCCATGAGTGGGTCCTTGGAATCCCAAGTGCCTGAAACTTGCTGAGCCACCAAGTCTGAGTCGCCAAAACACCTCACCCGGCTTAGATTCATCTCTTTAGCCATCCGAAGACCATGAGCAAGGCTTCATACTCAGCTGCATTGTTAGTACAAGGGAACATCAACCTTAGAACATAACAAAATTTATCACCTCGTGGGGAGGTCAAAATAACTCAAGCGCCCGAGCTTTCCAACTGCCTGGATCCATCAAAATGAATAGTCCAATATGTGTTATCCGGCTTTTCTTCAGGCATCTGCAACTCTGTCCAGTCATTAATGAAATCCACAAGTGCTTGAGACTTGATAGCTGTCCGAGGCACATACTTCAAACCATGGGGTCCAAGCTCAATGGCCCACTTGGCTACCCGACCTGTGGCTTCTCTGTTTTGGATAATATCTCCCAAGGGAGCAGAACTGACCACAGTGATGGGATGACCAAGGAAATACTGCTTCAACTTACGACTAGCCATGAACACGCCATAAACTAGCTTCTGCCAATCTGGGTATCTCTGCTTGGATTCAATGAGTACCTCACTGACATAATAAACTGGCCGCTGAACCGGATATTCCTTGCCTAATTCCTTTCTTTCCACAACAATTGCCACACTAACGGCTCGGCTGTTAGCAGCTACATATAACAACAAGGGCTCTTTATCAATAGGAGCTGCAAGGATTGGTGGCTCAGCCAACTGCTTTTTCAATGCCTCAAATGCCTGATTAGCAGCATCACTCCAGACAAAATGATCTGTTTTCTCCATCATCTGATACAAAGGGATAGCCTTTTCGCCCAAACGGCTTATAAACCGGCTCAAAGCCGCAATACGACCTGCCAGACGCTGGACGTCATTAATACACACCGGTTTAGCCAAAGAAGTGATAGCCTTGATTTTCTCCGAGTTAGCTTCTATGCCTCTTTCAGAAACCAAAAAACCCAACAGCTTGCCTGCTGGCACAGCAAAGACACACTTGGCCGGGTTAAGCATCATCTTGTAGACCCGGAGATTGTCAAAGGTCTCTTTTAAATCATCTATCAAAGTCTCTTTCATCCTGGATTTCACAACAATATCATCCACATAAGCATGCACATTGCGTCCAATCTGGTCATGCAGGGAATTTTGAACACACCGCTGACAAGTCGCCTGGGCACTCTTGAGCCCAAAAGGCATAGACACATAGCAGAAGGCTCCAAAGGGAGTGATAAAAGCTGTCTTCTCCTGGTCCTTAACTGCCATTTTGATCTGATGATAACCAGAGTAAGCATCCAAAAAACTCAAACGCTCACAACCCGCCGTAGCATCAATGATCTGATCAATACGAGGGAGAGCAAAAGGGTCAGTCGGACAAGCCTTGTTAAGGTCTGTGTAATCCACACACATACGCCAAGTGCCATTCTTTTTAAGTACCAGCACTGGGTTAGCCAGCCACTCAGGATGAAAAACTTCAACAATAAACCCAGCCGCTAAGAACCGGGTCACTTCCTCACCAATGGCCTTGTGCCTCTCTTCATTAAAACGACGAAGGAATTGTTTGATCGGTTTAAATTTTGGATCAACATTGAGAGTGTGCTTAGCGAGTTCCCTTGGTACACCTGGCATGTCTGAAGGTTTCCATGCAAAGATGTCCCGATTCTCACGGATGAACTCGATGAGCGCGCCTTCCTATTTCGGATCCATATTAGCATTGATACTGAACTGCTTGGATGAGTCGCCAAGAACAAAGTCAACCAGCTTGGTGTCATCTGCCGACTTAAACTTCAACAAGGGATCATGCTCTGTGGTTGGTTTTTTCAAAGATGTCATATCTGTTGGGTCAACATTATCTTTGTAGAATTTCAACTCCTCTGTCGCACAAACAAACTCAGCATAAGCAGCGTCGCCTTCTTCACATTCCAGGGCTATCTTTCTGTTACCATGCACCGTGATGGTGCCCTTATGACCCGGCATTTTGAGTTGCAGATAAACATAACAAGGCCGCGCCATAAACTTGGCATAAGCCGGCCGCCCAAACAAGGCGTGATAAGGGCTCTGAATCTTGACCACCTCGAAAGTTAACTTTTCAGCCCTGTAATCGTGATCATCACCAAAAGCTACCTCCAAAGTTATCTTACCCACTGGATACGCCGACTTAGCAGGCACCACCCCATGAAAGACAGTAGAAGATGGCTTAAGATCTTTGTCAGTTAAATTCATACGACGAAAAGTATCATAGTAAAGGATATTGATACTACTGCCTCCATCCATAAGTACTTTAGTAAACTTGTACCCTCCAACCTAAGGCGCAACCACCAAAGCCAATTGACCCGGATTGTCAACCCGGGGCGGGTGATCCTCACGACTCCACACAATAGGCTGTTCAGACCATCGCAAGTACCAAGGAACTGCCAGCTCAACCGCGTTCACCGCTCGCTTATGAAGCTTCTGATCACGTTTGCATAGGCTTGTGGTAGACACATGATATTGAGCACTATTCAACTGCTTTGGATTACTCTGATAACCAGACTGTTGTTGCTGATTCCCTTGACCAAATTGCTGATTAAAACCACCTTGATTGCCTTGGCCCTGAAAGCCGGAGCTTGAGCCGCCATGCCCAAAACCAGGTCCGTGAGAGTCGGATCCTGACCCGCCATGCGGGCCATGGTTATTCTGGAAAAAACTGGAATTTCTATATTCCTTCATGATGAAGCAATCTTTCCATAGATGGCTGGCCGGCTTATCCTGCATACCGTGCTTTGGACAAGGCTGATTCATCATCGCCTCAATGTTGAACTTTGGCCCGCCGAACCGGGGCGCTGATGACTTCCCCTTGCGATGTTGATTACTATTCTACGTATTGGTGTTCGCCACAAAATCTGAACCGCCGTCCAACTGCTTGCACTTACCATTATTACCTTGACCCGCCGGACTATGCTGTTGTCCCTTTGCGTTGCCATTCTTCTTCCCTTTCCCAACTTTCTCCTCATCGGACTCGGGGTCCTTAGTGCTATCAGAATCAGCATATTTGACGAGAGCCGCCATGAGCTCTCCCATATCATTACAGTGGCGCTTAAGCAGCCCCAGTTTTTGCTTAAGGGGGAGGAAACGGCAATTCTTTTCCAACATCAGGACGGCTGAACCGGCATTGATACTGTTCGATGAGTGAATAATAGTTGATATCCGGCGCACCCAATGGGTGGTTGACTCGCCCTCACCCTGGACGCAAGAGTCTAAATCAAGAATCGACATAGGCTGCTTGCACGTGTCTTTGAAATTTTGGATAAAACGTGTCTTCAACTCAGCCCATGAACTGACGGAGTTAGGGGGCAATCCCTTCAACCAAGTGCGCGCCGGTCCATCCAACATCATAGTGAAGTACTTAGCACACGCAGCATCACTAACATCCAACATCTCCATGGCCATCTCATAACTCTCAATCCAAGCCTCCGGGGGCTGATCCGCTGTGTAATTAGGCACCTTGCGAGGGCCCTTAAAATCCTTGGGCAGGCGCTCATTACGTAAAGCCGGCACTAAGCATGGCACCCCAAGGGTTCTAGAGGTTACTCCTGCCTCCACGGACACCGATGGGTAAACCGGAGATTGTTGATGGGCTGTCAACTGAGCCGCCAGCTCGGCCTCCCGACGTGCTCTGCCCTGATCTACCAATGTCTGAGCACTGTTATCAGCACGCGACGGGTCATGCCTACGAGGCTGGTTATGGTGCCGCTCACTGCTTGAAACTGCTGGCGAGTTAATATGCCTGCTATAACTCGGGCTTGGCCGCGGGGTTGAATGAATCCGTTCCCGACTATACAAATAAGCCGCCTGCTGCGCCACCGCTGTCTGAAGAAGCTCTCCGGCTCTCCGTATCTCCATCGCGGCTGGTGACTCGCCTTCAACAGGGAGAGCCGCCAATCGCGTGGCTGCCGCAATCATATTGTCCAAAGGGTTAGAATAATGACCTGGCGGTGTTGGGACATGCCGAGGCGGGGTCAAATTCAAACGGGGCGGGTCTGCAACACGTGGCTGAACCATCGCTCCCGTCCCGGCCGCCTCTATAACCCAGTTCACCATGGGCGGGTTACTAGTTCCAGCCCCAGGTGTGTTGAAAAGATTCCTTGCATCGTACTCCGGAGGTAGACGACTCTGGTGCCTCCTTCGCAGAACGGCGTTAGATGCATTCTGATCCAGGCTTAACCGGAAATTCTCTGCTTGAATCCGTTGAGACGCAGCGTCCAGGGCGGCTCGTTCTGTCGCCATCCTAGTATTTTCAGCATCGAACTCCTCCTTGGCTTGAGCTATCTCATCTCGCAGCTTCGCAACATCCACCTTATGCTGTGCTTGATTTTTCGGTGTTACCTCTACAGCTAATAAGGTCGCCAAAGCCTCCAAGAGCTCAGATAAAACTTGAGCCGGCGGGCGTGCAGAGTTACTTGCCCCGGCCGCTGCCGCGGCCGTTGAACCGAAAGTCATGGCTGCAGCAGTTGATGAATTGAGCACCGGTTGAGTGCCGGCCATGAAGATCGCGACTCTGTTTGGCGGCTCATTAGGGTCCAGAATACTATCACCATCGGAATAACCCCCAAGCCGGCCGTCTTGTAACTGATACATTGAATCGGTCTCGCTGGTTGAGCACTCGTCACCAGAGTAGATGGCCGTCTCTCCACCGGATACAGTTCCTTCCTCAAGATCCGCCCCTTGGATGCAACCAACAAGGGCGCGTTTTATGGCGGGTTGAAACTTGGCAGGTCGTGCACGCTGAGCCGTCTCGACGATGTCGATGAAGGTGTCCGGCTCAAGCTCCGACTCACCGATCTTGCCAATGAAGACATGGATTCCGCCGAAGGGGACCCGGTACCCGTACTCGATTGAGCCGGCCTCGGGGCCCCAGCCTGCGTCATCGATGTAGAGCTTGCCGCGACGACTCTTGGTCATCCGGCCCATGGCGTATCCCTTGATCCCTGCGAAGTTGCCCTTCAAGAACTCGAAACCACCGTGCGCTGGCCCCACGGTGGGCGCCAACTGTCGTGGACTTAACACGGCAGATGCCCTAGCAAAAGGACTTAGGTGTGGAGCCATCGCAACTAGGTTAGCTTGAAGGGGTTGAACGGAACAAAGGACACAGAAAGTTTACCCAGGTTCGGCCCTCTCAATGAGGTAAAAGCCTACGTCCTGCTTTCAGTTGTATTGCTGGAGTTTCGATTACCAGGGAGCGAATACGCTTGACCTAGCTCTCGATTGATTGTTTTTCTGAGTTAAGCCGCCACCGGGTCACTCCTTTATATACACAGGTTGATGCCCGGTGGCTTACAGAGTCCCGGTCGGCTCATACACAATGTGTCCGGCTCGGTATCTAACTAAGCTTGCCTTACAATACAAGTTAAACATACGGCGTCTCACACCCGTGGGCCTCAAGCCGTCTCCGGGTCTTGGGCCTTCAATAAGCTTGCTCTGTGAACCGCCATCTTCATATCTTCTTGGGCCTCTTCATCTTAAGCCGCCAGTGGCATGACCCGGCCCCTCCTAGGCAGGTCATACCCAGTAGTTATATCCCCAATAGAGGGGGAGGGCGAGGAGGGCGTGTGCATGCATCAGAGAAAGTTAGTGCTAGCTACAAAGATAAGAGGATTGTGTGGGTGTAAAAGACTAACAGAGATCATAATTTGTTATAAAAGTGGATTCATAAATTTGAATAAGAGATCATAGTGTTCTAAACCTATGCATGAATGAATATAGTGGTGATACGCGTGGTGTGGTTTTGGACATGTTATACTATAATGTGATAATGCATGGCGTTTGCAACTCACGGCTAAATATTGAACAATCTAAACCATACTATAAGTCGAACAATCTCACATTTTGTTTGAATTTGTGATAATGTGTGGCGTTTGCAGCTCACAGGTAAATACTTGTAGGCGTAGGGGGCGGGGCACCATACATTATGTGATAAACACATTATACATCTGAGACATGGTTTAGATTATGAAGATCTAGCTAGAGCTTGAAATGTATGATTTGAAATCGGCATAAAGTGGATTCAAAAATTTGAGTTCGAGTTCATATAGTACACATAGTTCATACCTAACTCGACAGTTATCATGTGGTCTGTTGTGAAGATAATATACAGACGATGGTTTAACTTGACAACAATCATGATTGTCAATCTTATTCATATAGAGAAATGAATTCAAATTTAGTTAATATTGAAGTGGTAGTATATATGTTTGGAATGCACTAAAATGCTCATTTGAGTAGCAAGTAACATGCATTATACACCTAGCAAAATATTTTCACTAAACATAACATGGATTCAAAGTTTTGAATCGCATTTGTGGTAACTCATATAGTAAAACGGGACTAGACTCTTGTGTGGTGCGAATTATTATTTTTCATTTTTTTTCGTCGAGGGAAGCGCGAATTGATTTGGTACAGTACACGTTAGGCTTGTCCCGAATTTCAACCCGTGCCTTGTTATCCCGAAATTTCAAGCTAGCATCTCTTTGTTTATTGTGCTACGAAACTCCCGCCTCTTCAACCCGCGCCTTGTTATCCCGAAATTTTAAGATATCTCTTTGTCTCGTTGTGCTCCGAAAACTCCCTCCATCTCAACCCGCGCCTTGCTATCCCAAAATTACAATGCGCGCAAAAACTCCCACCTCCTGCGAATTCCCGACACACAAAATTCCCGTTATACCTCTGAACCGAAAGAACTGCCTAGTTCAAATCGGTGGGGGTACTTTCGTAACTTACCCCACATTTCGGACAAGCACGTCCCTAAGCCATGGTTCCCCCCTCCCATCACCTCCCCCCCCCCATTCATATACCGAGGCCGCCAAAACCCGCGAAGCACCACACCCTCCTCCGTCCGCCACCCAACTGCCACCCAGCCAGAGCCTCTTCCCCGATGACATCGTGCACCGCAACAACTCGACGTCCCTCATCCACCGCACCGAATGAGGATCCGTTGTTGATCTCGTCATCCCGCCGGTTCAACCACCCCGTCCTCCACCTCCAAGGAGCTGCCCCGACGCTCGCCTCGTCTATCACGCCACTTCCATTCCCACAGCATTGTCTTCACCTGCACCACCGGAAGAGCAGCACCATCACTGATTCCTCGGATGAAGCTGAGCCCTAATCGGCGCCACCAGAGGTTCTACGCTAACCGCTGCATTTTCTTCTTGATTTGATCTCACGGTGCTGCGGGCGCTCAGTCCCGAGCCGCCATGGCGCGGCTCCATCTACGGCAGCATAGACAGAGTATAAACAGTTATGTTCTCATGTCATGCACATTGCAAGTGTTGTTAGTGCTCTGTAGTTTCCCACACTTATATTCTGTCTATGCTGCTTTGTCTTAAACAGATATGATTTTAACTGTGTCTCTATCTTGATTTGGCAACATAAACTAGAATGACATAGATATATGTTTGTTTCATGTTGTTATCCTGTCCACTTTACTACCGAACTGGTTTACCAAAATGAGTTTATATACAACATGCTAAATCTGTGATGTGTCTGCTTGTTTCTCTTTTAGAATGCCGACAAAATATTGGAGAAGAGTACCCCATTATGCAATTGTAAAGGAAGTAATGCAGATAAGGTTCAAGATAGTGAGACATCCCTGTTGGTCTCCAAGAAAGCTGATAAAAACTATCTTGAAGACAGTGATACAACCCCAAAGTCCTGTCTTGATGTAGTGTTCGAGTTACTGGCCACTACTGCTGGCACAAGCTCTTCGAACTCGTTGCCTGAATCAGTTCAGCTACTTGAGTCTCAACTACAAGTTGAAAGATATCGATCAGATGTGCTGCGACAAGAAGCCGAAGGACTGAGGAAGTCCCTGCAGAATTCAGATGCATATTTTCTGGTGCAACAGCAAGAGTTGGAGGATTTAAGCGCCAAACAAGAGGAAGCTAATAAGCTTGCTAAGCTTCTTGCCAGCATGGTGGGTACCCATGATATTGTTTCTTGAGCTCTTCTGAAGTGGCTTCAGTTCTAGACTTGTTTTGCTATGGCCTTTATTTGCACTGGTGGCTAACTTTGACGCCCAGTGTATGTAATATGCTGCTTTGTTCCCTATATTTGCATTGGTGGCAAACTTTGATGCCCAGTGGATGTAATCTGTGTAATCGCCGTAATATCCTAGCGTTAGTTGCTTGCTTATTTTCTTATAGTCTTGTTTATTTGTTTGCTTATAGTATCTTTTTCCTCGGTTTCCTAGTGGCTACAGTAACAATGGTCCACATATCGGCCATTGTAACCATGGCCCTCCTACAGGCCGTAGCATGGGCCTCCTATGGGCCGTAGAATCCATGGGCCTCTACGGGCCGTACGACCCATGGGGCTCTTCCAGGCCGTAGGATCCATCGGCCTCTTACGGGCTGTAGGAACCATGGGCCTCTTACGAGCCGTAGGATCCATGGGCCGTACTGATCATGGACGAAAGTCGAAATGCGATTTGGGCCATAAATGGGCCAGAATCAGAACCGTTTGTTTATGGGCTTAGGCCATAATGGGCATGTTAACAGGTCGTAAGACAGCACAGGCTTAATTCTATCGAGAGGCATAACGGGTCGTTAATGGGCCGTAATACATGATGGGATGGATTGGGCCCAAAGGGTTAACGGGCCACAGACGGGCCGACTATAACCACGGGCCAAATTTGGCCCACCGGACCATAAGTAATCGACGGCTGGAAATGAGCCCGAGAATATATGGGCCTTAGAAGGCCGAAAGATAAAACGGGCTGGAAACGGCCCAAGTGAATCATGGGCCGTTAATGGGTATAAAGCAATATACTGTTTATTATGGGCCAAAGTCACCACGGGCCGTTAAAGGGCCCAAAGATACAAAAGGCCTCATATGGGCCGAAATACGTCATGGGCCATACATGGGCTGAAAGTGACAACAGGCTGGAATTTACTGGACTGCCCACATGACGCTAATGGTCCGAATTCGAAAAGGCCATAACGGGTCGTGTTGGAATCGGGGCTCCGGGGACCCCAAGGAAAGATTCGAACTCTGGGGTGTGCTCACAGAACTCCACTAAACTCTGGCTCGCTGCCCACTACCTCAAAGTGATGCTCCGACGTGCTCGAGCGGAAAGGAAGAAGAACACGGACACGATGATTTACCCAGGTTCGGGCCACCTTGTGGTGTAAGACCCTACTCCTGCTTTGTGTGGATTGCCTCACGAGGGAGGATGAACTTGAGTGTACAAGGAGGACGAACTGCCTCCAGAGGGCTCATGATTCGACCCTTCTCTATGGTGGAGACTAGCCTATATTTATACTGGCCTTGGTCCTCTTCCCCCAAAAACTCTAGGCGGGAAGGGATACTACAACAACCAATTTTGAAGGGGGGCAGGAGTACATCCTATCCTGACTAAAGGTGGTCTTTTCCTGCCAAAGCTTCCTACCTTGACGTGGAGGTGGGCTCGGTGCTGACCTCTGTCCTGGTGAGCCCGTTGTCCTGGCCTTCTTGCACCAAGGTGGCAACCTTTGGGGATTGCTTTGGGAACCCGCGTGCCGTCCTTGCCTCCTTAGCACAAAAGAGGAAAGCATCTCTATCCGCGCCCTCTAGCGCCCTTCTGGCACCGCTCGTCGTGGCTCACGTCACCCACGTGCAGCGCGAGGCGGGGTGGCGAGCCTAGAGATGTCTGCCCCGTGAGGGGCCTCGGGAGGCCGCCCCACGTGAGGCCCTCAGGAGCTCTTGAGGACCCTTGCTGACGCTCGCCTCGCGAGGCAGGGACCCACGCGAGGGTCTTGCTCGTGAAGTCTTGACGATGGGCCATGTCGGGCCTTCTGATGACGCCACACGATGGGCCGCACACAGACGGGCCTGGGCACCCCCGGTCCCCCGGGCCTGACAGTAGCTCCCAGGCCTGCTACTTCTTGAGCTTGTGTTGATTTTTTTCTTGAAGAGGAAAGGGTGATGCAGCAAAGTAGAGATAAGTATTTCCCTCAGTTAAGAACCAAGGTATCAATCCAGTATGAGGTACAAGCAAGTCCCCAATAGATGCACCTGCACAAACTAACAAACACTTGCATGCAACACGAAAAAGGGGTTGGCAATCCCTTCACGGTCACTTGCAAGAGTGAGATCTAATAGAGATAGATATAAAAGATAAGTAAAAGGAAAAATAAAGTAAATATAAATAAATTGCAGCAAGGTATTTTTGGGTTTTTGGTTTTATAGATCTGAAAATATATGATGAGAAATAGACCAGGGGGTCATAGGTTTCACTAGAGGCTTCTCTCTTGAAGAAAACATACGGTGGGTAAACAAATTACTATTGAGCAATTGATAGAAAAGCGCAAAGTTATGACGATATCCAAGGCAATGATCATGAATATAGACATCACGTCCGTGATAAGTAGACCGACTCCTGCCTGCATCTAGTACTATTACTCCACACATCGACCGCTATCCAGCATGCATCTAGTGAATTAAGTTAACAAGAACGGAGTAACGCCTTAAGCAAGATGACATGATGTAGAGGGATAGATCCAATCAATATGGTAAAAAAACCCATATTTTTATCCTTAATGGCAACAATACAAATACGTGTCTCGCTACCCCTACTGTCACTGGGTGAGGACACCACAAGATTGAACCCATCACAAAGCACCTCTCCCATTGCAAGAAAAACCAATCTAGTTGGCCAAACCAAATCGATAGATCGGAGAGAAATACAAAGCTATCTTAAGCATGCGTAAAAGAGTTCGGAGAAGACTCAAATAATCTTCAAAGATAATATGATCATAAATCCACAATTCATCGGATCTCATCAAACGCACCGCAAAAGAAGATTACATCGAATAGAACTCCAAGAACATCGAGGAGAACATTGTATTGAAGATCAAAGAGAGAGAAGAAGCCATCTAGCTACTAGCTATGGACCCGTAGGTCTGTGGTAAACTACTCACACATCATTGGAAGGGCAGCAAGGTTGGTGTAGAGGCCCTCCGTGATCGAATCCCCCTCCGGCAAAGTGCCGGAAAAGGCCCCAAGATGGCATCTCACGAGAACAGAAGCTTGCGGCGGCAAAAAAGTATTTTTGGTGCGCCCTCTGGTATAGGGGGAATATTTGGGAATTTATAGTGCTGGAATTAGGGTTAGGAGAGCCACAGGGGGCCCACAAGCCCCCTGGCTGCCCCGCCCCCCCAGGGCGCGCCCCAGGGCTTGTGGCCCCCTCGTGGGTCTTCTGGCCTCCTCCCAAAGCTTCGTGAGTGTCTTGTTGTGCAAGAAAAATCATCGTAAAGTTTTATTCCGTTTGGTATTGATTTTCTGTAAAGACAAAAACAAGGAAAAACAACAACTGGCAGTGGGCACTAGGTTAATAGGTTAGTCCCCAAAAATGATATAAAATAGCATATAAATGCATATAAAACATCCAAGATGAATAATATAATAGCATGGAACAATCAAAAATTATAGATACGTTGGAGACGTATCAAGCATCCCCAAGCTTAATTCCTGCTCGTCCTCGAGTAGGTAAATGATAAAAACAGAATTTTTGATATGGAATGCTACCTAACATATTTATCAATGTAATTTTTCTTATTGTGGCATGAATGTTCAAATCCATAAGATTCAAAACAAAAGTTTAATATTGACATAAAAACAATAATACTTCAAGCATACTAATAAAGCAATCATGTCTTCTCAAAATATCATGGCTAAAGAAAGTTATCCCTACAAAATCATATAATCTTGTCATGCTCTATCTTCATCACACAAAGTATTTATCATGCACAACCCCGATGACAAGCCAAGCAATTTTTTCATACTTTTAATGTTCTAAAGCTTTTTCAACTTTCACGCAATACATGAGCGTGAGCCATGGATATAGCACTATAGGTGGAATAGAATATGGTGGAGGTTGTGAGGAGAAGACAAAAAGGAGAAAGTCTCATATCAACTAGGCAAATTAATGGGCTATGGAGATGCCCATCAATTGATATCGATGCGAGTGAGTAGGGATTGCCATGCGATGGATGCACTAGAGCTATAAGTGTATGAAAGCTCAAAAGAAAACTAAGTGGGTGTGCATCCAACTTGCTTGATCACGAATACCTAGGGCAATTTGAGGAAGCCCATCATTGGAATATACAAGCCAAGTTCTATAATGAAAAGTTCCCACTAGTATATGAAAGTGATAAAATACGAGACTCTCTATCATAAAGATCATGGTGCTACTTTGAAGCACAAGTGTGGTAAAGGATAGTAACATTGTCCCTTCTCTCTTTTTCTTTTTTTCTCTTTTTTTCTTTCTTTTCTTTTTTTCTTTTTCTTTTTTGGCTCTTTGGCCTCTCTTTTTTTCTTTTTCTTTTATTTAAGTCTGGAGTCTCATCCCGACTTGTGGGGGAATCATAGTCTCCATCATCCTTTCCTCACATGGGACAATGCTCTAATAATGATGATCATCACACTTTTATTTACTTATAACTCAAGAATTACAACTCGATACTAGGACAATGCTCTAATAATGATGTAGAACCTCCACGATGAAATTCTTCCTGCTACTTCTTGAGCTTGCGTTGATTTTTCCCTTGAAGAGGAAAGGGTGATGCAGCAAAGTAGAGATAAGTATTTCCCTCAGTTAAGAACCAAGGTATCAATCCAGTAGGAGGTACAAGCAAGTCCCCAATAGATGCACCTGCACAAACTAACAAACACTTGCACGCAACGCGAAAAAGGGGTTGTCAATCCCTTCACGATCACTTCAAGAGTGAGATCTAATAGAGATAGATATAAAAGATAAGTAAAAGGCAAAATAACGTAAATATAAATAAATTGCAGCAAGGTATTTTTGGGTTTTTGGTTTTATAGATCTGAAAATATATGATGAGAAATAGACCCGGGTGTCGGTTCTATATCCGGCATATCTCGTAGTAGGGGTCCCAAGCTAGGCGTCTTGGAGCGATGGTAACACGGACACAGAATTTTACCCAGGTTCGGGCTCTCTCGAAGAGATAATACCCTACGTCCTGCTTTTGATTGTATTAATATGGGTGTAGTACAGAGTACATGTATCTACCACGAGATTGTTCTAATGAATATGATATTATCTATTGACTAGCCTGGCCTCGGTTTATATAATACACCGGAGGCCTAGGGTTTAGAGGAGTCCTCGTCTTGTGTGCCAAGTCTTGTGTAAACCTCCTTGTATGCGGCATGGGCTACCCGAAGTGGATCATGAGTGAACCGCCATGGGGGTCCTTAGCCCGATCCAGCCGGTCGGGAGACAACGTGGTGAATACCCCCTAATCCAGAACACCGTCAATAGCCCCCTGAACCGGTCTTCAAGTTGGGGACACTCCTCAGTTCTTCCAACTGTTCTTTGTCTTCGGTTGTCGGCCTTGAAAACTGGTTCAACCAATCTTCCCATCTTTGATCTTGAGGATTGCCGAAGTGAATCCGAAGAGTTTACACGTCGGGCATCCGAGGAGCCCCTTAAGTCTTAGACCTTTATCAATGCCTTGTTATTTTTTACGCCACACCTCGGGTTTGAAGTTTTTCCCGTGCGGTGGTGTCCTCTCGCGTCCGAGCTCCAACGCCGGACTCTATCCAAGCTCCAACGCCGGACTGCATTTGAGGTGTCTTTTTGCAGTCGAGCTCCAACGCCGGACTGCATCCAAGCTCCAACGTCGGACTGTATCCGAGGTGTCTTTTTGCAGCCGAGCTCCAACACCGACCTACATCCGAGGTGTCATAGATCAACTTGGTTCGAAAAAAGTCGAAGGAGTTCAGCCGAGCTTAATGCTGAAAATTCCCTTTGTGGAGCCAGTCACTTGCATCCGAGCTTTACGCCGGACTGCTTCCGAGGTGGTGCACCACCTCGTCCGTGGGCTGATTGTTTGCGGATTTTTTTCTGATTGGTGCAATTTATTTGCTGACGAGATGTATAGCCAGTAGCCCTCAAGGTGTGTGTCGGCCTAAAATCTGAGACGCACCTGAAGGAAAACATGAAACCGCTGACCCCAGTAGCCCCTGAGACTCAGGTCGATTCGCGAAATCGGCCTGAGGATCAACTCCTAGCTCGGCAACATACGTAGGAATAGAAACGAAGTGTAATATATTAGAGGAGATAGTGATCGGCGGACGGATCTTTGAGAGAGGGTTTTGAGAAGTCACCGTAATATATTAGCTTGATGTCGGATAAGTCCCAGATGGTACCTATTGTTGTCCAAAGACGCGTTTGCCCATAGCGCGGTCAAGCCGAACACTGAGCACTTTGAATTTTCTGCATTGAATAGGCAATGTAGTAGCCCCCGAGCCACTGGTCGGGTGGCAACACCAGATCAGGGGATCGATGTGCCCCTTTAATATTTGTAAATGATAAACGCGAAGCCCAGTAGCCCCCCGAGCCTTAATGTGGGCACGGGTGGCCGAATTAAGGATGGATATCCGTTTGACAGAAAATTTGTTGTATTTAACACAAACTTCTAGGAAAGAGAATAAAGATCTCTTAAAGGAGCTAGAGCTAGCGAAAGCTGGGCTCGCAAAGGTTGGCCCCAAGGGATTTAAAAGATGGGTTGCAGTAAATTGACTTTACTCGCAATTTTATGTGTAATGATTCTATGTATCCAAGTACTTTACATCATTAATGCTCGGATCCGCATTGTATTAAATTTTGTTGACCGACCATCGGCTTCAACCTCCTCGGCCAGTAGCCGGGGAGTGTTTGTCCTACTATATAAAGCCTTTACGAGGGCAAAGATTTACGGCAAACAATGCAATCTGGCCATACGGTTTTATAAACAAAGGTACGCGGAGAGATATGTTATATTACTTTTTAACGTAGAAATATCTTCTGGGAAAAATAGTTCCCCTACAAGTTCCTTTTCCCAGGCTATCATGTTAACCATGATAGTGAAACCTCAACTCCGATCAATGTGGGAGGAAAATATTGAGGATTTAGTTTGGGGAAAGTTCTCGAACTCCGTGGTCTTAATGAACCGAAATTTTCACTTCCGTCGTTGCTGAACAATTATATTCTTAAGATGGCTAGCTTTCGGCTTCACCCAGTCTGAGGTACTAACCGGGTGACCCGGAAGTAACAATCACAGAGGTGCTTCCTTTACCCCCTAGCCGAACTATCGAGAACGTAGGGGGTAAGCACAGGAGCCAGGCAACCCAGCTTGGCCAAAATCTTAAGTCAAATTTGATGCATATTTATGGCTTTATAACAATGATTATCGAAGGCAGAGCTTGTATACTGAATACAAACGCTGATGATGTATGTTTATTTTGACTCTGTTGCGACCGTTTATCATTTGAAAGTGGCCCATCATCGGCTTCTACCCCTTTGTAGATGCTACGCAGGGCGTTTCCGCAGTAACAAGACAACCCTTAGCCGACGTCTCGGTGCCCGGAGGCGGTTGCGTTAGCGGAAATGAGGCAATCAGATATGCGGGCTTTATAACTTTCACTTAGTCATAGGAGCTTAAAGTTGGGAGGCCAGTTACTAGCCTCCGGTTAGTGTTCGGCGTCAGCGGAGGTCAAGCCATTAACACTTCGGCCAATTTTTATAAAAGGCACATCGTTTAACACGAGGTAACCTTTATCGATCTATAGTTTGACACAGTCATCGGATTGCTGACCAGTTTACGCCCATTGTGACAATCAGTTTTCGGCTTTCTCCACTGAGGCGCTTAACCATTCGAGTTGGAAACACAATCGCAGTGGTTCTCCCTTTGCACACCTAGCCGAACAAAGCGGAACGTAGAAGGCAATCACAGGAGCCGGGCAACCCAACTATTGACCGAAGACATAATTCAAAACTAATGCATATAAAGTAATATCCGAGAACATTTTGCCGAGGACTCCATGGAGTACCTTGGTTTTTGGTGGGTTCGGCGCTAGTCGCAGCCCCCCATTGATATTGTCGATGCTTCAAAGGAGTCCAGCGTTGTACTGCGAGACTTATGCTAGAGACACACAAATAGGTTAAAAGTGCCATAAGCTCAGAGAACCAAAAAACTCACACAAAAACTTTACGTCTAAAGTAAATCAAGTTTTTGGGTGCCAATCCAAAATTGGTCTTTAAAATTTTTTGTGCTTCTGTCGTGCTTTAACATGACACATCTGATCTCTAAACTTCAAGTAGGTCAGCCTTCGGCTTCAACCTCCTTATCCCGAAGGCGGAGTGCTTCTCCGAGGCCAGTTTAGCGAGCTAAACTCGAGTGGCTTTAGAGAGAAGCCAGGCTATCCGGCTATTGACCATACACTCAAGTCGAGAAAGGAGTGGCAGAAAAAGACTTTGCAACGACTAAGAAGAAAACTTTTATTATAAAATGGCTAATGCAAATTTAAGAGCCCCCAGTTAACTTGGGCAAAAGGAGTGTTTTGACAAACAACGTTTTTGACAAACTAAGTTTTTAACAAACAACTTTTTGTTTAACACAAATATAATGTTTGGTCGAACCGAACAAGAATTAAAAAAAAACTGAGCATGAAAGCGACTTAGCTGGTTAATATGCTCGGTGTTGTTGACGAGGTCCGAGCTCGTGGTGGGACGAAGACGTAGACCTCGGTCCAAGCCCCCAAGCCCTAGGTGACCAAGAGGGGAGTTTGGCTTGATGAAGTGGCGACACAGCACGATTGATGTGGCAAGGCGAAGCCCCCGGTCCAGCTAATCGTGACAAAGCTGGTCGGCTGGTGACGCCAAAGTAGGTCGATGAAGCGATGACGAAGCCCCCGGTCCGGCCGAGGAGTTGAAGCAGGTCGGCAGGGGGTGATGGAGAAGGTCGGCGTATTGGACGTTGGTTTGATGAAGCGACGATGCGGTGATACCGGCGTGCCTGCCCTCGCAATCCGTGGGGCACTGGTTTGCCTCGATTATCCGAACCCTTGATCGATTGGCCGAGATGGCGACATAGCTCGGTCATTTTTTATTTATCTGCACACATAAAATAGTGCAAAACCAAAGTAAAAGATCTCTTTACACAATTAACTTATGCGAAGTAAATGATTCAAGGAATATAGCCTGTGCGTTGAGGTCGGATCAGCAACGTGGAGGCGTCGACGTAGGTCGGAGTTTGAGGGACAATGGTTTCGAGCCGTTACGCGGATGCCGTGACGAAGTTTCAATATACGGCGTAGACCGTGTCGCGCCAGCAGTGTCTGTCTATCTGCTGATAAGAATCCAGGCTTCGAATTGTAAAATAATTAGCACACTTTTGATCATACACATGCTAGTGCGTAAAAGGTGTAGACCATTAATTGTGATACATGGAAAGTAGATGAAAAACAAACCACTAGTCCAAAGCGCAGACTACCTCCATGTATAATTAAATAATGAATAAAAAGAGAAACGATAGCATCTCCCTGTACTGCAACAAAGCCGACTCTTTGTCGGTTCTGGGAGCTGCCTTGCGTGAACAGTATACATCCATGCTTGTTCTCCTTGGCTGGATCGCCACAGGCCGATTTGGGTTTTAAGTTGACCTACGCCGCGGCCATCTGCACGCACGCGCCTCTCCAGGACTTTCCGCGGCACGCAAGGTAGCACATCTTCACCCGTTCGGCTAGTTATCCGCGGTAGGCCTTGAATCCGACATACTGCGGTGTGCAGTCGCCGCTCAAGTTTTTCTCGGTCCGATCTAATTGCACAATTTGATCAAAGGGGGCGGGACGACGACGTCAGCATGCCAAGGCGACCGTGTAACACAGTCGAAATCGATTACCTGCACACGTAAAATGGTGCAGTCCCAAAATAATAACAAATAATATATATGTATTAGAAAATATTCTTGGCATAATTAATTTATGCAAAACAACTTATTAAAGGTATGTGGCCTGAACGGAGGTCGATTTGATGGCACGACGAAGCGATGGCATGCAAACGTCGACGCAGGTCGGGACTCCATCCGAATTATCAATGACGTGGTTGAGAGAGCCTAGAGCTTCATCGTAGCACTTGAGCAGACCAATTAATAAGTATAGTACTGTAACTAGTACCAAAGTTAAATTGCTCTAAGTTTTAGTACGTGGAAGGAAAGTAATACTAGCAAGTCATAGAAAACTATAGCCAATTTAATACTTAGCTTAGGCAGCTTTATGAGTCAGGATCGGTTTTGACCACCATGGAATCTGTCCACACATGGGTTCCTTTTCATCTGGCTGGGTGCTGCCCTAGTACTTGTTCCCGTGGGCATCTTTTTTGGAGCCGTGCGCTCGCTGCCGCCGCAGCGCAGCTCGGCTGCGGCCCGCCATCCATCCCTGTTGTTTTTGCTCTTAATTATTCGAGAAGCCAGTCGTGATGTCAAATCAGATCCAGCGAACCGAATTATGTTGGCTCCGTTGTTGCCGTCAATTTTTTTGCTGATTACGCTTTCATCTGTAGACAAAACAAGAGAGACACAACAGAATTTCATCGCAAATAAACAACCTTATGCAAAACCGATCTAGTTGAAAAAATAGCGCCTGATTATCCTATCGATCCGATTACCCAGCAGGCTCTCAATGAAAGCACCAATGTCGGTTCTATATCCGGCATATCTTGTAGTAGGGGTCCTAAGCTAGGCGTCTTGGAGCGATGGTAACACGGACACAGGATTTTACCCAGGTTCGGGCTCTCTCGAAGAGATAATACCCTACGTCCTGCTTTTGATTGTATTAATATAGGTGTAGTACAGAGTACATGTATCTACCACGAGATTGTTGTAATGAATATGATATTATCTATTGACTAGCCTGGCCTCAGTTTATATAATACACCGGAGGCCTAGGGTTTAGAGGAGTCCTCGTCTTGTGCAAGTCTTGTGGAAACCTCCTTGTATGCGGCATGGGCTGCCCGAAGTGGCCCATGAGTGAACCGTCATGGGGGTCCTTGGCCCGATCCAGCCGGTCGGGAGACAACGTGGTGAATACCCCCTAATCCAGGACACCGTCATCGGGGGCCATAGGTTTCACTAGAGGCTTCTCTCTTGAAGAAAACATACGGTGGGTAAACAAATTACTGTTGAGCAATTGATAGAAAAGCGCAAAATTATGACGATATCGAAGGCAATGATCATGAATATAGGCATCATGTTCGTGACAAGTAGACCAACTCCTGCCTGCATCTACTACTATTACTCTACACATCAACCGCTATCCAGCATGCATCTAGTGAATTAAGTTAACAAGAACGGAGTAACGCTTTAAGCAAGATGAAATGATGTAGAGGGATAGATCCAATCAATATGGCAAAAACCCCATCTTTTTATCCTTAATGGCAACAATACAAATACGTGCCTCCCTACCCCTACTGTCACTGGGTGAGGACACCGCAAGATTGAACCCATCACAAAGCACCTCTCTCATTGCAAGAAAAACCAATCTAGTTGGCCAAACCAAATCGATAGATCGGAGAGAAATATAAAGCTATTTTAAGCATGCATAAAAGAGTGCAGAGATGACTCAAATAATATTCATAGATAATTTGATCATAAATCCACAATTCATCGGATCTCAACAAACACACCGCAAAATAAGATTACATCGAATAGAACTCCAAGAACATTGAGGAGAACATTTTATTGAAGATCAAAGAGAGAGAAGAAGTCATCTAGCTACTAGCTATGGACCCGTAGGTCTGTGGTAAACTACTCACACATCATCGGAAGGGCAGCAAGGTTGGTGTTGAGGCCCTCCGTGATCGAATCCCCCTCCGGCGAAGTGCCGGAAAAGGCCCCAAGATGGGATCTCACGAGAACAGAAGCTTGCGGCGGCGGAAAAGTATGTTTGGTGTGCCCTCTGGTATAGGGGGGATATTCCGGAATTTATAGTGCTGGTGTTAGGGTTAGGAGAGCCAGGGGGCCCACAAGCCCCCTGGCCGCCCCCTAGGGCGTGCCCCCAGGGCTTGTGGCCCCCTCGTGGGTCTTCTGGCCTCCTCCCGAAGCTTCGTGGGTGTCTTGTTGTCCAAGAAAAATCATCGTAAAGTTTTATTTCGTTTGGACTTCGTTTGGTATTAATTTTCTATAAAGACAAAAACAAGGAAAAAAACAACAGTTGGCACTGGGCACTAGATTAATAGGTTAGTCCCAAAAAAATGATATAAAATAGCATATAAATGCATATAAAACATCCAAGATGAATAATATAATAGCATGGAATAATAAAAAATTATAGATACGTTGGAGACGTATCAGGGCCCGCAGTGCGCACGACTCCGCTCGTGGCGGAGGGGAAGAGAGGGGACGAAGCGACGTGGGGCCCAACCGCCTGCGGGCCAGGCTTGATGCATGGCGCACGACGGGGCGTGGGACGCCCCCACTTCCCCACGATGCCTCGGCAACCGCCCAGACTGACATAAAGCCAGGCGGGCACTATGCGGGGCCACCATTTCTCTCCTGCGCGCCTACCCTTCGGTCGTCTTCGGTCCCTAGAAAGCTTGCGTCCCCTTTGCCAGACCGGTGCCACCCTCATCCCACCGTGCCGCCATGGCGCCCCCAAGCAGTAGGAGCCGAGCGGCGGTAGTGATGGACAGCCCTGTGGGGCCCGAGCCTGCCCTGGGTCGGTCCACAGTGCTCAATCTTGAAGGGTTTGATAAGGTTCGCCCGATGATTGCGGCTAACTCCAATGAATGGGGGGGGGCGACCAAGATCTGGCCTGCTTCGCGGCCTCTCCTGGAGCTGGAGGCCACCACTATGGCCATTCACCTTCCCGTGGTCATCTCCGGCTTGCTGCCCCCGTTCTCAGACTTCTTCAATGTCGTGCTCTCGCATTATCAGGTGCACGCGCTGCACCTGGATCCGAAATCCGTCCTCCTCCTTTCAGCCTTTGCCTTCATATGTGAATCCTTCGTGGGCGTGGCTCCCTCGATAGCGCTGCTCCGCCATTTTTTCTGCCTTCAGCTAACTGCTGCCAACCAACGCTCCGGGTGCGTGTCGCTCCGTGCTGTGGGCGCAACGGCCAGGGAAGGCATTGACATGGAGATCAACCACGAAGCGGAAGGCTTCAGGCGGCAATGGGTGTACATGGACGCAGCCCAGTTCAGCCCATTGCTGCGGATTCTGTCGTCCCCGGCAATGGTGAGCTCAGGATGGGGGCACGTGAGGCTTGATGACCCACGGCTGTCGCAGGTTACGGCGAGGATGGCTGACCTGAGGGCTGCGGGAGTAACCGTGACGATGGTGATTAGGGAATTCCTCCGCCGGTGAATCGCCCCCCTTCAGCGCCACTCTCGTCCCATGTGGGCCTTCACCAGCCCAGAAGACCCAATGCAGCTCCAAGCAGGCCGTCTGCCTTCCGATGTGTTGAGCGGAATGCTCCGGATCCTGACCGGCGAAGAGGCAGGCGAGCTCCCCAAGCCAGGGTACCCCCTGTACAACTACACGAGCAAGGAGGCCTTCACCAGGAGGATGCCGCGCTTCGATCAGTGGGGGCTGCTCCTCGAGGGCCATGAGGGGCCTCGGGACAACCCCTCCCTGGTGGTCCCAGTGCCGGAGGGACCCATGGGTGCAACATCTCAGGCCACGGCGGCAGAGGGCGGCGACGACTCGTCGCCTTAGGTCGCCCGACAACACGCCCCCGCGTCGGCAGGCGTTGGTGGCGTTGCCCCGTCCGGGGATGGGGCCACCATTGCCGACACGACGAGTAGCGTTAGGAGTCTCAAGATGTCGATGCCCGGACCGCACGCCTCTGCGGGGAGGGCTCGGCCGGAGAGTGGCACCGGCGCACTACCGAAGGCGCTGAAGAGGAGGAAGTGGGTCGCCATGGACGAGTACGCGCCTCGCCTCCTTCACCTCCTGCGTAGCAAACCCCCTGAAGTTCTTCTTTCTCGTAGGTGCTCCCTGAGCGAGAAGGTGAAGGAGCTCCCGAGCAAAGTAGCCACCCCTCCCCGCTCGCCGCGGCCATGAGCGCGGCTCACCAGGGCGCCACGCCCGCGTCCGTGAAAAGCGTGGCTTCCTTGCCGCCCGCTGGGAGTGCGGGCGTGGAACGATCCCTGCAGGCACCCCCGTATGCGCAAGGGCAACGGCGGTCCCTCCGGGAGAGCCTACGGCAAGCCGCTCCCCCGCCCTCAGGGCATCCGTCTCCGAGCCAAGTGCCGAGCCGGTCGAGGTGGGACCACCGCCCACGGCGCCCAACCACGCGGACGCCCAGGGTAGCCACGGACTGACAGCTGCCTCCATGAGGGCGCCAAGCCCGTGGTGCACGTCGCCCTGCTCAGGAGGAACAAAAGAAGCGTCGGACCGCTTCCAGCCACCGCCAGGTGAGGCCGAAGCTTCCCGAGCAGCAGAAACAGACGGGGGCGCGGGGCTCAGTCCCGGCCAGGCCCTGGCGCTCGTGAGTGGTTGGGCCGCAATCAGGCACGACCTTTTGCAGAACGCAAAGGACACGCTGAATCAGCTTGAAGCGGGGCTTCAAAATGTCGACGCGTGCCTCACGGGCGAGTATTTATACCTGGCGCGCGGGTGGCACCGACTTGAGGTCGTGGTGAAGTTCGGTCGCCTCCAGCATGAGTCTGCTCGCTCAAAGGATGAGGCGTCTACCGCCACGGTGAATACATCTCGCGAGCGCTCTTTCCGGGAAGCAGAGTCAGCGAACCGGCAACGTGAGGCGGCGGAGGCTCGCGAGCAAGATCTCCTGGCCTCCAATGCCACCCTGGAGTAGCAGATCCAGGTGCGTAAGGACGCTCTCTCCGCCTCCGCGGGAGAGCTAGCGACCCAAGAGGCGAACCTCACGGCCCTTGAGCGGGAGCTAGTACTGACATCATCGAAGCAGAGCTTGAAGCGCGAGCGACTGGAGGTGCTAGACCGCCAGATGGCAGCCACGGAAGCTTCCCTAGCTCAGCGCGTGGAGAAGGCCAATGCTTCCCTAGCGTCCAAGGAAGCGACGATCCAGGAGAAGGCCAAGGAGAAGATCACGAACGCCCGCTAGGCACTCATCAACGATCACCGCAAGAAGTTATAGCTTCAGGCGACCCGCTTCTGTGCCCAGCGCGGGGAGCTACAGGGTAAGATAGACGATCTTGAGAAGAAACTGGCTAAAGCTGACGAGCGGTGCGAAGCCGCGCTGGGAGCTCAAGCCATCACCGAGGCCGAGCTAGCATCACTTCAGGAGCAGGTGGGGGGCGTCACGTCTCTCGTGGAATAGTGGCGGACGAGGTGAACCGGGCCCGAGGACTGTAGCACACGAGCTCCAAGATGTTCCAGGACCTCGAGCTGAGGGCTCGCTGTGCCCTGGGATCCATCTGCAAGGAGGACGTCTCTAGCCCGCTCATGCACGACGACGCTGGCTACCTCGCCTTCTTCACCAAGGTTGTGGAGCGACTCGAAGGGGGCCGAAGAAGGTGGGCGAACTCATTGAAGTGGAAAGCCGTGACCTCCTCACCCAGGCCTCGACGCGCGTCTTCGGCCATCTCTTCTGCTCTGACCCCGACTTCGGCTTCGAGGCTGTGATAGCCCATGTGCCCGAGGTGATCCGCGACGCCCTCGCGGAATGGGTGGAGGACCATGTGGATGCGTTGAGCTCATGGTTCGCCCCTGTCAGTCACGAAGACCGGTGTGGGATCGAGGAACACGAGGGCGACAATGGCGAGGACGGTAGCGTCGCATCTCCTTAGGTCGCCCCACTTTTCCTTCCTGCCGGTACATGATTATGACCCCGTGGGGGCGTGAGGAACATTTTGCCAAGAATCCTTAACGACGTATGACACAACTTTTGTGTTCTCCTGAGGCTTGCTTTCCTTTCATGTCTGTCCCCGTGCTTTGTGTCGTTAGAAGACAGCCCCCCCGCGGGGCTTGACCGTCGCTGGTATGCCAGGTCGCGATGCCTGGGCAAGGCCAGGAGGTGAGAGCGGCGGGGCTAGCGAGCGCTCCTGAGGCAAAAAGTTCGGGAGAGGCAGCGCGTGCTCGTTGGCTCGCTCATGTGTGTCGCGCGAGGACACTTGACACCAAGGCCTTGGCGGGGTGATGCGCGCGGGAGCAGGCCCGCGGCCCAGGGCCCGGCTATTTGGGCTCTTAACGTCGCTGGGACTGACCTGAGCGTGAGCACCAAGCCCAGCCCCCGCTCGCGTGAGGCTCATGAGAGAGGCTCTGGGCATGCGTAGCGGACAAAGAACGAAACCCAGAAAAACATCGCAAGAAAAACAAATTCCTTTCATAAAGAAGATGCGAAAACCACAGTCTTTACTTAGAGAAACTGCAAACTTGTTTACAAAAAGGAAAAAGGCTACCGCGTCCGGCACCTTCATTGATCTTCCCACCAGCGCGGAGCATGGGGCCTCCACTTGGGCATGGGCATGATCGCTACTCGATCGTTCCGCCAGCACGAAGCATGGGGCTTCCACTTGGGCGTGGGTGGGAGCTCCCGCGAGGCCGTGGAGCGGCGCACCGGGAGACTCCGGGGTGTGTACAGCCCCACCTCATTCTTACATGAGAGGGTTATGGGTAGAACTTGCAGAGGTGCTGGATGTTCCAGGCATTCTGCACAGGAACCCCATCCTCCATCTCCAGGCGTGCGGCGCCTAGCCTGGAGACGTGGGCGACCCTGAAAGGGCCGTCCCACATGGGCGAGAGCTTGTGGAGGCCCTCCCTAGAGAGAATCCGCCTCAAGACGAGGTCCCCGACCTCGAGAGTGAGGGGGCGGATGTTGCAGCTGTGGTAGCGCCGCAAGGCCTGCTGGTACCTTGCAGCGTGGAGGGTGGCCTGATGGCGGACCTCCTCAAGGAGCACAAGGTCGGGCCCCCGCGAGTCGTCCTGGTGCGCCTCGTCGAATGCCAGTACTCGCAGGGAACCATGCTTGAGCTCGGATGGGAGGACCGCCTCGGCCTTGTAGACGAGGAAGAAAGGGGTCTTGCCGGTGGGCTTCGTCGCGGTGGTGCGGATGGACCACAGCACGGACCACAGCTCGTCGAGCCAGCCCTTGCCGCAAGCCTCGAGCTTCTTCTTCAAGCTCCTGGTCTTGAGGCCCCTGAGGACCTCCGCGTTAGCGTGCTTGGCCTGGCCATTGCTCCGCGGGTGCGCCACCGAAGCGTAGCATATCTGCTTTCCAAGGTTAGCACAATATGACCTGAAGAGGCCGCTCGTGAACTGGGAGCCATTATCAGTGATGATACGGTTGGGGACGCCAAACCGGCTCACGAGGCCTCTGATGAACTTGACGGTCGAGCCCGCCAGGATAGTGCACATGGGCTCCACCTCCGCCCACTTCGTGAACTTGTCGATGGCGACGTAGAGGTAGCGGTAACCACCCACCACGCGAGGGAAAGGGCCCAGTATGTCCAGCCCCCATACCGCGAAGGGCCACGAGAGTGGGATTGTCTGAAGTCCTTGCGCGAGCTGATGGATTTGCTTGGCGTGGAACTGGCAAGCTTCGCAGGACCGGACCAGCTCGATGGCATCGTGGAGCGCCGTGGGCCAGTAGAACCCGATGCAAAATGCCTTACCCACGAGAGTACGTGACCAGGAGTGATGCCCGCAATCTCCCCCATGGATGTCAGCTAGCAGCTCGCGTCCTTGCTCCTCTGAAATGCACCGCAGCGAGACGTCGTTGGGGCGCCTGCGGTACAGTTCGCCGTCTTGTAGGCAATAAGTTGTGGCCTGCCGGGCCATGCGCTCTGCTTCTGCATCTTTTTCCAGCAAGGTACCATGGAGCAAGTAGGCCTTGAACTCTGCGACCCAACTATCTGCCTGAGACTCCAATGCCAGCAGCAAGCGGGCTCCGGAGGCCGGGCCACAGTCCGGCGCGCCCGTGAGTGGTGCGGGCGGGAGCTCCTCGTGGAGCAGCGTTGCGCCGGCGGCGGGGGGAACGGCGAGACGTCCGCTTGGCAAGACGTCCGCTTGGCAATGTCGTCGGCCTCCTTGTTGATGTCGTGCGAGATATGCTGCAACTCTAAACCCAGAAAACGCTTCTCGAGCTTACGTGCCTCCTCTAGGTAGGCCGCCATGTGCTCATCCTTGGGCCTGTATTTCTTGTTGGAGAAGTTGACCAGGAGATGAGAATCACCCTTGATGGTGAGGCGCTTGACCCCCAAGGCAGAGGCGGCCTTGAGACCGGCGATCAGGCCCTCGTACTCCGTGATGTTGTTGGAGACCTTTTCGCTGTGTTGAAAGCATAGCTGGACGGTGTAACGAAGCCTGTCATCGGCTGGGGAGACGAGCACAACCCCAGCCCCCGCGCCGTGCCTGGAGAAGGAGCCGTCGAAGTGCATGGTCCAACCAACCGGCGCCTCATCCCCAGGCAGGAGGGATTTGTCCTCATGGCGCTCCTCCTCGTCGGTGTCTGTCCACTCCGCCACGAAATCAGCGAGGCCGCCCCCTTGATGCCCCTGGTGGTGCAAAATTCCAGCTGGAATGCTTGCAGCTCGATGCTCCACTCGGCGACTCAGCCCGCGGCGTTAGGGCTGTGCAACACCTTCTCCAGGGGGCACGCCTCCTGTCCATTGGACGGTTGACATCTGTCCCAACGCGGAGCTGACACGTGGTTCCTTCGGTCAATGAGAATTTTACATGTGGAAAATTGCCATTGGTCGTGGCTGTTAACGGGTTATCGGATCCAAAAATGGACTCGATAGCTTAATGGCGACTCGTTAGGGTGGATGATACGTGTCGGTTACCCTTGACGAAAGCACTTCCATGATGCACCATTTATCGTCATGGAAGTGGACACTTCCGTGATGATAATTTGAGTATTGTCATGGAACACTTCTACGACAGCACAGGTATGACTATCTTGATTCTGTCATAAAATCGTCATGGATGTACATGCATGACAGAAAACGTGACCTACCGTGACAAACACGTATCATCACGTAAGTTTTTTTTGTAGTGCATGCTCCATCTTCTTAACACAAAGTATTTATCATGCACAACCCCGATGACAAGCCGAGCAATTGGTTCATACTTTTTAACGCGCCTCAGCTTTTTCAACCCCCACGTAATACATGAGCACAATCCATGGATATAACACTATGGGTGGAATAGAATACGGTGGTAGAGATTAATATGGACAAGACAAAAAAGAAGAAAGTCTCACATCGACGCAGCTAATCAACGGGCTATGGAGATGCCCATCAATTGATGTCAATGTGAAGAGTAGGGATTGCCATGCAACGGATGCACTAAGAGCTAAAAGTGTATGAAAGCTCAATATGAAAACTAAGTGGGTGTGCATCCAACTTTCTTGCTTATGAAGACCTCGGGCAATTGAGGAAGTCCATCATTGGAATATACAAGCCAAGTTCTATAATGAAAAATTCCCACTAGTATATGAAAGTGACAACATAGGAAACTCTCTACATGAAAAACATGGTGCTACATTGAAGCACAAGTGTGGAAAGGATAGTAACACTGCCCCTTCTCTCTTTTTCTCTCATCTTTTTTTCTTTTTTTCATGGGCTCTTTTTGGCCTCTTTCTTCTTCTTTTTTTATTTTGTCCGGAGTCTCATCCCGACTTGTTGGGGGATCATAGTCTCCATCATCCTTTCCTCACTTGGGACAATGCTCTAATAGTGAATAACGATGATCATCACACTTCTATTTACTTACAACTCAAAAAATTACAACTCGATACTAGAACAATATGACTCTGTATGTGTGCCTCTGGCGGTGTACCAGGATGTGCAATGATCTAGTGTGGCAAAGATATAAAAAAAGGACAAGCCATGAAAATATCATGCTAGATATCTTACGATCATGCAAAGCAATATGACAATGAATGCTCATGCCATGTATATGATGATGATAGAAGTTGCATGGCAATATATCTCGGAATGACTATGGAAATGCCATGATAGGTAGGTATGGTGGCTGTTTTGAGGAAGATATAAGGTGGCTTATGTGTGATAGAGCGTATCATATCACGGGGTTTGGATGCACCGGTGAAGTTTGCACCGACTCTCGAGGTGAGAAAGGGCAATGCATGGTACCTAAGAGGCTAGCAAATTACGGAAAGGTGAGAGTGCGTATAATCCATGGACTCACATTACTCATAAAGAACTCACATTCTTATTGTGAAAGTTTATTAGCCCTCGAAGCAAAGTACTACTACACATGCCCCTAGGGGGATAAATTGGTAGGAAAAGACCATCGCTCGTCCCCGACCGCCACTCATAAGGAAGACAATCAATAATAAATCATGCTCCAACTTCTTAGCATAACGAGAGACTATACGTGCATGCTTGGGAAATCACAAACCTTAACACCAATATTCTTACTAAACCACAGTCATTCACTAGTACCTCCAACATATTACCATCTCTATATCGCAGAACTATTGCAAGGAATCAACACATATCATATTCAGTGATCTACAAGTTTTATGTAGGATTTTATGACTAACCATGTGAATGACCAATTCCTGTTGACTCTCTAAATAGATATAAGTGCAGCATGAGAGTTTAATTCTTTCTACAAAAGACTTGCCCACGCTCTAATAAATATAAGTGAAGCAAAAGAGCATTTTACAAATAATGGTTTTCTATATGTAGAGAGATAGGCATCCAAACTTCAAATGATATAAGTGAAGCACATGAAGCATTCTATAAAGCCATACTCAAAAGATATAAGTGAAGTGCATGAAGCATTCTATAAATCAACCAAGGACTATCTCATACCAGCATGGTGCATTACTAAAAGAAAAATAAAAAGCACACGACGCTCCAAGAATTTACGCATATCATGTGAACAAAACAAAAACCAAAACATACCGATAATTGTCAAAGAAAGATGGGATGCCTTCCGGGGCATCCCCAAGCTTAGACGCTTGAGTCTCCTTGAATATTTACTTGGGGTGCCTTGGACATCCCCAAGATTGAGCTCTTGCCTCTCCTTATTCTCCTCATATCTATACCTCCTCGATCTTCGAACACTTTATCCACACAAAACTTAACCGAACTTTTTATTAGAGGGGTTAGTACATATAACATCAAATCCCATCATGTCCTATTGTAACATTATTATATAATTATAATCAAACATTACCCACTGTATCCTATGACAATTCTATGGCTCCCAAGTCAACGGGGCTCAACAAGATTCCAAACATAAGCAAATAACGAAACTATAACAGTAATTTGTGAAAACAAGACAGTCTGTATAGATGCAGATGGTGCATATACTTATGTAACTCAAAAATTCTGAAAAATTAGGAAAAAGATAAATAATTTGCATAGCAGTACCGTGTAAAATTTTTAGAAACTTTTGATGTTCCAGTAAAAAACGTAAATTCACACACTACAGCCAAAGTTTCTGTTTTTGCACTGCACACACCAAACAAGATTTTTAAACATCATAAAGGTAAATCTTGGCACATTTTTTTTATAATACAATGGATTTATACAAGGGGATAATTATTTTTGTTCAAAACTTTCTGTAATCAAGATTCACAAAGTTTCCATGGGCATGAACAAAGTTCAAGGACGTCCCCCACTTCAACGGTGTTCGTCTTTCTCACTTTCACTTTTCTTTTTGAAAAGTTTTAGATTCCCCTCTATATTTTTTTTTTACTTTTTAAAAGCACACAAAAGAATAAAATGACTCTCTAAAACTTCCGGGTTGTCTCTCAGACAGCGCTTTCTTTAAAGCCATTAAGCTAGGCATATAGTGCTCAAGTAATTGATCCACTCGGATCCCAAGGTATATCAAAGCCAATTTTAATTAACAATGATCTATAATTTAGTAGTGACCACAAAGCAACATATATCATGCAATGAAGAAGTCTAACTCTCTTCTTATGCATCGGCATGTCATAAAAGAATAATTCATGCACATCAAGTAAGGGCCAATGCATAGTATAAATAGTTTCTTGCAATTTTATCGTATTGGAAACATAGGGAGGTGGAGATGTAGTTCCTCTCTCATAATAATTGCAAGTAGGAGCAACAAGCACATGCATATTATATTCATCAAAATCATCATGTGTAGTAGTAAAACGCAACCCATCAATATAATCCCTAATAAGCGCAAACTTCTCCGATATAGTGTAGTCTGGAGAATTCAAAAAGATAATAGGACTATCATGTGTGGGTGCAATAACAGCAATTTCATTCTTAACATAAGGAACTATAGCAAGTTCATCTTCGCATGCATAATTCATATTGGCATCATGGCCACAAGCATAGCAAACATCAATTTCATCAAAAAGGGATATTTCAAATGAATCCAAGGGATCATAGCATTCATCCTTCGGTAAGCACGAAGGGAAATTAAACAATGTATGAGTTGAAGAGTTACTCTTATTAGAAGGTGGGCACGAGTAGCTAATCCTCTCTTCCTCCTTTTGTTCTTCGCTCTCCTTCTCATCTTTTTCATCTAATGAGCTCACAGTTTCGGCAATTTCTTCTTCCATAGGAGCCTGCAAAATATTAGGCTCTTTTTGGTAGCAGAGACTTTCTCAATAAACTCATTAATATCAGCATTGTATTTGTAATTATCATAACAATATTTAAGTATAGCAAAAATTTCGGATCTGTAAACATCATCATGATCATAATCTTCATACTCTTCAAACAAACATTTACTTTCACAAGCACCCTTAAAAGCAACAAATTCTTCCATTCGTTCCACATCATAGTAATCGTATATACCATTAGCATAAGAAGCTAAGGTTTTATTATCATTAAATTCACATAAAAATGGAAGGTGTGGAGCCTTCATCCTAGAGCAACAAGTATAATCATATCTCAAGCATAAATTCCAAGCATACCATTGCAAACAATCTATTTGATCCCATAAGAGTTTCCCTTTATTGAGTCAAGCGATAATCCCTAAAGTATTCACATTGATCCAATGTGTCTCCCATTATCAAGTTGAACGAGGTTTTCTCAGGATTATCAAAGTAGTGTTTAATATTTTCCACATAATGAGCATCGAGGGTTTTAGGAGGTTCCACATCTCCATGAGTAGCAAGTACAATTAATTTTTTTTGGTATTTCGTGTTCCATATCCATAACTAAAGATAGAGAACAATTTAGAACAGAAAATAAAAACTACTTAGTGATGAAGCAAACAAGCACACACGAGAATATCAACCCCATGCTATTGCTCCCCGGCAACGGCGCCAGAAAAAGGTCTTGATAACCCACAAGTATAGGGGATCAATTGTAGCTTTTTCGATAAATAAGAGCGTCGAACCCAACGAGGAGCTAAAGGTAGAATCAATATTCCCTTCAAGTTCTATCGACCACCGATACAACTCTACGCACACTTGACGTTCGCTTTACCTAGAACAAGTATGAAACTATTTTGTAGGTGTAAGGATAAGTTTGCAAGGATAAAACTAGAAGTACTTGGTAAGAATAAAACTACGAATAATTTGCAAGATAATAAAAGTTAGTTGTTTAGTAGAAAGCTTTTGTAACACAAGAGAGAGATTTGTCCATAGGCAATTGATAACTAGACAGGTAATCATTATTGCAATTTTATATGAGGGAGAGGCATGAGCTAACATACTCTCCGTACTTGGATTATATGCACTTATGATTGGAACTCTAGCAAGCATCTGCAACTATTAAAGATCATTAAGGTAAAACCCAACCATAGCATTAAGTACCAAGTCCTCTTTACTCCCATACGCAATAACCCCCTTACTCGGGTGTAAGCTTCTGTCACTATAGCCACCCACTATAAGCGAATTATGAACATATTGGAACACCTTACAGCGGGAATCCCACACGCTTGCGCGACACGGAGGGCACCATAGGACAGCTTCAAAATAAAACATACAACTCAAATCAATCACGATCATCAATCAACCCATAGGACAAAACGAATCTACTCAAACATCATAGGATGGCAACACATCATTGGATAATAATATGTAGCATTAAGCACCATGTTTAAGTAGATATTACAATGGGGAGAAGAAGTGTTACACCGCTGCATAAACGCGGAGAGAGTTGGTGTTGACGATGACGAAGTTGTTGGTGTAGATCGCCGTCACGATGATTGCCCCAGCGGCGCTCCGGCACCACCGGGAGAGAGCGGGAGAGAGCCCCCTCTTTCTTCATGTTGCTTGGCCTCCCCCCTAGATGGGAGGAGAGTCTCCCTCTGGTCCATGGCAGCCATGGCTCCCGGAGGGCAGGAGGCCCTTCGAGATTGGATCTCTCTCTCTCTGTTCTGTTCTGTTTCACGTTCCTGTTTTTTGGCCGAAAACCGTTTCTTAAATTCCCAGAGATCCGTAACTCCGATTGGACTGAACTTTTAACGCGTTGTTTTTCTGGATATTATCTTTTTTGCTGCAAAGAAGGGGGTCAACCGACTTACGAGGTGCTCATAAGCCACCACGGCGCGCCCATACCCCCTGGCCGCGCCCTGGTGGCTTGTGGCCACCTCGGGCACCGTCTTGCGTTGATTCTTCTTCCCAAAAATCATATATATTCCCAAATAATTCTCCTAAGATTTTTATCGCGTTTGTACTTCGTTTGATATGTATATTCTGTGAAACAAAAAACATGCAAAAAATAGGAACTGGCACTGGGCACTGGATCAATATGTTAGTCCCAAAAACGATATAAAATGTTGCCAATAGTATATGAAAATTGTAGAATATTGGCATGAAAAAATAAAAAATTATAGATACGACAGAGACGTATCACTTTCCCACACCCTCTATTATTCTTCAGCTACGGCAACCTCACCCCGTAGCCTAACCAGTCAACCCTCATACTTCCCTCCACCCGGGACTCCACTGCCGCCTCTTCCCCGTCTCCGGGTCGTTCTGCTCTAGGGCCTCGCCGTCGTCTACCTCCTTGGTGCACTCGGCACGAAGTGGTCAATGAATAACAGCGATCGGAAGAGAATTGTATGTGGAGAGGCTGACGGTAGGGACCCATCAGCGAGATGGCCGCACACAAGAAAGTGCCTCCTTGTTACGCGCAAACAGCTAGGACTCACCATCTACATGGCCACATGGGACCCACCAGGTTGGAGCATACATATTGTGTTATCTGTCTGGTCACAAACGTGCACGTACATACTAGTCTGTGTCCAACATTGAACAGTGATCGAGTAAAGAAGGGGCACGTGCCGTAGTAGGGAATTTGGCCCCGGACGTAGCAGGTCACGCAATCCCCTCTAAATCGTGTACACGTATGTACAACCATAGTGCAAAAATACGAGCCAAGTATTCGTGTACCGGCCGGTCGGTCATACTAGCGCATATACGGATGGTAGTATGCATGAATGGGGTTCTGTTCAACGAGCGCAAATAGGCTAGGGTTGGATGGCTGAAGTTGGTTCCTTGGGAAGCCGTGTCCACATTGAAGTGGTGGCTCCCGAGAGGTCGCGTCGGTCAGCGCTGCCCTCCCATCTGGTCACATCATGCGACATCAATGCCGGCCGCTGCGTTTTCTGGGCCGGCATTGATGAGGCGGGGGAACTGGTGTGTGCATTGGACGGAAGCGCGGGAGAGACGGGTGGGGTTGTTTGGTAGGCCAGGTTAGTCAGACACGGATGTGACAATGGTCTGGACGCCCGCAAAGCCCCCCATTTTGTCTCTGATTTGCTGCAAAAACAAGTTTGGACCGTCGAGCGGACTGATACATGACCGCGTTGGAGGGCAAAACACGTCCGGATCGTGCAGTCCGAACGGTTGCGGGCGGTTTAAGGGTCGGCGTTGGAGATGCCCTTATTGCCTTAGAGCAACTCCAACGCGGCGACTCAAATTATCCGCGCGTGTTCGTTTGGGTTGAAACAGACACAAAAGTCGGCCCAACGCGGTGACCCAAACAGACGCGCTCTGCTTTTTGTGCGTCGCGTGACCCATTTGCGGCCCAAATTTGGGCCGCGGTTGCATCGGCGCGGACATGAAACAGACGCGTGTGACGCCAACCCTTGTCCTCCCCTGGCCCGCCAGTCAGTGGCACATTGTCCATTCCATCTTCCTCCCATCGACAGCCAGCACAACCGGCCGCCCACCCATCGCCGCCATCGCCTAGTTCCGGTGCCCAGGCCAGCCGTCCGCACCCATGTACCTCCCTCGCCCCACCCGTCGCCGCCACCACCACCTCGCGCCCACCGCTGCCGCAGATCCCCGACGTCACCACCACCACCCCCTCGCCCGACGCCGACAGGCCTGCTACCTGGTGCTGGGGGAGGCGCGGGGCTCTTCACCAGCCAGCTTCTTCCACGAGCCCGCAAGCTGTTCGACAGTTTGCCCGCAAGGTACAAATGGACTCCGGCGACGAGTTCTTTTTTCACAATTTCATTTGCGACTCGTATGATTCTTCGTCCGACGATTAGGAGCTTGTGGCTGTTGTGTTGGTTGTCCATGACCATCTTAGTAGGCAGCGACTGATGTTCAGGGGCTCGATCCCGGGGCACACTCCGACGTTGAATCACAACCGGAGCATATGTGGGCTCACTTGCTGCTTCATCATCAAATGCGTGATTGGAAAACTCACATTCAACTACAAGATGATTTGGTTGAGCATATGTGGGCTCACGTTGACAACCAATAAATGTATCGGCTATTTTTAAAAAATGTATTTAAGACCATTTAATTTTTATTTGGCTTGTAAAGTATGAGATATTTATTTGGTTGTGGAACTATGAGATATTTGTATTTTGTTTCAATTATGTGAACTAGGGCGAAATTTTCATATGTACGCGAAAAGAGCAAAAAATGGACGCAGGCCGGCCGCGAGGACGAAAATGTGTCCGCGCGTTGAGCACACGGCCGTCCCAAGCGCATAAGTGGACGGACGAGCCGATCCAAACGGACAAAAAGAAAACGCGCATCCGTTTGGATTGGCGCGTCGGAGCTGCTCTTAAACTAAAACAAAAAACTCCATTTTCTGAGAGAGATAACCCTACTTGGCAGGCAGCAAGAGTACAAGCAGGAGAGAATAAATTAAGAAAGAAACACAAGCAACAAAAACTGGAGATAAAGCAAAAGGGATGAACCAAAGAGCGGAAAACTGGAAACCATAATGAACAAATACAATATATCTATATCTATACCCAATAATAAAGCAAATTGGGTTTCTGGTCGTCTGTCATAAATTTACCTTTAAAGTTGGCTAGAATTTATCCAGCAATGCCACCCATAAGTTGCAAAAACGATTCATTTTTTTTCACAAGTCGTCGTTCATGCTATAGTTCATTTAAAAGAATCTGCTAATATAAACATAAGCACACGAGTGGTGCAGTGGCTAGAGCCTCCAGCTTCTTGGTGGGAGACGCGAGTTCGATTCCACACTCTCCACCCTTTTTCTTCTTTTTAAAAAATTCATAACTTTCAAGCCCTAACTCCAAATATAACATGTTATATATAAAAATCCCTTAAAAATGTGTAGTTTTAAATATGCTAATTTTTTCTTCTTTTTTAAAAATTCATAACTTTCAAGCCCTAGCTCCAAATATAACATGTTATATATGAAAGTCCCTTTAAAAAATGTGTAGATTTTAAATATGCTATTATTTTTCATGTTAATCATTTCTAAAATTCTGTTTAGGATGCAACCTTAATTAAATATCTTCTTTATATGAGATGTTTTGAAAGTGTCTATTATATATGTTTTCTACCCTCTTCTAATTTAGTAGATATGGCAATTTAATGAATGTGAATGCTATTTAGTTGGTAGGAATCAACATCACATTCATCAACCATAATTAACTTTGATGAATGTGATGGCATAAAATGTCACATTTTCATTGTCAATGATAATTGGTTGTCCGTTCATTTATGAGAATTTGGTTGGATTCATCTGCCCAACGATGTGACAAGTAGCAGCTGATGGGTGGCATTGGGTTTCTCGGTGCGTTGACGACCTTCTGGACACCGAGGCTACCCAATGTCACCTCTTCATTGTCAATGATAATTTGTTGTCCGTTCTTTTATGAGAATTTAGTCAGAGTCCTCTCCCCAACAATGTGATGAGTCGGAGGCCGTGGGTGGCATTGGGCTTGGTGCGTCGAGGACCTTTTGGACACCGAGGCGGTGCATCACTGCTGCCTCGATGCATCACTGGTAGGATCGTGGTCAATGTCGTCTATACTGTCACGACAGTGTACATGTTGCAGGGTATGATGGGTGTCAATCAGGACGCGGTGAAAAAGGTTAAAACACACGGTATTTTCATGTTTTCTTCTTTTCTTGTTTTCGTTAACATGCATCATGTTAGCAATGTATCCCCATTGCAACGCACGGGCAATTTTCCTATCTATCTATACCTACTAATAAAGCAAATTGATATTCTTGGTTTCGTCCCGCGATTAGATGATTTTTTTCTGTCACGTACGGCTGTTCTTTTACGATCGCTCGGCCTTTCACGTCGTTTGAACTTGGGCTGATTTTGGTTACATCGGCCCATATGTCTCCAGCCAACCAGCCGCATTGTCATATTTCGCTTTTTTTCCTCCGCTCCCTGCATATGGGCCAAGCTCTGATTTTTTTCCAGCCCATTGGAGAGCAGCGAGCAGGGAAAAAAATAGCCTGTGTGAGGTTTGAACTCACGACCTCCCCTGCCGCAACACATGCTACAACCAACACAGCTAGCATGCGCCTGTGTCATGAAACATGATTCTTTTTCTAAAAGTTCCACCTCAATATTTAGGTACAAACCCTATCAATTTATACAGGTTTGCAAGTTTCCTCTTTTTCTTTTTTCTTTTTTTTTCGAGGAGGTTTGCAAGTTTCCTCAAATATCAGCAAACCATCAAACCTGTTTGAGATCGAAAGTGAAATCTCTATCTTGATTGATGGTTACAGGCGCTACTTATACCATCTGGAGAGACGCGACCGAGAAGAGGCGTCAGTTCTAGAGGACAGGAGCGAGAAGGCGTCTGTGCGGGACAAACCGCACGACGGTTTGGGCAAGGGGAGATTTTCCCCTAATTACAAATTGTAATTAATTCTAACACTACCTCTAATCTACACTTGACCATGTAGAACCATCTTCATGATTATCCGGAATGCTCTATCATCTCAGAAGGATTCTCCTCCAAAAGTTCTTCATAAAATCTTTGATGAGATCCTGAAATATATACTCACAAAGAAAGATAGTATAATGTGATGTCATTAAAATAAGGGTATCTCAAGAAGAGACTCCCCCTGACACCTGCAAGTCCCTAAGTCTTCGCATACCAATTCCATGAACACATTTCTGGAATGTTGAATTTGGTAGAGACTTGGTAAATAAATCAACAAGGTTGTCGCATGATTTGACTTGCAGAATGCTTATTTCCCCGCTTTTCTGAAGATTATGGGGGGAAAACCATTTAGGAGAAATATGCTTGGTGATATTACTCTTGATGTATCCTGTTTGCATCTGCGCAACACAGGCCGCATTATCTTCATAGATAATGGTAGGTGATTTTATCGAACCCATTCCACATGAATGTTGTATGTGGTTTATCATTCTGTGAAGCCATACACATTCGCATGTTGCTTCAAATAATGAAATTATTTCAGAATGATTGGTAGATGTTGCCACCAGAGTCTGTTTTGAAGACTTCCATGATATAGCAGTGCCACCATGTAGGAACATGAAGCCGGTTTGTGATCTGGCATTATGGGGATCAGACAAATAGCCGGCATCTGCATATCCAATCATATCGGAGTCCTGATTTTTCTGGAACTGGAAAAATAGACCAAGATCCTTTGTGCCTTGGAGATATCGAAAGATATTCTTCACTCCAGACCAATGACGTTTGGTGGGAGCTGCGCTATGTCTAGCAAGTAGATTCACTGCAAATGCAATATCAGGTCTTATGCAATTTGCAAGATACATAAGCGCTCCAACGGCACTAAGGTATGGAACTTCAGGTCCCAACACCTCTTCTCCATCATCCCTTGGTCTGAACGGATCTTTCTCTACGTCTAGAGATCGAACCACCATGGGAGTTTTAGATGGATAGGATTTGTCCATATTGAATTTCTCCAATATTTTCAGGATATAGGCAGATTGGTGTACCATGATTCCTGAGGGAAGGTGCTCAAGTTGAATACCTAAGCAAAATTTGGTTTTACCCAAATCCTTCATCTCAAATTCCATCTTTAGGTGATTGCGTGCTTCATCAATGTCTGGTGCGCTGCCGATGATGTTGAGATCATCAACATACATAGAAATGATGCAAAATCTTGTAGAGGACTTCTTGATGAAAACACATGGGCAATCAGCACTATTGGAGTAACCTTTCTGAAGAAGGAACTCACTGAGTCGGTTGTACCACATCCGTCCCGACTGCCTTAAGCCATATAATGACTTATTCAGCTTTACACAATACATGCTGCGTTTTGCATTTTTATTCGGGACAGAGATTCCATCAGGAACCTTCATATATATGTCCGAATCTAGTGACCCGTAAAGATATGCGGTCACGACGTCCATCAACTGCATAGATAGACGATTTTGCACTGCCAAGGATATATGATATCGGAAAGTGGTTGCACTCATTACTGGAGAATATGTTTCAGAAAAATCAATGCCGGGTTTCTGCGTGAAACCTTGTGCTACGAGCCTTGCTTTATATCTCACCACCTCATTGTTCTCATTCCGTTTCCGGAGAAAAACCCATTTGAATCCCACAGGGAAAACACTGGGAGGTGTAGGTATTGCTTCAGTGAATACCTTTCTTTTGTTAAGTGAGGCAATTTCTGCTTGGATTGCATCCTTCCATTTAGGCCAGTCGGAGCGCTTTTGGCACTCAACGATAGACCTTGGATCATGATCAGTGAGAAGGGTATCTGCAATCTTTTCAGCAAAATATATGTCGATAGTCGTAGTCTTACGGTCAAATGATTCTCCAGAATCAACATAGTTGATGGAAATTTCTTGCACCCCTAGTGACTCTTCGTGATTTCCCAATACGATCGAGTCTGGATGTTCCGATGTCCCAGTCAGTTTATGCACACTGGAACTGGGTTGTGGAGGTTGCCCTTCCACTGGGTGTATACTACCCATCAGGTGTTTGTCAACGTTGAGTTGACCTGCATTTACTGACTCCGAGGTTTTTCTCCTCGATTTCCTTTGCTGCTTTCTAGAAGCATGCTCCAGGTCAGAGGCCGTACTACTCCCCCTCTTTTTGGGAATAGGGAGTTGAGTGGTTTTTATTGGTACCTTCACTCTTTCTGGCGCGTTTCTGGCCGGATTTAAGGATTTTGTAACACCTTTCAGATCAGTAAATGAATCTGGCAGATTATTTGCAAGATATTGCAAATTAATGATCTTCCGAACTTGAAGTTCAGTCTCTTGGGTACGTGGATCAGAGGATGAAATGGCGTGAGCATTCCAATCAATTTCCGGGCATTCTTTCTGGTACTTGAAATCTCCCCCTAATGCCGGAAAATGTTCCTCATTAAATATGCAATCAGCGTGACGGGCTGTGAACAGATCCCCAGTCAGGGGTTCCAGGTACTTGATAATCGACGGCGATTTGTACCCCACATAGATCCCCAACTTCCTGTGTGGGCCCATAGATGTCCGCTGTGGTGGTGAGATCGGGATGTATGCAGCACATCCGAACTTACGCAGATGGGAAATGCTTGGAGGATTTCCACGTACCAATTCCAGAGGGGAAGAACTGTGATATGCAGTTGGCCTCAATTGTATCAAGTCAGCAGCATGTAAAACAACATGACCCCAACAAGAGGTTGGCAAGTTGCAATTCGTCAACAAAGGTCTTGCAATGAGTTTGATCCTCTTAATCAATGCTTCAGCCAAACCATTTTGTGTATGGACATATGGAACAGAGTGCTGAACTTCAATCCCCAAAGCCATGCAATAATCATTGAAAGCACGTGAGGAGAATTCTGCAGCATTGTCCATTCGAATTGACTTAATTCGACTTTCAGGATAATGGGCTTGCAACTTAATGACTTGCCTCATTATCTTGGCAAATGCATGGTTTCGTGTGGATAGAAGACACACATGTGACCATCGTGTAGATGCGTCAATCAGAACCATGAAATACCGGAAAGGTCCAGATAATGGCTGAATGGGACCACAAATGTCTCCTTGAATACGTTCAAGGAATTGAAGTGGTTCAGCTTGTATTTTGAGGTGTGAGGGCCTCAAAATTAGCTTTCCCGTGGCACAAGATGTGCACACAAAATCAGAAGATTGAGGAAATTTTGACTCAAGCAAATTATGACCAATGGAATTGCTAGTAATTTTTCTCATCATCCCTATTCCAGGATGCCCTAGGCGATCATGCCAGGTTTGGAATGTGTTAACATTCTAAAAAATTACTTTGTATGCAACATGTTCCACGGGTTTGATGTACGTATAGTACAAACCAGACGATAGAGAAGGAATTTTCTCATGTACCTTTTTGCCATATCCGTGATCTTTAGTAAAGAGTAGATACTCCTCTTTGTTGTCTTCATGGGTTTCAATGTGAAAACCATTCTTATGGATATCTCGATAACTGATCAGGGTACGTGATGAGTCGGGATACAATAAAGCATCCTCAATCGTCACTTGTGTACCGCTTGGGAGGGTGAATATGGCACGTCCAGTACCAACAATCACTGTATCGCGTCCAGCGATAGTTAGAATATCTCCATTCATCTTTTTCAGAGTTTGAAAATATATCATCTCCCTCAGTATAGAGTTTGTGGTACCACTGTCCACAAGGCATAATTCCTCTTCCATCGGATTGTCCCCGTAGAAAACTATATAAAACAAAGAATTTTCAATAAGAAAACCTCATAGTAATATATAGAATACAATCTTTATTATATCAAACGTGCTGATACAATAGAATATAAAGACAACAACAAACTTATGTTCTTATTACAATCATCACAAATGGACATAATTAAGTAGATCACTAAGGAGATTGAGGGACTAGTCGAAGTCGCCAAACATGTTGTTTGCGGTGTACTCAATCAACATGTTCTCCATTTCAGTAGGATCCTCAGGCGGATAAGGAACCATGGCGTTGCTCGGTCCAGGAGGAACATCGTGCGAATCACCAGCTCCTTTTGCGCTATCCGGATGAAGGTTGAAGTTGGCTTCAAACCTTTTCCCTTTAGGTGCTTTGCGTCCCTGAGATTGCTGGTACAGCATAACCAGATGCTTGGGCATTGTGCACTTTTCAGTAGAATGTGTGTAGCATCCACACTTGTTGCAAAGCTTAGATTTATCAAACCTAGGCTTTGAAGTGCCTTTTCCCTTGCCTGGGTATCTAGATCTCCTGTTCCCATTGCGCTTTCGCTTATGCTCGAAATTGGATTGTTTACCCCGAGAGGTACCATTAAACTTTTGTCTATTTGCAACATTCAGATGGACTTCAGGTAAAGGTTGTGCCCCAACTGGGCGTTGAGAGCCATTCTTAGCGAGTAGCTCATCATGCTTTTCAGCCTGAAGTAACATGTGAATAAGCTCGGAATAGACAGTGTAGTTACGAGCACGGTATTGCTGTTGGAGGATCCTATCTGAAGGGAGCATAGTAGACAAAGTTTTCTCTATCTTCTCCCCCTCAGTAGGTTCCTTCTCACAAAAGCGCAGTTTGGAACATATCTTATGAACAGCATGATTGTACTCACCGATGGACTTGAAATCCTGAAGACGAAGATGAGTCCAATCATGGAGTGCTTCTGGCAGGACAACTGCCTTCTGCTGTTCATACCTCGTTTTGAGGGCCAGAAACAGAGTACTAGGAGATTCCTCCTGTAAATACTCAGACTTGAGATCTGGATGAATATGGTGCCTTATGATGAATAAAGCAGCATAGTTCTGCTGTTCTGTCAGCGGCGTGGCCCCAGCCGGGAGAGGAGTCTCTGGGGGTTGTATTGCACGCGCTATCCCACGGGACGCAAGACTGATCTTGATGTCCATAGCCCATGTAGGATAATTGTGGCCATTGAGGGCAAGCTCCTCAAACTCTTTGGCAGTCATCTTTGCCTACATGGGGAAACTAGAGATAATTAATTTACGGGTGGTAAATTAAAAACCATCATGGTTGTGTAATAAGAATGCAAAAATTTGATACTCAAGTGTAAACTTGAAAAATTCTCAACCTCAATTGTGTTAACATAACACTTTGAAGATCACTTAGATCTCACAGTAATAGGCTACATTGCTATTACCTTGTGTATGCTTACAATTTGAATATAAGGAATGCACGATGGAGGTAATCGTTTGTCATGTAACAAAAACGTAGGCCTCGCAGTAAGAGGAGATGATCTGCATATGAGCAGTGGATCTCAACTCATTACCGTGTGATTCCAAATATAATGAGGGAGAAAGATTCAAAAATTTGCAAGTTTGATATGCGAGAGAAGATGATCTCAATCGCAAGTACATGTTCAAGAGAACTGGATATGTGGTAAACACATAGAACATGTCATTCTTCCCAGATGAACTCCGGTACTTTATTTATATGCAATCCATTACATAATATAAACACACCTACTAATAATTACACAAGTCCTAACATAGAATAAATCTAGAACAGGACTAAAATGTAAGTAGTAGTCAATCTAAGTACTAAACAGTACTAAACATAGTCTAAAATTGCACAAATACAATAATTAGTACTAATGTTAAGAAAACAGAGAAAATAAAATAAAATAAATCCACACTTCTGGTCGGCCCACCCGCCGCAGCACCGCACAGGAGAGGAAATAGCCACCGCGGGCGCCTGGGCCTGGGCCTGCCCGGCCTTTGGCTGGCCCACGCGCCGCCGCACCGCATAAGAGACAGGGGGAGCGGGCGGATCGGATAAGGGTCGGAGTATCCGAACCCCGCACCACCACCTCTGCTCGATCCCCACTATCACACGGCAGCGCCGGCGGGAGGAGTGGCCGCCGCAGGCCCTCGCGATTCCGGTGGTCACCGGCGTAGCACCGACGACCCCTCCTCGTCCGAAGAAGAGTTGACGACGACATGGCCCGGACGAGCAGTTTCTGGTGCGGCGCTGGCGAGTCCGAGGCTCGCCGGAGCCCACGAGCCGGCGCGGTGGCCGGGACGGCGGTTGAGGGCGGCGACGGCGCGCCCGAAGAGGCGGCCAAAGCGCCGCTCCGCGCGGATGCTCGGGCCCGCAGAAGCCTCCAGTGGTGGTGGGGAGTTGACGCCGGCACCTTCCATCCCTACTCCGAGGCAGATGACGCCGGAGGCGCCGGTGGGCGCTGACACGAAGCCAAGCGCGGCCTGTTCATCCACAATGGCGCGCATCGGGACGGGCGCGTAGCCAGGAGGGCCACGGCTCGGGCCAACAGCCTCGCCGGCGGGCGTCGGCGTCGAGGGCGGGAGCCACGCGGCCGGTGGAGGTGGAGGTGGAGGCGGAGATCCAGGGGGCGATCCAGGCGCAGCGGCGGCCCCGTTCATCATCGGGGCGCTCGGGCCGGCCACCTTCCGAGGGTCGAGCCCCATGGGCGCATGGCCATGGGCGCGAGGAGCACCGCGGTGGGCGCGTCCTGTGGCGCGGCGACCCTGTCCCGGGGCGTGGTGAGCACCACGGGCGCCTCTCATAGCGCCACGGTGGTCGCGTCCAGCGGCGCGACGGATAGCCTGGCGACGGAATCGCCGGAGTCTACCCAGTCCGTGGAAACGGCGACCATAGCGTCGGCCATCCTCGTGGATCAGGCGGAGGAAGAAGGAGACGAGGCTCGGCATCTCACCGGCGGCAAGTGCTCTTTCCCTCCCTTTCTTTCCTCTTTCGCTCTTTGCTGGTTGTTCTACGTGCGTGATAACGTGTTTGAGATCGAAAGTGAAATCTCTGTCTTGATTGATGGTTACATGCGCTACTTATACCATCTGGAGAGACGCGACCGAGAAGAGGCGTCGGTTCCAGAGGACAGGAGCGAGAAGGCGTCTGTGCGGGACAAACCGCACGACGGTTTGGGCAAGGGGAGATTTTCCCCTAATTACAAATTGTAATTAATTCTAAGAAAACCATCTCAAAAATCGAGAAAAGAGGGAGCGACGTGCCAAGAAGAGTTGATAAAGGTTGTACGCATGGCATTGCTGATTGGCTCTAATTAAATGTCGTAATGCATGTTTTTTTGGCTAGATTATATACACCCGTTGCAATGTACGGGCCATTTTGCCAGTATACTTCAATAAATAAAGGAAAGAAAAAGAAAAGCTAGCCCTACTACCGCCCTATCCCTCGTTCTCTCCTTCCATCCGTTGTACGGTCCCCGTCCGTTTCCCACATTTTCCGCTTCCCCCCATCCATCCCTCCATTAACTCGTCTCCCGATCCCAACCCCCACGAAAATCCCAAAAATACAGAGAAGCAATCCCTAGTCCCCGAATCCCACCTCGAGGAGTATCCCGATTCGCTTCCGATCAGCGCCAACTCGATCTGCGGCTCCATCTCAGGCGGTCCCGGGCGCGCAGTCTTGGCTCGGGAGATCCGGGATCCCGTTCTTGGGGGTTCTGGGCTCAAATCTTGCGGCTTCTGGGCAATGTGATTAGGTCAAGGGGCGATTTTAGGCGCAGCCGTTCCTGAATCTCTTGCGGGGTTGCAAAGATGGAGCATGTGATCGGGGGGAAGTTTAAGCTGGGTAGGAAGATTGGGAGCGGATCTTTCGGGGAGCTGTATCTTGGTACGGTCCTCATGGTGTTCTTAGATCTCTCATCTGTTTCTGTCCGTTCGTGTTGCCAAGCTTCATATCTGGTTGGCTTATTTTTTACAAGGGTGATTAATTTGGTTGCAGGCGTGAACATACAGAGCGGCGAGGAGGTGGCTATCAAGTTGGTATGTGATGAAAAAAAAATCGATTCTGTTGTAAACCTTTTCATTTGTTAATATACATATGCATGTTTTCATCTGGTGTTAACTTTTATATGTATGTAATTTGTGAATACATTATGGTCCATCACTAATCAGAAATGTTTTGGACATCTTATTTAGTATCATGCTCTTTTCATATGAGTAGCAACTCGCAACGAGGAGTCTAGGATTTCTGAACACTATAGGTTCGTTCGCTACAGGCAAACTGATCTATTAGAGATATGCAGAACTAGGGAACTAAAAAAGGGTCAAAGTGTTTGCTGCTCCCAGTTGGAAGTTCAATTTTTATTATCTGTTCATTTAAGTATGTTTGTACACCTTTGTGTGGGTTACAGGAGGGCAGACACATACGTACACCACACAACATTCTTGGCATGTTGTTTACTCTTTCAACAATCTACAAGTCAGGAATGACAACAGTACTGTTACATCAAGTAATAGTTAACAAAAGAAACACTATCCTTTTCAAGTAAATCTTTTGCTATCGGTGATAGTTGAAATCCATCTATCTAATTCAATCTTTCAAGGAAGAGTGAATTGCGCAAAACCCCTATGTTCAGCAAAACTTATAAGTTATAACACTTCACCACACCTATTGGACTTTTTTCCCAGCAAAAACTCATCTCCGAAGAACCATGCTTTGAACATGCGATTCTATACTTTCTGCTGTTCAGTTATTTCAGTACAATGTGCAGTTGTTTAGTAGAATTTTCCGTGGAAGTAGCATTCTTCATAAATACTGTTAGTTGTTTTCTTACAAAATGAGCCAACAGTCCCTTGCTGTTTGCTAAATGCTGGTGTTTTGTTATAGAGCCTGATGAAATTTGTGGTTTCTTAATTGCTTAATTTCTACCTCCGCATGTCTTGGATTGTGGGCATAGATGAAGCAACAACTATGCTCTGAGAAAGTGTAGGTAATAATGAAATAATAACAGTTTTTTATAACTTGAACATATAACTTTGCATCAACATGAATTCTGAGTGTTATGGCTGGTTACTGCCCGTGCAACCGCTAGCATCTGGACATCCTAACTGACTGTATCTCACCATATTTGTTAGGAATCTGTCAAATCAAGGCATCCCCAGCTTCATTATGAGTCAAAACTATATATGCTTCTGCAAGGGGGGAGTAAGTAGCAATACAATAACTTCCTTTTGAACGAAAATCAATACAAGAACTTGCTTTTCATCCTTTTTTTAATGATTCTGATTTAATGTTCAATTTCAAACTTCAGTGGGGATTCCTCATCTGAAGTGGTTTGGAGTGGACGGGGAGTACAATGTCATGGTCATTGATCTTCTTGGTCCAAGTCTGGAGGACTTGTTCAACTATTGCAACAGAAAATTTACCCTTAAAACAGTACTTCTGCTCGCTGATCAGATGGTGAGTGCTTACTGTATGATTTCATTTTGGCTGTTAATATTGGCCACCTGTCTTACAGAATGCCAATGAATTTTTTTATCTGCAAACTCAAATATCTGAGTCCTTAATTGGCTGATCCTGACAAGTTGAAGTATTCCTTTATTTTTACACAGATCGCCAGGGTAGAGTACATGCACTCGAGGGGCTTTCTTCATCGTGATATAAAGCCAGACAACTTCCTTATGGGTTTAGGCCGTAAAGCAAGCCAGGTTTGTGCCATCATGAACATTTTTACTGGTACAAGTGATTTATCAATTTTTCTTCACTTAAGAAATTGTTAGTTGCATAATTCATTGTGGAACTGTACTGATTCTAGTTTTTGGCCTGGTTCTGATAGACTGATACGATACATTAAAGCCTAAAGATCTATCAGCTGGCAGCATGGCAGCACAAACAGGGGCAGCGCCAGGGCTGGGCCAAGTTTGTGGCTAGCCTAGCCTGATCATACTCGCCATGACCCTTTAGCATTTAAATGGGCTTCTGGGACTGCCTGGGGCTAAAGCCCTAGCTGCCCAGTCCTGTCTCCATCCCTGAGTTCAAAACCCTCCAATCATAATAAAGAGAGGCTAAAATGGCTAATGTACAAGCTCTTTTGCATCAGCAAATAAACAATTGCGTAATAAACCAAATTCCTGTGTTTTAGCAAGAGATTCACCTTGGAACTGTTTCAGCTGATGTTCATGCATTATAATTATATAATGACTGTAATGGTGCTGTACCACTCTATTTAATTATTGACTGTTCTTAGTCAGTGTTGATTAAATATTTTAAGACATTAATTATAAATGTATCAAGTCCTGAAGGTACAAAAGTACTGATCATTCTGCATTTTGTCTATAAGTGCTCGTGGCTCGTGTATACTTTTAGAACAAAGATATCCATATTCTCTTGTTTGTCAAATAAGTTCTGATGTTTGCTGCAATGAGCATGTCCCTTTCAAACACATTATTTGAGTGATCTCGATAGTTCTGTTTTCTGTGAACAGAAATATCTGCTTAGAAAACTGATTGCAATTACTGTAACAGGTGTATGTTATTGACTATGGCCTTGCAAAGAAGTACCGGGACCTCCAAACTCATAAGCACATACCATACAGGTACTTGCAACTGTTGTTTAAAAGGAATTCTCGTAATGTCCCGAAGATTGTCCTAGACTTCTAGTACAGAATCTAGCTTAACCAAAAAAAAAACTATTCCTGCATTTGAGGTCTTTAACATATTTGTGCGTTGTTCAGTCTGGCACATAAGCTCAATGTTTTGCTCATACTAGCACAAAGCTCGTGCGTTGCTACGAACTACGAAGCCATAAAAAAACAAGGAATTATCACTGGCTTAGGAGGTCGTCAAAAGATCATGGTGTCTTGCAGCTATTGCATGGTTCATGATTAAAGAGTGTGTGAATATAATAAAAGATCATGTTGCAGTCGCTAAAGAGTCTCGAGCGACCATAGTTGGTCCTTTGTAAGATTTATAGTGAGAGAACATTTTGAATTTGGAACATAGGAGTATGGGTGTGAGTAAGCTGAATGCACAAGATTGTGGATTAGGTAGGAGGACAACATCTATCGCCGCGTTGAATTGTAATTTCTTTGCCCTCTTCTGCTATGACATGGAATCAAAAGAATTGGTTGGGCAGAGAAACTAAAATCAAGACCATGATTTTGAATTGGAGTGGCATACTTGCATTTATAATTTGTGTTTTTACAAGGAGTGTTATTCCCACATTACTTTATTAGGGTAGCAGTGTATTTGTTTATTTGGGATAGGTCTCACACCTAGTAAAAGTAACATTTTGTTTATTGATGTCTCTTGGAAGGTTGCTAGTCCCACATGTGGGTAGAAGTGCATTTGTTTATTTGTGTGGTCCCACATGTGAACTCACCACCAACTCCAACCTTTATAAGTAGGAAAGACTATTGTTAACAGCTTTTGGGATAGTGTGATGTAACTTTGCTTGGCACACTACCTGTGGTACAATATCAGCTACCAAATGTCTAGGTTCAAAGCTAATTTTTCACTATTGTGCTTTGTAATGCCTGAAATTTGAGTTGATTAGCAGTACTAGGAAGAATGGAAACTTCGAAACCAAAATATCACCAGCAATCCTACTGGAGGAATTTGTAATAATGGGCATCACATAATTTTTCACAGCTGTGCACTAATAAATCTGGGCATTCGTCCAGCCGGGTTGGGCTTCAAAAAAGCCTGGCATGCAGGAACCAAGCCTGAGGCCTGAAAATTTACTTTCACCAAGCCTGAGCCTGCCCCGGTGTAGAAACCCGAAGCCAAAGGCCCAGCCCGAAAACTCGAAATTCCTGCTCCCCCAACTGAAAGTTCGCTGCTTGTACAGATCGATCCAAGATCCAAAAGAAATTCCATTCGTACCACACGTGATAACCAACAAAAACGTTTGTTAGTTTGTAGCTTGACAAGATCAACTTACCGATACATATATATCAGATTCAAAAGGTATCTATTATCCGTGTGCTACCGTGAGAAGATCCCTTCACCACTAAGATACAATCAACCAAAATATTTACATTGAATTTGAAACATTGAAAGTGTGTGCTTACGGACATGAGCCAAACTTAAATAAGTTGATTGATTCACAGCTATAAACCAGGAAACGGTTAACTTGTAGATCAAAGCAGAAGCAGCGGGTGTCCTCAACGGCTCTACACAGCTGCGCAGAAAGTATAGGCGGCCTCAACACAGCCGCGTGGGAAGGCGGTGGGAGGACACGGCCTCGACGCAGCGCCTGGTGACAGCAGCCGCTGCGGTGCCTGGTGACCTCTGCTGCTACGCGTGGTGAGCGACACCATGTAGAACGTGGGGTTGCAAGGGACTAGGGGAGTTGCCATGGACGGACAGGGCTGCGGCAGCTTGGAGCCTTTGTGCATGTTTGGAACACAGGATTCCAAAACACATGAATAGGAAGGGTTGCAGGTGGAAAACAGAGCATTGTGAAGCATAGGAATTTTTTACAAGAGTCTCTTTGGAACATAGGAAAAGGAAAAACACAGGAACTATTAATGAAGTGGATAATAATGTTGAACATGCTTATTAAGGGAACTTCACTCATTTTTTATTATAACAAAACCATATGTATAAACCTTTCATGCACGCCCAATCAGCCCAATGAGACAGACTGGGGCCACTAGAATGAGGGCCTACCAGTCAGAAGAGAGGGGAGAGAGAAACAAACCAATGTACTCAGTACTCCTAATCCATTCCTTCTCAAATCGTCATGCTTCTCCTAGTCTGCGACCCCATCTTCCAAGCCTCATAATCCACTAGTATTTCATCCCAGACTACCTAATCCACTACTATTTTGTTCGTTCCAATGCATGGACGTGGCCACATGGAGGAATTTGTCATCCACGGCGCACAGCAGCAACATGCACCTTGTCTTGTGGCAGCTGACAACGCTGTTACAGTCTTCAAAACTTTCCCGATCTACACCGGACTCGGGCTTGGTAGATGTGTCTGCGTCCAAGCCGATTTGCCTTGATTGACACAAAGGAAGGAAAAATGAGGTTCTGATTTATTGTTTCCTGAGGTTTTCTCATGAAACCGAAGTCATAGGAAAGTTTCCTTCGCATTTCATGCAGTTGGGTCCTGCACTTCAAAGGGACTACTGGAAATTTCCCCGTAAGAAACTCTTTCCCCCCAAAATCCTCTAGAAATCATGTGTTCCAAATGACCCCTAAGGTTGCGTGGAGCGGAATGTCGCTTGGGTTATCAGGGAGGCGAATATTATATGGCGACTGGCGTTAGGTGGAGTTCAGATCTCACATGTTGTGCTGTTCGGGCCCGGCTGGGCTATGTTCAGGCTAAAAACTGAAGCCCGAGCCTGGCCTTTGATTTTTGGGCTGGGTTGTCGGGCTGGGCTGCATGCCCACATTTAGGTACTAACGGGGATTAGCCTTTATTGGGTAAAAATAGGGTAATTCGAAATTGCACCCGGGGAAGGCAGGCAGTGCTCCTAGATGGGAAAAATGAATTTTCAAATTTTTTTAGAAGGAAAATATTTACACATGTAAATGGATGTAAACTTATGTGGATGTAATTTTTCATGTTAAAATTTCAAGTTTGATGCCCTGTGTAAAAGTCCAAGTGTGGTGCTTAAATAATTGCTTTTCTGAGGACTGGTGGGCACAAAACCTGTCCTTTTTTCATGAAACTACATGCACAGAAAAGACATGAACATGTACATGTGTCCATTTTTTTTTGGAACATTTTTTGCATGCTTATTGTTCATCCAGTGTTCCCGGGAGCTAGTTCATGGCCCCATAAAATATGCAGTTTCTCTATTGAGATATTTCTTTCGTGTATGATTCTATCTTCATATTTATTTGGATATGTACATTTGGATCTTACATGTTTTTGTTTGCTACCATAGGGAGAACAAAAATCTTACAGGAACAGCACGTTATGCTAGTGTAAACACCCATCTTGGAGTAGGTGAGTATTGCTACTTGTGAACATGCGTTACGTCAACATCAGCATAGATTTCTTTGTTCAATTAACAAAGATCAAGGCGTATTCTGTAAAGATCAAGGCCTATTCTGTAAAATTGTTGAACAAAGCATAGTTCTTTTGAAACCTTAAGTTTCGCCGTTATCACAAAGTTAGTCAGCAACAATTTCTGAAATGCCTTAATTTTCTAGCTGTGATTAAGCATGACTCTTCCGCTGATTGCTGGTACATGCTATACTAATGGGTTTTCTCTACAGAACAAAGCAGGAGAGATGATTTAGAATCTCTCGGTTATGTGCTGATGTACTTCATAAGAGGAAGGTGGGACATGTATTACTTTTCTAGTGGTTTAAATTCCTTTTTGTCTGTTGAATATATTTCACTGACCTATATAACTTGTCTCTCACAGCCTTCCTTGGCAAGGTCTGAAAGCTGGCACGAAAAAACAGAAGTATGATAAAATTAGTGAAAAGAAAATGTTAACTCCAGTTGAGGTAATTAAATGTGGTTTCGTTGACAAACAATTCTACAAAGAATTTTGGTGTTTCTTTCACTTGTAATATAATCTTATGTATCACTATTTGCACAATTTTGGATAGGTCCTTTGTAAATCTTATCCATCGGAGTTTGTTTCATACTTCCATTACTGCCGATCCTTGCGATTTGAAGATAAACCAGATTACTCCTATCTGAAGAAACTCTTCCGAGATTTATTTATCCGTGAAGGTACTATCAATAAATATAGTAGTTTGAAGTTTCTATGCATCTACATCTTATACAGTGTCTGATGGATCTTATAGGGTACCAGTCTGATCATATATTTGACTGGACTGTGTCGAGGCAAGTAGCAGAGAATAACAGATTGCGAGTATGTCCTCCATTCCACTTTCCAGTTGTTTTCAGTAGTGCAAGCTTGACTGTACTGAATGTGTAGCATTGTTTTCCTCTGTCAGTCAAGTGGAAGGACAGCTGGATTGGTGGGACCATCTGCAGAACGGGCTGAACGGATTGCAGGTTTGTCAGTTGCATGCACATTTGCAAAAGTTTATATTCAAGAAATAAGCTATGCAGGGAGTGTAATTGCTTTTTGTTTCCTTCTTGTTTAACAGCAAGACAGGATGTTCCTGATAGACTCTCTGGTTCAATGGAAACATTTGCCAGAAGAACTGGCTCTGGTTCTGGCCATCATGGAGAAAACACGAAGCACAGAATTCTGTTGGATTCACTGTTGGCACCTAAGATGGTTAGAAGTGCTCAATTTTAGTTTAATATTTGATTTATTTCAACACAATGTGTGCTTGGTGACCATGCACGTACTTTCGAATGCAATTTGCCATGTTTGTACAAAGCAGCATTTGATTGTCGACACTTATACTCACAAAGGCATACCTATGGCTTTAGAGGACCAATATGAATGTACTGGATAACTGGAAGTCTTACAACGTTTTTACCATGTATGCCAGGCTGTTGATTCGGATAAAAGAAGGCCTACATCATCCCGGAATGGGAGCACATCGAGGAAGGCTCTCCTGTCAAGCAGCAGACCAAGTTCTGGAGAGCCCAGTGACCCCACTCGCACTAGCCACCTAATCCCAACCAGCAGTGGCAGCAGTCGTCCATCAACCACTCAGAGGCTTCACCAATCAACTGGACTCGAGGCCAGGTCCTCCTCGCTGTCGAAAACTGCGAGAAATGTCCATGGTGATCCCACTATAAGGACATTTGAGCGCCTTACAATTAGTGCCGACAGGAGGAAATAAAAGGTTGAAGAGTAAAAAGATGCCAGTTGCTGTCATGAGTGTGGGCCTTGGATTCTTTCAGCTCCAGATGATGCTCACTGGCCAGCAAGATAAATGATGTTGTGCTCCACAAGATGCCGAGGAATGCATATAGCGAAGGCGGCTCATCGAATCTTGGCATGAATGACCAAGCACTGTTATTTCAATGTCTGTTCTTTTGAATGGTTAAAGAAAATGTTTTACACCATTCTGAAGGGCCTGGATCGGCTGCATGGATTGGCCGTGCTGGCCCAATTGATGTTAATGTTGAATCAGACACTTGCGGAAACACTATTCAAATAAAACAGTTTATCAGACATTCAAAATTATTCATGTGTTTGTTATGGTTATTGTACCTGTACATGAAAGTGTCGATGCATGAGTTGTTAGGGTTTAGTTCCTTGTGCATCTCGAAAAAAAATCCGAAGTCATTGCTCTTCTAGCCTTTCTCGTGCAAAAACATGGCCAAATATGCGTCAGACTGAACTTATTTCCTACTGGCAGTTTCTGTATTGCCCGCCATCTGTATCTTTCAGCTTCGTAACTAACCGTAAAAGCCCCCCCCCCCCTCTCTCTCTCAAACAAAAAAAAAAAGAGACCAGTAAGCCTTGGTCCTACTATCGATCAGTATTCCAGCTAACTTGGGGTTACCACACGGTAGTAGCTGCAATTTAGTCAGTCAAGCATCCATACAATCATAAGAGTATTGAAGATGACACGACACTATCATCGTGTTTCTCCTATTCCCTTAGGCCATCTACATTGAATGCACTAGGTTCGATATCCTGGTCGTTTCACCCAAATCCCCCTCAGATTCGAGATTCTGGCTTGCGTTGATGCTCAGTTCTGTCGTCGGGCTCAGGCGCCTCAACTCCTTTTGCAGAAAAAATCTGTTACATAATTGTTCAAATAGGCACTTGTGCATTGGGGAAACATGCTCCTACACTGCCGCTACTTCCTTAAATCAATTTTGTTTATTGTCTAAGCTCCAAACAGGCGCCCCTGCATTGTAGACGGCCAAAAAGTGTGTTACATTAGTGGTGACAATGTTTGGCATTTTGGCATAGACCACGACAAGATGCATTATTTTCCAAAAGAAAAGGAAGACCTAGGCATTGTTTTCAAATAATGGAAGAACCAATCCCGACCCGTACATCATAAGACGCATTTCATAGAGTTAGAGCTATAGGAAGTGAAGTTGCAAATGTTGTTCTGGTAAGTGTTGAGGCGCCCGACGATAGAAGTGTCATCGTCAGGCGCCCGACGACAGAAGTGTCGTCAGGCGCCTCAACACTTACTAGAACAACATTGCTTTGACAGATGGATCAAAACCTTTCCGAAAACTAACAAGAAACTGATACTTGTTGGGATTTCTGCACTTTTTTGGTCTCTTTGGCGATGTAGAAATGATATAATCTTTGATTGAAAGAAATGTTGTGACCCTATGATGCTTGTGAAAGTAATGTGCAATTGGATCAATGATTGGTCCGTGTTGCAGATAATGGACCCAGAGGCAAACTTACAGACGCCGGGAGCAAAGCTGGTAGAGCGGGTAGCAAATGAGATGTACCATGCATCGCAGGGATGGAGACCTGGAGTTCGGTGGCCGGCCAATTGACGGGACCTAGAGCAGCAGCTCGCTGGCTTCTTCGTTTCGACAGCTGCCTATGCTGTTTCATACTTCGGGCTGTTCTAAAGTGATGTCTTTTGCGTAGTTCATGTCTTAGACTCCTCTGAAATTGGGGTCCTGCGTGATCCGGTAGACTCTAAGATTTGCGTGGCCCTCGTGCCCCTGGTCTGTAATTTGTCTCGATTGTCTCGACTCTGTCTTAGGTTTGAGTGTGTGCGCGTGGGTTTGTAGTTCCTTAAGGCCTGATGGTTTCAGTCATTTGAATCGGAGAGGGCGTCCTCTCTTTTGATCTATAAAAAAAAAGTGCCCGACTGATTCAGCACAGGAGATTGTGGAGCCAACCCATCAACAGAGTGCAGAATAGGGTTGAGTTGCAGTTCATTTCCCGCAAACATACAAATGAATACAGCATAAGATGCACAGGCCGATTCTTTTTTTCTAAAATGAAAGAAAAATCGCCATTATTTTTCAACGAGAGAAAATAATCAGTGTTGCTAGAATGAGCAAGACACCCCCTTGACTTGATCAAAGATTACAGAATCATGTTTCACTATATATTTGAACACCGAATTTGGGGCCTTGAATGCCTCGAGAAAACACATCACCAGACCAGAGTGCAGAACACAAGACTTCGCCAAGCATTTAGAGCCACAGTAGCAAAACAAGTTAACAAGTCAAGAGTATGTACATACACATGGAAACTTGCAAAAGAGACTAGCAGTACATCAGTCATAGATACATACAGTGAAATCAATCTTGTGCACATGTAACTTCCTGATTAAGCCTAGTGCTGCTATTCATTCAGTTATATCAAAGCAGAGTTTAGCTTCATCCCAGGGGCCATTGATCTCAAACTTGTACTCCTGAATCCTGATAAGCCAATAGGGGCAGACAAGCGAGATGAAAACAACGAGAGCCAGCAGCAAAATGAAGAGCATTCGATGCAGCTGGTACGTGACGCCCAGGGTCATGACCATGAGAGCAGAGGAGAATATCAAATGGAGTCTACAGGAGTACTTCTTGATACAAAATGTGACCAGTGGCGCAAACAGGAAGACCTGCAATGAGAAGAGCATGATTGCAAAGACGTGCAGCCAAGACGGCAGGCGCGAGGCCACAAGAACAGACGCCACTATCGACGCGTTCAAGGAGATGTTGCTGGTCAGCTTTGGGTTGTTGAGTGCACCTGGAGGCCTTATAGTGGAGCCAGAGTAGTCATGCAAGAAGAGATGAACCAGCAGAAGGAACACAGCAAGTGCCCAGATCGAATCTGAACTGATGGACCTGGTGAGGGTATGGCAGATTGGCGCCAGAACATAAAGGCCGCTGGTGAAGAATGATATGTTGAGGACATACTTCAAGAGTAGATTCAGCGAGAATGGACTGGTGGTGAGCAGGAGGACCAAGAACCCAACAAGCAGCAGACCAATGTCGAATTTCAGGAGAGTGATCTCGTCGATGGCCAAATTCAGTGTATGTGTCCATGTCGAAACCACAAGGGCGACGATGCAGAGATACTGGGAAATGGAGACTGAGTCGACCATCACCCTCAGGAAGTCCCTCTTGACGACATTGGCGTTCATGACCATCTCCTCGAGGAAGGAGTCGTCGGTGTAGTTATCATCGTAGCCTGGCTGCATGCCCCCATAGGCTACTTTTCTCCACTTTGTTCGACAAAGGGTCGGATTTCCGGCGCCCTTCATGCCTCCTCGCTACCATGCCTTACCCATTGCCACCGGATTTGATCGATCTATCGATCTAGATCGGGGTCCGGATTCGCACCCCTGATTCGCCGTGGTCACTCGGCCATGCTGTCGCCGGAGTCCAAGGAAGCGCGCCGCAGGGGATATGCTTGGGTGGATGGCTGGGCGGGGAGGTGGCGCGCCGGGAGAGCGTGAGGGCGGCGGCGTGGAAGGAGCAGGCGGCGGCGGCGGCAGGGCAGGGAGGAGAATTGGGACGCGATGGTGGGAAGCGGGGGAGAGGCCGTGGCCGCTCACTGCAGGGCTGGCTCGTTATTTTTGCCTCCACCTAGCTGGCACGCTTAAGAGTTTGAGCCGTACCTTTTCCTTTTTTTTTTTCTTATTTCTTAGAAACACATGTAACTTTATTTATACCCGCGACCATTTTTTTTGCAGGTACACTACTTTCTTAGTTTCATTTCATAACTTTGCGTATATTTCACAAATATGAATATCTTCACTGTGAATTTGAAAATGTCGACGTGATATTAGTTATTTTCTAAATGATTAAAGATGTCGAATAGAGCTTGTGGTGAATAACTACGAATTTTACTAAAGTGTTGATTTTTGAGGAACTGTTTCTTGTGCGAGTGGATTTTAGACGCCGTGGATATAAAGTTTTCTAAAGTGCTAGTTCTTTCGTTTCAAGGGAGTTCACACATCGTACTGAACCGACACAAATAATTCTTTTATTATTGGTACCAACGAGGTGTGGCCACTTATAACCAGTTGACATATGTTTTTTGTACAATCTCTGTAAAAACGGTTTATGGGGGCGACTGAAGCGAGATTCTTAGGCCCTTCTTTTACGCATATGATGCTGTAATTTTTGCCAACTTGGATGTTGATGAGATGCGTACCATTGTCATAACTTTCAAATGCTTTTGGTGACGCTAGTGGTCTACTCACAAACCTGAAAAAGAAAGATCGGAAATTCTCCCGACTAGATGCTAGGCGGCCGATTTGCAAGAATGCCTCCTTTTTTTTGTGGTAAAATTGAGATCTTAAAAGCTCCGAGGTTGGAAGGGAAGAAACATTACTCGTGCTAGGAGAGTTATTCTTGCTAAGTCAGTTCTCACAGAGTCTGGAATCTTCCACATGTTGATCCTCCACCTTGTGAAAGGGGGCGCAAAAGGATTTATAAGATTCGTGGGGCATCCATCTGGATGGTGAGCACTCATGTGATGACCACTCACTCATCAACCGGGACATAGTTTGTCGTCCCAGGGAGATTGGCAACCGCATAATCCTTTATTTTGAGTGGTTTGGGAGGGTGCTCTACATTCGATGGTTGTGGATCTAATAGTCCACCCCTTATAGGTTCTATGTACGGTCTACGCTATGCAAAGGATATGTACCTCTTTAGGACTACCACCAAAATCACAATTGGAAAGCATAAAGGTGAGTTCTTAACTTGATAGGTGTTTTGTTGGCAAAAATCGACAGCACAATGTATTTGTTTTTTTAGGAGAAGTCTTTTTTTAGAATAACATGGAGAGCTCTCCGGCTCCATTCATAGAAAGAAGCCTGTATGAAATAGGTCCAGCTCAAGGTTTTATGTAAAACAAAGTAAAAACTAATAGTTCCAACATCAAATTAAAACAACTACAACATAAAAGGACTAGCGGAACATTCTCCAGGAGCATTGGCGATTTTGCAGCCAAAAAACAACAATATCAGGCCAGAAGCTGGGAGGCTAGGCATGCTGCCTATAGGGTGGAGAAAGGGCTCTCCGTGACAACGCCAAAGGACTGGGTCATGCTTGATATGTAGCCATCTACGCATGCTCTAGAGCTGGCATTAGGGATGTCATCAAGCATATCTGCACCTAAGTCTAGGGTCACCCCACTCTATCTGGAATGGAGTATGAATCAAATGTTGCACATGTAGGCATAACCGTTCCACCTGGGCTAACATATGATCCTCGAAGATCGACCCCCATTCTTTGACCAACTTTAAGACCAGTCACTATATTTGATTGAGAGAGCTCCATGAGACACCATTAAACACTAACTTTCCAGCAACCCAAAGAGAAGCCATAGATTCTATGTTACTTATAAGTGGTCTGCCAAATATATCACTAACTTTCCAAGAGCCATAAGAAGACATGTATCCTAGGGGCGGGGGTCACTAATTTCCAAACAGAAGGTATGAAAACAAGACCCACCACCCATCTACAATTAATGATTGCACGCATAGAGCTACATGAATATTGCCGTGAACTTTCATACTGCCAAACCAATGAATCACTAGAATCCGTGAAAGAAATGCTCTTGGAAATCTTAGCAAGGTCAAGCTAGAGGTTCATCATTGAAAGGGCTAGTTATCGACTAGAGGGGGGGGGGGGAGTGAATAGGCAATTTTTAGGAAAGTCTTCAAGACAAGAAATGTCTTCGAAGACACGAAAGCGAAATAGTAACTAAACAGGATACAACGGAAGATAAGCTACACTAGGCATGCTGGAATGTCAAACAACAGTAGAAGTGATATGCGAAGACAAACAACAACTAGGTAGAACAGAACAGATAAGGAAAATAGTGCGAAGACACAGATGTAATCAGAGGAAATGTCTTCACACAATGTCTTCAAACAGAACAAGCAAACAATGACTTCACAAAACCAAATCAGTTAGTAACGGAGAGAAGTGATAGAACTAGTTGCTCGGTGAAGACAAAGGATTTGTTAGACCAGTTCCAGTTGTTGTGACAACTGTACGTTTGGTTAGGGAGGCTGAGATTGAACTCAAAAGACAACGTCCTCACCTTATTCCTCTTGAGCTAAGACCCGCAGATCTCGCGCAATCACTCAGGTAAGTCTTCAAGGTAGACTTCCAAACCTTCACAGACTTTGTTCACCGGCAATCCTCAATGACTCTTGGATGCTCAGAACGTGATGCCTAACCGTCTGGAAGATCACAATCTTCAAGTGCAACAAGTCTTTAGTTCATGCAAAACAGAGTGACTTCAGTGATGCTCAAAACACTTTGGGCTCTAGGTGTTTTGGGTTTTGTCCTCGCAAGGATTCTCTCTCAAAGGCTTCGGAGGTGGGTTGCTCTCAAACGACAAAAGCTGTGCACTAACTCGGAGCAGCCACCAACTAATGATGGAGGGGGTGGGCTATTTATAGCTAGGAGGCAACCCGACATGATATGTCCGAAATGACCCCGGGTCAGTGGACAACCGACACGTGTCCACCATTCGGATTTCAAACACACGCGGCAGCTTGACTTGAGCTCCAAGTAAAGCTGACTCAACCAACTCTGGAAGAGGTTTTCTCTCATTGTCTTCGCTCGAAGACATTGGATTTTAGGTTGAGCATCACAACAGTTTTCTGACTTTGTTTACCTCGACTCCACTTAATAGTGCGGTGGTTCCTATGACTCAGGAAAGAAGAAAATGAAACAACCAAAAGACTATGTCTTCATGCTCCATTGTCTTCAAGCGAAAGTCTTCGCGTACCATTATATTCAACACGAATGTCTTCGCGAACCACCATTATCTTCAATGTCTTCATACATTTTTAGGGGTCATCTTTGATGAGTAAACCGAATCAATAGGGACTTCTATCTGTGTTCTCCTGTGAATCTCACAAACACATTAGTCCCACAACCAAGTTTGTCGTCAATACTCCAAAACCAACAAGGGGTGGCACTAGATGCACTTACAATCTCCCCCTTTTTGGTGATTGATGACAAACTGGTTGAAGTTTTCTACGGGGATAATAGTATGTGAAAGTTAAGGTACAGAGTGTTTGGCTTCATGAATTTGGAGGGGCTTCCCCTGAAGATATGCATATAAGTAATTTGCTTTTGAATGCAAATGCACATGGTAGGTTTCACTTTGTGGAGATCTCCTTTTTTTCATGAAGTCAGATACAAAGTGCATACAAAGAATACTTTGAAGATAATGTAATGCACAATGAGAAATGGGCGTCTGCAGAATGACTTCAAGCACACAAGATCAATTAACACAACACGCAAGAAAACAAAAGTGGCAAATGTTGCAGACGTCCATCAGGACTTAAGTTTACACCCAAAAGGACAAATGTTCAACAACGAGAGTTACAAACATAACAAAATATCCAAGCCCAGCCCATAGCGCCTGCTTGAAGACTATCAACTCGTATGCTTCTCCCCCTTTGTCATCAAATGATCAAAAAGGATTGAAGACATAGAGTGTTTAAGCGTTCTCGGAAGGTGTTGTTGAAGATGTTGGTGCAGCCGGTTCGATGTTGGAGTTGGGCGGTGCAGACGGGCCTGATGCAGCATCTCGATGCAGTGAAGTCATAGCTAGAGAAGTGGCATCATCTTCTTCATCAACAACCCGAGCATGAACTATGGGTGCTGAAGAAGAAGTATCTGAATCTTCAATGGATGGCGTAGCATGCCACTTCTCAGTTGCTGGGGGCTTGGAGCCAAACTTGAAGCTTTCCTTAAAGCCATCGGCAACAAGGTCTTCTTTTAGAGCATAGGAGTGTAAGGCTCTTCCAAGCACGATGATTAGCTTCATGAGCAACAAATGCATTCTTGGTGGAGAAGTTCCTGATGCGATTGATGTCACTGAGAAGACTTTGCATTTGACGCCTTTGCCAGAGATGATGCCTGTCCTGTTTTTGATGAAGGGAAACTAGAAGTTCCCTTTCTGTCATGACCTTGGGACGCTTCTAAGGCCGTTGAGGTACAGTGCTGGTAGTGGCTTCAGTATTAGCCTGACGAGGTTGCCGAATCTGACCAACAAGACCAGAAGTGGAAGCCACATTTGGAAGATGAATGGCTTCCATATGCACAGAGTGGCTTGGTTCCACAAGTCGTGGATCTTTATCTGCTGAAGGATAGATAATTTCATGTGGAGCATCAACTTCAGGCAGAAAGATGTGATGTGTTTGTCCAGAGGATTCATATTGCACAGATAAACGTAGCTTGATGAGGCGCATGATCCATGGCACATAGAACTTGAGGCCAAATAGATCCATTCCAGAAGCTGCAAGCTGTCTGATGAAGAAGTCATGCATTTTGAATCTTATGCCATTGAGGCATAGTAGACCATTGTCTTCATGGCTCCTTCTAGCTTGACTGAAGATGAATGCCCTTTGATAGGCCATAGAGTATGCCGAAGAATATGATAAATTTTGCGAGGCAAATACTCAAGGTCCTTCACCAGAAATTCCCTAGGGCAGTCAGCTTCAACTGGCAATGGCTTCATCATTGTGAGCATCTCTATCATGTTCAGCTCAGGCTTATGGAAGATGCTTTAAACTTCCTTTTCATATGCTTCAGAACCTGGATTGTAATTGTCACCGGGAGTGGGCGGGTTGGTGAGCTCTAGTAGCTCGCGAGTGTGAACCTCGTGATGTACATCTCCTGTCATCCACTCAAGAACCCAAGTGTTTGGATCCATGTTGTAGCCTGAGATGTGTAGAGTTGCATAAATTGGAGAATTAACTCCTCATTCCAATGTTCCTTGTCCGTGACAAAGGGCAACAGTCCAACATCTTTGAAGCACTCCAGTGCTTGGTCAAGGCAGGGCAGATCAGACATGGCTTCAAAACTTAGACGCTTATGAGGATGAACTCTGTCTTGGTCATACAAAACACACATGTAATAGCTTCTTTGTAGATGACTCCAGAACCTATTTGAAGATATACATGGCTTTGTATATGGGTTCTTGGAGCGATAGAAGAAAGTGTTGTGCTCTCTGAAGCTTAACAAACTGAATGTGCAGTCTGTTGAAGCAGCACTGCAAAGCCTTGGCAGTCTAGGCATTGGCTTCTAAATCTGTGGCCTATTATTGATGTTGAATTCGTACTGGCGTCCAGGCAATTCAGGAGGAGTGAGATTTGGCCATTGGACACGGACCAGTTGAACTTCAGGCCCAGATTTGTCTTCAGCTAAGATAGTGCCATCTACATTGACTTCAAGAGTATTGGCTTCAATGGATGCATTGGCACTGGCTTCAGCATCATTGGCTTCAGCCGCATTGGTTTCGGCCTCAGGTGCCACAGTGGCAGCAATAGTTTCAGAAGCTGGAGCTTGATTGTCTTCGGTTGATGCCCCCGGAATATCTTCAGTCTATTTGGCTTCAAGCTCAGCAGTGGTACTGGTGGGTATAGCTTCTTGGAGAACCTCTTGTTCTACCAAAGTCTTAGTACGCAATTCCTATTCAGGAATGCTTGACATGGAGGAGGAGGGCCTTGGGCCTTTGTGAAGCCTTCGAAATGAGGGCGACACTTGCGAAGATACTGTATCTTCCTACACGGTTTCCGGAGGGGTCTATGGTGACTCAAGTACTAGTGTCGCAACTTGAGCTGGAGGAGTGGAGGGAATTACTTCATGAAGTGGCAAATTGGGGTGTTGCTCTTCCTAGAACTCATCAGGAATGATTGGCATCGGAGGATCGCCAATACTGACATGCTCATCATTTCCCTGAACAGGAGGTTTTACCGGTTCAGACTAGAGCTGAGGAAGAACTGCATCACCTTCTTGATTCACATTGTCATCTTGAGCAATGTCTTTAGCTGCGGTGAAGTCAACAACTGGTATATCTTCAGTTTCTTTTTGTTGAGCCTCTGTGGGAGTAGGCTCATGGATCACCACACACCTTTCCATGTTGGTGGAGGCAGTAGGTGCAACTGAGATGGGTTGCACGAATATAGCTTCCTCTGATGTAGGTTGCTGAGAGGGTTCAAGCATTGGAGCCTTTGCGTGAAGACTTAGAAGATTTAGTCTTCTGACGCTTTTGTGAAGGAGAAGGAGGAGTGGTTTCAGTTTGTTTCCGCTTGCGAGCTTTAGCTTCAGCAAGCTTTGTCTTCTGCCTCTCTTGAGCAACATAAGAGGTGGGTGGCCTGATGCCAGCAAAGTTAGGAGGAAAGATGATCTTGGGCACATCTTGCCTTGAAGCCTCTGCAGCAGAAGTCACTGGCTTCTTATTCTTGATCAGCTTGGGGTCTATGGCTGGACGACCAAGTGCTTTTCTCTTCAAGCCCTCACTGTGGGCTTGGACTGTTTTCTCAGCATATTTCTTCAGACGCTCCCGGGCGCCTTTAGCTTCTTCACGACGCTTATGAAATTCTTCTTTCAGATCAACCATCATCTTCTTGAAGCCTTTAATTTCCTTGGCTCCAAGCTTGTCAACATGCTTCTTGAAGACTTCCTTTTCATGATTGGTCTTGTTCTTTTGCTCAAGAACCTTTTGCACAACTCCCAGTTCTTTGGCAATTGTCGGTGTCAAAACCGGCAGATCTCGGGTAGGGGGCGCCAAGTTGTTAGATCGGATCGATGGGTAACAGGAGAAGAACACACAAGGGATTTACCTAGGTTCAGGCCCTCTCTATGGAGGTAAAACCCTATGTACTGCTCTTGTTTATATTATGAAGGATCGAAGTACAGAGTTGAGCTACCTCGAGATCGTAAGTTGTGGTCTAAAACCCTAGGGGTATGATGAATGGTTGTATGGATGGGATCCCCTCTACGGACTAAGCCTCCTGGTTTATATAGGCATCAGGGGTATCTAGGGTTACACATGGTCGGTTACCATCTAAGAACATACATGCCGGATCTAATCAGATATGCTTGAAGTACACGCCAAGTCTTCGGTCGCTGCCCTTTGAAGGCCTTCGAAGTCCTCCTTCCTTAGCGAGCTGGCTGTCCAGCCCACACATTAGTCCGCTGGGCTAGGACCCCCTAGTCCAGGACATCGTCAGTAGCCCCCGAACTTGCTTCGAAGCCGAGGTTGGTAATCTTCCTTGGATCGTGTCTTCGGCTAGGCGATCTTTGGCTTGGAACCAATCTTCGGCTTAGCAGGCAAGTTCCCATCTCCTCTTTTGAGTTTCCCTCATGAGTTACCGTGCCCTTCTTCGGCCCAGGTGCACGCTGCTTCGTGCTTCATGTCATTTGGGGAAACGTGCCGCCTTTATGACCGGACGTCAAAGCATCACTCCGATTGGCTTTATTTAACATGCGATGGGCCCAAATTGGCAGTCCAACGTGTCCTGGACATCTCACCTTCCGCTGCTCAATACCATTTCCCCTCCCCAAACTCGAGTCTGAGAAGTTCCATCAATGGCTACTGAAGCTGGCTCTTCCAAGCGCCCACATGGTCCCCTCAAAGGAGACTGGGGAAGTTGCGTCGTTATGTGCCTTCTATTGAATCGGCTCTCCGCGCAAGGATATGTGTCGGATCTAGATTTGGCTTCCACCCGACCGGGCCTTGTGTCCATCGACAAGCAGACACACACCGATAGCCACCCCATCCCCCATGGGGATGAGCGGGTATGCTTTGTTTCTTTCCTCCTCCGCAGGTTAGGGTTTCCAATTCATCCCTTCCTTTGCGGCTTGCTTGAATTCTATGGGATCCAACTCCACCATCTTCCCCCAACTCGATTTTACACATCGCGGGGTTCGTTGCCCTGTGTGAGATGTACCTCGGATGTGAGGCTCACTTTGGGCTGTGGAGACGCTATTTTTGCGTGATGCCCTGCTCTCGGGACAAGAAGTTACACAAGGTAGGAGGAGCCGAGGTGTGCAGGATAGCTGGCACCGGCTATCCTATCGGCACTCCCCAAGAAGACGACGCGTGGGTGTCGGAGTGGTTCTATATGGCCGATGTGCCATTACATGAGCCAGCTCGGCCTGGACTTCCGCCCTATTCCTCAGATATGCCGAAGAAACTTTATAGTTGGAGGCCACGGAGTCATGCTCAACATGACGACACTGATGTGGCTCGTCTCGCGGTGAAGGTGAGGTGCCTGAGAAATACAGGACTCACCATCATAGACGTGATGGCAACGGCTATTGACCGAAGAATCCAACCTCTTCGGCAATGACAACATCCCCTGTATATGTACAATGGAACCAGCGGCGCGACCCGGTCAATCCAGAGAAGCTTTGCTAACGACGCAGCTTTTGGCGTGGTCATGGCTGGTTTATACAAAGGCGAAGCCGTGGATTTCGCCAAGAGAAAGTTTATAGACGGCCCGTCTTACTACAATCTCGACGACAGAGTAAGTCTCCTCCGACCCTTTCATCTACCGAATAGTATGCCTCCCCCTTGCTAAACATTTGATGCACTTAACTAGCAATGGAGGCTTTGGGCCGAGGAGTTAAAGTGTCCTGCGCCCGAGCTAGGGACATTCCATCGAGACGACGATCCCCTCTTTCATGAAGACGAGGAGCTGTCCATAATATATGAGGAAGGGACGTTCTTCTTGGAGGGCCTTGACGGCTCCAAAGTAGCCATCACTCTGGACCTGCCGGGGACACGACCATCTTCATCGGTAAAGCCTACTCCTATTTTATCCAAGAAGAGAACTTCTGTCCCGAGCACCCTGACCCCTCTTCCAAAGGGCCGACGCTCGAAGCGCTCTCGTAGCGGTATGGCTCAAGGAGGCCCTTCAATTGCGACACAGGGTGCTCCTCAACAGGAGGCGACAACAAGAGCGGAGCATAACTCTCCTCCCCCGAATAGGTATTTTCATTAATGTTGCATCTATCCAGGAGGCTAAGTATTTTCCCATCTGACCAGGTGGTTTCTTGTGCAGGCAGTCCACCACGGTACCATTGGCGAAAGGGGCGGGCAATTCGGCCCCGAAACCAGGAGGGGAACCGATCTATACTTCGAGAGAAGTCCCCAAAGCACCTCAACCTGCCACCTCAGGAGCCTCCTCAACTTCCACCTCCGAGGTTGAAAGCCTGATGAATCATCGACGTCGGAAGGCCAGCCTTAGGAGTTCCGCTTTCACCAATCAGGAGTTCAATGCATTTAGCTCAGTGGATGCTCACCTTGGTTCTACCCGCACCGTCTTTGAGAAGTCGGTGGATGCTTTAGCCCATGGTTTGCAGGTATCTTTCTTTTTGACTTCCTTTATCTTGTGCTTGCCCGTAATTATTTGTATACCAGAGCTTTCATCTGAGAAAAGGGGAAGAGAGTGTCACATAGGCAGTAGCCCCCAAGACACCAGCTGGATGGTACATCCAGTAGGTGGATTTAGCAAAACACAAATAAGAGACGTGCGCGCGGGTAGCCCCCAAGCCGTGGTGTAGTTACGTGGAACCGTATGAAGGCTTGATAAAATTTGTTGTGAATGTGCAGTTGTCTCGAGACAAGAGCAAAGAATTGTCCGAGGAGCTAACTCGGACCAAGGCACAACTAGGCGCGTCATAAGCCGAGTTGGCACATGTCAAAGCCTATACTAGGGAGGCACACGGTAGGTGTACTTGATTTGAGAAAATTTCCTAAAAGATGCCAAATCCGTGTTAAAGGATTATGTTTGCGTAGTAGCGGAAGTGATTGGTCAGTTGGAGAAGGACCTAAAGCAGGCCCGGGAGGACCAACTTTATGTGGAGTCGCAACGACAGGCCGATCATCTCGTGTTGACGCGCTGTAAGGAAGAGGCTGCTATGCTAAAGGCAAAGAATGACCAGCAAGCCCGAGAGCTCGAACTACTGAGGGCTCCACTGGCAGCTGCTGAAGCAAAAGACCAGAAGACCAGTGAAGCTGTGTCCAGTAAGAGCCTCTAACCTTTTCTAAGAAATAAGTACCGGCTACGATATCATGTCTATTTGATTACTTAACATGCAGTTCAACTAGTGCTTCTAACAGTCAGCCGAGAGAAGACCTCGATGGAGTGCCTGAAGACGTCCTTGTGCAGCTAAGTGAAGAACATGAAAGGGCTTGGAAGGCGATGAAGTCCGTATGTAAATGTAACACCCCATGTCATTAGCCACAGTAATCACTTTTGATAATGACAAGTCAGCATGTTTAATAGTGCATAATCATCATTAGCATCATATTGCATTTCAGCTCCTAACTCAAATTCAAATTTAAATGAAAGTGGAAAATAAAAGTTATCCAACATAGAAACTAAAATGTTCAATCAATAACAAATAATACAGAGACTATTCTAAAATTGAAACCAACAATTAATAAATTAATTAGGTGGCTCTAACATTACCAAAACAACAAGGATTAATGCATTTTAATTATTATAAAAATTTGTGTGAATTCAAATTGTCTACAAACCAATTTTGGACAGTGGTAGATAGTGCCAAACATTTAATGGAACAGTTGCCTTATTTTACAAAAAATATTTGGAATAAAAACAAGAGACAAAACAGAAAAGAAAGAAGCAGAAAAAGAGAAAAAGAAAAAGGCCTAAGCATCTACTGTGCACTCGGCCTGCCCGCTACAGCCGCGGCCCAGCCCACCCCCGCGTTTTCCCCCACCTCCCGCACTGCTCACGCCGCTGCTGTCGAGCACCTGGAGCGCGTGAGCCAGGCCCCCCCTCCGAGCGATCGACAGCGCGCCCGCGCGCGCGCTGGGTATATGAGCGACCCCCTTGACCTCGCGGACGAACCCTAGCCCAGTTTCCCCCCTTCCTCCCTCGCTCCACACCTCGCCCGAGCGCAACCATGGCCGCCACCGCGACGTAGCCACGGCCATCGTGCTCCTCTCGCCGCCTCTCCGTGTCCACGAGCTCCGCCGCAACGTGCCCGACCTCCTCGACCACGAGCCTGAGCTCCGGGCGCCCTGCATTGCCCCCACGCCGTCGTCTTCTTCCTCGGCCACCAGAGATCTTCCTCCTCGCCGACGACGCCTCTGCTGCTCCAAAACTATCACCGGGCCACCGTGCGCCTCCGCTGTGAGCTACTCCCCCCTCCTCATCTCTCTGTTGCTTCGCACACACGCGCTAGCCGCCTCTCCACGTGAACCCGAGCCCGACGCCGCGGACCTCGTCGCCGACGAGGCTCCGGTGACCATTTGGTCACGGGCACGAGTCCCACCGCTTCGTCCGCACGCGTAGAGCATATCTAGCCCACTACCTCGAGCTACGGCGCCCTGCTTCGTCGATTCCACCCCCCGTCCGAACTCCGGCGCCCGCCGCGAGGCTCGCCGCCGACGTTACATGCCGTTTCCGGCCCCGCCACCGCCACCACTTGACGCGCGCGAGCGCTAGCTCTAGAACGCAAGTGACCGCGCCCGTTTTGGCCATCCGTAGGCGAATCCCGAGCCGCTCCGGCGATCTTCCGCCGCGGAAATCGTCACCGGCGTGTTTCCGGTGACGCCGCCGACGTGGCGCATGTGGGGCCCACTCCTGGGTCGCTGACCAGTGGGTTCCCAGGCCCCACTTTGACCCGTTGACTGGGTCAACCCTACTGACTGGGCAGGCCCAGTCACTGACATATGGGCCCCACCCCATTTAAACGATTTTAAATAAATAAGTAATTAGTTAATTATAATACTAATCAGTCACTGACTGCTGGGGCCCACCCTCTAATTAGTTCAGTTAATTAAATTAACCCCTCTGATTAAACCACAGTGTATGACATGTGGGTCCCACCTGTCTGGTTTGACTGGTCAGCCGACCAGTTGACCTGCTAACATCATGCATAGGTCATGCTGACGTCACTTACACTGTTTCGGATAATGTTAATTTAAATAATTAATTAAATTCCAGAAATTAATAAAAACTTTAGAAAATCATATTAAATAATCCGTAACTCCGATGAAAATACTTTATACATGAAACTTGCTCAGAATTTCGATACGAACCCGAATACGTCCTCCGTATTCCTGTCAGAAGCCCGTAGCTATATAAACGTTGAACTTTTAGACCGTTTTCAGTAAATGAATAGTGCCCCGCATTGATTAAATAAATCCAAATAAATTCCTAAATTAACTAAATCATTTAGTTAGGCAGTAGAACACCCCGGCATATCATTTAGGCATGTCATACATATTGTGTGCATTATTGCCGTGAATTTATTGTTTCTCTCCCCCTCCTTCTCTCTCGATAGACGCTGAGACCGACGACGCTGCACCTGGTACGACTACACTACCACGAGCAGCCCGTTGACGACCCCTCTCTCTTGCCAGAGAACAACCAGGCAAGCCCCCCCCCCCCCTGAGCATCCAGATACACCCATTCTATTCTCCTGCTTGCATTAGATTTTGCTACTGTTAATGTATGCTTATTCTGTGCTAGCCTTCTGTTGTAACCTGTTCATTGCTACCTTACCTGCCTATGATAAACTGTTTAGTATAGGTTGGTAGTGAACCATCAGTGACCCCACCACCTTATCCTTGTTGCCCCTGCTTGATCATCGACGACTCGATCAACGTGATCGTCGACCAGAGACCGACACCTCACTTCACACCCCCTTAGTTGTACGACTCTGCATAGTAACTATCGAGTGCCAAGGGTGATACCTCGTAACGCACTCCCGATGAATACTCTGCAGTGTAGCTGTTCGATCGTGGTCATCGAGGGTGATTCCTCCTTCTCCACTTCCGATACGACTCTGTCGTGCGACCCCTCAGTGTGAACCTCGAGGGTGATACCTCATACGTTCACCCTGATGATTTCATCAAGTGGAATCCGCCGAGGGTGATTCCTCGGGTTTTTCCCTTGATGTTATGACCACATGATTACTTGACCTTTGTTACAGGCGGGTCCACCCTGGTGGGTACCCGCTGGGGATCTATGATGTCGGGTGTGCCGGAAGGGCACTCGAGTGTGACATTGTGGCGGAGCATCAGAGACTCTGATTGTCTCTGCCTGATACTAATTGAGCCTATTGGATTTGGGTGTGTGATCTGAGTGGGTCGACGTGCCCTATACGCACTACCACCACGCAGGATAATGGTTATGGGACCCTCTGCGATGTATGTTTCTCCCGAAAGCTCGTCTGACGTCACGATTCACCGTGCGGGCTGATTGTCGGGATTGGGCTGGATACTTCACTGACGAGTTCAGTGTCGCGCCTGCACCCCGGCCAGTCTCGCAACGCGCAGGGTGCCCAGGGTGATGGCCCAAGACCTCTGGGTGCATAGGTTAGTCCGGCGTGCTGACCTCTCTGCCGAGCCTAGGTAGGGCGTTGCTTCGTGTTGATCTTCCGAGGACGGGCATTACCCAGCAAGTGTGTCCGGCCAGAGTTGATCGAGCATGTTGGGTAACAGTAGTGCACCCCTGCAGGGATGAATCTTCTATCGATAGCCGGTCCTACGGTAAAGGACGCTCAGTTTGTGTATCCCGATCTACTACTTAAACTGGATACTTGTTACTTAATTGAAGCTTCGGGATCGCTTTCTCGCTTGGGAGTCGAGGAAGGATCTTTAAGCTGTACTTCAACATGTTTGCTAAATAAAATGCTATTCTACTCTCTTCTACTGCTGCAAGATGATGGCCTTGTGAAGATGTTTGAAGATGCTAGTCTTCGATAGGACTAGGCCTTCTCTCTATTCTGGCATTTCAGCAGCCCAGTCCACATATACAGCCTTTCTCCATTGATAATGTTGCATATGTAGTATAGATCCTTGCTTGCTGAGTACTTCGGATGAGTACTCACGGTTGCTTTACTTTCTCTTTTCCCCATACCCCACCTTGGTGATACATCAGACGATGGAGTCCAGGAGCCAGATGCCACCACCGGAGCTTACTACCAGGAGGGTCCAGAGGGTACTTACTACTGGATCGAGCCAGCCGACCAGGAGTAGGATCAGAGGCTCCCAGGCAGGAGGCCAACGCCTTTCGATCTATTGTCGCTGTTTGTGCTAGCCTTCTTAAGGCAAAACTTGTCTAACTATGTCTGTACTCAGATAATATTTGTATGACTGACTTATGTATTCGGATCTTCGGATCCCTGGTCTGTAATATTGTGGACCTCCGTTTAAATTGTGTTAGAGTTGTGTTGTGATATCTTCCCGTGAGTCCCTGTGCTTGATCGTACACGTTTGCGTGTATGATTAGTGTACGATTGAGTCGGGGGGTCACAGTAAAGCTCTATGGCCCAAGGAAACAATGCTCGAGGGAATGTCCGAGCTCGCCGAACGTCTTAAAGGGGCGCGCCGCTTGCAGGCCTAGAAGATATCGGCCTGCCGGGAAGGAGCGCGGGAGGCATGGGCCATGGTCAAGACCCAATATACTAAGGTGAAGATGGAGCATCTTGCCGAGGTGGGCTCCGTTGGTCCCGACGGGAAAGAGGTGCCGACCAGTCTGGCATATGATGTCGTGATGCCCGCCGCATGCTTTTCGCAGCAGGACTGTTCCCTATCATGAATAGACGGGCTTGATAAGTTGTAGGATATGTGTAATGACTCTATGTATTGATGTACTTTACGTCATTCAAACTTCAGCTATTGTACAAACTTTGTTAGCCAGCCTTCCACTTCTCCCTCCTTGGCCATGGGCCGAGGAGTGCTTCCTACTTCTGATCCGAACAAGCGGGCCAGGTATTTCAGAAAGCGAGGCAATCCGGCTATGGGGATCAAAAAACAAAGTGAACCAGTGTGTATGGTATATTACGTTTAAGCGTAAGAAACATGTTCCAAGAAAAATAGTTCGTCCAATGGTTCCTTTCCTTAGGTGATCATGTGTGATCGTGATGATATATATATCCGAGGCGGGCATAAAGCCCATGGTTACTTTCATGTATAAATGAGTACTCCTTTATCCATCGTTGCTGACCAACTATTTTCTTAAAAATGCTAGCTTTCGGCTTCACTCGTCTGAGGTGTGAATCCGGTTGACCCGGTAGCAACAATCGCAGAGGTGCTCCCCTTACCCCTTAGCCAAATGATCGGGAACGTAAGGGGTAATCATAGGAGCCAGGCAACCCAGGTTGGACAAAACTTAAGGCAAGTTGATGCATATAAAGGCAGAAAACAACTGTGTTCAAGAGGAGGCACCGACAGTGCTAAAGATACACTTGTGTTTTGAAGGAAAAACCAGTGGCATAGTATATGTCGTACACTTAATATGTGCCTAATGTGAGTACATCACTTCGGATCGACCGAGCATAACTTCTACAAAAAGGCTTCTAATTACTAGAAGAAAAGGAAATTTGGCGTTTACTTAAATGTTGAAGAAGGGTGAGATGGGGGTGGCTGTGGTTAACCGTAGAATCACTGGAGTAGGGCGGCGTTCCAAGGATTTGGCTCCAGCTTGTTGTCCGCAAGATCTCGGATGCGATATGCTCATCCTATGAGTACTTGGTCTATAATGAATGGCCCGTCCCACTTTGGGTGGAGCTTGTGTTTCTGCTTTTCCGGATGGAATCGTATGACCAGATCGCCTTTGTTGAATGCTTTGTTCTGGACTTCCCTGCTCTGGTAGTGCCATGCCTATTGTTGGTAAAATGCGGAGCATGCCCGAGCCACATCCTGCTCTTCCTCGAGGGCATCGAGGTTGTCCTGCCGATCTAGCTCGGCCTCCCTCTATTCATACATGCACACTCTAGGGGCATCGTGAATGAGATCACATGGTAGGATGGCCTTAGCTTCGTATACCATAAAGAAGGGTGTATAGCCGATAGACCGGTAAGGTGTGGTGCGTAGGCCCCATAGCACAGAGTCGAGCTCCTCCACCCAGTGACAATCGGCCTCCTTTAGGGAGCGAACCAAACATAGCTTGATACCACTTAATACAAGTCCGTTAGCACATTCGACTTGTCCATTGGTTTGGGGGTGGTACACAGAGGCATAGTCGAGCTGAATACCCATCTTTGCGCACCACGCCTTGACTTCCTTGGCCGTAAAATTCTTTCCATTGGTCGTGATGATGCTATGGGGAACACCTTAGCATTGTACTACACCCGAGATAAACTCGAGGACCTACGATGCTTCGACTATTGTTACTGGATTTTCCTTGATCCACTTTGTGAACTTATCGATCATGATGAGTAAGTATTTCTTCTTGTTTGAACCCTCTTTAAGAGGGACTACCATGTCGAGCCCCTAGACCGCAAAAGGCCAAGTAATTGGGATGGTCCGAAGAGCCGTCGGGGGCATATGACTTTGGTTGGTGAAGACCTGACAGCCGGGGCAGTGCTGAACCAAGGTTTGCGCGTCCTCTTTGGCAGTAGGCCAATAAAATCTAGCTCGAAAAGCCTTGCTAACTAAAGCTCGAGTCGCGGTGTGATGGCCGCTCATGCCAGAGTGTATTTCGATGAGCAGTTAGCGGCCTTCCTCCTCAGATATGCATCTCTGGAGGATGCCTGTAATGCTTCTTTTATACAGCTCGCCTTCATGGACCCGATAGGCCTTTGATCGGTGAATTATCCTTCTTGCTTCAGTTAGATCATTAGACAGCTCGTTACGGAGTAAATATCCGAGGAAGGGCTCGGTCCAAGGCACAATAACTGCCATTACTTCATGGGTCGAGGATGTTTGTTCGACCGCGAGCCTCCAATTATGCATTCATCATCCTCGGATGCCAGGGAGGTGATTTTGTCGGCGTCCGTAGGGGTTGTGCCGACGTTTTTGCCTGGCCAAGTCACGGATGGCTTAAAGAGCTGCTAGAGGAACGTATTTTCCGGGACCGGGTCACGCTTGGCTCCCATCCATGCGAGTATATCGGCTGCTTGATTGCTGTCTCGTGGCATGTGGTGAAACTCCAGGCCCTCGAAACGGGCCAAGATAGCCGAAACAATGTTTCGATATGTGGTCATTTTGGGATCCTTGGCGTCGAACTACCCATTGACTTGTGATATTGCAAGGTTTGAGTCACCTCGAACTTCCAGTCTTTGGACTCCCATAGATGCCGCTATCTGCAATCCTTGTAGCAGGGCCTCATATTCAACCACATTGTTTCAATCTATGTACATTATTTGTAGCACATACAGTATATTGTCACCGGTTGGCGAGGTGAGGACTACTCCAGCCCCCAATCCGGCCAGCATCTTAGGGCCGTCAAAGTATGTGCTGTATTCCCTAGGGAGTTCGGCCTCTGTCCATTCAGACATGAAATCTGCCAGCACCTGGGATTTAATAGCTCGGCGTGGGCGGAACATGATTTCGAAGGGTAGTAGCTCGATGGCCAACTTAGCAATGCGGCCGGTTGCATCTCTATTATTAATGATGTCGCTAAGAGGGGCTTTGGATGTGACTGAGATGGAACACTCCTGAAAGTAGTGCCGTAGGTTCCGGGATGCCATGAACACAACATAGGCATTTTCCTGATAGTGTGGATACCTTGTTTTACATGGGGTCAACACCTCGGAAACATAGTATACATGTCTTTGCCCCTAGAACTTGTAGCTTCAGCGTCCCATTCGACCATGAGTACAACGCTGACGACTTGGTTAGTAGCCGAAATATATAATAACATCGGCTCGCCTACCTCGGGTGCCGCGAGTATGGGGTTTGTGGCAAGAAGCATTTTAATGTCCTCTAGGGCATCTCCTGCCTTGTTGGTCCATTTGAATTCTTGGTTTGTTTTAGGAGTTTGTACAGCAGCAGGGCCTTCTCTCCTAGTTGTGATATGAATCGACTGAGGGCGGCAACACAACCGGTGAGCTTTTGAACGTGTTTTAGTTCGGTAGGTATGGCCAAAGCTGCAAGGGCGCGTATCTTGGTCGGATTGGCCTCCATTCCTCTATGGGAAACGATGAATCTGAGCAATTTTTTCATTGGTACTCCAAAGGCGCATTTTTCTGGGTTTAGCTTGATATGCTATGCCCGGAGGCTGGCGAATATGTCACCGAGGTCTTTGACAAGCTGACGGACGTCCTTGGTTTTGACAACCACGTCATCCATGTTGGCCTCGGCTGTTTTGCCGATATGGTCCTTCAGGCATGCTTGAATCATGTGCTGATAGGTTGCGCCAATGTTTTTTAGTCCGAACGGCATTGTGTTGAAACAAAATGGCCCGTAGGGCATTATGAAAGTTGTTGCTTCCTGATCTGACTCCTTCATCTTGATTTGATGGTACCCTAAATATGCATCCAGGAAAAATAAAGAGTCATGTCCTGCTGTGGCATCGATGATCTGGTCAATACGTGGTAAGGGGAAAGGATCCTTAGGGCAAGCCTTGTTGACGTCTTTCAAGTCGATGCAAAGGCGCCAGGATTTGTCCTTCTTGGGTACCATAACTAGATTATCCAGCCACTCGGGGTGCTTAATGTCACGAATGAATCTAGCTTCAAGTAGTTTAGCCAGCTCCTCGCCCATGGCTTGATGCTTGGGCTCGGAGAATCGCCGAAGTGCATGTTTGACAAGTTTTGAGCCCTTAAGAATGTTGAGGCTGTGTTCGGCGGGGTTCCTTGGGAATCCTAGCATATTCGAGGGGTGCCAGGCGAAAATGTCCCAATTTTACCGAAGGAAATTTCATGATGTTTCGTCAATTTCTAGATCCAGCTCGGGACCGATGGATGCTGTTTTGTTCGGATCCGTTGGGTGTACTTGAAACTTGATGATTTCATCGGCTGGTTTGAATGAGGTTGATTTGGATCTTTTATCAAGAATGACATCGTTAGAGTTGACCGTGGCCTGAAGTGCCATAAGTTCTTCAGTTGTAAAGGTTTCGGCTAGCGCCTAGAGGGCCAACGAAGCTGTTTTGTTCTCGGCTCTAAGCGCCCTATCCGGGTTGCTGGCAATCGTTATTACTCCATTGGGGCCGGACATTTTGAGCTTCATATACCCGTAGTGTGGCAAGGCATGGAATTTTATAAACGCCTCTCACCCCAGGAGGGCATGATTGCCACTCCGGAAGGGTACAACGTTGAAGGTCTCCTCAGACCTATAGTTCTCAGGAGTGTTGAAGACCACGTCGAGGGTGATCTTTCCCTTGCATCGTGCTTCCTTGCCGGGGATAATTCCTTTGAATGTGATCGAGCTATGCTGGATGTGAGTTGTGTCGAATTGCATCTTTTCCAACGTGCCCTCATAGATGAGATTTAAACTGATGCCGCCATCCATTAGTACCTTATGCTGGAAAAGATGCAATTCGATCTAAGCTGATGTCCAGCCGCTCTGTCTTTTTTCTTTTTTGCAGCGATTCTGCTGGCATGGGGTGCATGCGAGGCTCCCCATGTGAGAGATCATGCACTTTTTGTTTATCCGAGTATACTGATCCCTGGGTCAGCCAGGTCTCCTCCATAGTGCAAAATTTTAACACCAACTCTGAGGGTTCAGAGAACATCAGGACTCGGCGCCGGGCGAGGGCATTTAACAAACCCTCGTCACGACAGTTGTGGCGGAAGGAAGCCAATGCTTCTGCATCAGGGCTATTGACTATTCTGTTTTTGACGGACAAGAACCGTGACCAAAATTGCCGAACTATCTCTACGTAACGCTTTTTTATGTACAGTAGGTCCCAGACATCAGGAGGCCTCGAGTTGCTTAGACAGTATTCAATGCGCGAGGTGGGTGGGCACTGAAACCTTGAAACGCGACGCTTATGTCTATGGGCGGTTGAAGATCATTAATGGAGAGTGAGGGGTCACGAAACCATTCATCAATGAAGTTATTGAGAATGCCATGATCGAACAGAGGCAAGTCCTTGAAGATGCCTGCCTCTTCCTGCTTGTTCTTGATCAATTTCTCAAGTGCATCATCATCAAAGTCTTCATCAGACAAGTCGATGATGTCATCATCATCTCATAGAGTGCTTGTTGGTTTGGGGCCATGCCCGACTGATGCCTTGGTCTTTGGAGAGTTCCTAGACACATTTTCTAAATGCACACTAGTTTCAGGAGGTGCAGATCTCAATGGCTTCATGCTTGAAGCTTTTAGGGAAGCAAAAGTCTTTGAGGCTTTTGGCTCTTTAGCCTTTGAAGCCTTTGCCTTTTTCATAGGATTTGGTGATTCTGGAGCAACATCTTGTTGTTCTCCTTCATGAGCAGCAACACTAGCACGAAGCTCTGCATAGTGCGCAAGATAAGCTTCAAAATTATCAAAGGGGCCAACCAAATTTGGTTCGGCTTCACGAGATCCATCTGGCCTTGGTGCTTCGGGGCCAGGATTGAAATCAATGCCATAATCCTTCTTGTTTTGTTCTGCTAAAGCCTTGGCATACTGATAATTGGCTTCAAACAAATCATTGTCACGACACCAACGAATGCTCGTGGGGTCTGGATCTTGGGACATAGCATATCTCACCATGCACGGGTAGAAGCCTAACCCAATAGCGTCTGTTTTCATCTTCGGGATAAGCTTCCTGTACGAAATATCCACCCATGGTGGCCTGACTGCATTCTTAGCAGCATACTCAGGTGTAACAAAGTGGTAGTAGAACCATTCTTCTACCCAGTATCATCTGATCCATTGAGTGCCTGACTTGCGCTGGCCATAGGTTTCCTCAGGATCAGACTTGTATTTTTCATACAAAGCAGGAGGAAGATCTTGAGCAGTATTGTGACGCCTTTGATGGCCACCACTTCTGGGAGAAGGAGCATTATCTTCAGCCATTGATATCAAACTAACGATTGGTTTCACATGACTGATTGGCTTCACAAGGCTGATTCGACAGGAGCTAGCTTCAGGTGAGCCAAGATGAACCTGTAAGAAGTCTGCAAATGAATTCAGACTATGAGGACCATGGGACTCCTCCACAGACATGTACATGTGAAAGAATTAGAGATATGAGGGAAGTAGGAGAGGTCATATGCATTCTCAGAGGATTTTTGAAGCTAATGACCTCATATTGCAAAGACATTCACTTAGTGTGAGAAGTTGGTTCCAGATTTGTATGAATTCATGAATAAGTACAAGTGTGGAATCATACGAGTCATGTAACACAAGTGAAAAGCTTTGCGTGATATGAGAAGAAGAATTGGAAGTGAAAGAACACTTTTTGAAGATATTGGAAATTTTATCGGATCAAACGAGCAGTAAAAATGTGATTTTAATTACCATGCAATGAACAGATGAAGAACAGCTCGACGAGGCGGAGAAGCCGAGCAGTACAATCTCCCACGCCCTAACTTGGCGATGGAAGACAACTACAGCGACGGCGGTGCAAAGATATCCGCGGCTGGCGTGAGTACTCCGACGAAGAAGTTGCGGCAGCGAAGCGCTTCTTCTCCGACGAAGATGAATCCGAGCGACGGTGCTAGAGTTTGAGGAGGTGAGAGGCCTTGAGTGAAAGCAATAAATGACCGCGGGGGTGAAGTATTTATAAGGAGGAGTTCGACTCGGGTGAAATGCCGGTTTTGCCCCTGGCGCTTCGTATGTGGTTGACGCGTGGCATGCATGCATATCTTTACTGCCACGCTTTACCCACTAGCCCACTACTGCGTTTTGGGCGGGAAGTCATTCCGGCTTCCGCGGTGACATCCGAAATGGATAAGGATAGAAAATCATTTTTAAATGTGTGGTCTCAAAATCTTTGACTGACAAGGACACAGTGAAGACAATCGACATGTGTCAACAGAATGCATATGAAGATTTAGAGAGAGTGGGAGAGATGAGCACAGACGGGGCAAGGGTCCAATCACATTCACTTAGCGCAAAAAAGCAACTTGAAGAAATAGCTATAAGTGAATGCTGTTGAGGACAAACTCATATATATATATATATATATATATATATATATATATATATATATAGAAGTTGATACGTCCATTTTGCATCATGTTTTTCTACTGTTATTTATGATGTTTTATGCATAATAATGCTTTTTGGAGTAATTCTAATGCCTTTTCTCTCATAATATGCAAGGTTCACACAAAGAGGAAGAATTCCGGCAGTTGGAAATCTGGACCTGAAAAAGCTACGTCAGGCTACCTATTCTGCACAACTCCAAATGACCTGAACTTCACGAGAAATTTTTATGAAATAAATAAGAATTATTGGAGCAAATAACTACCAGAGGGGGCCCACCAGGTGGGCACAACCCACCTGGGCGCGCCAGGGAGCCCAGGCGTGCCCTGGTGGGTTGTGCCCTCCTCGGCCCACCACCGGTGCCCCTCTTCTGGTATATAAGTCATTTTGACCTAGAAAAAATGAGGAGAGGACTTTCAGGATGAAGCGCCGCCGTCTCGAGGCAGAACTTGGGCAGGAGCACTTTTGCCCTCCGGCGAAGTGATTCCGCCGGGGGAACTTCCCTCCCGAAGGGGGAAATCATCGTCATCATCATCACCAACAACTCTCCCATCTTGGGGAGGGCAATCTCCATCAACATCTTCAACAACACCATCTCCTCTCAAACCCTAGTTCATCTCTTGTGTTCAATCTTTGTACCGGAACTATAGATTGGTACTTGTGGGTGACTAGTAGTGTTGATTACATCTTGTAGTTGATTACTATATGGTTTATTTGGTGGAAGATTATATGTTCAGATCCATTATGCTATTTAATACCTCTCTGATCTTGAGCATGATTATCATTTGTGAGTAGTTACTTTTGTTCTTGAGGTCACGGGAGAAATCTTGTTGCAAGTAATCATGTGAACTTGATATGTGTTCGATATTTTGATGATATGTATGTTGTGATTCCCTTAGTGGTGTCATGTGAATGTCGACTACATGACACTTCACCATATTTGGGCCTAAGGGAATGCATTGTGGAGTAGTTATTAGATGATGGGTTGCGAGAGTGACAGAACTTAAACCCTAGTTTATGCGCTATTCCGTAAGGGACTGATTTGGATCCAAAAAGTTTAATGCTATGGTTAGATTTATTCTTAATACTTTTCTCGTAGTTGCGGATGCTTGCGAGGGGGTTAATCATAAGTAGGAGGTTTGTTCAAGTAAGAACAGCACCTAAGCACCGGTCCACCCACATATCAAATTATCAAAGTAGCGAACACAAATCAAACCAACATGATGAAAGTGACTAGATGAAATTCTCGTGTACCCTCAAGAACGCTTTGCTTATCATAAGAGACCGTTTTTGCTTGTCCTTTGCCTCAAAAGGATTGGGCTAGCTAGCTGCACTTTTGTTACCATTACCGTTACTTGCTCGTTACAAATTATCTTGCTACCAAACTACTCGTTACTTATAATTTCAGTGCTTGCAGACATTACCTTGCTGAAAACTGCTTGTCATTTCCTTCTGCTCCTCGTTGGGTTCGACACTCTTACTTATCGAAAGGACTACGATTGATCCCCTATACTTGTGGGTCATCAAGGCTCTTTTCTGGCGCCGTTGCCGGGGAGACATCATCAACATCTACCAGGTTCCTAATCACAAATCTCATCTCCTTGCAATTTACATTATTTGCCATTTGCCTCTCGTTTTCCTCTCCCACACTTCACAAAAATTTGCCGTTTTATTCGCCCTCTTTTTCGTTCACCATTTTCTAGTCAGATCTCCTATTTGCTTGAACTTGTCACCATGAGTGACTTTGGCATGGTAGAAACAGATGATGGCCTAACTCCTAAAATTGGAGGATCCGGCAATCTGGATGCTAAAACTTTTGTTTTGGGGCAAGGGAATATTATGGGGAAAGAACATATCCAAGAATTTTTCAATTGTGTCGGAAATTTAACTCTTGATGATGCTCCTATACTTAAAAGAACAAAATCGTATGCAGAAGCTATTTCAGCACTAGTTCTGAAACTTGAGAATAAGTTCATCCGTACTCATCCTACCTTGCAAAGATTGTTTTATGAGTTACCTGTTATAAAGAATCCCAAAGCTAAAAAGTTGGCTACCCTTGTTTTTATGAATGAATTTGACTATATAATACGGGAAGCTAGGGAGATCTTTGATTTTTATGGTATGAACCATGAAAAACCGGTAATAGATGATATCCTTTATAATAGTGATTATATGTTAAGACACTTGCTTGGAAATAATCAAATTTTTGATGAGAATCTTAAAAAGGAAGTCCCTGTTTTAGACATAATCCAACAAGTTTTCAATGATGTTAATCAACACTATTCTTGGATTGTTGCCGGAAATCAAAGGGGATACGATGATAAGCAACTTGATAGTGCTAAAGTCTCTATGGATGAGGTGTTTTATGTTGTCTTTGCAAAACCACCTGACAAAAACACTTCCAAGGGAAGTGGAAACAAAGATGACAATACTTAGATTCTTCGCATTATGCCTAGCTAAGGGCGTAAAATGATAGCGCTTGTTGGGAGGCAACCCAATGCATAAAATTTATTTTTGTCTTTTTATTTATGTTCTTGAGTGTTTGCACAATTATGCTACTGTTATGATTGTGTTTTTTGTGTTTTAATTAGTGTTTGTGCCAAGTAAAGCCTTTAGGATAGCTTTGGTGATAGTTGATTTGATCTTGTTGGAAAACAGAAACTTTTGCGTCCAGAAAAACAATTTTTAAAATTCACAGAAGCGACGAAAAACTCTGAATTTTTTACACAATATTTTCATATAAATTTCCTATGTTTTACTAATTTTTAAGAATTTTTGGAGTTATATAAATATGATAACAATTCGCATCTTTACAGACTGTTCTGTTTTTGACAGATTCTGTTTTCTTTGCATTTTTTGCTTGTTTTGATGAATCTATGGTTTGTATCGGGGGGTATGAGCCATGGTAAAGTTAGAATACAGTAGATATAATGCAAGAACAAAATTTGAATGGGTTTTCTACAGTACTTAAAGTGAAGATTGGTTTTCTTATACTAACGGATCTCACGAAGGTTTTGTTGAGTTTTGTGTGATTGAAGTTTTCAAGTTTTGGGTGAGATTACGATGGATGAAGGAATAAGGAGTAAGAAGAGCCTAAGCTTGGGGATGCCCCATTGCACCCCAGGACAATATCCAAAGAGAAGCAAGCAACTAAGCTTGAGGATGCCCGAGTGGCATCCCCTCTTTCTTCTAACGACCATCGGTATTTTACTTGGAGCTATATTTTTATTCGTCACATATCATGAGTTTTGCTTGGAGCGTCTTGTATGATATGAGTCTTTGCTTGTTTTGCTTTTTATTTTTAGTCATGAATCCTTGCTGGACACACCTATTTGAGAGAGCCAAAATTATGCTATGACTTGTTAGAATTGCTCTCTATGCTTCACTTAAATCTTTATGAGCTATGGAATTGCTCTAGTGCTTCACTTATATCTTTTTGAGCATGGTGTGCTTTAGTATTTTTGAAGAAATGCTCTCATGCTTCACTTAGATTTATTTGAGAGTTAGTAATTTTTTATTAGAAATTCTCTCTTGCTTCACTTAAATTATTTTGAGAGAAGAAAATTTTATGCTCATGTTCTTCACTTAGATTTGTTTGAGCTATCAAAAGCAACAAATGAAATTAGTCACAAAGTGATAGATATTCAAGAGGGATATAATAAAAACTTTCATGAAGATCATTGGACAAAATAAACTTGATTCCTTGTAATAGTTTTGCGATACGTTGATATAATATGTGAGTCTTGTTGATGAGTAATAATGCTTTAGTAAGAATATTGGTGTTAAGGTTTGTGATTCCCTATGCAAGCACGAAAGTCAATAGTCATGCAATGAAATTACATCCTACTTGTGGTGCATTATTCGGTGTTAGTTATGCTTAATGCTCGGTTATGAGATTTTTCGTTTCTTGGTTGGATGCTTCTCAATCTTTTGCTAGCCTTCATTTGCACTAAGTATGATCACTACTTGTGCATCCAAAATTCTTAAACCAGTTTTGCCATATGAGTCCACTATACCTACCTATATGCGGTATTTCCGTGCCGTTCTAAGCAAATTTGTATGTGCCATCTCTAATTTCAAAATAAATTTCTTTTTTGTGTGCTCGTACCGCTCATGAAACGGTAGGGGGTGGCTGATATTTTTCCGTGCTAGATGTGTTATTCTCAAGATGAGTGTTTATTCACTAGTCATTGCACGAGAGTACGACAAAGGTATTAGGGATGCCCAGTCCCAAAATGAAAAATGAATTTATTTTATGTTGTCAAATAATAAATTCCTTGGAAAGTGTTGGTATGGACGGCACCCGTGGATTCGGTTAGCCGTGGAGTGTGAAAGTATGGTGGAAAAAGGAATAAACTTTATTTTCTGTTTGGGAACCGCCTATGATATATCTAGCATGGAACGTATTGGGAACTACTCGATCATTTTCGTTGACAGGAAAAGGATGCCACCCAAAATGTTTTATCTCTACTTTTTTCGCTTTGAGCTCTGGCACCTCTACAAATCCCTACTTCCCTCTGCGAAGGGCCTTTCTTTTACTTTATGCAATTTTTATTTTATTTTGAGTCTCCATCTTCTCTTATAAAGCACCAACTAAGGGGCACTATGATCGTACTTGAGCATTGGGTGTAGCTAATATGCGAGTGTGTTTCATGAATGGATCAATGATTGAGCATAATGGGCTAGGGATAACTTGCTTTAGTGTTGATATTTTGAAAGACATGGTTGCTTGTTGGTATGCTTGAGTATTGAAATCTTCATGTCAAAACTAGACTATTGCTTTGAATCATATAAAAGTCCAAATGTCCATGCTACAAAGAAAAGAATATGTGATGAACATGTTAGGCAACATTCCACATCAAAAATTCTGTTTTTATCATTTACCTACTCGAGGACGAGCAGGAATTAAGCTTGGGGATGCTGATATGTCTCCAACGTATCTATAATTTTTGATTGTTCCATGCTGTTATATTATCATTCTTGGATGTTTTACAATCATTTTATAGCAACTTTATATCATTTTTTCGGACTAACCTATTGACATAGTGCCCAGTGCCAGTTGCTGTTTTTTGCTTGTTTTTTACTTCGCAAAAAAGAGCTTGATGTCTACTACACAACTTGTTCTTGTAGACTCATGTTGGGCCTCCAAGTGCAGAGTTTTGTAGGATAGTAGCAAATTTCCCTCAAGTGGATGACCTAAGGTTTATCAATCCGTGGGAGGCATAGGCTGAAGATGGTCTCTCTCAAACAACCCTGCAACCAAATAATAAAAAGTCTCTTGTGTCCCCAACACACCAAATACAATGGTAATTTGTATAGGTGCACTAGTTCGGCGAAGAGATGGTGATACAAGCATAGTAATGATAGTAGATATTGATTTTTGTAATAGGAACAATAAAAAACAGCAAGGTAGCAATTGATAAAACGGAGCACAAACGGTATTGCAATGCTTGAAAATGAGGCCTAGGGTCCGCACTTTCGCTAGTGCAATCTCTCAACAATGCTAATCTAATTGGATCATATAACCATCCCTCAACGTGCGATGAAGAATCACTCCAAAGTTCTTATCTAGCGGAGAACATAAGAAGAAATTGTTTGTAGCTATTCTTTCCGATCGATCTATCCAAGAGTTCGTACTAAAATAACACCAAGTTATTCTTTTCGATCGATCTATCAAGAGTTCGTACTAAAATAACACTAAGTTATTCTTTCCGATCGATCTATCAAGAGTTCATACTAAAATAGCACCAAAGCAAATTCAGATTCATAATAATCAATCCAACACAAAGAACCTCAAAGAGTGCCCCAAGATTTCTACTGGAGAAACAAAAGACGAGAACGTGCATCAACCCCTATGCATAGATTACCCCAATGTCACCTCGGGAATCCGTGAGTTGAGTACCAAAACATATCTCAAGTGAATCAATATAATACCCCATTGTCACCACGAGTATTCATATGCAATACATACATCAAGTGTTCTCAAATCCATAAAAGTATTCAATCCGATAAAACGAAATCTCAAAGGGAAAAATCAATTCACAACAAGATAGAGAGGGGAAAACACCATATGATCCAACTATATTAACAAAGCCCACGATACATCAAGATCGTGCCATCTCAAGAACACGAGAGAGAGAGAGAGAGATTAAACACATAGCTACTGGTACAAACCCTCAGCCCCGAGGGTGGACTACTCCCTCCTCATCATGGTGGCCGTCGGGATGATGAAGATGGCCACCGGTGATGATTTCCCCCTCCGGTAGGGTGCCAGAACGGGGTCTAGATTGTTTTTTCATGGCTACAGAGGCTTGCGGCGGTAGAACTTCTGATCTAGGGTTATTTCTGATGGTTTTTCTATTTATAGGATTTTTTGGCATCGGTTTCACACGAAGATGGGCCTCGAGGTGAGCACAACCCACCGGGGCGCGCCTGGGCCTCCTGGTGCGCCCCGGTGACCACTACCCTACTCCTTCACCTTCTAGTCCTTCCACGAAGCTTCCATAAATTATCTTGCCGGGGAGTGAAGCGCTCTTGGTAAGTGGAAATCGGTAAGGAAAAATTATTACTACATGCTGAAATTTATTGTCACTTGTTACTATGGAAAACAATCCTTTGAGGGGTTTGTTCGGGGTATCTTCACCTCGATCGGAACCACAATTAGTTACCCGTCAACCTACTACACCTACTGAAAATATTGGTTATGAAATTCCTTCAGGTATGATAGAACAACTGCTAGCTAATCCTTATGCAGGAGATGGAACTGAACATCCTGATATGCACTTGATATATGTGGATGAAATTTGTGGATTATTTAAGCTTGCAGGTTTACCCGGAGATGAAGCTAAGAAGAAGGTTTTCCCTTTATCTTTGAAGGGAAAAGCATTATCATGGTATAGGCTATGTGATGATATTGGATCTTGGAATTGGAATCGATTGAAATTGGAATTTCACCAAAAAATTTATCCTATGCATCTAGTTCATCGTGATCGGAATTATATATATAATTTTTGGCCTCGTGAAGGAGAAAGTTTCGCTCTAGCTTGGGGGAGGCTTAAGTCAATGTTATACTCATGCCCCAATCGTGAGCTCTCAAGAGAAATTATTATTCAGAATTTTTATGCTCGGCTTTCTCATGATGATCGATCCATGCTTGATACTTCTTGTACTGGTTCCTTTATGAAGAAGACTATTGACTTCCGGTGGGATCTTTTAGAAAGAATTAAATGCAACTCTGAAGATTGGGAACTCGACAAAGGTAAAGAGTCAGGTATTAAGCTCAAGTATGATTGTGTTAAATCTTTTATGAATACCGATGCTTTTCAAAAGTTTAGCACTAAATATGGACTTGACTCTGAGATAGTAGCCTCCTTTTGTGAATCATTTGCTACTCATGTTGACCTCCCTAAGGAGAAGTGGTTTAAATATCACCCACCTATCAAAGAAGAAATTAAAGAACTAGTAATAGCTAAAGATGAAACTATTATTTACAATGTTGATCCAGTTGTGCCTACTGCTTATATTGAAAAACCACCTTTCCCTGTTAGGATAAAGGAACATGCTAAAGTCTCAACTGTGGTCAACAGAAGTTATATTAGAACTTCCAAACCTGCTGAACAAATCAAAGTAGAACCTAGTGTTGCTATGGTTAAAGATCTCTTGGTTGAAAATATAGATGGGCATGTTATTTACTTCTGTGATGAAGCTGCTAGAATTGCCAAACCCGATGAAAAAGATAAACATAGACCCGTTGTTGGCATGCCTGTTGTCTCAGTTAAAATAGGAGATCACTATTATCATGGTTTATGCGACATAGGTGCTAGCGTGAGTGCCATTCCTTTTACCTTATATCAAGAAATTATGAATGATATAGCACCGGCTGAAATAGAAGACATAGATGTTACTATTAAACTTGCTAATAGGGACACCAGCACACCACTTGGGATTGTTAGAGATGTTGAAGTCTTGTGTGGGAAAATAAAATACCCTACTGATTTTCTTGTTCTTGGTTCCCCACAAGATGACTTTTGTCCCATTATCATTGGTAGACCTTTCTTGAACACCGTTAATGCTAAAATAGATTGCGAGAAGCAAACTGTAGGTGTTAGTTTTGGTGATGAGTCTCATGAGTTTAATTTTTCCAAGTTCAGTAGAAAACATCATAATAAAGAGTTGTCTAGTAAGGATGAAATAATTGGTCTTGCTTCTATTGTTGTGCCTCCTACCGATCCACTAGAACAATATTTGCTAGACCATGAAAATGATATGCATCTGCATGAAAGAAATGAAATAGATAAGATTTTATTTGAACAACGTCCTCTGCTTAAACACAATTTGCCTATTGAAACTCTAGGAGGTCCTCCTCCACCTAAAGGTGATCCTGTGTTTGAATTAAAACAATTGCCAGACACTTTGAAATATGCTTATCTTGATGAGAAAAAGATTTATCCTGTTATTATTAGTGCTAACCTTTCAGAACATGAAGAAGAAAGATTATTGAAGGTTCTGAGGAAGCACCGAGCTGCCATTGGATATACTCTTGATGATTTAAAGGGCATTAGTCCCACTCTCTGTCAGCATAAAATTAATATGGAGCCTGATGCTAAACCCGTTGTTGATCACCAACGACGTTTAAATCCTAAAATGAAAGAAGTGGTAAGAACAGAAATACTGAAGCTTCTGGAAGCAGGTATAATCTATCCCATAGCTGATAGTAGATGGGTAAGTCCCGTTCATTGTGTCCCTAAAAAGGGAGGTATTACCGTTGTTCCTAATGATAAGAATGAACTTATTCCACAAAGAATTGTCACTGGCTACAGAATGGTAATTGATTTTAGAAAACTATATAAAGCTACTAGAAAAGATCATTACCCTCTGCCTTTTATTGATCAAATGTTAGAAAGACTATCAAAGCACACACATTTTTGCTTTCTTGATGGATATTCTGTTTTTCTCAAATACCTGTCTCACAACCAGATCAAGAGAAAACCACCTTTACTTGCCCTTTTGGAACTTATGCTTATAGACGTATGCCTTTTGGTTTATGCAATGCACCTGCTACCTTTCAAAGATGTATGACTGCTATATTCTCTGACTTTTGTGAAAAGATTGTTGAGGTTTTCATGGATGATTTTTTCATTTACAGAACTTGTTTTGATGATTGCTTGAGCAACCTTGATCGAGTTTTGCAGAGATGTGAGCAAACTAATCTCGTCTTGAATTGGGAGAAGTGCCACTTTATGGTTAATGAAGGTATTGTCTTGGGACATAAAATTTCTGAACGAGGTATTCAGGTGGATAAAGCTAAAGTTGATGCAATTGAGAAAATGCCATGCCCTAAAGATATCAAAGATATTCATAGTTTCCTCGGTCATGCTGGTTTCTATAGGAGGTTTATTAAAGACTTCTCTAAAATTTCTAGGCCTCTTACAAATCTTTTACAAAAGGATGTTCCATTTGTTTTTGATGATGATTGTGTAGAAGCCTTTGAAACACTTAAGAAAGCCTTGATTTCTGCACCTATTGTTCAACCACCTGATTGGAACTTGCCTTTTGAAATTATGTGTGATGCTAGTGATTATGCTGTTGGTACTGTTCTAGGACAAAGAGTCGATAAGAAATTAAATGTTATTCATTATGCTAGTAAAACTCTGGATAGTGCTCAACGAAATTATGCTACTACTGAAAAGGAATTCTTAGTAGTGGTGTTTGCTTGTGATAAATTTAGATCTTACATTGTTGATTCTAAAGTGACTGTTCACACCGATCATGCTGCTATAAAATATCTTATGGAAAAGAAGGATGCTAAACCTAGACTCATTAGGTGGATTCTTTTGCTACAAGAATTTGATTTACATATCACTGATATAAAGGGAGCCGAGAACCCCGTGGCTGATAACTTGTCTAGGTTAGAAAATATTCTTGATGACCAACAACCTATTAATGATAGTTTTCCTGATGAACAATTAGCTGCAATAAATGTTTCTCATACCACTCCTTGGTATGCTGACTATGCCAATTTTATTGTTGCTAAATATATACCACCTAGCTTCACATACCAACAAAAGAAAAAAAATTCTTCTATGATTTAAGACATTACTTTTGGGATGACCCACATCTTTATAAAGAAGGAGTAGATGGTATTATTAGATGTTGTGTACCTGAGCATGAACAGGGACAAATCCTATGGAAATGTCACTCCGAAGCTTATGGAGGACATCATGCAGGAGATAGAACTGCTCACAAGGTATTGCAATCTGGTTTTTATTGGCCTACTCTCTTCAAGGATGCCCGTAAGTTTGTTTTATCTTGTGATGAATGTCAAAGAATTGGTAATATTGGTAAGCGTTAGGAAATGCCTATGAATTATTCTCTTGCTGTTGAACCATTTGATGTTTAGGGATTTGATTACATGGGACCTTTTCCTTCCTCTAATGGGTATACACATATTTTGGTTGCTGTTGATTATGTTACTAAGTGGGTAGAAGCTATTCCAACTAGTAGTGCTGATCACAACACCTCTATTAAAATGCTTAAGGAAGTCATTTTCCCAAGGTTTGGAGTCCCTAGATATTTAATGACTGATGGTGGTTCACATTTTATTCATGGTGCTTTCTGTAAAATGCTTGCTAAATATGATGTTAACCATAGAATTGCATCACCTTATCATCCACAGTCTAGTGGTCAAGTTGAACTTAGCAATAGAGAAATAGAATTAATATTACAAAAAACTGTCAATAGGTCCCGAAAGAATTGGTCTAAGAAGTTAGATGATGCACTTTGGGCTTATAGAATAGCATATAAAAATCCTATGGGTATGTCTCCGTTTAAAATGGTTTATGGAAAAGCTTGTCATTTGCCTCTTGAGTTAGAACATAAAGCATATTGGGCAATTAAAGAACTCAACTATGATTTCAATCTTGCCGGTGAAAAGAGGTTATTTGATATTAGCTCACTAGATGAATGGAGAACCCAAGCCTATGAAAATGCCAAGTTATTTAAAGAAAAAGTTAAAAGATGGCATGACAAAAGAATCCAAAAGCGTGAGTTCAAAGTTGGAGAATATGTTCTTTTGTATAACTCTCGTTTCAGATTCTTTGCAGGAAAACTCCTCTCCAAATGGGAAGGGCCTTATGTTATCGAGGAGGTTTATCGATCCGGAGCCATCAAAATAAATAATGCCGAAGGTACTAACCCGAAGGTTGTCAATGGGCAAAGAATAAAACATTATATCTCAGGTACGCCCATTAACATTGAAAGCAATATTATCCAAACCATGACACCGGAAGAACACATAAAGGAAACCTTCCGGAACACTCCAGAATCGTGAAAAAAAGGAGGTACGTGATACGGTAAGTAAACGGACTCCGAAAAATCCGCAAAAATATTTTCTGTCCGTTTTGGAATATAACAAAAATTAGGAAAATAAGAAACAACCAGGAAGGCACCCCTGGTGGGCACAAGACACCAGGGCGCGCCTGGCTGGCGCCCAGGTGGGTTGTGCCCACCTCGGGTACCTTCCGGACTCCATTTTTCTTCCATTTGCTTGTTTCCCAAGATAAAAAAATCTTTATATACCCCCCGGACCTATTTACCACTGTATCGCGGAGAAATCTTCTGTTTTCTTTTCTTGCTGTTTTCGGTCAGATCTGTTAAGCCAGGCATCATGTCTTCTTCCTCCTCCAACAACGTGGAAGAGGATGCTTGGTTGATGAAAATCGAGCTGAAGAGAGAAGAGCCCGTAGAAGCCGTCAAAGGGGACAAGAGCAAGGAGGCTACTGGAGATCAAGCGCCGGTGGTTGAGCAAGCCTTGCCTGCCGAGGAAGAAGAAGAAGATATCCTTAAACCTTACTATGATCATCTCACCCCCACCGAGATCGAAGCCTTTTGAATCATCGAAACGGTTCGTGTGCAAAATAAATATCTCACCCGTGAAAATATTCTATTGCAAGAGCATATCATCGCCCTCCGGAGCGTCATCCGTAGATTGGAGAATCTCTTGATCATGAAGGACAAGATCGCCACTGCTTCATCACCAGCGCCTCCTTCATCAACAAAAGAAAATTGAGTAATCGGGTATGGGCACTCCCCTTGGCTTGTGCCAAGCTTGGGGGAGGTGCCCCGGTATCGTATCACCTCCACTATCTTTTGCCTTTACTTATCTTAGTTCGATCCATATTTATATTTTGCTTTAGATGAATAAAGGTTTAGTTCGATCATTTCTTTTCGAGTGTTTGCTTAGTGATCTATCTTTGTAATCGTGTGTGAGATATATAATAAATTTTAATTTGAGTTTTGTTTTCTTTACTTTCATGTTCAATAAAAAGAAAGGAAATAAATGAAAAGGATCATATGCTAATTTTATGGTAAGTAATGACATCACATAAGGAAGAGTATAAGTAGAAAATTTTATTGGAGATTGACAAACATATCATTGGTCAATGATGCAATTCATGAAAGAATTAATAAGAGAAGAGAAGATTCACATGCAAATATACTATCTTGGACATCTTTTGTGATTGTGAGCCCCCATCAAAATATTATATGCCAAAATTGTTGACGTTTGACAAGGAAGACAACGTAATGATTCATGTTTGTTCATATTCACATAGAAGTTATATTGTCATAGATACTTTAACATGTGGTGCTTGCCCCCATCTTTGCTAGCCAAAAATTCCGCACTAAGTAGAGATACTACTTGTGCATCCAAAAACCTTTAAACCCAAATCTTATTTTGAGAGTCCACCATACCTACCTATGGATTGAGTAAGATCCTTCAAGTAAGTTGTCATCGGTGCAAAAAGGCAATAAAAATTGCTTCTAAAAGTGTTGGATCATTTAGTGTAAGAGAAAATTGAGCGTTGTACGAACTTGTGATGGCAAAGAATAAAATCGACAGACTGCATAATAAAGGTTGCTATCATAAGGGGCAATATAACGTGGCATTGTTTTGCATTAAGGGATTGAGCATACAAACAAAAAGCACATGGCAACCTCTGCTTCCCTCTGCAAAGGGCCTATCTTTTACTTTTATGTATTTACTTTTATGCAAGAGTCAAAAGTCTTCTCTCTATTCCTTTTTATTTTCTCTTTTGGCAAGCATCATGTGGTGAGGAAAGATCTAGGTACATATATCCAGTTGGATATGAGTAGCATGAGTTATTACTGTTGACATCACCTTTGAGGTGAGTATGTTGGGAGGCGAAACTATAAGCCCATATCTTTCTATGTGTCTGGTTGAAACGTTTTGCTCATGTGTATGCGATGAGTGTTAGCAATCATAGAAGACTATATGCTGGTTGAGTATGTGGACTTGCCAAAAAAGGCTACGATACGTGACCCTTCCTGAAAAGATAATGAATTGTAGTTGCAAAGTTGACTGAGAATAGGGTTTGTTTGTTTTCAATAGAGTTTATGCTTTATACTTCGATGTTGTGATGAATTGTTACTTGTTCATGAGAAGTTATATGATAAAAGTTCTATGATAAAGTTTTATATTAAAGTTTGTTGCTGTTATAATAATATACATGATGCTTCTATGTCCGTATTTTGTTTTTATCGACACCTCTCTCTCTAAGCATGTGGACATGTTTTTCGATTTCGGTTTTCGCTTGAGGACAAGCGAGGTCTAAGCTTGGGGGAGTTGATACGTCCATTTTGCATCATGTTTTCCTACTATTATTTATGATGTTTTTATGCATAATAATGCTCTTTGGAGTAATTCTAATGCCTTTTCTCTCATAATATGCAAGGTTCACACAAAGAGGGAGAATTCCGGCAGCTGGAAATCTGGACCTGAAAAAGCTACGTCAGGCTACCTATTCTGCACAACTCCAAATGAGCTAAAACTTCACAAGGAATTTTTATGGAATAAATAAGAATTATTGGAGCAAATAACTACCAGAGGGGGCCCACCAGGTGGGCACAACCCACCTGGGCGCGCCAGGGAGCCCAGGCGCACCCTGGTGGGATTTGCCCTCCTCGGCCCACCTCCGGTGCCCCTCTTCTGGTATATAAGTCATTTTGACCCAGAAAAATAAGGAGAGGACTTTCGGGACGAAGCGCCGCCGTCTTGAGGCGGAACTTGGGCAGGAGCACTTTTGCCCTCCGGCAGAGCGATTCCGCCGGGGGAACTTCCCTCCCGAAGGGGGAAATCATCGTCATCATCATCACCAACAACTCTCCCATCTTGGGGAGGGAAATCTCCATCAACATCTTCAACAACACCATCTCCTCTCAAACCCTAGTTCATCTCTTGTGTTCAATCTTTGTACCGGAACTATATATTGGTACTTGTGGGTGACTAGTAGTGTTGATTACATCTTGTAGCTGATTACTGTATGGTTTATTTGGTGGAAGATTATATGTTCAGATCCATTATGCTATTTAATACCCCTCTGATCTTGAGCATGATTATCATTTGTGAGTAGTTACTTTTGTTCTTGAGGTCACGGGAGAAATCTTGTTGCAAGTAATCATGTGAACTTGATATGTGTTCAATATTTTGATGATATGTATGTTGTGATTCCCTTAGTGGTGTCATGTGAACGTCGACTACATGACACTTCACCATATTTGGGCCTAAGGGAATGCATTGTGGAGTATTTATTAGATGATGGGCTGCGAGAGTGACAGAAGCTTAAACCCTAGTTTATGCGCTATTCCGTAAGGGACTGATTTGGATCCAAAAAGTTTAATGCTATGGTTAGATTTATTCTTAATACTTTTCTCGTAGTTGCGGATGCTTGCGAGGGGGTTAATCATAAGTAGGAGGTTTGTTCAAGTACGAACAACACCTAAGCACCGGTCCACCCACATATCAAATTATCAAAGTAGCGAACACAAATCAAACCAACATGATGAAAGTGACTAGATGAAATTCTCGTGTACCCTCAAGAATGCTTTGCTTATCATAAGAGACCGTTTTGGCCTATCCTTTGCCTCAAAAGGATTGGGCTACCTAGCTGCACTTTTGTTACCCTTACCGTTACTTGCTCGTTACAAATTATCTTGCTACCAAACTACTAGTTACTTATAATTTCAGTGCTTGCAGACATTACCTTGCTGAAAACCGCTTGTTATTTCCTTCTGCTCCTCGTTGGGTTCGACACTCTTACTTATCGAAAGGACTACGATTGATCCCCTATACTTGTGGGTCATCAGTAGTCAAAAGAATCAAAAAGAATGCGAAGATGAACCCCAGTTCAAAGACAAACCATCAAGAAGATATTACAAATGATGCGACACAAAATGAAAATCTTCAAGAAATATTGGTGGTGGCATTACCCACCGTGAAGTATTAGACCTAGACACGGCGGACAACTGGTTGTGGCACTCTGAAGTCATATTCCGCGTTTATGTCTTCACACTTAGAGTGTATATCTTCATGAATTGAAGGCATACATTACTTCTTGTGTTGTACATCAAAGTCATCCACAATGCATAAGTGTTAGGATGTGTGTCCATTCAATGGACATTTGAGGATTCTAAGATATTTAGCTCACACCGCATCTTGCAAAACCTCTTCTCATCCAAAGGCTTTGTGAAGATATCAGCCAATTGATCCTCAGTGTTTACGTGAATGATGTAAATGTCTTGTTTGAGCACATGATCACGAAGAAAATGATGTCGAATCTGGATGTGCTTTGTCTTGGAGTACTGAACAGGGTTGTGGGTAATCCTGATGGCACTTTCATTATAACAGAAGAGAGGTACTTTCTTCTTGTTGATGCCATAATCCTTGAGGGTTTGGTTCATCCAGAGAAGCTGAGCATAGCAAGATCCAGTAGTGAAAAGTGATACACAGTTCTTCTTCTTTGAAGACCAACAAACAAGTGATCGGCCAAGGAAGAGACATGTGACTGATGTAGACATGGCGATCCACTTTGTCACCAGCATAGTCAGCATCGGAGAACCCAACCAGATCAAACTCTGAGCCCTTTGGATACCATAATCCTAGCATTGGGGTGTGAGCCAAATATCAAAGTATTCGCTTCATCGCGAGGTGATGTGATTCCTTTGGTGCCGTTTGGAATCGGGCACACATGCAAATGCTAAGCATTATATCTGTCCTAGATGCACATAAGTACAATAAAGAACCAATCCTGGAGCGGTATACCTTTTGATCGAAATCTCTACCATTTTTGTCGGAGCTCAGGTGGCCATTGGTTGGCATTGGCGTCTTGTAGCCTTTGCAGCCTTGCATACCAAACTTCTTCAAACAATCCTTGAGGTACTTTTCTTGAGAGATGAAGATGCCATTGCGTTGCTGAGGAATTTGAAGCCCTAGAAAGAATTTCAGCTCTCCCATCATGACCATCTGATATTGCTCTTGCATCATGTGACTGAACTCATCACTATATCTTTTGTCAATGCATCCGAAGATAATATCATCCACATAGATTTGGCATACAAAAAATTCTCCATCATATGTCTTCGTGAAGAGAGTGGGATCTAGGGAATCGAGTTTGAAGCCTTGGCTCTTGAGAAATTCCTTGAGTGTGTCATACCAAGCTCGTGGTGCTTGTTGAGGCCATACAATGCCTTGTTGAGCCTATAGACTTTGTCAGGGTGCTTTAGATCTTCAAAACCAGGTGGTTGAGCAACATAGACTTCTTCTTCAATCTTGCCATTGAGGAAGGAACTCTTCACATCCATTTGATATAAGAGGATATCATGATGGTTGGCATAAGCTAGCAGTATGCGAATGGCTTCAAGCCTAGCCACTGGAGCAAAGGTTTCATCGAAGTCAATTCCTTCAACTCGTGTATATCCTTGAGCAACAAGACAAGCTTTGTTTCTGACAACTTGACCATGTTCATCTTGCTTGTTGTGGTAGATCCTTTTGGTGCCAATAATGTTGTGTTTGCCTGGATCAAGACATTTGACTAGTTCCCACACATTATTGAGCTCAGATTGTTGAAGCTCTTCTTGCATAGCTTGAATCCATTCTGGTTCCTTGAAAGCTTCATCAACCTTTGTGGGTTCAGAGATAGAGACGAATGCGAAATGCCCACAAAAGTTGGCTAGATGGGTAGCTCTTGAATAGGTGAGAGGGCCAGGTGCATTGATGTTGTCAAGAATCTTTTCAATCTGAACCTTATTGGCCATGTGAGGATGAGCATGTCGAAGGTTTTCTGCGTCTGAGCATTAGCTTCACTGCCAGTAGTATTGTCTTTAGATTCAGCATTGTCTTCAGGCTAAGCATTGTCTTCACACTGGATAGGAGCTGGAATCACAACCTCTTTATCTCCTTGTTCCTCGGTGGGTATAATTTCTCCAGTACCCGTTAGCTTGATGGATTCACTGTGAGGCATTTCATCTAGCACATTTGGCAGGTGCTCTCTTTGCGAGACATTAGTTTCATCAAAACACACATCTATAGTTTCAACCACTTTATGGTGAAAGAGGGTGAAGACTCTGTAGGTGTGTGAATCCTTTCCATAGCCAGGCATAAAACCCTCATGTGCTTTCGGTGCAAATTTGGAAGTGTGATGTGGATCCCTTATCCAACACCTAGCACCGAAGACTTTGAAATAACTTACATTTGGCTTCTTACCAGTGAATAGCTCATATGCTGTCTTCTTGAAGAACTTGTGAAGATATAGTCTGGCGATGATGTGGCATGCAGTGTCAATGGCTTCAGGCCTCCACTTGCGTGGTGTCTTGTATTCATCTAGCATAGTGCGAGTCATCTCAATGAGAGTCCTATTCTTGCGATCCACGATGCCATTCTGTTGAGGGGTGTATGGAGCAGATAGCTCATGAGTGATGCCCAGTACATCAAGGTAGGTGTCAAGCCCAGTGTTCTTGAAATCGGTGCCATTGTCAATCCTGATGTGCTTGATCTTGACGCCATAGTTGGTCATGGCACGGTTGGCGAATCATCTGAAGACATCCTGCACTTCAGTCTTATACATGATTATGTGCACCCAAGTGTATGGAGAATAATCATCAACAATCATGAAGCCATAGAGATGTGCAAAAGTAGTAAGGGTAGAGTAGTGAGTAGGGCCAAATAAGTCCATATGTAGCAGCTCGAAGGGACATGTAGTCGTCATGATTGTCTTCGAGGGATGCTTGGCCCTAGTCATCTTCCCGTCTTCACATGCTCCACATAAATTATCCTTCTTGAACTTGACGCCCTCGATCCCAAATATGTGCTTCTTCTTCACAAGGGTGTGAAAGTTCATCATCGCGCTCCATTGTCTTCAAGCGAAAGTCATCTTTGATGGGTAAACCGAATCAATAGGGATTTCTACCTATGTTCTCCTATGAATCTCACAAACACATTAGTCGCACAACCAAGTTTGTCGTCAATACTCCAAAACCAACAAGGGGTGGCACTAGATGCACTTACAATCATGCTCTCATCAAAGTTTCTCCTAAAGGTGAACTTAAGAGTGTGACCATCCCAGACTTTCTGGATGGTTTTGGCATTGCTCCCATGCAATCACAGTAAAGATCTCAGAACTGCATATCTAATGGAGTTGATCCAAACTAGAGATCCTCCCAAAATCTAATGCTCTTAACATCCCCAAATATCCACATAGATCTAAATTTTATTGCTTTTGTTTCCCACATTACTCCTTTCCAGAAGTTAGAGGACCCAAGAGCATCACTACAGAAAATATCGGGGGAGGTTGCAAGGTACTTGGCATCTAAAAATTTCCTCCAGAGCCCCCTCTCCTACCATGTACCTCTTAACTTAGGAACCTAAGAGGCAAATATTGAGGTCATGTAGGTTAGGAATCCCAAGCCCTTCAAGCTCATGTTTCATATTACATTCATCCCAAATTACTTGTCCTTGATTTGTCTAGATACGGATGTAGCTACCACTAAAACGTGTCTAGATACATTCATATCAACAAAAATCTAAGACAAGTAATTTGGGACATAGGTAGTACATACTAGCTGCTAGTTGGCGAAATGAATCTTTCTATGTCCCTCAAAATCATTCCATGGATAGTTATCCAGTTGGTAGTTGATGATATCTAAAGCCCGCTTAGGGAATTTAAAGGAAGATAACAAGTATATAGGGATGCCGACTAAACATGACTTAATTAGGACTACCCTGGGTTTGTAGGACAATAGCTTCCCCCTCCATGTAGCACCCCCATTGTTAAGCTACATTGATCTCATGATAATGATGCCATGTCATCTCTTTTGCTAAGCTTAATTGCCACTAGATCAAAACTCAAAGTCAAATTCAAATTCAAATTGCAAGTCAAAATAATATTTCTTAAAACAATAAAAAAATGTTGGTGGTGTTGCAAATATTCTCTAAGTAATTGTAATGATGAAACCAATATCTCATTTGGATTCCCAAAATGCCCGTGGAATTGTTTAAGTGGATCAGCAACTAAATGGGCCATTACAAAATAAACAAATATTTTAAGATTTCAAAATAAAATAAAACTTTGCGAGCTATTGCAAAATACCACCAAGTATTTATGTGACAAGTTTCAAGTTCAACAAAATTCATTTGATATAAAAATAAAATGCAACAGAGAGAAATAAATGAAACATAAAAAGAAAAAGAAAAAGGACTAAAGCCTACTCTACACAGGGCCCTAGTGGACACAGTGCAGCCCAGCCGACCTAGGCCATCCCCTGCGTCACGCTACAGGAGGGAGAGGAGGGCGTGGCATGCATCCAAGGCGCCATGGCCATGGATGGTCACCACGTGCCCCCCACCTATAAGACATGTCCACTACAAGCCCTAACTCATCCTCGTCCAGCCTCTCCTCGATCCCCTTCGCCCCCTCTTCTTGGGCTTGATTTCGAGCACGGATTCGGTGCTGTGACCATTGCCTCACCATCGTTACTGCTGCCACCATCGCCGCCAATGTGCGGGAGCACGTCCAGGAGGTCCGTCGTGGACGGCTTCGTCCGTCCTGTGGACCAGCGCAAGTCGGTACGCCGCGTGGCCGACACCGTCGTCGTCTTCTCCGCGCTCGGCCGCCACCACCTTGCTGTCGATCCGTCCTGCTTCCGGCCTCCCCGACCTCACCATAGAGCTCGCGGTGAGCTTCTCCTCCGATTCCCCCTTGCCCCGGTTTCGATCCGTCGCCGTATGCTGTCATCTGCACCTCGCCATGCTTGTGCCGGAGTTTCACGTCCCCGCGTGCACCCGCATACTCCTGCCGCCCACGCCAGCACCCCGTGCCCCCTATGAACCCGTGCGTGCGTGTTCGTGTAGCCGACCGTGCCTGTAGCCACCTCAGCCCGCGCCGCTGCCGCCCCATGCTGCTCTTGGCCGTGACCGTTGGCGCCCTCAAGTGCGTGTGCATGGCCTGGCCAGGACATGCATGACTGTGCCTATGAACAATGGGCCCGACCTGTTTAATTAATAATAGGGTTAGTTTAGGATAGATTAATTGTTTAGTTAGTCTAATGTGCAAATGACACGTGGGACCCGCTTTTAAATTAAAATGCTAAGTTAAATTAAAAATATCCAAGTCAATGACATGCGGGACCCACTTGCACTGTTCACACTACAAGAAATATGGCAACTTGCGACCATCAATATTGGTCACTGAATGGTCATTGTTTTTCATTTACGCCCTTTTTGTGACAAAAAACAGTTGGTCATAAGCTGGCCGTCTTTAATGAAACTTGACGACCTATTTGTGAAATGGTCGTAGAAGGTAACGACAAAAATAGAAGGTCGTTGGTTCTACGACCAATTATTTTGGACACTAGCAACATGCCGACACCACGTTGGATCCGACGTGGCAAAATTTAGACCAAATGAATTGGTCGTTGATTAGAATCAGCCCGGTCCAATTCGGTGTTCAACATGGGTCTAGCCCAACAAATTCAGCTTATTTATATTTTTTCCTATCAATTTTGGTCAGCTACATGGGCCAAGCCGAACATTGCAGCCTTCTTATTTTTGGGCCTGGCCTTTTTGCCTAGACAGTTTCAGTTTTTTATATAAAAAAGGGGTCCACTAGTCAGATGGGTCCTAGTTGTCAGGTTCTGGTAAGTGGGTCCCAGCTAGCAAGGTCATATTCTTCATATTTCAATTTAACAGTAAATAAATAACCAGTGTTTAAATTGGCACAAACAGAAAACACACCTAATATTCCAAATATTATCAGACAGATTCAGTACAGAGCTCCTGTTGTACAAATAACACGTAATAAGCTCTAACATGTACTTTACAAGCTCTAGAAACTATACACGGAATAAGCTCTAACATATACTTTACAAGCTCTACACGTAATACTCCAAATATTCTCCAGAATCTCTACAAGTGTAATAACTAGCTACAAGCTCTACAAGTATGGCGATCACAGTTACAAGCTCCAGATGTGTAATAACCAGATACAGTTACAAGCTATGTTCTTCAACATGGAGCTCCTTTGATAGCGATCACAAACTAGGCACCTGCTCCTGTTAGGACCAGACTAACATAACGGTGATATTCCTTCCACGGTCGCCCTGTTACATGAATCAACGGAGAAGAATTAGAAAAACTGGAGCCTATATACTAAGAAGAGACCATTCAAAAAAATGACAGTTATTTAGAATGACGACACAAATTCAGCTTGTACCATGCTTTTTCTTCTCCAGCTAGTTAAAATGAGATACTCATTCATACAAGAAAACAGAGACACAATATGAATATGCATTGCACAAGTGCGGGCCGTGCAAAAAACTTCACTGCAACAAATTGCGCCTAAACAACAATACCATTCTACTACTACAGCCATCCATTCAACAGGCAAGATCTAACATTACTAGTCAGAGCATGCATACTAATATCACAAACGCACGAGAGAATAAAGGGAACCAAGAGAGATACCTAAGGATGATAGCATCGCGATGATCTGGATTGAGTTAGCATCTGTGAGGAGGTGAATTATCGCCATGGTGTGCTTGATGATGCACACGACCATGATCTTCTTGCCACCGTTGCATCCGTGCGCTCGATGATGGGGCTACCAATGCATTCAAGTAGAACAAAATCACCATCGTTAACCCACAACTTCAAGTATAAACTAAGTATGTATCAAGTAACAGCGAAAAGAAGTTGAAAACAACACAGAAAATATTTACTTCATGTCATGTAGAGTTCAAACTGAATAAACATATACAAAGTTCAAACTGAATAAACATATGCAAGATATTGTCCTGTAGATGAAAGAAGGACAACATCTATAATGTTAGCCGAGCTTAATAAAGACATACAGAGAGAGCAAGTGTTCTTAGGCTATCCTTAACATGGCGGCCTAACTTATACTTAATTTTGAGCAAACAATACATATCAATGCAGGGTTAGGCAAGACAGCAAAGAAAGACAGAGGTGCTAGAGTTAGAAAACACTGGTGATACAAGTAGCATAATCATAATACAACACGGTATATTTGTTGTGTGGATATATACATATAATTGACCATCACTGTATCTTCCAAATTAAGAGTTACCACAACGAAAAACTTGACAAGAGAAGATAAACTTTGTCAACATAAGGTGAGATGAAAGATAACAAACAACACATGTCAGCCATCAATTTTTATTCTGCTGAACCAATTGGACAACAGCCACCTATTTTGTAACAACTTCAGCTAACTTGGGAGAAATCCAACCAAACCAATTGATAAACAAAATTCTACTGAATTTTGGGGCATCAAGCAAGCAACTTAAGTATAAGAAGCAAACACATGGCGTTCATTTTCAGATCCACCTAACTTGCATGAGCTGAACACTTGGAAGACATATTGCTTGAGCAAAAATAAACAAGAGAGAAGAATTAGTTACCGATGAGCAAGTCCCAGCCTTGATGTTGCAGACGGGGTAGTCCGGTGGGCAGCAGCTGGAGTGATCCTTGCAGCAGGTGGCGCCTTCAGCCGGGCAGCAGCCCCACACCAAGCAAAGGTTCCTGAAGCCGAAAGAGCAGCAGAAGTTGCTGCCTGCAGGGCATGAGAAGTTCTCGTCATAGATGTGGCCAGGGGCGACTAGGGGAGGCGGTGTCGGTGGTGAGGGAGGTGTTGGGGCTGGCTTGGGTGGGTTAGCGCCCTTCAGGGTGGGGTACGATGACATCATGGCAATCCCACACTTTCCACTGGTCACGTTGATGTTGCGCTCAATGCGGAGGCACCCAGCCTCTCCCCAGTTTGGACCCCATGAGTTGCGGACGATCCAGTAGTCCTTTCCGTTCTCAGTGCCGTAGCCAACAACAACCACACCATGGTTGAGTTGCGTGACACATCTTCCACTGAAGACACCCTGTAGTATAGATCAGAGGGATCGTTATCACAAAAACTAACCTAAATGCTGGATAAAAGCAAGCCGCCTGCTGCAACAAGTTCACTTACGGAATGATAGAGCTGAAACTCCCGACCTCCAGCTTCAATGGCAACACTCACGGGCTGGTGAGCAACTGCCTTCTGAAACGATGCTACTTCTTGAGCTTGCGTTGGTTTTTCCCTTCAAGAGGAAAGGGTGATGCAGCAAAGTAGAGATAAGTATTTCCCTCAGTTAAGAACCAAGGTATCAATCCAGTAGGAGGAACACACAAGTCTCCAATAATTGCACCTACACAAACAAACAAGTACTTGCACCCAACGCGATAAAGGGGTTGTCGATCCCTTCATGGTTACTTGCAAGGATGATATCTGATAGTGATAGATATAAAAGATAAATAAAAGTGCTAAATAAAATAAAAGTGAATAAATTGTAGCAAGGTATTTTTGTGTTTTTGATTTTATAGATCTGAAAATAATATGATAAAAGATAGACCCAGGGGCCATAGTTTTCACTAGAGGCTTCTCTCTTGAAAGAAAGCATACAGTAGGTAAACAAATTACTATTGAGCAGTTGATAGAAAAGCGCAAAGTTATGACAATATCTAAGGCAATGATCATGAATATAGGCATCACGTCCGTGACAAGTAGACCGACTCCTGCCCGCATCTACTACTATTACTCCACACATCGACCGCCATCCAGCATGCATGTAGTGTATTAAGTTAACAAGAACGAAGTAACGCCTTAAGCAAGATGACATGATGTAGAGGGATAGATCCAATCAATATGAACAAACCCCATCATTTTATCCTTAGTGGCAACAATACAAATACATGTCATGTCCCTTTCTGTCACTGGGATTGAGCACCGCAAGATTGAACCCACTACAAAGCACCTCTCCCATTGCAAGAAAAATCAATCTAGTTGGCCAAACCAAATCAATAGATCGGAGGGAAATACAAAGCTATCTTAATCATACATAAAAGAGTTCAGAGAAGACTCAAATAATATTCATAGATAATCTGATCATAAATCACAATTCATCGGATCTCAACAAACGCACCACAAAAGAAGATTACATCGAATAGATCTCCAAGAACATCGAGGAGAACATTGTATTGAAGATCAAAGAGAGAGAACGAGCCATCTAGATACTAGCTATGGACCCGCAGGTCTGTGGTAAACTACTCACACATCATCGGAAGGGCAGCAAGGTTGATGTAGAAGCGCTCCATGGTCAAATCCCCCTCCGGCAGAGTACCAGAAAAGGTCTCCAGATGGGATCTCACGAAGACAGAAACTTGCGGCGGCAGTAAAGTATTTTTGGTGTGCCCTCTAGTCTACGGGGAATATTTAGGTATTTATAGAAGAAGAATTAGGGCTAGAGGAGTCACGGGGGCCTCACAAGCTTGCAGGGTGCGCCCCCTAGGGTGCGCCCTGTGAGCTTGTCGTGCACTCGTGGCTCTTCTGGCCTCCTCCCGAAGCTTCCAGGGTGTCTTGTGGTCCAATAAAAATTGTCAAAAAGTTTCGTTCCGTTTGGTATTGATTTTCTGTAAAGACAAAAACAAGGAAATAACAGCAACTGGCACTGGGCACTATGTTAATAGGTTAGTCCCAGAAAATGATATAAATTAGCATAATAATGCATATAAAACATCCAAGGTTGATAATATAATAGAATGGAACAATAAAAAATTATAGATACGTTGGAGGCGTATCAAGCATCCCCAAGCTTAATTCCTGCTCGTCCTCGAGTAGGTAAATGATAAAAAATAGAATTTTTGATGTGGAATGCTACCTAACATGTTTATCATGTAATCTTTCTTAATGTGGCATGAATATTTAGATCCATAAGATTCAAAACAAAATTATAATATTGACATAAAAACAATAATACTTCAAGCATACTAAAAAGAAATCATGTCTTCTCAAAATATCATGGCTAAAGAAAGGTATCCCTACAAAATCATATAATCTTGTCATGCTCTATCTTCTTAACACAAAGTATTTATCATGCACAACCCCGATGACAAGCCAATCAATTGGTTCATACTTTTTAACGTGCTTCAGCTTTTTCAACTCTCATGCAATACATTAGCGTGAGCCATGGATATAACACTATGGGTGGAATAGAATATGATGTTGGAGGTTGTGTGGAGAAGACAAAAAAGGAGAAAGTCTCACATTGATGAGGCTAATCAACGGGCTATGGAGATGCCAATCAATTGACGTCAATGCAAGGAGTAGGGATTGCCATGCAATGGATGCACTAGAGCTATAAGTGTATGAAAGCTCAAAAGAAAACTAAGTGGGTGTGCATCCAACTTGCTTGCTCATGAAGACCTAGGGCGTTTGATGAAGCCCATCATTGGAATATACAAGCCAAGTTCTATAATGTAAAAAATCCCACTAGTAATATATGAAAGTGACAAAATAGGAGACTCTCTATCATGAAGAACATGGTGCTACTTTGAAGCACAAGTGTGGAAAAGGATAGTAACATTGTCCCTTCTCTCTTTTTCTCTCATTTTTTATTTCTTTTTTCTCTCTTTTTTTGGGCACTTTGGCCTCTTTTTTTTTCGTCCGGAGTCTCATCCCGACTTGTGAGGGAATCATAGTCTCCATCATCCTTTCCTCACATGGGACAATGCTCTAATAATGATGATCATCACACTTTTATTTACTTACAACTCAAGAATTACAACTCGATACTAGAACAAAAATATGACCCTATATGAATGCTTCCGGCGGTATACCGGGATGTGCAATGATCTAGCGTGACATGTATAAAAAATATGAACGGTGGCCAAGCCACAAACACCATGTCAACTATATGATCATGCACAACAATATGACAATGATGGTATGTGTCATAATAAAATGGAACGGTGGAAGTTGCATGTCAATATATCTCGGAATGGCTACGGAAATGCCATAATAGGTAGGTATGGTGGCTGTTTTGAAGAAGATATAAGGAGGTTTATGTGTGAAAGAGCATATCATATCACGGGGTTTGGATGCACCGGCGAAGTTTGCACGACAACTGAAAGTGAGAAAGGGCAATGCACGGTAACGAAGAGGCTAGAAAAGTGCGGAAAGGTGAGAGTGCGTATAATCTATGGACACGACATTAGTCATAAAGAACTCACATACTTATTGCAAAATTTATTAGCACTCGAAGCAAAGTACTACTACGCATGCTCCTAGGGGGATAGATTGGTAGGAAAAGACCATCGCTCATCCCCGACCGCCACTCATAAGGAAGGCAATAAAAAATAAATCATGCTCCAATTTCATCGCATAACGAGAGACCATACGTGCATGCTTCGGGAATCACAAACCTTAACACAAATATTCTTACTAAACCACGATTACTCACTAGCATGACTTGAATATCACCATCTTTATATCTCAAAACAAATGCAAGGAATCAAACTTCTCATATATTCAATGATCTTTCATGAAAGGTTTTATTATATCCCTCTTGAATACCTTATCATATTAGGACTAAATTCATAACCTAAGCAAATTGACACGCTATTCACATGACTCTAAAAATAATATAAGTGAAGCATGAGAGTTCATCAATTTCTTCAAAATATAACCACCGCCGTGCTCTAAAAGATATAAGTGAAGCACTAGAGCAACTATCTAGCTCAAAAAATATAAGTGAAGCACACAGAGTATTCTAAAATTCACGATTAATGTGTGTCATTCTGAAAAGGTGTGTCCAGCAAGGATGATTGTGGAAAACTAAAAAGCAAAGACTCATACAATACAAGACGCTCCAAGCAAAACACATATCATGTGGTGAATAAAAATATAGCCTCAAGTAATTTACTGATAGATTGAACACAAAAGAGGGGATGCCATCAGGGGCATCCCCAAGCTTAGACGTTTGGTTGTCGTTGAATATTACCTTGGTGTGCCTTGTACATCCCCAAGCTTAGGCTCTTGCCACTCCTTATTCCTTAGTCCGTCGAAACTTTACCCCAAAACTTGAAAACTTCACAACACAAAACTCAACAAAAAACTCATGAGATTCATTAGTGTAATAAAACAAATCTCCACTTTTAGATACTGTTGTAAATTCATTCCAATTTTATATTTGCATTATATCTACTGTATTCTAACTTCAGCATGGCTCATACCCCCTGATACTACCCATAGATCCATCAAAACAAGCGAACAACACAATGAAAACAGAATCTGTCAAAAATAGAATAGTCTGTAAAGACCCGAATTAAGATCATACTAATGTAACTCCAAATATTCTGAAAATTTAGAAAAACGTATGAAATCTGTATATCAATCTTGTGTAAATAATTTAGAATTTTTCCACGTTCCATAAAATATTAACAATTCTGCTACTGGACGCAAAAGTTTCAGTTTTTTCTCAGAATCAAAATCAACGATCTTCCAAATCACCCCAAAGGTCTTACTTGGCTCAAACACTAACTAAAATACCAAAACACAATCATAACGGAAGTATAATTGTATATTTATTGAAAAATAGAAGAAAAAGCAAAAACATAAAAATAAAATTGGGTTGCCTCCCAACAAGCGCTATTGTTTTACGCCCCTAGCTAGGCATATTGCATAGATCTAGGTATTGTCATCTTTGGTATTCAATCCCTCAGTTGCACAAACAAAATTCCTAGGGATCTCATTAAGATTATTAGTGATCACACTCCTAGGTAAAAAATCAAGGAATTTGTTTGTAAGAGTAGGTTCCTTAATCATATTGATAAAACTAGGGCAAATACTTATCATCTTAGGATCCTCGTTTCTTTCACTAGATGATTCACCCTTATTTTTAGGAACATAAATAAACCTTGTGGTTTTATTAGGAGGAAATTTTGGAACAGTCTTAACAGAAGCAAAAGCGGAACCCATATTGGTAATAACTTCTTGCAACTTATCGATTCTAGCGGGACTTCGTCCTATCCTCTCATCAATTATAGGCTCCTTCTCTTTTAGAGTTTCTAAAGTAATTTCCACCTTCGATCCAATTTGAGTAATATGATTTTGGATCTTTTTATCCAAATTTTCAATATGCTCTACGGTAGAAATTTTATTCTCAATAATATCTAGCCTTTGCATCACATGTTCCAAAGTTAATATTGTTTCATTAATCATGATTGGTGGTGATCCCACCAAATTTCCCATAGCATTAAAAGCATCCATAGGAAGACTACCCAAGAAATTACCCCCAGTCATAGTGTCTAGCAAAATCTATACCAAGTAGTAACACCCACATAAAAATTTGGAAGAAGAACGGTAGTGGATTGCTTACGGGTAGATCTATTCTGAGCATCGCAAATTCTATACCAAGCATCTTGTAAATTCTCTCCTCCCCTTTGTTTAAAATTAAGAACCTCACTCTCCGAGGTACATGCTAAGAGAGAAGAACTAGCCATGGTAACAAGGGAAGCAATCTAGCACACAAGTAAACAAAATGAAAATGAAAAAGCGAATGGAAAGAAGGCAAATAAAAAGGAAAATATTTTTGTGTTTTTTTGAAAACGTTTTGGAAGTGGGGGAGAGGAAAACAAGAGGCAAATGGTGAATAATGTAAATGCAAGAGATGAGAGATTATGATGGGTACTAGGTAGGCTTGATGTAGATCCTCCTCGACAACGGTGCCAGAAATTCTTCCTGCTACTTCTTGAGCTTGCATTGGTTTTTGCCTTGAAGAGGAAATGGTGATGCAGCAAAGTAGAGATAAGTATTTCCCTTAGTTAAGAACCAAGGTATCAATCTAGTAGGAGGAACACATAAGTCTCCAATAATTGCACCTACACAAACAAACAAGTACTTGCACCCAACGCGATAAAGGGGTTGTCAATCCCTTCACGGTTACTTCCAAGGATGATATCTGATAGTGATAGATATAAAAGATAAATAAAAGTGCTAAATAAAATAAAAGTGAATAAATTGCAGCAAGGTATTTTTGTGTTTTTGATTTTATAGATCTGAAAATAATATGATAAAAGATAGACCCAGGGGCCATAGTTTTCAATAGAGGCTTCTCTCTGGAAAGAAAGCATACGGTGAGCAAACAAATTACTGTTGAGCAGTTGATAGAAAAGCGCAAAGTTATGACGATATCTAAGGCAATGATCATGAATATAGGCATCACGTCCGTGACAAGTAGACCGACTCCTGCCTGCATCTACTACCATTACTCCACACATCGACCGCTATCCAGCATGCATCTAGTGTATTAAGTTAACAAGAACGGAGTAACGCCTTAAGCAAGATGACATGATGTAGAGGGATAGATCCAATCAATATGAACAAACCCCATCTTTTTATCCTTAGTGGCAACAATACAAATACGTGTCATGTCCCTTTCTGTCACTGGGATTGAGCACCGCAAGATTGAACCCACTACAAAGCACCTCTCCCATTGCAAGAAAAATCAATCTAGTTGGCCAAACCAAATCAATAGATCAGAGAGAAATACAAAGCTATATTAATCATACATGAAAGAGTTTAGAGAAGACTCAAATAATATTCATAGATAATCTGATCATAAATCACAATTCATCGGATCTCAACAAATGCACCTTAAAAGAAGATTACATCGAATAGATCTTCAAGAACATCGAGGAGAATATTGTATTGAAGATCAAAGAGAGATAACGAGCCATCTAGATACTAGCTATGGTCCCACAGGTCGGTGATAAACTACTCACACATCATCGAAAGGGCAGAAAGGTTGATGTAGAAGCGCTCCATGGTCGAATCCCCCTTCGGCAGAGTACCGGAAAAGGTCCCAAGATGGGATCTCACGAAGACAGAAACTTGCGGCGGCGGAAAAGTATTTTTGGTGTGCCCTCTGGTCTACGGGGAATATTTAGGTATTTATAGAAGAAGAATTAGGGCTAGAAGAGTCACGGGGGCCCCACAAGCTTGCAGGGCGCGCCCTATGAGCTTGTCATGCACTCGTGGCTCTTCTGGCCTCCTCCCGAAGCTTCCAGGGTGTCTTGTGGTCCAATAAAAATCATCAAAAAGTTTCGTTCCGTTTGGACTCCGTTTGGTATTGATTTTCTGTAAAGACAAAAACAAGGAAATAATCGCAACTGGCACTGGGCACTAGGTTAATAGGTTAGTCCCAGAAAATGATATAAAATAGCATAATAATGCATATAAAACATCCAAGGTTGATAATATAATAGAATGGAACAATAAAAAATTATAGATACATTGGAGACGTATCAAGCATCCCCATGCTTAATTCCTGCTCGTCCTAGAGTAGGTAAATGATAAAAAATAGAATTTTTGATGTGGAATGCTACCTAACATGTTTATCATGTAATCTTTCTTAATGTGGCATGAATATTCAGATCCATAAGATTCAAAACAAAAGTTTAATATTGACATAAAAACAATAATACTTCAAGCATACTAAAAAGAAATCATGTCTTCTCAAAATATCATGGCTAAAGAAAGGTATCCCTACAAAATCATATAATCTTGCCATGCTCTATCTTCTTAAAACAAAGTATTTATCATGCACAACCCCGATGACAAGCCAAGCAATTGGTTCATACTTTTTAACGCGCTTCAGCTTTTTCAACTCTCACGCAATACATGAGCGTGAGCCATGGATATAGCACTATGGGTGGAATAGAATATGATGTTGGAGGTTGTGTGGAGAAGACAAAAAGGAGAAAATCTCACATTGACGAGGCTAATCAACGGGCTATGGAGATGCCAATCAATTGATGTCAATGCAAGGAGTAGGGATTGCCATGCAACGGATGCACTAGAGCTATAAGTGTATGAAAGCTCAAAGGAAAACTAAGTGGGTGTGCATCCAACTTGCTTGCTCATGAAGACCTAGGGCGTTTGAGGAAGCCCATCATTGGAATATACAAGCCAAGTTCTATAATGAAAAAATTCCCACTAGTAATATATGAAAGTGACAAAATAGGAGACTCTCTATCATGAAGAACATGGTGCTACTTTGAAGCACAAGTGTGGAAAAGGATAGTAAAATTGCCCTTCTCTCTTTTTCTCTCATTTTTTATTTCTTTTTTCTCTCATTTTTTTATTGGGCACTTTGGCCTCTTTTTTCTTGGGCCGTTTTAGCCTCTTTTTTTTCGTCCGGAGTCTCATCCCGACTTGTGGGGGAATCATAGTCTCCATCATACTTTCCTCACATGGGACAATGCTCTAATAATGATGATCATCACACTTTTATTTACTTACAACTCAAGAATTACAACTCGATACTAGAACAAAAATATGACCCTATATGAATGGTTCCGGCGGTATTCCGGGATGTGCAATGATCTAGCGTGACATGTATAAAAAATATGAACGGTGGCCAAGCCACAAACACCATGTCAACTATATGATCATGCACAAAAATATGACAATGATGGTATGTGTCATAATAAAACGGAATGGTGGAAGTTGCATGTCAATATATCTCGGAATGGCTACGGAAATGCCATAATAGGTAGGTATGGTGGTTGTTTTGAACAAGATATAAGGAGGTTTATGTGTGAAAGAGCGTATCATATCATGGGGTTTGGATGCACCGGCAAAGTTTGCACGACAACTGAAAGTCAGAAAGGGCAATGCACGGTACCGAAGAGGCTAGAAAAGTGCGGAAAGGTGAGAGTGCGTATAATCCATGGACATGACATTAGTCATAAAGAACTCACCTACTTATTGCAAAAGTTTATTAGCCCTCGAAGCAAAGTACTACTACGCATGCTCCTAGGGGGATATATTGGTAGGAAAAGACCATCGCTCGTCCCCGACCGCCACTCATAAGGAAGGCAATAAAAAATAAATCATGCTCCAATTTCATCGCATAACGAGAGACCATACGTGCATGCTTCGGGAATCACAAACCTTAACACAAATATTCTTACTAAACCACGATTACTCGCTAGCATGACTTGAATATCACCATCTTTATATCGCAAAACAAATGCAAGGAATCAAACTTCTCATATATTCAATGATCTTTCATGAAAGGTTTTATTATATCCCTCTTGAATACCTTATCATATTAGGACTAAATTCATAACCTAAGCAAATTACCATGCTATTCATAAGACTCTGAAAATAATATAAGTGAAGCATGAGAGTTCATCAATTTCTTCAAAATATAACCACCACCGTGCTCTAAAAGATATAAGTGAAGCACTAGAGCAACTACCTAGCTCAAAAAATATAAGTGAAGCACACAGAGTATTCTAAAATTCATGATTAACGTGTGTCATTCTGAAAAGGTGTGTCCAGCAAGGATGATTGTGGAAAACTAAAAAGCAAAGACTCATACAATACAAGACGCTCCAAGCAAAACACATATCATGTGGTGAATAAAAATATAGCCTCAAGTAATTTACCGATAGATTGAACACAAAAGAGGGGATGCCATCAGGGGCATCCCCAAGCTTAGATGCTTGGTTGTCCTTGAATATTACCTTGGTGTGCCTTGGACATCCCCAAGCTTAGGCTCTTGCCACTCCTTATTCCTTAGTCCATCGAAGCTTTACCCAAAACTTGAAAACTTCACAACACAAAACTCAACAAAAAACTCATGAGATTCATTAGTATAATAAAACAAACCTCCACTTTTAGATACTGTTGTAAACTCATTCCAATCTTCTATTTGCATTATATCTACTGTATTCTAACTTCACCATGGCTCATACCCCCCGATAATACCCATAGATCCATCAAAACAAGTGAACAACACAATGAAAACAGAATCTTTCAAAAATAGAATAGTCTGTAAAGACCCGAATTAAGATCATACTAATGTAACTCCAAATATTCTGAAAATTTAGGAAAACGTAGGAAATCTGTATATCAATCTTTTGTAAATAATTCAGAATTTTTCGACATTCCATGAAATATTAACAGTTCTGTTACTGGACGCAAAAGTTTCAGTTTTTTCTCAGAATCAAAATCAACGATCTTCCAAATCATCCCAAAGGTCTTACTTGGCTCAAACACTAATTAAAATACCAAAACACAATCATAACAGAAGTATAATTGTATATTTATTGAAAAATAGAAGAAAAAGCAAAAACATAAAAATAAAATTGGGTTGCCTCCCAACAAGCGCTATTGTTTTACGCCCCTAGCTGGGCATATTGCATAGATCTAGGTATTGTCATCTTTGGTATTCAATCCCTCAGTTGCACAAACAAACTTCCTAGGGATCTCATTAATATTATTAGTGATCACACTCCTAGGTAAAAAATCAAGGAATTCTTTTGTAAGAGTAGGTTCCTTAATCATATTGATAAAACTAGGGCAAATACTTATCATCTTAAGATCCTCGTTTCTTTCACTAGATGATTCACCCTTATTTTTAGGAACATAAATAAACCTTGTGGTTTTATTAGGAGGAAATTTTGGAACAATCTTAACAGAAGCAAAAGTGGAACCCAAATTTGTAATAACTTCTTGCAACTTATCGATTCTAGCGGGACTTCGTCCTATGCTCTCATCAATTATAGGCTCCTTCTCTTTTAGAGTTTTTAAAGTAATTTCCACCTTCGATCCAATTTGAGTAATATGATTGTGGATCTTTTTATCCAAATTTTCAATATGCTCTACGGTAGAAATTTTATTCTCAATAATATCTAGCCTTTGCATCACATGTTCCAAAGTTAATATTGTTTCATTAATCATAATTGGTGGTGATCCCACCAAATTTCCCATAGCATTAAAAGCATCCATAGGGTGACTACCCAAGAAATTTACCCCAGTGATAGTGTCTAGCAAAATCTATACCAAGTAGTAACACCCACATATTTTTTTTGAAGAAGAACGGTAGTGGATTGCTTACGGGTAGATCTATTCTGAGCATCGCAAATTCTATACCAAGCATCTTTTAAATTCTCTCCTCCCCTTTGTTTAAAATTAAGAACCTCACTCTCCGAGTTACATGCTAAGAGAGAAGAACTAGCCATGGTAACAAGGGAAGCAATCTAGCACACAAGTAAACAAAAAGCAAATGAAAAGGCGAATGGAAAGAAGGCAAGTAAAAAGGAAAATATTTTTGTGTTTTTCTGAAAACCTTTTAGAAGTGGGGGAGAGGAAAACAAGAGGAAAATGGCAAATAATGTAAATGCAAGAGATGAGAGTTTATGATGGGTACTTGGTAGGCTTGATGTAGATCCTCCCCGGCAACGGCGCCAGAAATTCTTCCTGCTACTTCTTGAGCTTGCATTGGTTTTGCCGTTGAAGAGGAAAGGGTGATGCAACAAAGTAGAGATAAGTATTTCCCTCAGTTAAGAACAAAGGTATCAATCCAGGAGGAGGAACACACAAGTCTCCAATAATTGCACCTACACAAACAAACAAATACTTGCACCCAACGCGATAAAGGGGTTGTCAATCCCTTCACGGTTACTTCCAAGGATGATATCTGATAGTGATAGATATAAAAGATGAATAAAAGTGCTAAATAAAATAAAAGTAAATAAATTGCAGCAAGGTATTTTTTTGTTTTTGATTTTATAGATCTGAAAATAATATGATAAAAGATAGACCCAGGGGGCATAGTTTTCACTAGAGGCTTCTCTCTTGAAAGAAAGCATATGGTGGGTAAACAAATTACTGTTAAGCAATTGATAGAAAAGCACAAAGTTATGACGATATCTAAGGCAATGATCATGAATATAGGCACCACATCCGTGACAAGTAGACCGACTCCTGCCTGCATCTACTACCATTACTCCACACATCGACCGCTATCCAGCATGCATCTAGTTTATTAAGTTAACAAGAACGGAGTAACGCCTTAAGCAAGATGACATGATGTAGAGGGATAGATCCAATCAATATGAACAAACCCCTTCTTTTTATCCTTAGTGGCAACAATACAAATATGTGTCATGTCCATTTCTATCACTGGGATTGAGCACCGCAAGATTGAACCCACTACAAAGCACCTCTCCCATTGCAAGAAAAATTAATCTAGTTGGCCAAACCAAATCAATAGATTGGAGAGAAATACAAAGCTATCTTAATCATGCATAAAAGAGTTCAGAGAAGACTCAAATAATATCCATAGATAGTCTGATCATAAATCCACAATTCATCGGATCTCAACAAACGCACTGCAAAAGAAGATTACATCGAATAGATCTCCAAGAACATTGAGGAGGACATTGTATTGAAGATCAAAAAGAGAGAAGAAGCCATCTCTCTACTAGCTATGGACCCGTAGGTCTGTGGTAAACTACTCACACATCATCGGAAGGGCAACAAGTTTGATGTAGAAGCGCTCCATGGTCGAATCCCCCTCCGACAGAGTACCGAAAAAGGTCTCCAAATGGGATCTCACGAAGACAGAAACTTGCGGCGGCGGAAAAGTATTTTTGGTGTGCCCTCTGGTCTACGGGGAATATTTAGGTATTTATAGAAGAAAAATTAGGGCTGGAGGAGTCATGGGGGGCCCACAAGCTTGCAGGACACGCGCCCCTAGGGTGCGTCCTGTGAGCTTGTCGTGCACTCGTGGCTCTTCTGGCCTCCTCCCGAAGCTTCCATGGTGTCTTGTGGACCAAGGAAAATCATCAAAAAGTTTCGTTCCGCTTGGACTCCGTTTGGTATTGATTTTCTGTAAAGACAAAAACAAGGAAAAAAAACAGCAACTGGCACTGGGCACTAGGTTAATAGGTTAGTCCAAGAAAATGATATAAAATAGCATAATAATGCATATAAAACATCCAAGGTTGATAATATAATAGCATGGAACAATAAAAAATTATAGATACGTTGGAGACGTATCAAACGATTTCTCGTCATTTTGAGGGACATCTTCAAAGCCATCAATGCTCACCACCTTCGCATTTTTCTGCAAGGATAAGATAAAATGTGACAGTCAGAACATCAGCAACAAGCATCATCTAGATGCAGGGACTAGATAAGGTAAGCAAGCAAGTACCCACCCTGAGGACATCACATCTGCCGTCCACGGCTTTGTAAGGGTAGTCATCTTCAGTATCAATGCCATCGTTCTTTATGATGAACTCAAAGGCGTCATCCATATGCCCGCCATTGCAACCACTGCTCTGTCCGTTGGTGTCACACTCCACAAGCTCCTGCTTGGATAATGTCACCATCTCACCAGTGAAAATTTGGTTGATGCTTTCTACAGTGTTGTCTATAGAAAAAGCCCAGCAACTTCCCGCAAACGCAACCATTACCGATGGTGAATCAGTCAACAACAAATAACATACGTCATCTAAGAGTGCCACAATTGCAATCACACCAATTTGACTCTTCCTAGGATCCATATAGGTGCCGAAGGACACATGCAAAGGGTGCACCAAACCTTCAACCAAGTTACAGAACAAGCATGTATTGACCTGATGCTGTGCTACTACTTCGAGGAAGAGGGGGAGGGAGATGGAGATGGAGATGGAGATGCTACCAGCTTGGGACAGTCAGAGATGGACTCCCCCATGTTGCGGACCGTCTGGGTGGGCAGCATTCACCTCGCCTGTCTCCTGAGCGCCCCGCCGATGATGCCTCGGGTGACACTATGCACTAGGGTCGAGCTGGTGGTGGGGTCTCTCTCCTGGTCGAGTTCATCGAGGAGAGGTCTTTCCTCCTCTACCTAAAGAACATAGATGAGATAGGGGTCAGAGGAGATAAGAGCGAGCAGATGAGGGCTAAGAGGGGAAGGATGATGCGTACCTTCACCAAGTCCATGGCTGTCACGGTCATGGAGAAGAAGCAAGCCTCTGTTGCATCGGTGTGGTTGAGGAGGAGGAGCTCCTCCTCTCCCGACGCCTGCTCATGGAGCTGGACGACAGCTGTTGCCCAGCTTGACCAAGGCGCGCGCAAGGGAGTCGGTGAGGGCCTCCTGGTGGCCCTTCTTCTCTCGGCCAGGTCCCGCGACGAGCGTCCGTCACCGGTCGACTCTTGTTTTCTCTGACCGCAAACCCTAAACCTAGCAGAGAAGTAGGAGGGGGAACGCCATGGCCGCGCCTGGGCTGGTGGATCTGAGGGGTGAAGGCGAGGAGAGGGGGAGAGGGTGGGTGGTGGAGACGAGGTCGACGGTGGGTGGGGGCGACATCGGTGGGAATCACGGGTGGGAGACGAGACGAGGGAGACGGAGGCGGGACGACGGGGTGCCTCGATCGGATCTGGAGTGTGAGAGAGATTGAAAGGGTGGGTGGGTGGTTATGGTTTTGGTTTCTCGGGAGAAGCTCCACCGTTGGATGGGTGCGTGATGGATGGCTCAGATTGCGTCCAACTGGGTAATCTACGTGGAGGTTGTTCCTCACGTCTCATTGGCTGGCTGTGTCACGCTCGAATCTCAAAATTTGGACCCAAATCTCTGAATTTTCTTAAGTAAACTACCAAATATTTGTTGCGAAAACTGAACTACATCATTTAAAAAAAATACTAGACCACATTTTATGACGGCTGTAGGCATCAGTTGGCTAATCTTTCCTAAAGATAAGCCGCCAAGCCAGCCGTCTGATTCAGACGCACTTAGTCGTTTGATCAGAAGTGTGCAATGCATCTTCCTTCCCTTCCCTTCATCTACATCCAATACGGCCAGCGACGAGACACACGTGACCATCTAGTGAAGCGATGCCGTCCACCATCTTCGTCGTTGGTGTGCTACTTTGCAGCTACGTCCCACCATTGATGCTTTGAAACGCCGATAGCCTCCGCTGCTGCTGCATCGCCGACCACTTTAGCATCAATGCCCCCTCCCCAATGTAATGGTGCTCGGTGTCATCCTTTTACAACATTGATCGCCGCCGTTTTGCAAGATTCAACCCCTAGCTACGAACGGTCATGCCCGCCGTTTTGACCGCATTTTGAAACGGGCATAAGAAATTTAAAAAATCAAAAAAATTGAAAACCTTCACATTGTGTCATTATATTCGATCTAGTTTCCAGGAAAAATAACAAACTTGGACTAAGACAAATGTCTTAAAAATGTTCTCAGAAACGAGCTATCATGTATGAAAATCCATGGCTTTCAAGGCAAATGGCCACTGTTATGGCAACATTCATGGCATAGTTTGTTCAAATGATATCATATTTTGCACAAGGGTGCATCTTGGAATGGCAAACAACGTTGCCTAAGGAATTTTTTACTTTCTTTGCACGAAAATTTCATTTTCCATTTTTTGAGTGCCCAAAATGAGTTTTTTGAAAAGAACCTACAAAATATTTATTGCAAAATTGGACCAAATCAATTTTCTAAAATATTAGGCCATATTTAATGTGCAATTAACCAAATGGTTGGGTGTCAAAAGCTTTCGATCCACCTCTCGTGAAAAAGACAAATTTCCGCCGATTCAGTTGGAAGCGGGTCAAATTTGAACTACAACTGCCTCATAGTTTTCTCTTTATTTTTTCCAAAAATCATTTCTAGGTACATAAGTATCTATTTAATCAGAGATACTCCAAAAGTTTTGCAAGATTCAACCCCTAGCTATGAACGGTCATGCCCGCTGTTTTGACCGCGTTTTGAAACGGGCATAAGAAATTCAAAACAAATAAAAAAATTGAAAACCTTAGCATTGTGTCAATATATGTGACCTAGTTTCAAGGAAAAACAACAAACTTAGACTACGGAAAATGTCTTAAAAAATGTTCTTAGAAACGAGCTATCAGGTATGAAGACGATCCATGGCTTTCAAGGCAAATGGCCACTGTTATGGCAACATTCATGGCATAGTTTGTTCAAATGATATCATATTTTGCACAAGGGTGCATCTTGGAATGGCAAACAATGTTTCCTAAGGAATTTTTTATTTTCTTTGCACGAAAATTTCATTTTCCATTTTTCGAGTGGCAAAATGAGTTTTTTGTGAAGAACATACAAAATATTTGTTGCAAAATTTGACCAAATCAATTTTCTAAAATATTTGGCCATATTTAATGTGCAATTAACCAAATGGTTGGGTGTTAAAAGTTTTTGATCCACCTCTCATGAAAAAGACAAATTTTCGGTGATTCAGGAGGAAGCGGGTCAAATTTGAACTACAACTGCCTCATAGTTTGCTATTTATTTTTTCAAATAATAATTTATAGGTACATAAGTATCTATTTAATCAGAGATACTCCAAAAGTTTTGCAGATTCAACCCCTAGCTATGAACTGTCATGCCCGCTGTTTTGACCGCGTTTTGAAACGAGCATAAGAAATTAAAAAAAATCAAAACAATTGAAAACCTTCGCATTGTGTCATTATATGTGACCTAGTTTCCAGGAAAAATAACAAACTTGGACTACGGAAAATGTCTTAAAAAAGTGTTCTCAGAAACGAGCTATCATGTATGAAGATCAATGGCTTTCATGGCAAATGGCCACAATTATGGCAACACTCATGGCATAGTTTGTTGAAATGATATCATATTTTGCACAAGGGTGCATCTTGGAATGGCAAACAATGTTGCCTAAGGATTTTTTATTTTCTTTGCATGGAAATTTCATTTTCCATTTTTCGAGTGCCCAAAATGAGTTTTTTTGTGAAGAACCTACAAAATATTTGTTGCAAAATTGGACCAAATCAATTTTCTAAAATATTAGGTCATATTTAATGTGCAATTGACCAAATTGTTGGGTGTCAAAAGCTTTTGATCCACCTCTCGTGCAAAAGACAAATTTCCGTCGATTCAGTTGGAAGCAGGTGAAATTTGAACTACAGCTGCCTCATAGTTTGCTGTTTATTTTTTCAAAAATCATTTCTAGCTACATAAGTATCTATTTAATCATAGATACTCCAATTTTTTTGCAATATTCAACCCCTAGCTACGAACGGTCATGCCCACCGTTTTGACCGCGTTTTGAAACAGGCATAAGAAATTCAAAAAAATCAAAAAAATAGAAAACCTTCGCATTGTGTCATTATATGTGACCTAGTTTCGAGGAAAAAGAACAAACTTGGACTACGACAAATGTCTTGAATAAGTGTTCTCAGAAACGAGCTATCATGCATGAAGATCCATGGCTTTCAAGGCAAATGGCCATTGTTATGGCAACATTCCTGACATAGTTTGTTCAAATGATATCATATTTTGCACAAGGGTGCATCTTGGAATCGCAAACAATGTTGCCTAAGGAATTTGTCATTTTCTTTGCACGAAAATTCATTTTCCATTTTTCGAGTGCCCAAAATGAGTTTTTTTGTGAAGGACCTACCAAATATTTGTTGCAAAATTGGACCAAATTAATTTTATAAAATATTAGGCAATATTCAATGTACAATTAATCAGATGGTTGGGTGTCAAAAGCTTTCGATCCACCTCTTATGAAAAAGACAAATTTTCGCCAATTTAGTAGGAAGCGGGTCAAATTTGAACTACAGTTGCCTCATAGTTTGCTCATTATTCTTCGCAAAAATCATTTCTAGGTACATAAGTATCTATTTCATCAGAGGGACTAATTTTTTTTGCAAGATACAACCCCTAGCTACGAACGGTCAAGCCTGGCGCTTTGACCGCATTTTGAATCGGGCATAGGAAATAAAAAAAATATCAAAAACCTTCGCATTGTGTCATTATATGTGACCTAGTTTCGAGGAAAAATAACAAACTTGGAACTAATTAACATTTTTAAAATAAATGATTCCTTTTCTAAAATTCACTATTATTTTTGTGAACATTTCAAGAAAAAATCATAAGCGGAAATGTTTCAAGAAAAATAACAAACTTGGAAATGATTAACATTTTAAAATCAATTGTTTTTTAATTTGATGATTTTTTTTAAATTCAAAACATGTTCACCGATTTGAAAATGTTTTCGAGATTCAAAAAATGTCCACCGATTTGAATTCATTTTCCAAATATCAGAAAATGTTTGCGAATTTGGAAAGAAAAAGAAAAAAAGATAAACGAAAATTAAAGGCCAACAAAAAAAGAGAAAGATAAAAAACAAAAGGAAAAAGAAAGGAAAAACTGGATGGCCGGCCCAACATACACAGGATGTAGTGGGAAGGTACAGCGCGGTCGCTAGGCAGCGACCCACGCACAAAAGAGGATCTGACAGGCCGAAGCCCAGACCAAACACATCATCACCTAGTTTAAAAAGGTGAAGCGCGATAGTGGATCACCAAGGAATGGATGGTCTGATGGTTCGAGCTCGCTTGTGCTACCCGGTGGTCGTGGGTTCGAGTCTAGGTCGCCCTATTTTTGTTACTAATTTCCGCCCTTGCCAATTTATTTGTTTCTCCTGGGGGCCCCACGCGTCAGCAACATATCAGAGGTTCGCCCTAGCGGCCCCACCCGTTATGGCAGACTAGCATATAATGTTGACCAGTGGTACGTGTGGCACCCTAGTAAAGATTATCAGATTGACATGTAGGCCCCACACGTAAGTGACTTATAGTAGATATTGACATGTAGGCCCACATATGAGATTTATAGGTAGACCCCATGGGTAAGTGGCACATGTATAGACTATCAACTTTACATGTGGACCCCACGTGTAAGTCACCTAGTGATAATAGCACAAGGATATCCAAATGGCCACGTCTGCGAGCAAAAGGATATCCAAATGACCATGTTAGCATGACACATAAGTGGAATTGCTTAGGTGTCCGTCTAGTCACCACTTTGTACGTAAAAATATAGTGTTCTTAAATGTTAAGACCATCTAAATTGGTCATAATCGACAAGAAATAACATTCTAAATAATGTTAACAAATTTACGACCATTACGTGTAAGGAAATTATGACCTTTTTGACCAAAATGGTCGTTATATTTTCGGGTTTGAACCCTCCCAAACAGCTAACAACCAATTGGTTCGAAATGGTCATAGATTTACAACTATTTCTTACAGGGTCACTGATACGTCTCCGCCGTATCTATAATTTTTGATTGTTTCATGCCAATATTATATAACTTTCACATATTTTTGGCAACATTTTATATGATTTATTGGACTTGCATATTGATCCAGTGCCCAGTGCGAGTTCCTGTTTGTTGCATGTTTTTTGTTTCGCAGAATATCCATATCAAACAAAGTCCAAGCATGATAAAAATTTACAGAGAATTATTTTGGAATATATGTGATTTTTGGGAGGTGGAATCAACGCAAACGGAGGCCCACGACCTCCACAAACCACCAGGGCGCGCCGGGCACCCCCTGGCGCGCCCAGTTGTCTTGTGCCCTCCTCGTAAGTCGGTTAGGGCCCTTCTTCGGCCGCAAGAAAGATAATTTATGGAAAAAAAATCGTGTAAAAATTTCAGCGCAATAAGAGTTATGGATCTCCGGGAATTTAAGAAACGGCGAAGGGCCAGAAAACAGGAACGTGAAACAGAAGAGAACATCAGAGAAACAGATCCAATCTCGGCGGGGCTCTCGCCCCTCTGCCACCATGGAGGCCATGGACCAGAGGGGGAACCCTCCTCCCATCTAGGGGGAGGCCAAGGAAGAAGAAGAAGAAGGAGGGTGGCTCTCTCCCCCTATCTCCCGGTGGCGCCGGAACGCCGCCGGGGCAATCATCGTGTGACGACGATCTACTCCAACAACTCCGTCATCTTCACCAACAACTCCATCACCTTCCCCCATCTATATTCAGCGGTCCACTCTCTCGCAACCCACTGTACCCTTTACTTGAACATGGTGCTTTATGCTTCGTATTATTATCCAATACTATGTTGCCATCCTATGATGTTTGAGTAGATCTATTTTGTCCTATGGGTTGATAGATGATCATGATTGGTTTGAGTTGTATATTTTATTTTGGTGCTGTCTTACTGTGCCCTCCATGTCGTGCAAACGGAGGGATCCCCGCTGTAGGGTGTTGCAATACGTTCATGGTTCGCTTATGGTGGGTGGCGTGAGTGACAGAAGCACAGACCCGAGTTTGGGGGTCATTGAGTATGGGATAAAGAGTACTTGATACTTAATGCTATGGTTGGGTTTTACGACCTTAATGATCTTTAGTAGTTGCGGATGCTTGCTAGAGTTCTAATCATAAGTGCATATGATCTAAGTAGATAAAGTATGTTAGCTCATGCCTCTCCCTCATATAAAATTGCAACAATGATCACCGGTTTAGTTATCGATCACCTAGGGACAATTCCGCAAATCCTATCACCACTTTTCCACACTTGCTTTATTAAATTGTACTTTTATTAAAACAACACCTAACTTTTATTTTCATGTTCTTTATTATCTTGCAAACCTATCTCACAAAGTACTTCTAGTTTTATTCTTGTTCTAGGTAAAGCAAACATTAAGTGTGCGTAGAGTTGTATCGGTGGTCGATAGAACTTGAGGGAATATTTGTTCTACCTTTAGATCCTTGTTGGGTTTGACACTCTTATTTATCAAAAAAGGCTGTAAAACGATCCCCTATACCTGTGGGTTATCAAGACCTTTTTCTGGCGCCGTTGCCGGGGAGCAATAGAGTGGGGTGAATATTCTCGTGTGTGCTTGTTTGCTTTATCCCTTAGTAGTTTTTATTTTCTGTTCGTGGTTATGTATCTTTAGTTATGGATTGGAACATGAAATACCAAAAAAATTAGTTGTACTTGCTACTCATGGAGATGGGGAACCTCCTAAAACCCTCGATGCTCGTTATGTGAAAAATATTAATCACTACTTTGATAATCCTGAGAAAACCCCATTCAACTTGATAATGGGAGACACGTTGGATCAACGTGAATACTTTAGGGATTATCGCTTGACACAAAAAGGGAAATTATTATGGGATCAAATTGATATGTTGCATTGGTATGCTTGGAATTTATGCCAGAGATATGATTATACTTGTTGCTCTAGGATGAATGCTCCACACCTTCCCTTTTCATGCAAATTTAATGATAATGAAACCTTGGATTCTTATGCTAATGGTAGATATGATTACTATGATGTGGAACGAATAGAAGAATTTGTTGCTTTTAAGGGTGCTTATGAAATTGAATCTATGGTTGAAAAGTATGAAGATTTTGATGATTCGGTTTATAGACCTGAAAATTTTGCTATACTTAAATATTGCTATGATAATTATAAATGCAATTATGATATTGATGTATTTATTGAGAATGTCTCCGCTGTCCAACAAGAGACTAATATTTTGCAAGAGTATATGGAAGAAGAAATTGATGAAATTGTGAGCTCATTGGATGAAAAAGATGATGAGGAGAGCGAAGAACAAAAGGAGGAAGAGCGGTTTAGCTACCCGTTCCCACCTTCTAATGAGAGTAACTCTTCAACTCATACATTATTTAATTTCCCGTCGTGCTTACCGAAGGATGATTGGCATGATAATTGCTATGATCTCATTGATTCGTTTGAAATATCTCTTTTTGATGAACTTGATGCTTGCTATGCTTGTGGCCATGATGCCAATTTGAATTATGCTTATGGAGATGAACTTGCTATAGTTCCTTATGTTGAGAATGAAATTGTTGCTATTGCACCCACACATGATAGTCCTATTATCTTTTTGAATTCTCCAAACTACACTATGTCGGAGAAGTTTGCACTTATTAAGGATTACATTGATGGGTTGCCTTCTACCATTACACATCATGATTTTGATGAATATAATATGCATGTGCTTGCTTCTCCTACTTGCAATTATTATGAGAGAGGAACTACATCTCCGCCTCTCTATGTTTCCAACACGATAAAAATTGCAAGAAACTTCTTATGCTATGTATTGGCCTTTACTTGATGTGCATGAATTGTTCTTGTATGACATGCCGATGCATAGGAAGAGAGTTAGACTTTGTCATTGCATGATATATGTTGCTTTGTACTCACTACTAAATGCCAAATCATTACTAATTAAAATTGGCTTTGATATACCTTGGGATCCGGGTGGATCCATCACTTGAGCACTTTATGCCTAGCTTAATGGCTTTAAAGAAAGCGCTGCCAGGGAGACAACCCGGAAGTTTTGGGAAGTCACTTTATTCTGTTGAGTGCTTTTATAAAGTTTAAAAACAAAAAAATATAGAGGAGAACTTAAAACTTCACAAAAAGAAAAGTGAAGGTGAGAAAGACGAGCACCGTGGAAGTGGGGGATATCCTTGAACTTTGTTCATTCCCATGGAAACTTTGCGAATCTCGATTATAGAAACTTTTCAACAAAAATAACTATCCCCTTGTAAAAATCCATTGTACTATACAAATAATGTGCCAAGATTTGCCGTTAGGATGATTAGATTGCTTGTTGGTATGTGCGGTGTAAAAATAGAAACTTTGGCTGTAGTGTGTGATTTTATGTTTTTTACTGGAACATCAAAAGTTTCTGAAATTTTCACACATTATTGCTATGCAAATTGTTTATTTTTCACGAATTGTTCAGAATTTTTGGAGTAACAGAAGTATGGTTAAAGTTCAGATTACTACAGACTATCCTGTTTAAGACAAATTCTATTTTTGATGCATTGTTTTGTTTGTTTTGATGAAACTATCAATTTTATCGGTGGTATAAGCCATGGAGAAGTTATAATACAACAAGGATAATGCAAAAATAAAATATGAATGGGTTTGCAACAGTACTTAAAGTAGTAATTTGCTTTATTATACTAATGGATCTCACCAGTTTTCTGTTAAGTTTTGTGTGGATGAAGTGATCAAAGATTGAGGAGGTCTCGATATGAGGAGAAGGAGGAGAGGCAAGAGTTCAAGCTTGGGGATGCCCAAGCAACCTAAGTAAATATTCAAGGAGACTCAAGCGTCTAAGCTTGGGGATGCCCCGGAAGGCATCCCATCTTTCTTCAACAAGTATCGGTATGTTTTCGTCTTCGTTTCGTTCATGTGATATGTGTAAATCTTGGATCTTTTTTTTATTCAAAAGAAAAAAAGAGAAAAAAAGAAAAAGACAAAAAAATGAAAGAAAGAAGGAAGAGAAGGGGCATGCTAATTCCACACTTGTGCTTCAAAGTATCACCATGTTTTTCATATAGAGAGTCTCCTATGTTGTCACTTTCATATACTAGTGGGAATTTTTCATTATAGAGTTAGATGCACACCCACTTAGTTTTCATGTTGAGCTTTCATACACTTATAGATCTTAGTGCATTCGTTGCATGGCAATCCCTACTCCTCGCATAGATATCAATTGATGGGCATCTCCATAGCCCGTTGGTTAGCCGCGTCGATGTGAGACTTTCTTAATTTTTTGTCTTCTCAATATTTACCCCTATCATCATACTCTATTCCACCCATAGTGCTATATCCATGGCTCACGCTCATGTATTGCATGAGGGTTGAAAAAGCTGAAGCGCGTTAAAAAGTATGAACCAATTGCTCGGCTTGTCATCGGGGTTGTGCATGATAAATACTTTGTGTCAAGAAGACATAGCATGACAAGACTATATGATTTTGTAGGGATAGCTTTCTTTAGCATTGATATTTTGAAAAACACAATTGTTTGTTGGGATGCCTGAGTATTAATGTCTTTATGTCAAATTATAGACTATTGCTTTGAATCACTTATGTCTTAATATTCATGCCATGATTAGATATATGATCAAGATTATGTAGGTAGCATTCTACATCAATTTTTTTTATCATTTACATACTCGAGGACGAGCAGGAATTAAGCTTGGGGATGCTGATATGTCTTCGTCGTATCTATAATTGTTGATTGTTTCATGCCAACATTATATAACTTTCACATATTTTTGGCAACATTTTATATGATTTATTGGACTAACATATTGATCCAGTGCCCAGTGCCAGTTCCTGTTTGTTGCATGTTTTTTGTTTCACAGAATATCCATATCAAAAGAAGTCCAAACGCGGTAAAAATTTACGGAGAATTATTTTGGAATATATGTGATTTTTGGGAGATGGAATCAACGCAAACGGAGGCCCACATCCTCCACAACCCTCCAGGGTGCGCCGGGCACTCCCTGGCGCGCCCAGGTGTCTTGTGATCTTCCCGTAAGTCGGTTGAGGCCCTTCTTCAGGTACAAGAAAGATAATTTATGGAAAAAAATCATGTAAAAATTTCAGCGCAATCGGAGTTACGGATCTCCAGGAATTTAAGAAACGGTGAAGGGCCAGAAAACAGGAACGCGAAACAGAAGAGGACAGAGAAACAGATCCAACCTCGGAGGGGCTCTCGCCCCTCCCCCGCCATGGAGGCCATGGAACAGAGGGGGAACCCTCCTCCCATCTAGGGAGGAGGCCAAGGAAGAATAAGAAGGAGGGGGGCTCTCTCCCCCTCTCTCCCGGTGGCGCCGGAACGCCGCCGGGGCAATCATCGTGTGACGGCGATCTACTCCAACAACTCCGTCATCTTCACCAACAAATCCATCACCTTCCCCCATTTATATTCAGTGGTTCACTCTCCCACAACGCACTGTACCCTCTACTTGAACATGGTGCTTTATGCTTCATATTATTATCCAATACTATGTTGCCATCCTATGATGTTTGAGTAGATCTATTTTGTCCTATGGGTTGATAGATGATCATGATTGGTTTGAGTCGTATATTTTATTTTGGTGCTATCCTACGGTGCCCTCCATATCGCGCAAACGGAGGGATCCCCGCTGTAGGGTGTTGCAATACGTTCATAGTTCGCTTATGGTGGGTGGCGTGAGTGACAGAAGCACAGGCCCGAGTTTGGGGGTCATTGCGTATGGGATAAAGAGGACTTGATACTTAATGCTATGGTTGGGTTTTACGACCTTAATGATCTTTAGTAGTTGCGGATGCTTGCTAGAGTTCCAATCATAAGTGCATATGATCCAAGTAGAGAAAGTATGTTAGCTCATGCCTCTCCCTCATATAAAATTGCAACTATGATCACCGGTTTAGTTATCGATCACATAGGGACAATTCCGCAAATCCTATCACCACTTTTCCACACTCGCTTTATTAAATTGTACTTTTATTAAAATAGCACCTAACTTTTATTTTCATGCTCTTTATTATCTTGCAAACCTATCTCACAAAGTACGTCTAGTTTTATTCCTGTTCTAGGTAAAGCAAACATTAAGTGTGCGTAGAGTTGTATCGGTGGTCGATAGAACTTGAGGGAATATTTGTTCTACCTTTAGCTCCTCGTTGGGCTCGACACTCTTATTTATCAAAAAAAGCTACAAACGATCCCTATACTTGTGGGTTATCAGTCACTAACATAAGGTCACAAGTTAGCATATTTCTTGTAGTGTCACCTTGACGAGTCAACGCAGACAGGGCTGTTGATTTGACTACTGGCCCCACTGCCAGCCACATAGCCACATTTCTGCGTACACTTCTTTGTACCCATATCAATTTAACTATTTAGTAATTCAAATTAAAATGAATCCAGAAATTTCAGAAAATCAATAAAACTTTGGAAAATCATATAAAATAACAAAAGGATATCCAAATGACCTTGCCAGCATGACTCATAAGTGAAATTGCTTAGGTGTCCGTCTAGTCACCACTTTGTACGTAAAAATATAATGTTCTTAAATGCTAAGACCACCTAAATTGGTCACAATCAACAAGAAATAACATTCTAAATAATGTTAACAAATTCACGACCATTACGTGTAAGGAAATTATGACCTTTCAGACCAAAATGGTTGTTATATTTTCGGGTTTGAACCCTCCCAAACAGCTTACAGCCAATTGGTTCGAAATGGTTATAGATTTACAACTATTTCTTCCAGGGTCACTAATAGAAGGTCACAAGTTAGCATATTTCTTGTAGTGTCACCTTGACCAGTCAACACAGACAGGGTTGTTGACTTGACTACTAGCCCCACTGCCAGCCACATAGCCACATTTCTGGGTACACTTCTGTGTACCCATAGCAATTTAACTATTTAGTATTCAAATTAAAATGAATCCAGAAATGTCAGAGAATCAATAAAACTTTGGAAAATCATATAAAATAACAAAAGGATATCCAAATGACCATGTCAGCATGACACATAAGTGGAATTGCTTAGGTGTCCGTCTAGTCACCACTTTGTACGTAAAAATATAATGTTCTTAAATGTTAAGACCATCTAAATTGGTCAGAATCGACAAGAAATAACATTCTAAATCATGTTAACAAATTTGCGACCATTATGTGTAAGGAAATTATGGCCTTTCTGACCAAAATGGTCGTTATATTTGCAGGTTTGAACCCTCCCAAATAGCTTACAACCAATTAGTTCAAAATGGTCATAGATTTACAACTATTTCTTCCAGGGTCACTAACAGAAGGTCACAAGTTAGCATATTTCTTATAGTGTCACCTTGACCAGTCAACGCAGACAGGGCTATTGATTTGACTACTGGCCCCACTGCCAGCGACATAGTCACATTTCTGGGTACACTTCTGTGTACCCATTGCAATTTAACTATTTAGTAATTCGAATTAAAATGAATCCACAAATTTCAGAAAATCAATAAAACTTTGGAAAATCATATAGAATAAATCGTAACTCAGATTAAAATAATTAATATATGAAAGTTGGTCTGAAAAATATAGCGACTCTGAATATGTTATCCACACACTTGAAAACCCCCTCTAACATAATTAACCTGAACATTTTGCATGAGGATCATCTAACCGAATAATACGTGGAGCTGGGAAAATATTGCCACATATTTTCCCTCTTCTCTTAAAATGTTTAGTGATGCATTAGAGCATATCATCAACACATATTGCCATGACATGCATTTGTGTTGCATTTGTATGCCCGTTATTTATTTGTTTCCCCTCTCTTCCATTCTTTTCGGTAGACCCCAAGACTGTTGTTGACCCTGAGTACGACTACGTCTCCGATGACCCGTCATTCTCAGCAGAGCTTCCAGGCAAGCAAACCCCCTTGACCATACTGATATCACCTATTCTTTCCCTCTACTTCTTGCATTAGAGAGTCGATTCAGTTGATACTATATCGGTAGATCCTATTATGTTGCATAGCCTGCTTTTGTTAAACTGTTGTTGATACTTTACCTGCAATCCTATTATGCTTAGTATAGATATGCTAGAGCACTGGTGCAGAGATGTTCTATACAAACGGTTTTTAACCCCTTTCCGCGACGGCATTTTAAAACGTCGCCATGCAAGTGTGGGCGATAGGGGGGGTGGGTCCTTCCCACACGACCCAGAAACCATCGGGGATAGGTCCTCCAGTCACACACACAGGGCAAAATGAGCTCGTGTGCGATCGGGTGAGGCATCGGAGACAATTATAAAGGCCTAATTGTTTCCGTTCGTATGTTCATCCCACACAGTGAATCCCAGTAAAACGTTTCCGTTCGTATGTATGTCACACACAATTTTTTATGTGGAAACTTTTGTGCAAGGTGGCCTAACGCAAATGGTTCTCTGGCCGAAGTCATGTGTGATTGTTCATTGATCCAACACGCCTACTTTCTAGAAACCGTGTGAGTAGTTTGAGTTCATCGCCCACGGTGTTTTCACAGAAACCGTCTGCAATAGAAAACCCCAATAAGGAGGCTAATTGGCCTATTATTGATAATCCATTTAGTAAAAATTGACATTTCTTATAAAACACACCATATATTTCTTATCTGTGTAACGACAACTAGGATTTCATTATTGAATTACATCAGATAGCTTCAGCACTCAGTTACACCATATACACAACAGCACCAAGTTTCACATGCAACATCGAAAACCTTTGGAAAGTAGCATCATACATGGTAAATAGACAGATGAATCTCATCTGGGAAACTACAGAAGTGGAAGACGAATATTGAGCCTTCAGTGATGTTGAATGTACTTGCAAATTTAGGCCAGTGGCTATGGATGATTGCCAGCCCAACCTTCGTCCTCTTGAGGAAGACGTCAATATTGTACCGTGGGTGTTGAATGAATACCTTCCTCGCCTCTTGACCATGCAAGTGGTTTGAGAGGTAATCATCGGTGAACTGCTTTGGAAAGGACTGAAAACAAAGATATGCATAAATAGTTGTTCTAAATTTTGAAATGGCACAAGTGGAAAAAACAAGGTAAAAGAGTTAGTACCATCCTGTAGTTGACTGATGTCTTCTTCATTGTGCAAACAAAGATCTTGTTGTTATTTGTCGCAAGTTTCTTTATCCTAACAATCTTTCTGAGTTTCTTGAGTTGACTGATATTCATGGACATCTCATTTCCCCATATACAAAATGGGCCGAATAGTGGGTCCAAACCTCTGACAGCCGGACCTACATGTGCAAGACCAAATTCTTAAAAACATAAATATTAGAATGATTCCTGCAACTGCACAATAATGTTCTATTAGCCAAAGGATCATGCATGTGCAAACCTCGATGGTAAACCTCATTGCCTCCCATTATTTCCCTACAACACATATAAGGCAGATCTTGATCAGGTTATCTGAGAGTTGGCATACTATCAGTCGAATATGTTAATGAAAAATAAACAAATTGCATATCCAACAGATTAACTCGAGACGCAAGGAAAAGCCAGTTAACCAAACCAAGCAGGCTAAACAACTTTTTTCTAGAATATGTGCAAGCATGCATATCATTTATTGATAGAAGAAGAGGCAAAGAAGCTGAATACAAGCCTTTCGGCCATTACAACACCAATCACAAGGATTACCAACCACATCCACAAAACACACCCACCAAGAGGGTACGAGACATGCTGGAACCTAGACCAACCTCATGCCAATGGTGATGAGGCAAATCACAGAGCAACAAAGCCGCTACAAACTAACGCCAAAGACCTCTACAACACTGCCAAGACCCAAGGATAACATAGACCTTGCTAAACAACTTGGAAATAGAGCAATTGTATATGTTTCTCGTGTATTTAGTACGACCAAATTCGATTTAATTCTCACATGCATAACAATACAAAAATGTACCCACAACAAATGAACATGTCAGATTGCAGAATTGAACCAAACAGTTAACTGGACAGCAGAACAAATGAACCAAACAGTTAACTGAGCACCACATTGTAGAATAGAATATATACTAGAAGATAAGACAATTAACCAAACCAAGAATACTTGATAACTACTAGGAACTATAGCAATTGTTGGACCAAACTATTAACCGAACATTACATTTCATAAGATTAGATTGCGTGCTAACATTACAGAGGACAATTCACTAGAAGGCACCGATGGTGGCCTCGAGAAAACACCATGAATTGTATTTTAAAGTAGCCAACCGCGTGGCGTCGTCAACGGTGGCCTCGAAGGCGAGGTGCTCCTCCAAGATCTGGCGGTCGACATGCATGGCAGCCATCGCGACCTCATCCGTGCGTGCGGCCGGGATTTGCTTCTCCACTACCAGATGCTCATGAGCTCCTTGCTATATTGCGTGTAAAATGGCTGTGGGTGGCGCTTATTTGTACAACAGGGCAGTGATTTGGGCGGAAGGTGTTGTAACACCCCCGGTGGTTAACTACAGTAATCACCCTTTTGATTATGCCATGTCATCATGTTTAACAGTGCCTGATCATCATTAACATCATATTGCATTTCAACTCCTAAGTCAAAATTCAAATTTAAATAAAAGCGGAAGTTGTCCAAACCTGAAAACTAAAATGTGCCTCATGTTGCAAATATTCCCAAAGCATTTATAAAAATGATTGCAACATTTGTTGGAATTGTAAAAGGACTCGAACAACAAGAAACAGCAGCAACATATCACTATTTAATCCTTTTCAAATTAAATAAAATCCAAACAAAAAGATATGGACGCCAAACCAATTTCTAGCAGTGACTAATTTTGCACTGTTAATATTTGGACCAGTCTCATATTTTACAAAAGTCCAGAAGTTGCCTAAACATTTAACAAAACAGAAAAAGAATATAGAAAAACAGAAAAGAAATAAAGCAAAAATCAAAAAGGAAAACTCCCCCCCTCCCCACTGGGCTCCGGCCCAGCAACAGGCCGGCCCAACTGGCCCTGCAAGCCCACCCCACTCCTCCCTTATACCACCCCCTCACCCCCCGAAACCCTATCCACTCCCCCACTCCCCCCTCGCTCTCCTCCTCTCCCCCCCGATCCATTTCTGGATCGGGCCGAGCTCCTCCTCGCCTCCGCTCGCGCTCGTCGCTCGACACCGCTGCCCGAGCCCCACGCCCGACGCCGCCGACGACCGCACCCCGTCATCCGCATCGCCGTCGTCCTCGCCTCCTCCCCGACCGGCTCCCTCGCGCCTCGCCGCCTGATCCCCTGCCACGGGGGTGAGACCCCAAAACCCCTCGCCCCCCTCTCTGTCCTTCGACCACGGAACCGGCCGGCGCGCGCCTCCCTTCCCCGTGCACCACCGCGTAGGCTATGAGAAGTGTAGAGAAGCAGAGCCCGTTGCCCGTCCACCGCGCACGCAAGCATGCGCACCGCCCCACCGCGCTCGTCCGCGCTCGCTGGTGCCACCCCGCGCCCGAGCACGCGCTCGCGTGGCCTCGCGCGCGCCCGCACGTCGTCCGCTGCCCGCTGCTCCGCCTTCCCTCCCGATGCGCCGCCCAGCCCGGCGCCTACCCTAGCCGCGCCGTCGCCGCCTCGCTCGCCTCTGCCGCGCGCACGCGTGCGTTGGCCGGACTTGTCCGGCCCCGAAAGGGGCTCGCCGCGGACGTGTCCTCCCCTGCCACTTACCAGTGGGCCAGTTCCCTGTTAAAAAAAAAGAAGAGATATAAAAAAAAGGGTTAAATAAATAATTAAGTTAATAGTTAATTAATTAGTTAAAAAGTTAATTAAGTTAATTAATATTGTTTAAATTAACTAATTAGGTTTAGTTGCTAATTAATGTTTAATCTGTTAATTAGTGTTAGTAGACTATGACATGTGGGTCCCCCTTGACCCTGTTGACTGGTCAACCTTGACCCAGTCAACGCTGACTGGATCTGCTGACTGGACCATTTGACTTAGTCAACCTATTTAAATTCCAGAAATTAATAAAACTTTAGAAAATCATATTAAATAATCCGTAACCCGGATCGAAAAACTTTATACATGAAAGTCGCTCAGAACGACGAGACGAATTCGAATACGCGGTCCGTTCGTCCGTCACACGTCCCTAACTATCCGAACATGCAACCGTTCCTCTCCGGTCATCTGTCTGACAAATGTCCGGAACCGGGAAAACATTCCTGGATGGATTCCCCCTTCCTCGGTGACGTGCAACCATACGTTAGGACACACCCGGCACTGCATATTGTCATGCCGTACTTTGCGTTGCTCATGTTTGCTCTATATTTATACTGTTTCCTCCCCCTCTTCTCTCTCGATAGAGCCGGTACCGACGCAGCTCCGGAGTTTGACGACCCCTGAAGACCTTGCCCTTGCCGCCGAGCAACCAGGCAAGCCCCCCCTTTTGATCATCCCGATATCGCCCATTCTATTTTCTCATGCTTGCATTAGAATTGCTGCTGCTACTGCTTTACCTATTCTGATGCATAGCCTGTTCATTGTAACCTGCTGTTGATAATTACCTGCATAACCTAAACTGCTTAGTATAGGCTGGGTAGAGACCTATCAGTGACCCCACTTATCCCGACTGCCGCGCTGGATCGTCAGAAGACCCGATCAACGGGATTGAAGACCAGGCCCCGACACCGCACATCACCCCCTTTAGTTGTAACGACACTGCAGTGTTACTATCGAGTGCCGAGGGTGAAACCTCTTGTAGCACTTCTGATGTTAACTCTGTAGAGTAGCTATTCGGTCGTGGTCATCGAGGGTGATTCCTCCTTCACCGCTTCCGATAACGACGCTGTCGTACAACACCTCAAGTGTGAACCCAGCGAGGGTGATTCCTCCGAGTTCACCTTGACGGATACATCGAGTAGGAATCCAACGAGGGTGATACCTTGGATTCCCCTGATGTTATGGACACACGGATACTTGGACTTTACACTGTTACTTAGAAAGGCGGGTCGGCCCTGTGGGGTACCCGCGTGCGCCTGAGAGGCGAGTGTTATGAAGACGGGTGCCTGTATGGTGCCCGAGTGATGAATACGAGGCACGGCCAGGCATTCTTAACCCTTGCAGCAAGTCCTCGAGACGGGGCGATGGGGTCACATCTTTCGTGAGTCTCTGCTCGTTACCGCAAGCCCCTAGTCCTAACGATTTTGATATTTGATCCGAGCAGGCCTCTGGCCTGATAGCACTAACCATCACGTGGGCATAGTATGGGCGTTCTGCATCGTATGCATCAGCCGAAAGCTCTGTCAGACGTCCAGTTCAGCATGGCGGCACGGTCGGATCGTGTCGGCCACCCGAGGCAATGCTGGTATCCACCCTGTGCGCAACGACCCGGAGGGCGAGGGGCGATGGCCAAGACCCCCTTGCGCTTAGGATGTAGACCGGCGGGGACCTCTCTGCTTAGCTGTAGGTAGGGTTGCGATGTGTCGTTTGGCCGAGGCCGGGCATGACCCAGGAAAGTGTGTCCGGCCGGAGTTAATCGAGTGTGTTGGGTAAGTTGGTGCACCCCTGCAGGGAAGAAAACTTCTATCGATAGCCTGTCCTACGGTAACGGACACTCGGAATTGTATCCCGATCAATACAGCTAGAACATGAGATGAGACCTGGATATAAGGCTCTGGGATTGCTTCTTGCAGGGAGTTGAGAAGGGATCTCCGGACGAGGTTGATGACTGTATGGCTCTGGGATTGCTTTCTCGCAGGGAGTCGAGAAAGGATCTCTGGGTGAGGATGAGACTTAATGATACTGCTACTTTATATTGATCTGTTCTGCTCTCTTCTATTGCTGCAAGACCGATGAAGATGCTAGTCTTCGATAGGACTAGGCCTTCTCTCTATTCTGGCTTTTCTGCAGCCCAGTCCACATATACAGCCTCCCTTTGAAAATGTTGCATATGTAGTGTAGATCCTTGCTTGCTGAGTACTTCTGAGTACTCACGGTTGCTTTGTTTTCCTTTTTCTCCCCATATCAGTTTGTCGTAACAAGATGACAGAGCCCCCTGAGACAGATGCCCCGACGATCGCTACTACTACTACCCAGAGGATGGATACTACTACGAGTTGACTTACGACCAGGAGTAGGATCGGAGGGTCCCAGGCAGGAGGCCTTCGCCTTTCGATCATAGTGTTTTATTTTGCCCCGCCTTTCTAAAGGCCTTTCTGTTTCTGTTTCATATCTGTACTCAGATATCTGATGCTTCCGCTGACGCTTGTTCGCAAGCTTATGTATTCGAGCCCTCGAGGCCCCTGGCTTGTAATATAAAGCTTGTATGACTTTATTTATGTTTTAGAGTTGTGTTGTGATATCTTCCCGTGAGTCCTTAGGCTTGATCGTGTGCATTTGCGTGTATGATTTGTGCACGATTAGGCCGGGGGCGTCACAGGTGTCGCGTCGTCGGTCAGGGCATGTGGGATGGAGAAGGGGGAGGATGGGGGGGGGGTGGATTACCTAACTATGTCGATGAGGCCGAACAACAAGAAGAAGGGTCACCGGCGAGGAGGTGGGGCTGTAGGTAAAGTAGTGAAGGTTTGAACTTGGAAAGGAAGTAGGAACAGTGGACATGTGGCTTTTGGTCGGGGGGAGTAGGCAGGCAGCTAGATATTTCTGTGGCTGCCGAAATTTTTCGCTCGGTGCTGCGAGAAACTGGCGCGCAAGTGTGGTTCAAGCGCGGGTAGTGGACTATAGAAGACGAAGCTTCCGGCGTAAGCCATACAAGAGGGCGCGCTAAGATATTTTATATCGCATCGCACATGATTCTTGCAGGTAAATTGTTTGTGGTGTACCTAATTTTTTTCATTCTGATTTGAAAGACAAAATGGTGTAACGGAGGGAAAGGATGGTGTTTGAATTGCTAGAACATTTATCTACAGTGAACATGCAACTATATAAGTTCCATGCTAAATTTTGGAAATTTTCAGGGTCCGGTTGCCTTTTTATACATTATTTGAGTTTTCTAGCTATTTAATGTGCATAATTCAAATTTGAACTACATGCACATGCTCTAGTCTGCCAAAATGAGTTGAAAAATCAGATATGTGTACTTGGGTGAATGTTTAGGTCCCATGCCAGAAATGGGAATGAATTTCAAACACCACGGCACCGTGGCTAGGCCGGAAACATTGAGATACTTGATTTTTAAATTCCTGTAAATCCAAAAATCGTCTGAAAATCATGAAACTGGGCACGGTATCATGAAATGGCATCAACATGCTGTGGTAAAATTTTTGTCCGATTTGGGACAAGTTATGGTATAAGCTTCTTACAAACCGGAGCTTCTCTCAAGAAGCCTCATGGTTCTGAGAGGGGATGTGTCACCTCTGTGTGCGAAATGACATACACCGCCTCTTCCCGCCTTGATTTTTTTACAGATGCAACATAGAACAGTAGGAGTATCGTGCTAAATTTTGGAATTTTTAGGGTTCGTATTGCCTTTTTTATACATTAATTGAGTTTTGTAGTCATTTAATGTGCACAATTTAAATTTGAACTACAGGCACATCCTCCAGTGCACCAAAGTTGGTTGAAAAATCATATGTGTGTCCTTGAGTGAATGTTTAGGTCCCATGCAAGAATTGGGAATGAATTTCAAACACCTCGACATCGTGGCTAGGCCGGAAACATTAAGATACTTCATTTTTAAATTCCTGTAAATCCACAAATCGCGTGAAAATCACGAAACTTGGCATGGTATCATGAAATGGCACCAACATGCTATGGTAAAAATTATGTCTGATTTGGGACAAGTTATGGTATAAGCTTCTTACAAACCGGAGATTCTGTCAAGAAGCCTCATTGTTTCGAGAGGGGACGTGTCACCTATGTGTGCGAAACGACATACACCGCCTCTTCCCGCCTTGATTTTTTACAGATGCAACAGAGACCAGTAGGAGTATCGTGCTAAATTTTGGAATTTTTCAAGGTTCGTATTGCCTTTTTTACACATTAATTGAGTTTTGTAGTCATTTAGTGTGCATAATTAAAATTAGAACTACAGGCACATCCTCCAGTGCACCAAAGTTGATTGAAAAATCATATGTGTGTCCTTGAGTGAATGTTTAGGTCCCATGCAAGAATTGGGAATGAATTTCAAGCACCTCGGCATCGTGGCTAGGCTGAAAACATTGAGATACTTTGTTTTTAAATTCCTGTAAATTCAAAAATCGTGTGAAAATCACGAAACTTTGCATGGTATCATAAAATGGCACCAACATGCTGTTGTAAAAATTTTGTCCAATTTGGGACAAGTTTTGGTATAAGCTTCTTGCGAGCCGGAGCTTCTCTCAAGAAAGGCTCGTGGTTCCAAGAGGGAACCTGTCACCTCTGTGTGCGAAATGACATACGCTGCCTCTTCCTACCTTGATTTTTTTACAGAGGCAACATAGACCAATAGGAGTTCCGTGCTAAATTTTGAAAATTTTCAGGGTTTGTTTTGCCTTTTTTATACATTATTTGAGTTTTCTAGCCATTTAATGTGCATAATTCAAATTTGAACTACATGCACATGCTCCAGTGCGCCAAAATGGGTTAAAAATCATATATGTGTCCTTGGATGAATGTTTAGGTCCCATGCAAGAAATGAGAATGAATTTCAAACATCTGGGTGTCGTGGCTCGGCCGGAAACATTGAGAAACTTGGTTTTTAAATTCCTGTATATCCAAAACTCGCCGGAAAATCATGAAACTCAGCATGTTGCCTTCAAATGATACCAACATGATGTGGTAAATTTTTTGTCCGATTTGCGAAGACGCACACATTAACAACCAACAAAGTCGTTTTGGAACAAAGAGCTGGCAGGTTACAATCGGAAACACAAGTATTATTGAAACCGTGGGTGTTCTACTAACCATTTGCGTGCCGCCACGCGCCCCTTTTTTATTGGCTAGGGGGCGCCATGCGGGGTAGCTATTTAAGTATGGGAGGCGTGCGAGCAGACCCCTGCACATGCTTATCGGGAGTCGAGCCCTTTGACCTCCATCCACCGCCCACCTCCCTCCCAACTTCTCCATTAATGGTGCCCGAGCTCCTATTTTATAGGTGCTTAATGGTGTGGCTATGTCTCACTCGACTAAGAATTAATAGAAAAAAATAAATTCTGAAAAGAAAACTTTGCACGGATCTTGATGTAAGATCTGACAGACATATATAGCATCGACTGAGACTATTTTTTTTGAACCAAGCATCGACTAAGACTTAGCAAGACTGGTATAAATATAATGATGATGGCAATGGATAATAATTGTCTTACATATTTAGGAAGACAATTAAAAATGCCACATGCGGCAACGCCCGAAAGACACAAGGGCAAAAGAAGAAGGAAGACACAGACAATGATTTACATTGCTGCTCTCTACTTTCTTGATGCGTTGCTGCAGGGTGCGGAGTACCTCCAACACCTTCCTTCGTTGCCTCCACGACTAGTTCTCATGGTGACCGGCGATGATCTCTTTCATGTCCTCAATATGTTGCTTGGTAGCATCCACAGATTCCCTCACCAGCCTTTCGCGCCCGATGTGGAGCATGGCATTCTCGTCCATAAGTTTGTTGATGATGACACATGTCTTCTTCAACAAGGCAGTGGGCTCCTCGTGCTGCTTCGCCCTTCCGGTGATTTTCGCCCTCAGCGGGTCGCGCTCAGTGCGGAGCTTCGCCTTGTCATCCCTTAGTCCCCGGATGACGCCGGTAGCATTACAAAATGAGGCATTCATCTCCTCCTGTAGCTTCACCCAGCCGGAGATCCGATCCATCAGGTTATCGAGCATAGCGCGCATGCGCCTGTGAGAGTCCTCGTCTGGCCATGAGACATCTTCCCAGGCCAGCGCGGCGCGGGAGGACCTCTCTACTGCATCCGCGGCGCGGCGACACTTCTATGCTGCTTCCGCAGCGTGGCCGGACCAGTCTGCTGCATCAACGGCATGACGAGACCTCGATGCTGCTTCGGCGGCGCGGCGGGACCTATGTGCTGCTATGGCGGCCCAGCGGGACATGTCGACTGCTTTCGTGGTGAGGCGGGACATCTCTCGTGCTTTCGCTTCCATGCTCGCCTCTCCGTGGTAATTTCTCGACCCAGAACTCATGCAGGACATGGCAGACACAAGGAACGACGATGAAAGACTTTTTTGTTTTTGTTGATGAGGAATTGAGGAGGAATGTATAATCATCTTGTTGGAGTAGGTAGTATTTATAACCTAGTAATACGCTGCAAAGTGGAAAACCATTTAGGTTTTGATCGGTGTGAACATGTTTGCAATTAAACATAGCGTGGTAATTTGGAATGTGATGGGAAGCAAGCTCAAAATTTATTTGCGGTTCTAGTTTTGAAGTGCGGCATGATTCTCGGATGGCGTAACGTGGGCACACGTTCTCGGATGCGTACGTGGTTTTTGCACCATAGGATGCACCGCAATCGGCGATGTCAGCACACGACTTGTTCCATCAACCGTGCACGCTCGTTATTACCATCGCGCATGCTTCTTTTAATTAGAATGTGTGCCTGTCTAGCGCACACACCTTGATCTGTCTGACCGTTTCTGTTTGTTGTGGCTAATCGCAAATAGTTCATCCGTGTGAAGTGTATGGCGTCTATCGCACACTTCTTGATGTGGCTGACCGTTTCTGTTGTTTTCGCTCATCAAAAACAGTTCATCCGAGTGAACAGTATGCCGTATATTGCACACACCTTGATCTGGCTGACCGTTTCTATTGTGTTGGCTAATCACAAACTGTTCATCCGAGTGAACTGTATGCCGTATATCGCACACACCTTCATCTGACTGCCCGTTTCTGTTGTTCTGGCTCATCGCAAAAAGTTCATTGGAGAGAACTGTATGCCATGCATCCCACATGCAACTATAATCTGAATCGTGTTTGATGTCTTCGCAATCGCAAATGTTTCATGTCATTTTTTACGGTTTTATTACATCACCATTGCGATTAATGCATCGCACACAGTTTCGTCGAAGGGTCTCTAATTGTAGTGTCACGTTTGGACCATCCTGCAGTAGTGGAGTCTTATCAGTGGCCCTACACCATGCCAGTTTGCCATGCTATATTATCAGGCCGTGATCCCTTCGGGCGATGATCACGCATATGCTATATAATACTCCCTCTGTTCTAGAATATAAGGTGTATCGATTTTCATGCAAGTCAAACTTGTGTATGTTTGACCAAGATTATAGAATAAAATATCAACATCTACAATACCAAATAAATAAAATATGAAAATCCTTCTAATGACGGATCCAGTGATACAAATTTGGTGTCGTAGATGCTGATATTTTTTTTCTAAAAACTTGGTCAAACATGCACATGTTTGACTTTGAAAAAAACTAATACACCTTATATTTTGGAACGGAGGGAGTACTACAACACTTGTGATACTGTTCGGACTGGAGGCTGAAGGGACAGGTGGTTTGATCCAGGTAGTGGTGGGCGAGGGTTCCTAACGGCCCCCCGAGTGATTCTTTGTGGCGGGACAACATGGTAGGTAGAGACCACCTAGGAGAGAGGTGGGCCTAGGCCCTGGTTGGTGTCTGCTATCATTTAATAATAACACACTTGATGAGATTTGGGTATTTGATCTGAGACAGCCATTGGCATATACGTACGCACTAACCGCTGCGTGGGATAACGGTTTATGGGGCCCTCAGCGTCGTCAGTTCCTCTTGAAAGCTCTGTTAGATGTCACAGTTGAGCGGCACGTGCTCGGGTGAACAGCATGCCTACTGTGTATACATAGGTGGGCTTCCCTCAGCGTCGTCAGTTCCTCTTGAAAGCTCTGTTAGATGTCACAGTTGAGCGGCACGTGCTCGGGTGAACAGCATGCCTACTGTGTATACATAGGTGGGCTTCGTCCCAACCGTCCTTGCAATGTGCAGGAGTGCTTAGGGCGATTGGCCCATGACCCCTTCACGCTTAGGATGTAGACCGGCATGTTGACCTCTCTGAAGAGCCTAGGTAGTACTTCGGTGTGTCGATTGTCCTAGGCCGGGCATTCCCCAGAAAAGTGTGTCCGGCCAGAGGTAATTGAGCGTATCGAGAAATGTGGTGCACCCCTGCAGGGAAGTTGAACTATTTTAATAGCCGTGTCCATGGTAACATGACGACTTGGAGTTGTATCCCGACCTCTTACAACTAAAAGCGGATACTTGATAAAACACACCTAGATAACAGACAGAGATACCCGGTGATCGCTTTCTCTCAGGAAGACGAGGAGAGGATCTCCGGGCAGGATATTGCTTTATGTATATACAAGTTGATACCAGATACGCTCCTCTCTTCTACCGCTGAAAGATGTAGTCTTCGTTAGGATGAGCTTCTCCCCCTTATTCTGGCATTTTTGTAGTTAGTCCACCAATATTACCCCATTCCTGTGATACCGATGCATATCTGGTATAAATCTAATGTAAGTCTTGCGAGTACTTTGGATGAGTAATCATCATTTCTTTGCTACTCTTTTCATTCGACCTGGTTGCTGCAACAGCTGGTAACACCGCGGATGCAGGTTACCCTGACGGTGCTTACTACGTGGAGACCGACGACCAGGAGTAGTCCGGAGGTCCCAGGCAGGAGGCATTGCCTTTTGATCTAGCATCGTTGTTTTGCTCAGCCTTCTTAAGGCAAAACTTGTCTAACTATGTCTGTACTAAGATAATATTTACTTTCATGACTAATGTATTATGGATCTTCATGGCCCTGGCTTGTAATATAAAGTTTTATGTTTAAATTTGTGTCGTAGACTTGTGTTGTGATATTGACATGAGTCACCATTCGTAATCGTGCATGATACGTGTATGTTAGTGCACAATTATAAATGGGGCATCACACTCCACCCAACAATTCTCTTCATGATTTTATCCAGCAACAACTGCAAGTCCTCTCTGGACATTGTATCAAAACGCAATGGAACTTCTAAATATTTAAAAGGGAAAGTACCAACATGACACCCAAAAAGTTAATTCTCTAGCTTCCTTTGGGGTCAAATTCAAAGGCTCGGATACTTGCTTCAAGCAGATAAGAAACTATCTCATATTAACTACTAAAGTGGTGTCACTATCTACAAATGAGACTATGTCATCTACATACTTCAGACTAATCACACAACTATTCTAGACATTATGACACAATTCCTTAATCAAACCAAAACTAGCTGCTTTAGGAAGCATTCTAGTCAATACATCTACCACAAGATTTAAAGAGCAAAGGAGAGAGAAGGTACTTTTAACGCGACTTCTGTCACTGTGTTTAACATGGTTTATCAAAGACATTAACCAGAAGTGGTTGCTTCTCATGCTGTAAATGTATTCATTCTCTATCTTCATTTTCTTCTTTATTTTACTTGCAACTATGTAAATAATTGTATGCTCTCTTTAATACTTTCTTACCTTTAAAAATAGGTAGCAAAGTACCTAATTTCCTTGTGAAAGAAAATTCAACTAACCCGAATAAAATCATTTTTTTTTGAATAAAGGGTAAATTTTATTGAGTCACAATGAAGCATCAAAAGGACACAAACGCAATGAGCACACGCCTGATCTCTTTATGATTAGAATGCACACAACCAACACTAACGCACACACACAAAGAATCACACCAGCAAAGAGCAAAGTCATACAAGACGAGCGCCATGCCTAGGCGGATGAAAAAGAAAACACTCTGAAGAGATCATAACAACAATCAACAGACTACAACAATGACCATCTGCACCAACTATCTCATGAAATGATAAAGACAACAAGAAAGGTTCTCCAATAGCAACACCTCCAAGAAGGAAACGATGCTCAAGGGCCACAGTAGTCGAATCCAACACCGAAGGCTAGATCCTAAGTTTTCATCCTGAAGATCAAGTTCAAACAAATCTGAGGATTGCCTTCAACAAGATAACGACACAAAAACACCGCCATTGCCAGGTATAACCAAGTAGGGTCAAAAATAAGGTTTTCATCCCAAAGTTCGATACTAGGTACTCAATAAGCACCACCAAATCAAAACCATCATGTGTTTTTGCCATCATTTTTTATGATCCCAGCAGCTACATGCGTAACACGGGATGACACACAATTGAAGACCATGCTTGCACAAGCAGACAATCGAGCCACAACAAGAGCTGGTCACCACCAAAGGCTTCGAATGGTTAAGGTCGTCGTCGCACGCACGACAAAGATAGACGAGGAGGAAGGTGCACCACTAAAACCCAATTTTGGGACGCTCTGGAGCCCACACCATCCTCTTGCTCCGTTGTCCTTGAATGTGGCAGTAGAATTGTCTCGCAGATATATTAGCCATTGTCGCAAAATTTGAAGGCCCATGACAGTCCCGCCTCTCGCGACAACCGCCTAGTGTCGCAGGACCACGACACCACCCGCGTGCTCCTGTCGAGGACCGCCTTGTTGGGACAGAGAAGGCCGTCTTTGCCACCCGCCTACCTATAAATGGGATCACGACCACTGGCACCTCGTCACTAGAGACCGCCAGCCCGGCTGAAAACGCCACTGCTATCGCTGCACAACCATATCCTTTGCCTCAAGCCGCCGAATGCAGATCGCATATCGTCATTGAAGGCCACCGAATGGAGACCTCCCCACCGCCACCTTCATTGGTCGATGCCCAGGCTTAGCCTGGCCACAAGTATCTAGCGTGGTGAGTGGAAGAGAGGACGTGGAGGTTGGCGTGGTTTTGGGCGGTAGTGGCTAGATGTGTTTTTTTCCGAACTCGTGTAAATCAAAATTAGTTAACTGACCATTATACACTCCCTCAAAAAATGGTAATGTTATCTGGTGCATGTCAGCTGGGAGGTGATGACAAGCGAACGCCTTTTTCTGACATTTTTAGTTGCTTCACGAGATCAAACGATGCCAATATAAATAAAAAATGCCTTCTTCCGAAGAAATTGTCATATTTTTCTAAAGAAGCTGTCATCCCCTCACAACTAAAACTACCATCCAAAATTGCTCGATGTCATCCCCTCGCAGTGAAGGTTCGCCAGCTAAGGGCATGTACAGTGGTTGATAAGACAGTCTTATCATAAGTCTTGCATGTTATTAAAAGATGACAATAAAAGCATGTATACAATGGGTTATCTCTTAGTCTTCTCTAGAATCTACTATATCACTAAGCTCCCTAGGGTAAAGGGCCTCACAATCAATTGAGGTGTCCAATTGAAATTGGGTCATCCGATTTTGACCAAGTCAATAATTTCTCAAAGCTCTCATTCAATTCTCTTATACTATATACTATGCTTCCTAATTTCAAGTCCTCACTATTAATCGAGGTTGTTTAGTTTAGAACTTGGTCACCTGATTTGATCGGGTCAATAATTTCTCAAGGAGCTCTCTCATTTAATTATTTTAATTCATCGTATTCCCTAATGTTGAAGCTCTTTTATTCTATTGAGATATTCAATTTTGAATTTGGTTTATGATTTTGATCGGGCCAACGATTTTCAAATCAATCAACACCAACGGGCTAGAAAAACATATCAACCCCGTGCACCCTCTTACCACCTACTCCCTCTGTTCCTAAATGTAAGTCTTTTTAGAGATTCCACTACGCACTATATATGGAGCAAAATGAGTGAATCTATACTCTAAAGTTTGTCTATATACATCCGTATGTTGTCCGTAGTGGAATCTCTAAAAAGACATATATTTAGGAACAGAGGCAGTAGAAAAAAGAAGCGCCACCATGCGATGATACTATAGCACCAATATAGTATATGTAGCCACCGACGTAGAAATTACCCACAAAGGTATGAGTTTATTAGTGCATAATACAAAATCACACTATGAAAGGCCCACCAAATAACCGCATTATAAATAAACATAAAACACACTTCATCGTCTCCCCCATCCGCCAAACTAAATATTCCATCAGTTCCCAAATACAATGGGTATTAGTTCTTTGGAAAGTCAAATTTCTTTAACTTTGACCAAGTTTAGAGCCAAAAATATCGACATCCACAATATTAAGCCAAAAAAATATGGAAATTCATTTCATGATGAATCTAATAGTACATATTTGATATTACGAATTTTGATATATTTCTTCATAAATTTGATCAAACTTAAAGATGTTGGATTTTTAAAAAAGTAATACACCTTATATTTTAAAACAAAATGATTTTTTTAAGAATCTCAACAACACCAACGGCGCAGCAAAGCACGCCCAACCCTTCTAGTAACTAACTATTCCTAAAAACATGGTGAGGCATATTGTGCTAAGAGATCATGTTTTAAATAAGAGAAGACACACCCTTTCTTATGAATTCTCTCTCCTCCACCTCAACATTTATCCTATATGGCTCTCTTAAGATAGAACAATTGTACATGTCCTAAGAGCACCTGCCTTTCCCGTAAAATAGTAAGGCAGACCGTGTGAGCAGGCTAAGAGCAACTCCAACGCGGCGACCCATTTCGTCCGCGCGCGTCCGTTTGGGTCGGCGCTGACAGAAAAGTCGGCCCAACGCGTCGACCCAAACGGACGCGCGTCCACTTTTTGTCCGCGTGCCGACCCATTCCCAGCCCATTTTTGAGCCGGATTTGTGTCAGCGCGAACACGAGACGGACGCGCGCGCGCCCGCCTACTCCTCTCCCTGGCCCGCTGGTCGGTGGCACATTGGCCATCCTTTCCCATTCCAACAGCAAACCCTCACCCGCCTCCTTCGTCGCCGCCGCCGCCGCCCATTTGTCTGGTAACTCTGCTAGCTACCGGCGCCGCAACATCCCCTCTGCAACGCAGCCACCTCCCAAGTCGCCCGCCACTGCCGTCTTGCCGCCGGGGAACTGAAAGCTTCCCACCCCCGCTCCCCTGACACAGCCCCGACCGCGACCAAGAAGCCACCTCGCCGCCCCGGCCAGATCCTCACCGGCACGCCTCGTCGGACACCGGCAGGGTAGCTAGCTGGTTCGTGTGCGCCGCAGCTCCATTCACCGGCCGTCTCCTTCGTCGACGCCCGCAAGCTGTTCGATAGTTTGCCAAGGTACAAAATGGACTCCGCCGACGAGTTCTTTTTTCACAATTTCCTTTGCGACTCCGATGATTCATCGTCTGATGATGATGAGGAGATCTTGGCTGCCGTGTTGGTCCATCACCACCTCAACAGCCAGCGCCCGGCGTTCCATGGCTCCATTCCGGGCCACCTTCCGGCGTTGAATCAGAACCGAGAGAGCGGGCATTTCCTTCTTTGGAAGGACTACTTTGACACAACAAATCCGTTGTTCAAACATCAGAAATTCCACCGCCGTTTCCGTATGAGTAGGCATCTTTTCAACCGTATTAGAGAGGGGGTGGTCGGCTATGATGACTATTTCGAGTGCAAAGAGGATGCCGTTGGAAAGATTGGTTTCTCCTCTTATCAAAAATGCACTGCCGCCATCCGAATGCTTGCATACGGAGTGCCCGGTGATCTCATTGACGAGTACGTCCGTATGAGCGAGTCTACATGCCTAGACTCCCTGTATAAGTTCTGCAATGCTGTTATTGCTATGTTTGGCCCTGAGTACTAGAGAGAGCCGACTCCTGAAGATACAGCCCGTTTGTTGGCGATGAATGCCAGCAGGGGCTTGCCAGGGATGCTTGGCAGCATAGACTGTGTAACACCCCTGTGTAATAAACCACTGTGACTTTGTGTTAATCATGACAAGTCATCATCATTTGCATCATAATGATCTTAGTGGCTAAGCACTTCCATTCAAATTCCTCTCTGAAAACAATTCAAATTCAAAGTGCAAAATGAAGTTCAAAAGTTGCTGGAAAAATGTTCATATTCTAGCAAATATTCCAAAACAAATGTTGTAAGGAAAACAACATCACCATCAACTACAAAATGGGCCTAAGCATTTTAAACAGTGCCAAAACAGCACTATTAATGCCATTTCCATTTTTAAAAATTCCAAATGGAATCAAAAATTTCCCAAACTTTTTGTGGCACACCAGAATATTCCACTGTATTTATGAGACTGAGTTTCACATTTTCCCAAATGCATTAGACATCTCATTTAATTCAAAACCCATCTCTAAAAAAAAGAAAACAGAAAAACTGGAGAAGAAAAAGAGAAAGGCCACTGTGCACTGGGCCTAAGTGCATAGTGCCTGAGGCCCAGCCCACAGGCCTCTTTCTCCCTCCTCTCTCTCTCCTTCGCGCTGTCGGCGCGCGTATGCCCACGCCGGCGAGCGCCGGCGAAACGGCGACACGACGACGCCACCGACGCCCACCGACGCAAGAAGGGGATAAGGACCCCCTCGTCCATCCCCCTGGCTCTCCCTCAGCCACTCTCCCCTTCTCTCTCTCCCTCTCCTTCATTTTGGAGAGGAGGCCGACGAGGTCGCCGCCGTGCCTCGCCCGTCCTCGCGACCACCGAGCCCCGTTCGCCTCGCCGCCGTGTCCCTCGTCTCCGCCGTCGTCCTCTTCCTCGTCCTCGTCAACGAGCGTGAGCCGGGAGCCACCGTAGCGAGCCCAGTGAGCTCGTATTCCTCCCTGGATCGCCGTACACCGCCGCCGTCGATTCGCCGTCACTGCTGCTACTAAGCTTACACCGGGCCACCTTGTGCCTCCCTGGTGAGCTCCTCTTCCTTCTCCCTCTCCTTGCTGACTCTGGCGCGCCCCCTAGCTGCTTTCCCCACGCGCGCCCGAACGCAACGCCGCGGAGCGCAACACCTGCCTAGCCCTTTCGCCCGAGCCGTAGCACGCCGTAGCTCCATTTCGTCGTCACCCGTAGCCGCTCCGCCGCAAACCTCGTGGCCGGCGCTGTTTCCGGCCAAGTCCGGCCGTGCCACCTCCACCAATCGACGTGGCGTCGAGTGGTTGTTCGAACGGACCCAGCCGTGCGCCGAACGGCGCCGAAAATGCGATTCCGACGAGGCCCGAGCGGCTCCGCCGCGTTCTAGCATCACCGGCGGCGAGACGCCGCCCGCCGCCGCCGTGGCTGGGCGAGCCCCACCCCTGGCTCACTCCCAGTGGGCCCTAGGGGCCCCGTTGACTGGGTTGACGCAGTCAACGCGCTGACGTGGCAGTGAAGTGCCACTGACGAGCGGGCCCCACCACTTAAATAACTAATTAAAATGTTTTTATAATTAAAAGTAATTAGTTTAGCTAATCAGCCACTGACATGTGGGGCCCAGTAGCTAATTAACCTTAGATTAGTTTAAAATAAACTCTGTTAAGTAACAGAGGCTGACAGGTGGGACCCACTGGTCAGGTTTTGACCTGGTCAGCCGCCCTGCTGATTGCTGATGTCACTGTGATGTCATGCTGACGCAATAAACCTTTTCTGTTAATTTAAAATAATTCCAAAAATGATTTAATCTTTGAAAATTCGTAGAATTTAAACCGTAGCTCGGATCGAAAAACTTTATACATGAAAGTTGCTCAGAACGATGAGACGAATCCAACTGTGCCATCTGTTTCCGTGTCGGGACCCTCTATGGAGGTGAACCCGTAACTTTTAGCCTGTTTCTGATAGTTGAATAGTGCATATACACCGGTTAATAATTCCAAATTAAATCCTAAAATAACTAAAATGACTTAAACATGCTTTTAGGCAACCCTGCATTGCATCTTAGCATAGCAGGCTCTGTGTTGCATATGTTTGCTGTGTATTTATCTGTTTCCTCCCCCTCTTCTCTCTCGGTAGACCCCGGTACCGACGCAGTTCCCGAGACCGAAGCAGCTCCGGAGATCGACTACGCCCCTGACGACCAGACCTTTGCCGCAGAGCTTCCAGGCAAGCAAACCCCCTTGAGCATGCCTATATCGCCTATTCTCTTCTCTCTTGTGCTTGCATTAGAATTGCTGCTGCTACTGCTTTACCTATTCTGATGCATAGCCTGATTTTCGTAACCTGCTTTTGTTAATTACCTGCTTATCCTAAACTGCTTAGTATAGGATGGTTAGAGACCCACTAGAGACCCCACTTTGACCCAGTTGCCCCCGCTGGATTATCGGATATCTCGATCAACATGATCGACAACCAGGCCCCGGCACCGCACATCACCCCCTTAGTTGTATGACAATGCAGCGTTACTATCAAGTGCCAAGGGTGATACCTCGTATAGCACTTCTGATGTTAACTCTGTAGAGTAGCTATTTGGTCTTGGTCATCGAGGGTGATTCCTCCTTCACCACTCCCGATAATGACACTGTCGTGCAACACCTCAAGTGTGAACCCATCGAGGGTGATTCCTCCGAGTTCACCTTGATGGATACATCGAGTAGGAATCCAACGAGGGTGATACCTCAGATTCCCCTGATGTTATGGACTCATGGATACTTGGACTTTACAACTATTACTTGGAGAGTCGGGTCGACCCTGAGGGTTACCCGAGCGAGCATAAGAAGCAAGGGATATGGAGACGCGTTGACCTAGAGGGTGCCCGTGAGATAAATTACGAGGCGTGGCCGGGTATTCTTAGCCCTTGCCGCAAGTCCTCGAGACAGGGCGACGAGGTCACTTCGATCATGAGTCTCTGCTCGTTACCGCACACCCCCAATACACTAACGGTTTGGATATTTGATCCGAGTAGGCCTCTGGCCCGATAGCACTAACCATCACGTGGGAATAAATATGGGTACTCTGCGTCATATACATCAGCCGAAGCTTTCTAGACGTCAACGACTGAGCGGCACACGCTGGGTTGGACTGGGAACGCAACCGCGCTTGTATTAAGAGGCTGCTAGGTCTGCTCACCGGTGGTGCACGTAACGTGCAGGAGTTCCCGGGGCGATGGCCCAAGACCCCTGGGGGCATAGGTTAGTCCGGCGTGCTGACCTCTTTGTTAAGCCTAGGTCGGGTTGCGGCGTGTTGTTTAGCCGAGGCCGGGCATGACCCAGAAAAGTGTGTCCAACCGAAGTTAAGCGAGCGTGGTGGGTAAGTTGGTGCACCCCTGCAGGGAAGAAAACATCTATGCATAGCCGGATCCTCGGTAACGGACGCTCGGAGTTGTATCCCGATCGATACAACTAGAACTGGATACTTGAGATGAGATATGGATAGTATGGCTCTGGGATTGCTTTCTCGCAGGGAGTCGAGGAAGGATCTCTGGGCGAGGTTGATAACACTACTACTACTACTTTATACTGTGCTAATCTACAATCTTCTAATGCTGCAAGACCGATGAAGATGCTAGTCTTCGATAGGACTAGGCCTTCCCTCTATTCTGGCATTTCTGCAGCCCAGTCCACATATACAGCCTTTCTTTGATAATGTTGCATGTGTAGTGTAGATCCTTGCTTGCTAAGTACTTCGGATGAGCACTCACGGTTGCTTTGCTTCCTCTTTTCCCCATATCCGTTTGATGCAACCAGATGACGGAGCCTCTGAGACAGCTGCCCCCGCTGACGACTACTACTACTACCCCGAGGGTGGTTACTACTTCGAGTTGGCCAACGACTAGGAGTAGGTTCGGAGGGTCCCAGGCAGGAGGCCTATGCCTTTTCGATCGTAGTGTTTTCTTTTGCCCCGCCTTTTAAAGGCCTATCTATCTTTCTTTTATATCTGTACTCAGATATCTGATGCTTCCGCTGACGCTTGTAAGTGAGCTTATGTATTCGATCCCTCGAGGCCCCTGGCTTGTAATATATAGCTTGTATTATTTTAAATTTGTGTCTAGAGTTGTGTTGTGATATCTTCAAGTGAGTCCTTAGGCTTGATCGTGTGCATTTGCGTGTATGATTAGTGCACGATTAAGCCGGGGGCGTCTCAGGTTGGTATTAGAGCCGACTGCCTGTAGGAACCCCCTTTCCAACTCCTTGGCCGAAGTTGAGTCTAGTATCTGAAAACCGTTTTACTAACATGGCTGTGTGGTTTACAGGCCCACGTCGCCAATCAGGTGGTATTAGGATCTTTTATTCCTCATTTATACTCTGGGACTCTGATCTCTCTTCTATTCGGGTTAAATGATTTTACTAACTTTAGGATCTCATGGTCACATCCACCCGGAGATCTTACTATGCCTCTCTTGAATTCGGAGCCCGAGTCTGCTTCGCATAGTTCACGGACCGCAGGATCCTTTTATCGAGGGCACCCTGCGTCGTCCCTTGCAGATTTCTCGCTCCAGCAGTTTTCTCCGACGTTGATGTAGCCTTTGCTATGTCTTGTTGTGTACTTCCTTACCGCGTGCCTGCGCGCCGCCTAGCATGTCTAGCTTTTAAAGTTGCGCCGTTAAGCTGTCCGCTTGTACCCGACTCTGTGTATGGATCTGTACGTCTTAATTGACTACTGCTAAGTATCTATTACACTACTTAATTATTGTCGTGTTACATCATGCTTGTCGCTAAACACTCGCAATTGCTTTTACTAAACTACCCCTGTTGATACTTAGCAGGATGGTTAGACCAGGTGGTTGTGGTCGTGCCCCTGAACACCCACCACCGCCAGATTATATGGCAGCTATGATGCAACAATTCGAGGTCAACCGTCAGTTCATGACTGGGATTATGGCTCAGTTCCCGCATCTGAACAACCAGAACCCTGCTTCTATAACTCTGTCAGAATTTGTGCGTCTTAACCCCACTCAGTTCCGCAACTCTGATAAGCCACTGGATGCTAATGATTGGATTCGCGACATTACTCTCGAGATGGAGTCTGCAAATGTCTCCCCTGCCAACTTTGTCACCTTCGCGTCCTTTTTCTTAAAGGGTCCCGCTGCGCAATGGTGGGACACATACAAGCGTACACTGCCTGCTGGAACAGCCGTTACTTGGCTTGAGTTCCAGGCTGCTTTTCATGCCCGATATATTCCTCAGGGAATCATGGACCGGATGAAAACCCAGTTCCGCAACCTCACTCAGGGCAACAAGACTGTCGAAGCCTATCAGCGGGAATTCCTTGATCTGTCTTGCTATGCTGAAGAAGACATCAACATGGATGCTCGTAGGCAGGAGAAATTCTGTAATGGACTCCACCCAGACCTCGAGCTTGCACTTGCTGCTCAAGACTTCACCGACTTTGCTACCCTTGTGAACAAGGCTATTCTGGTTGAGACCGCTCAGATCAAGCACAAGGAGTCACAGAAGCACTATCGTGATGTTGGCTCATCATCGAGCTCAACACAAAAGTGCCGTATCTGGATTCCCCACAGCATGTATCGTCCAACTGCACCTGCACCAAGGACGTACCATGCTGCACCACGTCTGCCTCCTCCACCACCAAGGCTGCCTCTGTGAGCTGCACCACCTCGAGCTCCTGCAATCTATCCAGACAGTGGGCTCTGCTTCAAGTGTGGTCACCCAGGTCATCGTGCCAGAGACTGCCCACAGGGTCAGAACCAGTTGGTGCTTCCTCCTGCTGGCCGTGGAAATGGTCGTGGAATTGTTCAGCACCGCAACAACAATGTCAGGACTTCTCATGGTCATGGACAGTACTAACACGTCAACATGTCTGAAGCTCAGGATCAACCAGAAACTGTGATGGGTACACTCTTTGTTAATTCAGTACCAGCATCTGTTTTATTTGATTCAGGAGCATCGCATTCATTCATGTCAGATCATTTCGCACTCATGCATGAAGTTAAATGTGAAACACTACCCCGTAAATTATGGGTGAACACTCCCGCGGGTCATTGCCACACTTCCTTGTTCAGTCCCGATGTCGTAATTAATATTGAAGGATTGGAGTTCCAAGCATCTCCCATTATTCTGAACTCTTCAAAAATTGATCTTATTCTGGGAATGGATTGGTTGAAGGCTCATTACGCCTCAATCAATTATGCCACTAAAGTCATACACCTCCTGCACCCGTCAGATGAGCTAGTGAATTACCATGCTCATATCACTCAAAACGCCGAGGCTCAAATTTACAATTTGAATGCGTTGAATGCTTCTCCGCTTGAGGGGATCGAAAACATTCCAGTCGTTTGTGACTTTCCGGATGTTTTTCCAGAAGAACTTTCAGGAATACCCCCTGTTCAAGCCGTCGAGTTTGTTATTGACTTGAAGCCAGGCACAACTCCTATTGAGAAGTGTCCTTACAAGATGCCACCGCATGAGCTCCTCGAGCTTAAGGAGGAAATCGATAAATCACTCAGCAAGGGCTTCATTCGTCCAAGTTCCTCTACCTGGGGAGCACCATCTCTCTTCGTTAAGAAGAAGGATGGTACAAATAGGTTGGTCCAAGATTACCGGCCTATCAACCAGGCAACCATTCAGAATAAGTATCTGCTTCCTCGGATCAATGATTTGTATGATCAATTTGCCGGATCATCAGTATTCTCTAAACTCAACTTGAGGTTGGGTTATCACCAGATCCGTGTCCGCGAAGAGGATATTCCCAAGACTACATTTGTTACTCGTTATGGCTCTTATGAGTACACTGTCATGTCATTTGGTTTAACAAATGCTCCAGCCACGTTCTCCCGCCTGATGAATTATATATTCCTGGATTACCTTGACAAATTTGTCATGGTATACCTGGATGATATTCTGGTTTATTCAAAGAATAAGGAAGAATATGTTGAACACCTTCGTCTTGTAATGGAAAGGCTCCGAGAACACCAGTTGTATGCCAAATACTCCAAATGTGAATTCTAGCTTTCTGAAGTAACCTACCTTGGTCATGTGATTTCCAAGGATGGAATTGCTGTTAACCCGGAGCGGGTTCAGGCTATTCTGGACTGGACTCCTCCAAAGAACGTCAAGCAAGTGAGAAGTTTTCTCGACCTTGCAAGCTATTACCGTCGGTTTATCGAGAACTTTTCCAAGATTGCCAAGCCCCTGACTAACCTGCTTCACAAAGGCGTTAAGTTTGAGTGGACAGACAAATGTCAGGAAAGTTTCCAGACTCTCAAGGACAAGCTAACTTCTGCTCCAGTGCTTGCTCCTCCGGATTCTCGCAAGGACTTTGTGATTTATTGCGACGCCTCTCGTCAAGGATTAGGCTGTGTCCTACAAGAACGAAGAGTAATTGCGTATGCTTCGCGTCAATTGCGTCCACATGAAGAAAACTATCCGGTGCATGATCTTGAACTTGCTGCAGTGATCTATGCATTGAAGCTGTGGCGGCATTACCTTCTTGGTAATCGTTGTGAGATTTATACTGATCACCAGAGTCTGAAGTACTTGTTTACTCAGCCGGATCTTAATCTACGCCAACAGCGATGGTTGGAAACAATTACGGACTATGACTGTGGTATTTCATATACCCCTGGCAAGGCTAACGTGATGGCTGATGCCTTAAGCCGCAAGTCCTATTGCAACAACCTCATGGTTAGGCGAGCTCAACCTCATCTTTACGCAGAACTAAGCAAGCTGAATCTGCGTATTGTTCCACAGGGTTCTCTTAATAACCTTGTGATACAGCCAGATCTTGAGAAAGCTGTTAGGAATGCGCAAGCTATAGATGCTGAAATTGATCTGATGAAGAAAGATCTTCACCTGGAAAAGTACAGGGATTTCTCGCTGTCTGAAGATGGAACCTTGCATTTCAGAGACCGCATTGTGGTACCTCGCTTCGAACTAATGACTGACAAGGTCATGAAGGAGGCACATGATACACCGTTGTCTATCCAGCCGGGTAGCACCAAGATGTATCGTGATCTCCGTCAAAGGTACTGGTGGTCCAAAATGAAGCAGGATATTGCTCGATACGTTGCTGAATATGACGTTTGCCGTCGCGTTAAAGCAGAACATCAGAAGCCTGCTGGAATCCTGCAACCGCTTCCTATTCCTTTATGGAAATGGGATAAGGTTCAAATGGATTTCATTACTGGCCTTCCTAAGTCACAGAAGGGTCACGATGCTATTCTTGTCGTCGTCGACCAACTCTCTAAGGTTGCACACTTTCTGCCTGTCAAAGAAACTATCACTGCTAGTCAGTTAGCAGAGTTGTATATCTCCAGAATTGTTTCACTCCATGGTATTCCGAAAGAGATCGGTTTGGACCGTGGTGGCCTTTTCACCTCAAAGTTCTGGGAAAGTTTCCAAGAGGCTATGGGAACTCATATTACCTGGAGTTCAGCTTATCACCCCCAGTCCCAAGGCAAAGTCGAGCGAGTCAATCAAGTGCTTGAAGACATGCTTCGGGCTTGTGTTATTTCTTTCGGTAAGAAGTGGGAAGAATCTCTTCCTTATGCCGAATTCTCTTATAACAACAGCTATCAAGCCAGCTTGAAAATGGCCCCCTTCGAAGTACTTTATGGATGTAAGTGTCGAACCCCTCTGAATTGGTCAGAAACTGGGGAATGACGACTTGTGGGTCCAGACATTATCCAACACACCGAAGAACAAGTCTGTATAGTCCGCAAAAATCTTAAGGCGGCTCAGGACCGCCAGAAGAGCAATTATGATCGCAAGCGATGGGGCTTGACTTATCAACCTGGTGATCAAGCCTATCTTCGTGTCACCCCTATGAAGGGCACTCACCGCTTCGGAATCAAGGGCAAGTTAGCTCCACGCTACATTGGTCCATTCCGCATAGTAGATAGACGTGGCCAGGTGGCATATAAATTGGAGTTGCCGCCGCAATTCTCTCATATCCACGACGTCTTCCATGTGTCACAACTTCGTCGTTGCTTCAAGGAATCTCCACACCGCGCAGTGGATCATGAAATGCACGAATTGCAAGATGATCTTTCTTATAAGGAGCATCTGATCCGCATTCTTGATCAAGCTGAACGTCGGACCCGTCAGAAGACGACCAAGTTCCTCAAAGTACAGTGGTCAAATCATACTGAAGATGAAGCCACTTGGGAATGTGAGGATCATCTTCGGGAGGAATACCCTGACCTCTTTCCTTCTACCTCCTAAATTCTCGGGACGAGAATTTCTTTTAGAGGAGGAGAATTGTAACACCCCTGTGTAATAAAGCATTGTGACTTTGTGTTAATCATGACAAGTCATCTTCATTTGCATCATAATGATCTCAGTGGCTAAGCACTTCCATTCAAATTCCTCTCTGAAAACAATTCAAATTCAAAGTGCAAAATGAAGTTGTTCAAAAGTTGCTGGAAAAATGTTCATATTCTAGCAAATATTCCAAAACAAATGTTGTAAGGAAAACAACATCACCATCAACTACAAAATGGGCCTAAGCATTTTAAACAGTGCCAAAACAGCACTATTAATGCCATTTCCATTTTTAAAAATTCCAAATGGAATCAAAAATTGCCCAAACTTTTTGTGGCACACCAGAATATTCCACTGTATTTATGAGACCGAGTTTCACATTTTCCCAAATGCATTAGACAACTCATTTAATTCAAAACCCATCTCTAAAAAAAAGAAAACAGAAAAACTGGAGAAGAAAAAGAGAAAGGCCACTGTGCACTAGGCCTAAGTGCACAGTGCCTGAGGCCCAGCCCACAGGCCTCTTTCTCCCTCCTCTCTCTCTCTCCTTCGGGCTGTCGGCGCGCGTATGGCCACGCCGGCGAAACGGCGACACGGCGATGCCACCGACGCCCACCGACGCAAGGAGGGGATAAGGACCCCCTCGTCCATCCCCCTGGCTCTCCCTCACCCACTCTCCCCTTCTCTCTCTCCCTCTCCTTCGTTTTGGAGAGGAGGCCGATGAGGTCGCCGCCGTGCCTCGCCCGTCCTCGCGACCACCGAGCCTCGTTCGCCTCGCCGCCGTGTCCCTCGTCTCCGCCGTCATCCTCTTCCTCGTCCCCGTCAATGAGCGCGAGCCGGGAGCCACCGTAGCGAGCCCGGCAAACTCGTCTTCCTCCCTGGATCGCCGTACGCCACCGCCGTCAATTCGCTATCACTGCTGCTACTAAGCTTACACCGGGCCACCTTGTGCCTCCCCGGTGAGCTCCTCTTCCTTCTCCCTCTCCTTGCTGACTCTGGCGCGCCCCCTAGTTGCTTTCCCCATGCGCGCCCGAACGCAGCGTCACGGAGCTCGTCGCCGGCGAGTCTCCGGTGACCAAATGGTCACGGGCGTATGCCCGTTAGCTTCACCGCGTCGCGCAGCACCTGCCTAGCCCTTTCGCCTGAGCCGTAGCACGCCGTAGCTCCGTTTCGTCGTCACCCGTAGCTGCTCCGCCGCAAACCTTGTCGCCGGCGCCGTTTCCGGCCAAGTCCGCCCGTGCCACCTCCACCAATCGACGCGGCGTCGAGTGGCCGTTCGAACGGACCCAGCCGCGCGCCGAACGGCGCCGTAAAACATGATTCCGACGAGGCCCGAGCGGCTCCGCCGCGTTCTAGCGTCGCCGGCGGCGAGACGCCGGCCGCCGCCGACATGGCTGGGTGGGCCCCACCCCTGGCTCACTGCCAGTGGGCCCTAGGGGCCCCGTTGACTGGGTTGACGCGCTGACGTGGCAGTGCAGTGCCATTGACGAGCGGGCCCCATCGCTTCAATAACTAATTAAAATGTTTTTATAATTAAAAGTAATTAGTTTAGCTAATCAGCCACTGACATGTGGGGCCAAGTAGCTAATTAACCTCAGATTAGTTTAAAATAAACTCTGTTAAGTAACAGAGGCTGGCAGGTGGGACCCACTGGTCAGGTTTTGACCTGGTCAGCTGCCCTGCTGACTGCTGATGTCACTGTGACGTCATGCTGATGCAATAAACCTTTTCTGTTAATTTAAAATAATTCCAGAAAATGATTTAATCTTTGAAAATTCATAGAATTTAAACCGTAGCTCGGATCGAAAAACTTTATACATGAAAGTTGCTCAGAACGACGAGACGAATCCAACCTTGCCATTTGTTTCCATGTCGGGACCCTCTATGGAGGTGAACCCGCAACTTTTAGCCTGTTTCCGATAGATGAATAGTGCATATACACCGGTTAATAATTCCAACTTAAATCCTAAAATAACTAAAATGACTTAAACATGCTTTTAGGCAACTCTGCACTGCATCTTAGCATAGCATGCTCTGTGTTCCATATGTTTGCTGTGTATTTATCTGTTTCCTCCCCCTCTTCTCTCTCGGTAGACCCCGGTACTGATGTAGTTCCCGAGACCGACGCAGCTCCGGAGATCGACTACGCCCCTGACGACCAGACCTTTGCCGTAGAGCTTCCAGGCAAGCAACCCCCCTTGAGCATGCCTATATCGCCTATTCTCTTCTCTCTTGTGCTTGCATTAGAATTGCTGCTGCTTGTAACACCCCCTGTAATAAGCTACAGTGATCACCCTTTTGATGAGGCCACGTCATCATGATTAATAGTGCATAATCATCATTAGCATCATATTGCATTTCAACTCCTAAGCCAAGTTCAAATTTAAATGAAAGTGGAATATAAAAGTTGTCCAACATAGAAACTAAAGTGTCAGATAAGTAACAAATATTCCAGAGGCTATTCTAAAATTGAAACCAACATCATTGGAATTGGATAAGTGACTCGAACAACCTCAAACAGTGGATAAAGATAATATTTAATAACCATTTATTAAATCTGAAATAAATATGGAATTATGTTTTGTCCAAACTAGTTTTAGGTGTTAGGGAATAATGCACTGGTATTTATGAAATAGGTCACACTTTTTACAAAAACCATTTGGGGCCTAAACATTTAACAGTAGAGAAAAGAGAATAAAGAAAAGGAAAAAAGAAACAGAAAAGGATAAAGGAACCCCCCCCCCCGACTGGGCCTCGGCCCAGCAAGCCACCGGGCCGCCAGGCCGGCCCAGCCGGCGCCTACTTAGCCGGCCACCCCCCGGCCAAACCCTAACCCTACCCCCGATCCCCCCCTCCCCTCGTTTTTCCTCCCCCCCCATCTGGATCGGGATCCCGATCCCGTCCGCCCGTCGCCGACGCCGTCGCCGACGCCGCCCACGTCGCCGCCTCCCCCTCGTCAGCCCCCATCCCGATCCAGATCGGGATCAGGATCGCGGGAACGACCCCGTCGCCTCGGTCGCGCCGAACGCGCCGCCTCGCCGTCGCCGTTGGACGCGCCGCCCGGAGCCCGCGCTCCTCGCCGGGTGCCTCGTTAGTCGCCGCTTGTCCCGCGGCCGGCCTCCCTCGCCGTGTCCCCGTCGACAACCCGACCCCGCTGCCCGTCCCTAAAGGATCACGGGAGGAATGGGCATATAAAAAAATATCCACTTCCCCTTCCCCCTCCACATCCGTTTTTGTTATTTCCTTGCCTCTTTTCTCATCTATTCTTCCTTCTTGTGCTGCTCGCGCACGCGCCCGCGAGCAAGCGCTCGCCGCGCTCTGCCGCACGCGCGCGCGCGCCGCCCACTGCCCTCGCTCGCGCGCCCGCGTCGCTCCTCGCCGCCAACCGCCCGCTCCGGCCCCCCCCGCTTCGCCTCCGCGCGACCGCCGCCCGCGGCCGCTCCAGCCACCGCGCCGCCGCCCCGCCTCCGGCCCCGCCGTGGCCTCGCCGGCGCCCGCGCCCGCCGACCGCCCGTGCGTCCCCTTTGGGCACCGGACATGTCCGGTCCCGAAAGGGGCACGCCCCGGACGTGTCCGCCCCTGGGCCACTGCCCAGTGGGGCCCGAACCCCTGTGACGCTGACGAATGGGGCCCACGGCCCAGAAACAGTTTTAAGAAAATAGAAATAAAAATAAATAATTAAAATAATTAATTAATTAATTAATTAGTTAATTAATCCTGATTAGGTTAATCTAATTAACTAATTAGTGTTAATTAAACAGTAATTAGTAATTAACTTAATTAACTGCTGACGTCAGCATGATGTCATGCTGACGTCATCAATTACTGTTTTGGATAATTCGAATTTAATTAATTAAATAATTCCAGAAATTGATTTAAACTTTGAGAAATCATATCTTTTAAACCGTAACTCCGATGAAAATATTTTATACATGAAACTTGCTCAGAACGACGATACGAACCCGGATACGGCCTCGGTATCTCCGTCAGACGCCCGCAGCTATGAGAACGTTGAACAATTAGACCGATTTCGATAAATGAATAGTGTCCAACTTTAATTAAATAAATCCGAATAAATTCCTAAATTAACTAAATCGCTTAGTTAGGCTGTATATCACCCCGGCATATCATTTAGACATGTCATGCATCCCTGTTGCATTATTGCCGTGTGTTTACTGTTTCTTCCCCCTCTTCTCTTCGGTAGACTACGAGACCGACGCAGCTACTGGTGCCCCGACCGACTACGTTGTTGACGACCCCTACTTGCCAGAGCAACCAGGCAAGCCCCCCCCTTGATCACCAGATATCGCCTATTCTCCTCTATACTGCTTGCATTAGAGTAGTGTAGCCTGTTACTGCTTTCGGTTAATCCTATTCTGCGGCATAGCCTGTCATTGTTGCTACTGTTGTTGATACCTTACCTGCAATCCTAAATGCCTAGTGTAGGATGCTAGTTTGTCATCATTGGCCCTGCATTCTTGTCAGTCTGCCTTGCTATACTATCGGGCCGTGATCACTCGGGAGGTGATCACGGGTTATACTATACATATATACATACTATACAAATGGTGACTAAAGTCGGGTCGGCTCGAAGAGTACCCGCGAGTGATTCACGGATTGGGGGCTGAAAGGACCTTTGTCCCAACGGCCCTTTGTGTGGATCTTTGTGGCGGAGCGACAGGACAGGTTGAGACCACCTAGGAGACAGGTGGGCCAGGCCCTGGTCGGCGTTCGCGTTTACTTCATAATAACACGTTTAACGAGATTGGATATTTGATCTGAGTCTGGCCACTGGCCTATACGCACTAACCAACTACGCGGGAGTAGTTATGGGTATCCCGACGTCGTGGTATCAGCTGAAGCCTTCTTGACGTCAGCGACTGAGCGGCGCGCGCCGTGTTGGACCGCGCTAACGTAACCGCCGTGATCGTGTGGGTTGCTAGGTCTGCTCGCGGCCGCGTACGCAACGTGCAGGAGCGCACTGGGCGATGGGCCCAGACCCCAGAGTGCCTAGGATTAGTCCGGCGTGCTGACCTCTCTGTTGAGCCTAGGTGGGGCTGCGACGTGTGGATCTTCCGAGGCCGGGCATGACCCAGGAAAGTGTGTCCGGCCAAAGGGGATCGAGCGTGTTGGGGAATATGTGGTGCACCCCTGCAGGGAAGTTTATCTATTCGAATAGTCGTGTCCCTCGGTAAAAGGACGACCCGGAGTTGTATTCCGACCTCATGACAACTAGAAATGGATACTTAATAAAACACACCCTTACAAGTGACAGATATAACCCGGTGGTCGCTCTCTCGCATGGTGGCGACGAGAGGATCGATGGGTAGGATTATGCTTTACGTTGTTGTTTGGTTAACTTCCAACTAATCTCTTCTATTGCTTCAAGATGAAGGCTGCCAGAAGCGTAGTCTTCGACAGGACTAGCTATCCCCCTCTTATTCTGGCATTCTGCAGTTCAGTCCACCGATATTGCCTCTTTACACATATACCATGCATATGTAGTATAGATCCTTGCTTGCGAGTACTTTGGATGAGTACTCACGGTTGCTTTCCCCCCTCCTTTTCCCCCTTTCCCTTCTTGCTGGTTGTCGCAACCAGATGTTGGAGCCCAGGAGCCAGACGCCACCTTCGACGACTACTACCACCAGGACGGAGCCTACTACTACATCCAGGACGCCGACGACCAGGAGTAGTTAGGAGGATCCCAGGCAGGAGGCCCTGCGCCTGTTCGATCTGTTGTATCCCTGTTTGTGCTAGCCATCTTATGGCACCTTGTTTAACCTATGTCTGTACTCAGATATTGTTGCTTCCGCTGACTCGTCTATGATCGAGCATTTGTATTCGAGCCCTCGTGGCCCCTGGCTTGTATTATGATGCTTGTATGACTTATTTATGTTTTAGAGTTGTGTTGTGATATCTTCCCGTGAGTCCCTGATCTTGATCGTACACGTTTGCGTGCATGATTAGTGTACGATCGAGCCGGGGGCGCCACAAGTTGGTATCAGAGCCGACTGCCTGTAGGAATCCCCCTTTCCAATTCCTTGGCCGAAGTTGAGTCTAGACAAAGAAAACCGTTTTACTAACTTGGCTGTGTGGCTTACGGGCCCACATTGCCAACTGGGTGGTATTAGGATCTTTTATTCCTCGTCTATACTCTGGGACTCTGATCTCTCTTCTACTCGGGTTAAATGAAGTTTACTAACGCCGACACTTAGGATCTCGTAAATTCTGTCTACCCGGAGAGCTGGATATCTGTGCGATTTCCCTGTCGTTGATTTGATTAGTCTGATAATCATTTTCCTTTCCATTGTTTTGTTTAACCTTTCTCTCCGAGTTGTGTTAAACCTCTTATTGTCGTTTGACAAACCTGAATTTCCTCTATTTTCAGATGGACCGTTTGTTTCCACCGCGTCCTACGACACAGCTTGTGCTTCGCACTTGGGCTCGTAATACCCCTGGGTTTCCAGCTGTCCTGATCGCTCTCATGACCAGACTTGGCTACCGTTGGTACCCTGAGTACTTGGTTTATGAGGTTTACCACGAGTTCAACCAGGAACAGTACTATGCTGAAGCTCGGATTTATGATCAGCAGAACAACTCAGACACCGAGCTACACCTTTTTCACGGATTAGGCGTGACGATTGAGATGGCAGTCCATGATGCCGCCTACTCCGCTGTCGTACGTCTACGAGGGGAGCACAATGCTATCTTGGATGACTCCGAGTTCCGATACATTCCGTATGCCCCTGCTGGAGATGCTACCGGATACTACACAGCTATCTGTGCCCCGTACGAGCCTCGTCGCTACGACCCGCGCGTTCTGATTCAGTGCACTCAGGCTCTGGATCGCACTGTTCGGGCTCTTGCCGTCGAGTTGGTTGCCACTCGAGCACGTCTCTACGATGCTATGACGCAGTTGCTGCCCGCTGTTCGTGCAGGGATACATCCGGAGCACATCCTTTATCCGCACAGGACTCAGATGTATGCTGGTATTGACTGGCCTATTGTTGGGGGTCACACACCGACACGTGGACCTCTTCTTACAGCTCGAGACCGGGTTCAGCATCAGAGTGCACATGGAGCACAGGATCTTTCCGCGACGAACATTCGTCGTCCGCACTCGCAGCTACCCCGATACAGTGGTTCTCTCCGACGTTGATGTAGCCTTTGCTATCTCTCGTTGTGTACTTCCTTACCGCGTGCCTGCGCGCCGCCTAGTATGTCTAGCTTTTGATTTGCGCCGTTATGCTGTCCGCTTGTACCCGACGTTGTGTATGGATCTGTATGTCTTAATCGACTACTTTTATGTATTTGATGCACTGCTTAAACTATTGTCGAGTTACATCATGCTTGTCGCTAAGCACTCGTGCTTGCTTTTACTAAACTACCCCCCCTGTTGAAAATTAGCAGGATGGTTAGACCCGCTGGTCGTGGTCGTGGACGTGGTGCCAACGATCCACCACCGCCGAACTATATGGCTGGAATGATGCAGCAATTTGAACTGCAGCGTCAGTTCATGCAAGGGATCATGGATCAGTTTCCTCGTCCCAATATGAACCAGTATCCGGGCCCAGGGACCTTGCAGGACTTTATGCGCCTCAACCCAACCGTCTACCGCGGCTCAACTCAGCCCCTGGATGCGGATGACTGGCTTCGCGACATCACCTATGAGTTGGAATCTGGTGGCGTTGCCCCTGCAAACAATGTCACCTTCGCCTCCTTCTTTCTCAAGGGCCCCGCTGCTCAATGGTGGGACAGCCACAGGCGCACTCAACCAGCTGGCACAGTCATCACTTGGCCGGATTTCCAAGCTGCCTTCCGTGCCCGTTTCATTCCCCAGGGAATCATGGACCGGAAGAAGCAAGAGTTCCGCAACCTCACCCAGGGCAACAAGACAGTGGAAGCTTATCAGCGGGAGTTTCTGGAATTATCCCGCTATGCTGAAGAAGACATTCCCACTGATGCTCGCCGTCAGGAAAGGTTTCGCGAAGGACTTCAAGCTGACATCAAGCTAGCGCTCCTTGTGCATGAATTTGATAATTTCTCCATCTTGGTGAACAAGGCTATCCAGGTCGAGACTGGTCTGCAGGCACACCAGGGATCTCTTAGGCGCAACCGTGACACTGGTTCATCTTCGAGCCAGCCTGCACAAAAGCGTCGGATCTGGATTCCAAACAGCGTGTACCGTCCAGCTGCACCTGCTCCAAGACGGTCCTATACTGCACCACGCCTGCCTCCACCACCCCGAGCTCCTGCTCCTAATCCCAATGATAGTCTGTGCTACAAGTGTGGGCAGCCAGGTCATTTTTCCAGGAACTGCATTCAGAACCAGAACCAACTGGCACTTCCTGCAACTGGCCGTAGGAACAATCAGCCTCGCAACAACAATGCCAAGTCTTATGGGCGTATTCAGGCCAACCACACCGATTTCAATGAAGCTCAGGACCAGCCTGCCACCGTGATGGGTACTCTCCTTGTTAATTCAGTACCCGCTTCTGTTTTATTTGATTCGGGAGCATCGCATTCATTCATGTCCGAAGAATTTGCATACAAACACGACATTAAATGTGAGGTCATGAACACTGCAATAGTAATACACACCCCCGCGGGTCAATGTCAAACCTCCATGGGTAGCAACGACGTCACCGTTGAAATTGAAGGGCTGGAGTTTCACGCCTCCCCTTTCATACTAAAGTCTTGTAGTATCGACCTCATTCTCGGAATGGATTGGTTGAAAGCGCATACTGCTTCTATAGTTTGCGCCACGAAGATCGTCCATCTTCTACACCCTTCTGATGAAATAATAAGCTACCAGGCTCAAATCATCCAAAATGCCGAGGCGAGACTTTATGCCTTGAATGCGTTAAACGCATCACCACTTGAAGGCATCGAGAACATTCCAGTTGTTCGCGAATTCCAAGGTGTTTTCCCAGAAGAACTCCTAGGGATACCCCCTGCTCGAGCTGTCGAATTTGTCATCGACTTGAAACCAGGCACCACTCCTATCGCCAAGCGACCCTACAAGATGCCGCTGCATGAACTCCTTGAACTTAAGGAGGAAATCGACGCTTCACTTCGTAAGGGTTTCATTCGCCCAAGTTCCTCTGCTTGGGGAGCACCTTCTCTCTTTGTCAGGAAGAAGGATGGATCAAACCGATTGGTCCAAGATTACCGTCCTATTAACCAAGCAACTATCCAGAACAAATATCCCCTTCCTCGGATAAACGATCTGTATGATCAACTGGCGGGTTCATCAGTGTTCTCTAAACTCGACTTAAGGTTGGGTTACCACCAGATCCGTGTTCGTGAAGAGGATATCCCAAAGACCGCCTTCGTTACTCGATATGGCTCATACGAGTACACTGTCATGTCATTCGGCTTAACCAATGCTCCCGCCACATTCTCCCGCCTGATGAATTATATATTCATGGAATACCTTGACAAGTTCGTCGTGGTTTACCTGGATGATATCCTAGTATACTCCAAGAACAAAGAGGAACATGCTGAACATCTTCGAGTTGTTCTGGAAAAACTTCGAGAGCATCAACTATATGCTAAGTTTTCCAAGTGTGAATTCTGGCTTCCCGAAGTAACATACCTTGGGCATGTCATCTCCAAGGATGGTATTGCCGTCAACCCCGAGCGAGTTCAGGCTATTCTTGATTGGGCTCCTCCAAAGAACGTCAAGCAAGTTTGAAGTTTTCTCGGACTCGCCAGCTATTGCCGTCGATTTGTCAAGAACTTCTCCAAGATCGCCAAGCCCCTGACTAACCTGCTTCATAAAGGCGTCAAGTTCGATTGGACGGAAAAGTGTCAGGAAAGTTTCCAGACGCTCAAAGACAAGCTGACTTCTGCCCCAGTGCTTGCCCCTCCTGATTCCCAGAGGGATTTTGTCATCTATTGTGATGCATCCCGTCAAGGATTAGGCGGTGTCCTAATGCAAGACCGCAGAGTAATTGCTTATGCTTCGCGTCAATTGCGTCCGCACGAAGAGAATTACCCAGTACATGACCTCGAGCTTGCTGCCGTCATCCATGCACTAAAACAGTGGCGACATTACCTTCTCGGTAATCGTTGCGAGATCTACACCGATCATCAAAGTCTGAAGTATCTATTCACTCAGCCAGACCTGAACCTCCGTCAACAGAGATGGATGGAGACCGTAGCGGATTTTAACTTGGGTATTTCTTATACCCCTGGCAAGGCTAATGTAATGGCCGATGCCTTGAGCCGCAAGTCTTATTGCAGTCACCTCCAGTTTCACGAAGTTCAACCTTCGCTTATTGAAGAATTCAGAAAGCTGAATCTCCACATTGTTCCTCCTGGAGCACTCGCTCCCCCTCCTGAAGGTTCCTACAAAATGAACCTCCACGTTGTTTCCCAGGGTTCTCTTAATACCCTGGTTGTTAAACCAGATCTCGTGGACAGCATCAAGACGCTGCAGGGCTATGACTCTCAAGCCCACAAGATTAAGCGCTATCTCGCTGAAGGAAGGCCTTCGTTCTTCACTATTGATGATATGGCACCTTGTTCTTTAAAAGTCGTCTAGTGGTCCCCTCTAAAGGTAACCTGGGTATGACTCAGGAGGTCATGCAAGAAGCTCACGACACTCCGTTGTCTATTCATCCCGACAGTACCAAGATGTACCAAGACATCCGTCAAAGATTCTGGTGGTCAAACATGAAGCAAGACATTGCTCGCTATGTTGCTGAATGTGATGTTTGCCGTCGCGTCAAAGCAGAACATCAAAGGCCCGCCGGAACTCTGCAACCAATTGCTGTTCCTGAATGGAAATGGGACCATGTTGAAATGGACTTTATCACTGGATTTCCCAAATCACAGAAAGGTAATGATGCTATTCTTGTCGTCATTGACCGACTTTCCAAAGTTGCGCATTTTCTAGCCGTCAAAGAGACGATCACTGCTAGTCAGCTCGCAACTCTCTACATGTCCAGAATTGTTTCACTTCACGGTATTCCACTGGTTATCAGTTCAGACCGTGGCAGCTTATTCACTTCAAGATTCTGGGCAAGTTTCCAAGAAGCTATGGGAACTCATCTGTCCTTCAGCACCGCTTTTCACCCTCAGTCTCAAGGACAAGTTGAACGAGTCAACCAAGTTCTCGAAGACATGCTTCGAGCTTGTGTCATATCCTTCGGAAGGAGAAATGGGAAGAATCTCTCCCATATGCCGAATTCTCTTACAATAACAGCTATCAAGCCAGTCTGAAGATGGCCCCCTTTGAAGTATTGTAGACGAAAGTGCCGAACCCTCTAAATTGGTCAGAAACTGGGGGGGAACGTCCACTCTTCGGTCCGGATATTATCCAACTTGCCGAAGATCAAGTTCGCGTTGTCCGCGAGCATTTGAAGACTGCTCAGTCACGTCAAAGATTCAGTATGACCGCAAACACAAAGATATGGTCTATCAACCTGGCGAAAAGGCTTATCTTCGAGTCACACCGATGAAAGGTACACACCGATTCGGGATCAAGGGAAAGCTAGCTCCTCGCTATATGGTCCTTTCACTGTTCTTGAAAGGCGTGGTAGAGTGGCATATCAGTTGGAACTTCCACCGAACCTTTCAGGTTCACGATGTGTGTTCCACGTATCACAACTCCGCCGCTGCTTCAAAGACCCTATCCGCGGAGTAGATCACGAATTGCTTGAACTGCAACAAGACCTCTCTTATAAAGAGCATCCGGTCCGCATTCTCGATCAAGCCGAGCGTCGCACACGCCAGAGAGTTATCAAGTTCTCAAGGTTCAGTGGTCAAACCATTCTGACGATGAAGCCACTTGGGAACGCGAGGATCGTCTTCGTGATGAATACCCCGCTTTGTTTCTTTCTACCTCCTAAATCTCGGGACGAGATTCTTGTAGTGGAGGAGATTTGTAACACCCCTGTAATAAGCTACAGTGATCACCCTTTTGATGAGGCCACGTCATCATGATTATAGTGCATAATATCATTAGCATCATATTGCATTTCAACTCTAAGCCAAGTTCAAATTAAATGAAAGTGGAATATAAAAGTTGTCCAACATAGAAACTAAAGTGTCAGATAAGTAACAAATATTCCAGAGGCTATTCTAAAATTGAAACCAACATCATTGGAATTGGATAAGTGACTCGAACAACCTCAAACAGTGGATAAAGATAATATAATAACCATTTATTAAATCTGAAATAAATATGGAATTATGTTTTGTCCAAACTAGTTTTAGGTGTTAGGGAATAATGCACTGGTATTTATGAAATAGGTCACACTTTTTACAAAAACCATTTGGGCCTAAAACATTTAACGTAGAGAAAAGAGAATAAAGAAAAGGAAAAAAGAAAACAGAAAAGGAGAAAGGAACCCCCCCCACCCCCCACGACTTGGGCCTCGGCCCAGCAAGCCACCGGGCCGCCAGGGGCCCCAGCCGGCGCCTACTTAGCCGCCACCCCCCGGCCAAACCCACCCTACCCCCGATCCCCCCCTCCCCCTCGTTTTCTCCTCCCCCCCCCATCTGGGATCGGGATCCTCCGATCCGTCCGCCGTCGCCCGTTCGAAGAGCGACGCCCCCTCCTCACACCCCATGACTCGCCCCCGCCTCCACCCTCCTCACCCCCACCCCCTCGTCAGCCCCACCTCCGATCAAGTCGGGATCGGGATCGCGGGAACGACCCCGTCGCCCTCGGTCGCTGCCCGACCGCGCGCCTCGCGTCGCCGTTGGACGCCGCCGCCCGGAGCCGCGCTCCCTCGCCGGTTGCCTCGTCTACGTCGCCGCCTTGTCCCGCGGCCTGCCTCCCCATCGCCGTCGTCCCCGTCGACCACCCCGACCCCCGACTGCCCCCGTCCCTACGGATCCCGGTGAGGCCTCGGACCTCTCCCCCCCTCTCTGCTCGCGCACGCGCCCGCGCGCACAGCAGCCTCGCCGCGCTCTGCCGCACGCGCGCGCGCGCCGCCCACTGCCCTCGCTCGCGCGCCCGCGTCGCTCCTCGCCGCCAACCGCCCGCTCCGGCCCCCCCCGCTTCGCCTCCGCGCGACCGCCGCCCGCGGCCGCTCCAGCCACCGCGCCGCCGCCCCGCCTCCGGCCCCGCCGTGGCCTCGCCGGCGCCCGCGCCCGCCGACCGCCCGTGCGTCCCCTTTGGGCACCGGACATGTCCGGTCCCGAAAGGGGCACGCCCCGGACGTGTCCGCCCCTGGGCCACTGCCCAGTGGGGCCCGAACCCCTGTGACGCTGACGAATGGGGCCCATGGCCCAGAAACAGTTTTAAGAAAATACAAATAAAAATAAATAATTAAAATAATTAATTAATTAATTAATTAGTTAATTAATCCTGATTAGGTTAATCTAATTAACTAATTAGTGTTAATTAAACAGTAATTAGTAATTAACTTAATTAACTGCTGACGTCAGCATGATGTCTGACGTCATCAATTACTGTTTTGGATAATTCGAATTTAATTAATTAAATAATTCCAGAAATTGATTTAAACTTTGAGAAATCATATCTTTTAAACCGTAACTCCGATGAAAATATTTTATACATGAAACTTGCTCAGAACGACGATACGAACCCGGATACGCCCTCGGTATCTCCGTCAGACGCCCGCAGCTATGAGAACGTTGAACAATTAGACCGATTTCGATAAATGAATAGTGTCCAACTTTAATTAAATAAATCCGAATAAATTCCTAAATTAACTAAATCGCTTAGTTAGGCTGTATATCACCCCGGCATATCATTTAGACATGTCATGCATCCCTGTTGCATTATTGCCGTGTGTTTACTGTTTCTTCCCCCTCTTCTCTTCGGTAGACTACGAGACCGACGCAGCTGCTGGTGCCCCGACCGACTACGTTGTTGACGACCCCTACTTGCCAGAGCAACCAGGCAAGCCCCCCCCTTGATCACCAGATATCGCCTATTCTCCTCTATACTGCTTGCATTAGAGTAGTGTAGCCTGTTACTGCTTTCGGTTAATCCTATTCTGCGGCATAGCCTGTCATTGTTGCTACTGTTGTTGATACCTTACCTGCAATCCTAAATGCCTAGTGTAGGATGCTAGTTTGTCATCATTGGCCCTGCATTCTTGTCAGTCTGCCTTGCTATACTATCGGGCCGTGATCACTCGGGAGGTGATCACGGGTTATACTATACATATATACATACTATACAAATGGTGACTAAAGTCGGGTCGGCTCGAAGAGTACCCGCGAGTGATTCACGGATTGGGGGCTGAAAGGACCTTTGTCCCAACGGCCCTTTGTGTGGATCTTTGTGGCGGAGCGACAGGGCAGGTTGAGACCACCTAGGAGACAGGTGGGCCAGGCCCTGGTCGGCGTTTGCGTTTACTTCATAATAACACGTTTAACGAGATTGGATATTTGATCTGAGTCTGGCCACTGGCCTATACGCACTAACCAACTACGCGGGAGTAGTTATGGGTATCCCGGCGTCGTGGTATCAGCTGAAGCCTTCTTGACGTCAGCGACTGAGCGGCGCGCGCCGTGTTGGACCGCGTTAACGTAACCGCCGTGATCGTGTGGGTTGCTAGGTCTGCTCGCGGCCGCGTACGCAACGTGCAGGAGCGCACTGGGCGATGGGCCCAGACCCCAGAGTGCCTAGGATTAGTCCGGCGTGCTGACCTCTCTGTTGAGCCTAGGTGGGGCTGCGACGTGTGGATCTTCCGAGGCCGGGCATGACCCAGGAAAGTGTGTCCGGCCAAAGGGGATCGAGCGTGTTGGGGAATATGTGGTGCACCCCTGCAGGGAAGTTTATCTATTCGAATAGCCGTGTCCCTCGGTAAAAGGACGACCCGGAGTTGTATTCCGACCTCATGACAACTAGAAATGGATACTTAATAAAACACACCCTTACAAGTGACAGATATAACCCGGTGGTCGCTCTCTCGCATGGTGGCGACGAGAGGATCGACGGGTAGGATTATGCTTTACGTTGTTGTTTGGTTAACTTCCAACTACTCTCTTCTATTGCTTCAAGATGGAGGTTGCCAGAAGCGTAGTCTTCGACAGGACTAGCTATCCCCCTCTTATTCTGGCATTCTGCAGTTCAGTCCACCGATATTGCCTCTTTACACATATACCATGCATATGTAGTATAGATCCTTGCTTGCGAGTACTTTGGATGAGTACTCACGGTTGCTTTCCCCCTCCTTTCCCCCTTTCCCTTCTTGCTGGTTGTCGCAACCAGATGTTGGAGCCCAGGAGCCAGACGCCACCTACGACGACTACTACCACCAGGACGGAGCCTACTACTACGTCCAGGACGCCGCCGACCAGGAGTAGTTAGGAGGATCCCAGGCAGGAGGCCCTGTGCCTGTTCGATCTGTTGTATCCCTGTTTGTGCTAGCCATCTTATGGCACCTTGTTTAACCTATGTCTGTACTCAGATATTGTTGCTTCCGCTGACTCGTCTATGATCGAGCATTTGTATTCGAGCCCTCGTGGCCCCTGGCTTGTATTATGATGCTTGTATGACTTATTTATGTTTTAGAGTTGTGTTGTGATATCTTCCCGTGAGTCCCTGATCTTGATCGTACACGTTTGCGTGCATGATTAGTGTACGATCGAGCCGGGGGCGCCACACTGCTACTGCTTTACCTATTCTGATGCATAGCCTGATTTTTGTAACCTGCTTTTGTTAATTACCTGCTTATCCTAAACTGCTTAGTACAGGCTGGTTAGAGACCCACTAGAGACCCCACTTTGACCCAGTTGCCCCCGCTGGATTATCAGATATCTCGATCAACGTGATCGACAACCAGGCCCCGGCACCGCACATCACCCCCTTATTTGTACGACACTGCATCATTACTATCGAGTGCCGAGGGTGATACTTCGTATAGCACTTCTGATGTTAACTCTGTAGAGTAGCTATTTGGTTGTGGTCATCGGGGTGATTCCTCCTTCACCACTCCCGATAACGACACTGTCGTGCAACACCTCAAGTGTGAACCCATCGAGGGTGATTCCTCCGAGTTCACCTTGACGGATACATCGAGTAGGAATCCAACGAGGGTGATACCTCAGATTCCCCTGATGTTATGGACACACGGATACTTGGACTTTACAACTGTTACTTGGAGAGTCGGGTCGACCCTGAGGGGTACCTGAGCGAGCATAAGAAGCAAGGGATGTGGAGACGGGTTGACCTGGAGGGTGCCCGTGAGATAAATTACGAGGCGTGGCTGGGCATTCTTAGCCCTTGCCGCAAGTCCTCGAGACGGGGCGACAGGGTCACATCGATCGTGAGTCTCTGCTCGTTACCGCACACCCCCAATACACTAACGGTTTGGATATTTGATCCGAGTGGGCCTCTGGCCCGATAGCACTAACCATCACGCGGGAATAAATACGGGTACTCTGCGTCGTATACATCAGCCGAAGCTTTCTAGACGTCAGCGACTGAGCGGCACACGCTGGGTTGGACTGGGAACGCAACCACACTTGTATTAAGGGGTTGCTAGGTCTGCTCACCGGCGGTGCACGTAACGTGCAGGAGTTCCCAGGGCGATGGCCCAAGACCCCTGGGGGCATAGGTTAGTCCGGCGTGCTGACCTCTCTGTTAAGCCTAGGTCGGGTTGCAGCGTGTTGTTTAGCCGAGGCCGGGTATGACCCAGAAAAGTGTGTCCGGCCGGAGTTAAGCGAGCGTGGTGGGTAAGTTGGTGCACCCCTGCAGGGAAGAAAACATCTATGCATAGCCGGATCCTCGGTAACGGACGCTCGAAGTTGTATCCCGATCGATACAAGTAGAACTGGATACTTGAGATGAGATATGGATAGTATGGCTCTGGGATTGCTTTCTCGCAGGGAGTCGAGGAAGGATCTCTGGGTGAGGTTGATAACACTACTACTACTTTATACTGTGCTAATCTACACTCTTCTAATGCTGCAAGACCGATGAAGATGCTAGTCTTCGATAGGACTAGGCCTTCCCTCTATTCTGGCATTTCTGCAGCCCAGTCCACATATACAGCCTTTCTTTGATAATGTTGCATGTGTAGTGTAGATCCTTGCTTGCTGAGTACTTCGGATGAGTACTCACGGTTGCTTTGCTTCCTCTTTTTCCCATATCCGTTTGATGCAACCAGATGACGGAGCCTCTGAGACAGCTGCCCCCGCCGACGACTACCACTACTACCCCGAGGGTGGTTACTACTTCGAGTTGGCCGACGACTAGGAGTAGATTCGGAGGGTCCCAGGCAGGAGGCTTGCGCCTTTTCGATCGTAGTGTTTTCTTTTGCCCCGCCTTTTAAAGGCCTATCTGTCTTTGTTTTATATCTGTACTCAGATATCTGATGCTTCCGCTGACGCTTGTAAGCGAGCTTATGTATTCGAGCCCTCGAGGCCCCTGGCTTGTAATATATAGCTTGTATTATTTTAAATTTGTGTCTAGAGTTGTGTTGTGATATCTTCAAGTGATTCCTTATGCTTGATCGTATGCATTTGCGTGTATGATTAGTGCACGATTAAGCCGGGGGCGTCACAGACTGCATGCACTGGGAGTGAAAGAACTTCCTTTCAGCTTGGCAAGGGCAGTATAAGGGCCATGTCAGGGCTTGCACTGTCATACTTGAGGCCATGGCGTCTCAAGATCTCTGGATCTGGCACTCTTTCTTTGGCATGACCGGATCACACAATGATATCAACGTGCTTCAGCGCTCGCCGGTGTTTGCTAGGCTTGCCGAAGACAACATCCCACCGGTGAACTTTACTATCAACAGCCATAACTACGACAAAGGATACTACCTGGGTGACGGTATCTATCCTCAATGGACCACTATTGTGAAGACAATCCCCAACCCTGTCGGAGAGAAGAGGAAAAGATTTGCCCAAGAGCAAGAGAGTGCTAGGAAGGACGTCGAGCGTGCCTTTGGTGTTTTGCAATCTCGATGGGGCATCGTTCGGTATCCTGCTAATACTTGGAGCACGCAGAAACTGTGGGAGGTGATGACTGCTTGTGTGATCATGCACAATATGATCGTAGAAGATGAGCACCCGGAACGTCTGTACGATCAAGGGTTTCAGTTTCAGGGTGAGAATGTTGTGCCTGAGCATGGAGGAGCAGCAACGTTTGAACAGTTCACCCAATTTCATCATGACATGCGTGGTTGGGAAACTCACATGCAACTGTAAAATGATTTGGTTGAGCATATGTGGGCTCATGTTGGCAACCAATAGATGCACTTTTTTATTCCGCTTGCAAAACTATGTGAGACATTTTTACGTTTATTCGGCTTGTAAAACTATGCTATTTAGTTGGTTGAAACTATGCTATTTATTTGGTTGTGGACTATATGTTTGCTTGTGAAATGTAAAAATTGTGTGTGAAATAATGCAAATTTTGTGCTATATGATGAAAAAGGGCGGCCATCCGGCGACGCCGGCACATATAAATCGACGCGTTGGGCGCACTGCCGATCCAAATCTCAAACCAAGCGGAAAAGCTCGCAAATGCCAGGAGCTTCAACAAAGTGGGCATTCGCGTGGACACTCCTTTGTCTGTCAAGAAAGAAAGTATGGACACTTTGACCGTCAGTCTTTTTTAAAAATCCAACCTCTACACGGCAAGCGGCGTGGGCTGCCCGCCAATCCCGCAACGCCGCCCCGCTAAACACATCGTGGGCTCCCGCGGCTGTACGCAAAAGTCAAGCGGGTTTATGCAGATGTCCGGCGGCGCCCGCAATTTGCCCGCGTCCACGTAAGTTTTTCGTACGTGCCATTGTTTCCGTGGTCGCGGTCGAGCTGGCTACTCACGCTGAACGTTGGCCTCGACCTGGAGGACCTCCTCACGCAATACGTGTAGTCGGAAGATAGAAATATCAAAAAAAAAATTGAACATTAGAAATATCAAATATTGCTCACGCATGCATGCGTATCAGCTCGTATTAGTCGGCGAAAAACTTTGATACATGCATATCAGTGCGTATAGATGGCGGGCTGGCGGCGTCGCGGCGGCCTGCGTATCCCGCATACCACTACCCGCGTCTCCCGCGTGGCCGCTCGCGGGTTAGAGCGCGGGATGCGGGCTGCCCGCAACCCGTACCACTTGCACCCTGCCGCATCAGTCTTTTTCAGTCTCTTCTTTTTGGAACTATTCCTTGGACGGTTGGACCGTTGGAGAGAACCTGTAGATCCTCCGATCTAATCAAAGTGGTCGCTTGCGAATTCATTGCAGCAATGGCGACGGCTCTTGCCAGAATCGTCGCTAGATATTTCCTTGTTGAAACTTGCAGCCTCCAAACTGAAGGAGTTTTTTTTTTTTTTTTTTTTTTTTTTTTGCGGGTACAAACTGAAGGAGTTGTATCCAGAGCAGCGACGGCAAGGCAAAATTTCAGCACGCCGGCTCACCTCGCAAGCTGCAGAGATGCTTCTTACCTTGATCACCGTGCTCGCTTCGGCGTGGCCCGCGGCGGCGGCATCGCAGCCACAGAGCGGAACATGCCAGCGGCGGTGCGGCGACGTGGACATCCCGTACCCGTTCGGCATCGGCCGCGGCTGCTACCTCTACACGGGCGAGAACGACGTGACCTTCGGCCTCACCTGCAACCTCACCGCCGATGGCACCTACAGGCCCTTCTGCTTCGAGGTCGAGGTCCTGGGCTGTTAGCAAATAAACCAGTGTGGCTTGATTAGTAGTTTGGCAGCGCTTTTTAGCTGCAGCTTTCTTCAGTAGTTTCAGTTAGCAGTTTTCTTCAGTAGTTTCAGAAGTTTCAGTTAAACTGTTAGTGACGCTTGAGGACGTGGGCTGTACGATCCCGAGACGCGTTTGTAGGCCTGTAAGGACTTGTTCTCGGTCGTGTGATGGCACGATCCGGTAAGAGGGCAAGACTTCAGTGTTCTCCCTCTGTTTTCAGTTAGAGATAATAAAAGAGAAACAGAAAAGCAGCATTAGGTGCGCTGCACAAAACTTCAGTGTTCTCCCTCTGTTCTTCTTCCACCTTGGGTGTTGAGAGAGATAGTAGAGAGAGTGTGAGGGAAAATTATGAGTGCTGACAATTGGCATCAGAGCTACATTTGAGAGATGGTTGACGGTGACAACTCGCCGAAGAAATCCGTTTCTCCGAGCACGGCACCACGGGCGCAGATCACCGGTGGCGGCGATGAAGAGTCGTCGCACCATGTGACTCGCGTGGTGCGCGATGGCGGCGGCGGCAGCCCGTGGCCAATGCTGACCCGTACGAACTACGGGGACTGGCCCTGCTCATGCAGGTGATGCTTGAGGGGCGGCATCTATGGGATGCCATCGAGAAGGGCACGACGGTGCGAAGCGACGACAGGCTCGCGCTTGAGGCAATCCTTCGGGGGGTGCCGCCGGAGATGTTCGGGACTTTGGCCGCCAAGGCCACGGCGAAAGACGCCTGGGACGCCCTCAAAACCATGCAGCTAGGTGTGAGCCGCGTGCGCGAGGCCAAGGCGGCGACCTTGTCCAGAGAGTACACCGCCATGCGTTTCAACGACGGCGAGACGATCGATGATTTCGCCATGCGCTTGTCAGGTATGGTGAGCCAGCTCAACCTCCTTGGGGAGCAGATCCCGGAGAAGAAAGTTGTTCGAAAATTTCTTTCGGTTGTCCCTAGAAAATTTTCGCAGATCGCCATGTCCATCGAGACGTTGGTGGATCTGGATAACCTGTCGATGGAAGAGCTCACCGGCAGGCTCAAGGCGGCAGAGGAGAGGTACGATCTTGACTCCATCGAGCACAGCAGCAGCAAGCTCATGCTCACAGAGGAGCAGTGGCGTGCGCGCCTTGGTGGTCGGCCTCACGATGAAGCCGGCAGTAGCGGCAACACCAATCATGGACGCGGGCGTGGCCGCGGACGCGGGAATCGCGACGGCAGCAAGGCTGCGCCCACCGACGAGTGCCGCTACTGTCACAAACTGGGCCACTGGGCTCGGGAGTGCTTTACACGGATCAAGGAGGAAAATCACCTCGTCCAAGAGGACGTGCCTGATCCCGGGCTGCTGATGGCCATGGCCGTCGAGAGCACCGCCGGAGTGGCGGAAACTGGGGGTTCTACTGCACCAACGCCCCCGGTCATGGTCACTGCCACGGCAGTTGAGGCGGCCACATCTGATGTGACGCCGTCACGTGGAACGCGCGTGTACCTCAATGAGGAGCGCGCGCACGTCGAGCTGCGGGAAGGCGCTGAAGAACAGAGGCACGTCGAGCACAGGAGCCTCAAATCACATGACCGGCGACTCGTCAGCGTTCGCCGAGCTCGACAGGAGCATCTACGGCACCGTGAAGTTCGGTGACGGCTCCCTCGTCGACATTCAGGGCAAGGGCACGGTCATGTTCGCGGTCACCGATGGACAACACCACGCGTTCACCGGCGTGTACTGGATCCCCCGCCTCCGCAGCAATGTGGTGAGCATTGGGCATCTCGATGAGATCGGGTGCCCCATGCAGGTTGGGAACGGGTACATGACCGTACGCGACAGGCAAGGCCAGATCATCGCCAAGGTACGAAGGGCACGGAATCGCCTGTACATCATGCGCCTGCGGATTGTGAAGCCGGTGTGTCTGCTAGTGCACGCCGGCGAAGACGCGTGGCTCTGGCACACAAGGTTTGGCCACCAGCACTTCCAAGGACTCGAGCGTCTCTCCCGGCAGAGCATGGTGCGCGGCATGCCTCGTATCATCCACCCCGAGCAGCTGTGCGACGCGTGCCTCGCTGGTAAGCAGAAGAGGGCTCCTTTTCCACAAGCAGCAAGCTACAGAGCAAGGGAGCCACTCGAGCTGGTCCACGGTGATCTCTGTGGTCCGATCTCGCCGCCCACGGCGGGCGTGAAAAGATACTTCCTTTTTCTGGTGGACGATCACAGCCGTTTCATGTGGCTGGTGCTCCTGCGTAGCAAGGACGAAGCTGCAGACGCCATTCGTCGCTTCAAGGCGGAAACCGAGGTGGAGTCGCGCCGGTCACTACGCACCTTCAGAACTGATCGAGGCGGTGAGTTCACATCTTCAGAGTTCACCGCGTACTGCGCAGATCATGGCGTTCAACGGCATCTCACCGCACCTTACTCCCCGCAGCAGAACGGGGTGGTAGAGAGACGAAACCAGACGGTCATGGGCATGGCTCGGAGCATGCTCAATGCCATGAATGTACCAGCTGAATTCTGGGGGGAGGCAGTCACCACGGCTGTCTTCGTGCTGAATCGATCGTACACCAGAAGCGTCCAGGGCAAGACTCCGTTCGAAGCATGGTATGACCGCAAGCCAGATGTGCATTTCTTGCGCGTATTTGGTTGCAGGGCTCACACAAAGATCACAAGGCCCTCGTTGAAGAAACTTGATGACCGCAGCTCTCCGGCGGTGATGCTTGGGTACGAGCCGGGCGGCAAGGCGTACCGGCTGTATGATCCCACCGCCAAGCGTGTGATTGTGTCCCGTGATGTGGTGTTCGAGGAAGGACGTCCTTGGGACTGGGACTCATGCAGCGACCACGACGCGTCGACCACATTCACTGTGGAGTACATGGTGATCGGAGGAGGGCGCAGCGAAAAGGTTGCCATGGCAGCGGAATCAGGCTCTCCCAAAAGCGCTGCCACAGCAGAAAAACAAGACGGTGATCCTACCCCGAGCCAGAGAGTTTCGGGCGAAAACTTTGCCACAGACGTAGATGCAGCGCCTGTCACCACCACTCCAGAGCCAGGCACTGGCGTGGATTTTGTGTCCCCACCATCACACTACACAGACAATCTTGATGCCGCTGACAACGCCGGCAGGCCACATCGGTTCCGTCGGGTCGCTGATCTTCTCGAGGAGGCGGCGGGGCATGGTGACAGAGCTGATCAGCTCCTGTTTTCAGAGGAGCCGTGCACATTCAGTGAAGCAGAGCCGCATGAGGAGTGGAGGCGTGCCATGCTTGAAGAGATGGCATGTATCGAGGAAAACAACACCTGGGAACTAACAGATTTACTTGCAGGTGTTCATCCAATTGGCCTGAAGTGGGTATTCAAACTCAAAAAGGATGCAGCAGGCAAAGTGGTCAAGCACAAAGCTCGGCTGGTGGCAAAAGGTTTTACACAGAAAGAGGGGATGGACTATGAGGAAGTGTTTGCTCCTATGGCGCGTCTGGATTCAGTCAGGCTTCTCATTGCCTTGGCTGCAAAGCTTGAGTGGAAACTGCATCATCTTGATGTCAAGTCTGCATTCCTAAATGGAGAACTTGCAGAGGAGGTGTATGTAGTGCAGGCCCCTGGTTTTGCACGGGAAGGAGAAGAGCACAAGGTGCTGCGTCTGAAGAAGGCACTTTATGGACTGCATCAAGCACCACGGGCATGGAATAAAAAACTTGATGCTACATTGGTCGATCTCGGTTTCAGGAGCAGTCCATCCGAGAGATCTGTGTACATGAGGGGCACCGGCAACAAGAGGCTGATTCTTGGTGTGTATGTTGATGATCTGATTGTCACCGGAGCAGATACAGGTGAAGTGACACTATTCAAGGAGCAGATGATGAGCAAGTTTAAGATGAGTGATCTGGGTGTGCTTAGCTACTACCTCGGCATAGAAGTTGATCAAAGCCGCTCGGGCATCACTCTGTCTCAGGGAGCATACGCTAGCAAGCTGTTGGACAAGGCGGGAATGGGAGACTGCAACCCTGTACACATCCCCATGGAGCCGTGCTTGAAGCTGAGCAAGAAGAGCTCGAGTCCACCTACAGATGCCACGTTTTACAGAAGCGTGGTTGGGAGTCTCCGCTATCTGGTACACACACGGCCTGACATAACATTTGCTGTTGGATATGTCAGCCGGTTCATGGAGGCGCCCACGACAGAACACCTTGCTGCTGTCAGGCATCTTCTTCGCTACATAGCTGGCACCAAAGATTTGGGATGCAGGTACACTGCCAGTGGAGATCTTCATCTGCTTGGTTTCAGTGATTCAGACATGGCCGGTGATGTTGATGATCGAAAAAGCACCACGGGAGCCCTTTTCCTGCTTGGGGGGAGCCCGATATCATGGTAGTCACAGAAGCAGAAAGTGGTGGCGCTATCGAGTTATGAAGCGGAGTACATTGCAGCCACGACCACCGCATGTCAAGGGGTGTGGCTGAACAGACTGCTGCTGGACCTGCTCGAGGGTGGTGATCGTGCCACCACAATTCTGGTGGACAACAAGTCCGCCATTCAGCTGTGCAAAAACCCGGTATTCCAGGACCGGAGCAAGCATATTGAGCTTCGTTTCCATTTCATCCGTGAGTGCATCGATGATGGAAAGATTTACGTCGACCACATCAACACCGGCGATCAGCTCGCGGATATTCTCACCAAGTCGCTCGCTCGAACCAGATTCGTGGAGCTTCGCACTCGCATTGGTATGATCAGCGTCAAGTAAGCAGCCACACTAGCTTAGGGGGAGTATGTTAGCAAATAAACCAGTGTGGCTTGATTAGTAGTTTGGCAGCGTTTTTTAGCTACAGCTTTCTTCAGTAGTTTCAGTTAGCAGTTTTCTTCAGTAGTTTCAGAAGTTTCAGTTAAACTGTTAGCGACGCCTGAGGACGTGGGCTGTACGATCCCGAGGCGCGTTTGTAGGCCTGTAAGGATTTGTTCTCGGTCGTGGGATGGCACGATCCGGTAAGAGGGCAAGACCTGCGGCATGTTTGTTTTCAGTTAGAGATAATAAAAGAGAAACAGAAAAGCAACATTAGGTGCGCTGCACAAAACTTCAGTGTTCTTCTTCTACCTTGGGTGTTGAGAGAGATAGTAGAGAGTGTGAGGGAAAATTGTGAGTGCTGACATGGGCGTCTCCATGGCCCGCGGGCAGGCGCGCGTCCGCAACGAGATCAACCCGTGGTGCTACAACGCCACGTCCCGGTCCATGGACGGGGGGAGCAGCATGTGGACGGACTTCTCCGACTCGTCCTTCATGCTGTCCGACGAGGACAACCGGTTCACCGTCGTCGGGTGCAACTCGCTCGCCTACGTGAGCTCCAAGGACGCGTCCCAGTTCGCGACGGGCTCCACGTACATGACCGGGTGCATGGACACGTGCCCGGGCGCCGGCCGGCTGGAGAACGGCTCCTGCTCCGGCATGGGCTGCTGCCAGGCGGCCATCCCCAGGGGGATCAACTCGTACGACGTGGTGTTCGAGGAGAAGTTCAACACCACCGCGATCGCTAACTTCAGCCGTTGCAGCTACGCGGTCCTGGTCGAGGCGGCGTGGTTCGACTTCCGCACCACCTACGTCACCGCCGGCGACTTCATGGCGTCCACCGGCGGGAAGGTGCCGCTGGTGCTCGACTGGGTGGTAGGGAAGGTGACGTGCCGGGAGGCGATGCGGAACACCACGGCCTACGCCTGCGTCAGCAGCAACAGCGTGTGCGTGGATTCGAGAAACGGCCCGGGATATCTCTGCAACTGCTCTCGTGGGTACCAAGGCAACCCATACCTGCAAGGCGGCTGCCGAGGTCTGTTCTTCGTCTTTTTCCTATTCTACCTGCGATGAACCTGTGTTGACGCTATAAGAATTCCTTCTGGTTTTCTTTTGCAGATATTGACGAGTGCGGCGATGGTGGAATCAGTTACCCGTGCTCTGTTCCTGGTACCTGCATCAACACTCCTGGAGGATTCAGGTGCGCTTGCCCTGACAAGACAACAGGCAATGCTTATAACGGCACGTGCGAGGTGAAGAAATTTCAACTTGGAGCGCACATTGCAATTGGTACGCCATTTGACATTTCTCTGCTCTCCCAAGATATTTCTCCCCTAAATCCGCAAACGCAAAACTAATGCATGTTGAATTCTTCAGATATCTGAATCTTAACTAGCACACCTTTTTAATGCAGGTGTTAGCATTAGCGTAGTTGTACTGGTAATTAGCATGTCCTGTGCCTATATGATCCACGAAAGGAGGAGCCTTGCCACCGTAAAGAGGAGGTACTTCAAGCAGCACGGAGGCCTCATGCTCTTCGAGGAAATGAAGTAAAAGCAAGGAGTGTCCTTCACGCTGTTCACCAAGGAGGAGCTAGAGGAGGCAACCGGCAGATTCGACGAGCGAAATGTGATCGGGAAGGGCGGCAACGGCACCGTCTACAAGGGCACCCTCAAGGACAGCCGAACAGTGGCCATAAAGCGGTGCAAGCTCATCAACGACAGGCAGAAGGAGTTCGGGAAGGAGATGCTCATCCTGTCCCAGATCAACCACCGGAACGTCGTCAGGCTCTACGGCTGCTGCCTCGAGGTGGAGGTCCCCATGCTCGTCTACGAGTTCGTCCCCAACGGCACCCTGTACCAGCTCATCCACCGCCACGGAGCGCGCGTCCCCCTGGCGACGCGCCTCAAGATCGCGCACGAGGGCGCCGAGGCGCTCGCGTACCTGCACTCCTGGGCCTCGCCGCCGATCATCCACGGCGACGTGAAGTCGCCCAACATGCTCATCGACGACGACCACACCGTCAAGGTCTCCGACTTCGGGGCCTCCACGCTGGGCCCGACGGACGAGGCTCAGTTCGTGACGTTTGTCCAGGGGACCTGCGGCTACCTCGACCCGGAGTACATGCAGACCTGCAAGCTGACGGACAAGAGTGACGTGTACAGCTTCGGTGTCGTCCTCCTGGAGCTTCTCACCCGGAGAAAGGCGCTGAACCTTCAGGCCGCCGAGGGCGAGGAGAAGAACCTCTCGTCGCACTTCCTTCTCGCCGCGAGCGCGAGCAAGCTGGACGAGATACTGGACGCCCAGATTGTGGACGAGCAGAGCATCGAGGTGATTGAGCAGGTGGCAGAGATAGCAAAGCAGTGCCTGGAGATGGACAGCGAGAAGAGACCCTACATGCGCGAGGTTGCAGAAGAGCTTGGCCGGCTAATGAGGCTTCTGCTTGCGCAGAATCCATGGCGCCAAAAGAGTTCCGAGGAGATGGAAGCCTTGCTTGCTGTTGGGTCGCCAACGCCAACAAGCACCTGCTCCGAGACCGAAATTAGCAATGCGTATGTCAGCTTGGACGATTCTGCGTGCCTGGGAGTGCGATCCCCACGGTGATACCATTTTTCCTTGCTTCCGGCGCGCCCCGGACCCTCCTGGATCGAGTTTTGTGAACATACGGCCAACTGCCGTGTGCTTGCGTATGCACGTTTTTGTAACAAGAAATGGTAATGTACTAACATGATGTTTGTGCACGTTTACTAGTTTTTAGATGAACGTATACAAGGATTTTTTTTGCATGATGTAAATGCTTTTATATTTCTTTACGGAGGAAGTAAAATTTAGTGGGAACACTTATGCTTGTGTAGTCCCAAACAAGCTTTCTCTCTTTTGCATTTTTTATCACTCTTTTCCTTGACATGTGTCACGGGCAATGGCTATATCAATATTGGCTACATTGCTATTCCCTTCATTCAATGTTATAAGATACTCTAACTGTTTTCTAAATCAGATTTATTTAAACATGTTTTAGTGAAGTAAATAGCATAAAACTATCACAACTCGGCCTAAGGTTCCGAAAAACTACCGCTTTTTGGAAAGTTCCTAAACCTAGCACAACTATGGTTTTTTATTTCAAAAACCTACCATATTGCACTGATGGCTATATTATTAATTTTAAGGGTGATATGACAGCTCAGATCCACTCGTCAGGTCTAACATGACATAAAAGTCAACAACGTTAAGTTTGACTGTTGGGTTGAACGTTATGACAACTCGGACATACATCTTGCACTCAACAACTATTTCTGACTAGTAGAATGCATATAAATAGATCAAACAAATAATGAAAGTCGTCCCCAAGGTCGAAGATCATTTCTCCCTCATACGTCCTACCATGTTTGGACCCAAATGGGCGCCCAGCAGGCTCCCCAAAATTCAACCGTCTGGAATATCCGGGCACCCTCAAATCCAAACCATATGGGGAAGGGAATGTCCTTGTCCGAACTATTCGTCATGTGACGGAACAGATTCCCGTCAGATCCCTCGGCAGGGGTCAAACGCAGCTGGAAGTCATGGATCGGAGGTCACACGAGGGGTTTATCCAGGTTCGAGGCTCCGGAGAGTAATACACTACGTCCTGCTGGTTTTGGTTATTCATAGTGGAGGGATACCTCGTGCGAGGGGTTACAATGGTGTATGATGTTCCTACCGAGAGTTCTCCTATTTGAAGATATATCATCAAGAGGAACCCTAGACCTCCCTTTATATAGACGGGAGAGGTCTAGGGTTTACATTCTGGATGGGATCTGGGGCGCCGACGACCTCAAGTCTTGGGCGTCAAGAAGGTCCTCTGGCCTCTTAGGGTTAGCGTCACGCCGTGGGCCTGTTGGGCCCCCTTGTAGTTGACGAGGCCGGGCTTCTTGGTAGTAGCCACCCCGGTACAGGACCCTGTCAGTAGCCCCCGAGCGCGGCGGAGGTCGTAGCGAGGGTCGCGAGACCTCCAACGGGTTCTTTTGTAGAATCGTCTCCCAAGAGCCCGGACAGTTTCTGAGTTTGACTCCTCCAACAGACCAAACGCTTCTCAGCTTGGGTGCCGATTCGTCGTGGTCGATAGCCCTGCTGCGGATCTTAAGGAGATGACGCCGTGATCGCTGCCTTTGTTTTCTGCAAAAGAAAGGGGACAGAAAAACTCTACCAGGGCAAAAAGGATTGTCCGTTCCGCCGCGGGCGGACGATGCCTCGAGTTCGGGCATCTTATAAGGAGAGGGAAACCGAGGGTTTCAAAACCCTACCCCGTTCTAGCGCATTCCACTTCTTCGCTCATTCCAAGCTTTCTATCACGCCGCCACTTCGGCCCCTTCGTTCCCGTATCCTCGCCGCTGATGGCCAAGACGAGGAGTAAGAAAGCGAGGTAGGTCTCTGATTCAGAGCCGCCATCTAGATCCGCCGGCGAAAAGAGGAAGATGGTTGCCCCCATAGGGCGAGCGAAACCGGGGCGCGCCGCGCCTAATCACAGGCAAATGGTTTCTGTCCGTGGCAATGGAGGATAAGAACAACAGATATAAGGATGACCTCTCCATGCCCACGGATCTGACAGTGTGCATCCCGACCAGGGAAGTTCCACCAGAGTATCGTGCTAATGAGCACGTCCTGTGCTCCGGCTACTTCGGGCGGGGCTTGGCTTCCCAATCCATCCCTTCGTGTGCGGCCTCCTGCACTTCTTCGGATACAATATTCACCACATCCCGCCCAACGGGGTTCTGCATATAGCCAATTTCATCACTTTCTATGAGTGCTATCTCAGGATAGCTTCGCCCTTTGATGTATTTAGCTACTTCTTCCGGGTCTGCGTTCAATCGAACGAAGGCGCCGTCTGCGACCTTCGGGGAGCCATCGTGCAACTCCATCCTAACTCCACCTTATTTTCCATCTGCCCGGAGTGGCATAAGTCATGGTTCTATGTGGAGGGCCTTGGTGGCAACCTGCCAGCCTTCGTGAACGAGCCTCCTCAGAAGCAACTTTAATGGGCTCCGCTCACCAAACCGACCTCGGAGATCAAGGTTCTTGCGGAGGCCACCGCCCGCTTGAAGAAAGGCGGTCGACTGGAGGCCACATCGTGCAGACATGGGTGGCGTGCTGCATCCTGCCTCTGTAGGCTCGGAGCTCCCTGATGTCCTAGTATACGGGGCCGACGGACCCTGCGCGGGTCTCTCTGGAGGAGCTAGAGATGCTGAGGCGATCGACACACTCCTCAGCGCCTTGGTGGGACCAGATGCCCTCACGAGATCTGGAAAAGAGACTATGCGACCCTTCACGGCCGACCTCCTTCCCGGAAGTGTAAGAATTTTCTTTACGAACTTCCCGTTATCTTCGGGATGTAGAGGTTGAACTCTGCTTCACTACGGGAATTTTCCACCTTCAAGGTCTTTCGTTCTGAACCTCCACTCCCCGGGCAGCAAATCAACCCGGCTCTAGCTGCCCTTATTGTCATGGCTCCCTCCGGGCTCTCTCGCGAGGAGATCGGCCATACCAAGGGGAACAAACATGCCTCTGAGGAGGTGCCGACGGAGGCCTCCGAGGGTCAGGAGGACGATGAGGATGTGTGACGCCCCCGACTTAATCGTGCACTAATCATACACGCCAACATGCACGATCAAGCACAGGGACTCACGGGAAGATATCACAACACAACTCTAACACAAATAAACGGAGATCCACAATATTACAGACCAGGGATCACGAAGATCCGAATACATAAGTCAGTCATACAAATATTATCTGAGTACAAACATAGTTAGACAAGTTTTGCCTTAAGAAGGCTAGCACAAACAACGTCGCTAGATCGAAAGGCGTAGACCTCCTGCCTGGGAGCCTCCGATCCTACTCCTGGTCGGCTGGCTTGATCCAGTAGTACGTGCCGTCTGGACCCTCCTGGTAGTAAGCTCCTGAGGTGGCATCTGGCTCCGGGGCTCCATCGTCTGATGTATCATCAAGGTGGGGTATGGGGAAAAAGAAGTAACAAAGCAACCGTGAGTACTCATCCGAAGTACTCAGCAAGCAAGGATCTACACTACATATGCAACATTATCAAAGGGGAAAAGGCTGTATATGTGGACTGGGCTGCAGAAATGCCAGAATAGAAAGAAGGCCTAGTCCTATCGAAGACTAGCATCTTCAATGCATCTTCACGAAGCCACCATCTTGCAGCAATAGAAGAGAGTAGAATAGCATTTTATTAAGCAAACATGTTGAAGTAAGCCTAGAGATCCTTCCTCGACTCCCTGCGAGAAAGCGATCCCAAAGCTTCAATTAAGTAACAAGTATCTAGTTCAAGTAGTAGATCGGGATATACAAACTGAGCGTCCTTTACCGTAGGACCGGCTATCGATAGATTATTCATCCCTGCAGGGGTGCACTACTGTTACCCAACACGCTCGATCAACTCTGGTCGGACACACTTGCTGGGTAATGCCCGGCCTCGGAAGATCAACACGAAGCAGCGCCCTACCTAGGCTCAGCAGAGAGGTCAGCACGCCGGACTAACCTATGCACCCAGAGGTCTTGGGCCATCGCCCTGGGCACCCTGCGCGTTGCGAGACTGGCCGGGGTGCAGGCGCGACACTGAACTCGTCAGTGAAGTATCCAGCCCATTCCCGACAATCAGCCCGCACGGTGAACCGTGATGTCTGAGGAGCTTTCGGGAGGAACACGACGTAGAGGGCCCCATAAACCATAATTCCACGTGGTGGTAGTGCGTATAGGGCACGTCGACCCACTCAGATCAAACACCCAAATCCGATAGGCTGATTTAGTAACACGCGGAGACGATCAGAGTTTCTGAAGCTCCGCCACAATATCACACTCGAGTGCCCTTCTGGCACACCTGACAACATAGATCCCCTACGGGTACCCATCAGGGTCGACCCGCCTGTAACAAGGTCAAAGTAACCGTGTGGTCACAACATCAAGGGGGAAACCACGAGGAATCACCCTCGGTGGATTCCACTCGACGAAATCATCAGGGTGAACGTATGAGGCATCACCCTCGAGATTCACACTGAGGGGTTGCACGACAGAGTCGTATCGAAAGTGGAGAAGGAGGAATCACCCTCGATGACCATGACCGATCAACTACACTGCAGAGTATTCATCAGGAGTGCGTTACGCGGTATCACCCTTGGCACTCGATAGTAACTATGCAGAGTCGTACAACTAAGGGGGTGAAGTGATGTGTCGGTCTCTGGTCGACGATCACATTGATCGAGTCGTCGATGATCAAGCAGGGGCAACAAGGGTAAGGTGGGGGGGTCACTGATGGTTCACTAGCAACCTATACTAAGCAGTTTAACATAGGCAGGTAAAGTAGCAATAAACAGGTTACAAAAGCAGGTTATGCATCAGAATAGGAACAAACAGTAACAGTAGCAAAATCTAATGCAAGCAGGAGAAATGGAATGGGCGATATCTGGATGCTCAAGGGGGGGGGGGGCTTGCCTGATTGCTCTGGCAAGAAAGAGGGGTCGTCAACGGGCTGCTCGTCTGTAGCGTAGTCGTACCCGGCTGCAACGTCGTCGGTCTCGGCGTCTATCGAGAGAGAAGAAGGGGGAGAGAAACAATAAATTTCAAGGCAATAATGCAAACAATATGCATGACATGACTAAATGATATGCCGGGGTGTTCTACTGCCTAACTAAATGATTTAGTTAATTTAGGAATTTATTCGGATTTATTTAATTAAAGTTGGGCACTATTTATTTATCGAAATCGGTCTAAAAGTTCCATGTTCATATAGCTAGGGGCATCTGACAGGAATACGGAGGGCGTATTCAGACTCGTATCAAAATTCTAAGTAACTTTCATATATAAATTATCTTCATCGGAGTTACAGATTATTTTATATGATTTTCGAAAGTTTTAATTATTTTCTGAAATTTATTTAATCATTTTAATTCAACATTATCCAGAATAGTGTATGCTGATGTCAGCATGACGTCAGCAGTCAACAGGGCGTTGACTGGGTCAAACTGACGTGTGGGCCCCACGTGTCATTCTCTGTTTATTTTAATTAGGGTTTAACTAATCTAATTACTGTTTAATTAAACTAACTAATTAATTAGATTAATTAAATAGGATTAATTAACTTAATTAATTCACTAATTAATTAATTATTATTTTATTATTTTTATTAATTCATTTTCTTTTTCTTTTTCATTTTTTTAAACCGTTCTAGGCGTGGGGCCCCACATGTTGTAGGCACGGGGGGGCGGGGCCCCTTTTCAGTGGCCCATCGGGCTAGTGGATCGGGCGCTGGGCACAGCCCGAGCGGGCGCATGCCCAGGGGGCGCCGGTGGCTACAGCGCCGTCCAGGCGGCCGGAGCGGCGGAGGGCGAGCAGTTGCAGCGGGGCGGAGCGGCGCGCTGGGGGGGGGAACGAGGCACGGTCGGCGCGGACATCGGCGAAGGGCGCAGCGGGCGTCTGCCCAGGCCAGTTGTGGCTGGGCACGGCACTGGCCGAGAAGGGCGAGGCCAGGGCCGGAGCGCGGCGGGGCGATGGTGCGGGACGAGCGGGGGCAGGGAGCTGCGCGGGACGGGGATGCGGGGCGGTGCTGCGTGCGGGCGCAGGTGCGCGAGCAGTGGCAGCGCATGGGGCAGTGCCGGGCAGTTGAAGGAGGTGCGCACGGCGGCGACGGCGAGTGGGCGGCTGCGGCTGCCGCAGCCGCGCAGCAGGCGGGGCGAGCGCAGGCAGTGGCGGCGGCTGCGGAGCTGCGGCGAAGGGGCGGTGAGCGCGGCCGCACGCGGCCGTGCACGCGCGGAGCAGGGGAGGGAGAGGAGGATGTTGGGGTTCTCACCCCCGTTGCAGGGGTTCGCCGGCGAGGCTCGACGGAGTCAGACGAGGAGGAGGTCGAGGACGGTGCGGCGAGGTCGAGGCGGAGGCGACACGGTTCCGGGCGGCGGGGGCGTGCAGTGCTCGGGCGCTGGCGGCGCCGAGGGAGAGAGAGGGGCGATTGGGGGGGATCGAGTGGGAGGGTTAGGGTTTCGGGGTCGGGGGGGGGGGGGGGGGGGGGGGGGGGGGGGGGCAGGCCATATAGGCAGGGAGGTGGGTCCGGCCGGCTGGGCTGTGGCCCAGTTTGGCCAGGGGGGTTTGTTTTATTTTTATTTTTTATTTTCTGTTTTATTTCCTTTTTCTTATTTTCTTTTCTCTTATTTTCTGTTTTGCAAATAGTTAGGCCACCAAATGACTTTAGCAAAATATGTGACTTGTAGCATTAAATGCTATATATTATCTACAAATGCCAAAAATTGGTTTGGAGACTAATGGAGTTCACACAAATTTTATATTAAATAAAATGTATTAAACCTTGCTATTTTGGTACTGTTAGGGTCACTTAATTAATTTATTAAATGTTGGTTACAATTTTAGAATGGTCTCTGGAATATTTGCCACCTAATGAACAATTTAGTTTCTGTGTTTGAACAACTTTTATTTTCCACTTTAATTTAATTTGAATTTTGAGTTAGGAGTTGAAATGCAATATGATGCAAATGATGATTAGGCACTGTTAATCATGCTGACTTGTCATTATCAAAAGTGATTACTGTCGCTAATGACATGGGGTGTTACAATTCTCCTCATCTATCAAGAATTCTCGTCCCGAGAATTAAGAGGAAGACTGAAAGAAAGCGGGGTATTCTTCGCGAAGACGATCCTCGCATTCCCAAGTGGCTTCATCTTCAGAGTGATTCGACCACTGAACCTTGAGGAATTTGATTGACTTTTGACGAGTCCGGCGTTCAGCTTGATCAAGAATACGGATGGGATATTCTGGATAAGACAGATCTTCCCGTAATTCAAGCATTTCATGATCCACAGCTCGAATAGGATCCTTGAAGCAGCGACGGAGTTGGGATACATGAAAGACATCATGCACTTGAGAAAGATTTGGCAGCAATTGCAACTGATATGCCACTTCTCCTTGACGGGCAAGAATACGGAACGGGCCAATGTAGCGAGGAGCTAACTTTCCTTTGATTCCGAACCGATGAGTGCCTTTCAACGGAGTGACATGAAGGTAAGCTTGCTCGCCAGGTTGATAGACCATTTCCTGGTGCTTTCGGTCATAGTTGCTCTTCTGACGAGACTGAGCAGTTTTCAGATGTTTACGGACAATGCGGACTTTTTCTTCAGCTTGCTGAACAATGTCCGGTCTGACGAGTGAGCGTTCCCCAGTTTCTGACCAATTCAGGGGGGTTCGACACTTACGTCCATATAGAACTTCAAACGGTGCCATCTTCAAACTAGCTTGGTAGCTATTGTTGTAAGAGAATTCGGCATACGGGAGAGATTCCTCCCATTTCTTACCGAAGGAGATGACGCAAGCTCGAAGCATATCTTTGAGCACTTGATTAACTCGTTCGACTTGACCCTGTGACGGAGGGTGAAAAGCGATACTGAAGGACAGGTGAGTTCCCATAGCTTCTTGGAAACTATTCCAGAATCGGGAGGTGAAGAGGCTGCCACGATCCGAACTGATCTCCAACGGAACACCGTGGAGTGACACAATTCGGGAAACATACAAGTCTGCTAACTGACTAGTAGTGATTGTCTCCTTAACTGGCAGAAAGTGAGCAACCTTGGAGAATCGGTCAATGACGACAAAAATAGCATCATGACCCTTCTGAGATATGGGAAATCCAGTAATGAAATCCATTTGGACCTTGTCCCATTTCCATTCAGGAATATCAAGTGGTTGCAGAGTTCCAGCAGGCCTTTGATGTTCTGCTTTAATGCGGCGGCATACGTCACACTCAGAAACATAACGAGCAATGTCTCGCTTCATATTAGGCCACCAGTATCTCTGACAAATGTCACGGTACATCTTTGTGCTACCAGGATGAATTGACAGAGGAGTGTCATGAGCTTCTTTCATAACGTGTTCCCTCTCATCCTTGAACTTGGGTACGAAGAGACGGTGTTGGAAGAATAGGATCCCATCATTATCAAGATGGAATTCCGACGGCTTTCCTTTTTCGAGGTATCGCTTAATCCTTTCAACTTCAGAGTCATACCGTTGCATAGTCTTAATGCTGTGTTCTAAATCTGGTTCAACAACCAGGGTATTGAGATAACCCTGTGGAACAATATGAAGGTTCAACTTGCGAAGCTCTTCATAAAGAACAGGTTGTGCTTCTTGAACCATAAGATTGTTGCAATAAGCCTTGCGACTCAAAGCATCGGCCATTACATTAGCCTTGCCAGGGGTATATGAGATATTCATATCATAATCGGCACTTGTCTCGAGCCATCTTTGTTGACGAAGGTTCAGATCTGGTTCAGTATATAGGTACTTCAAACTCTGATGATCCGTGTATATCTCGCAATGATTACCGAGAAGGTAATGTCGCCATAGCTTCAGAGCATAAATAATCGCAGAAAGTTCGAGATCATGCACTGGGTAATTTTCTTCATGAGGATGCAATTGTCGAGAGGCATAAGCAATCACCTTACGCTCTTGCATTAGGACACAGCCTAATCCTTGACGAGATGCATCACAGTATATCACGAAATCCTTTTGGGAATCCGGGGGTGCTAGCACTGGGGCAGATGTCAACTTATCTTTTAGCGTCTGAAAGCTTTCTTGACATTTTTCTGTCCACTCAAATTTAACACCTTTGTGGAGCAGATTAGTAAGTGGCTTTGCAATCTTGGAAAAGTTCTCAACGAAGCGACGGCAATAACTAGTGAGTCCGAGAAAACTTCTGACTTGCTTAACATTCTTCGGGGGAGTCCAATCAAGAATAGCCTGAACTCGCTCGGGGTTAACAACAATTCCATCCTTGGAAATCACATGACCAAGATAGGTCACTTTAGATAACCAGAACTCACACTTGGAGAATTTAGCATACAACTGATGTTCTCGTAGCTTCTCCAATACAAGCCGAAGATGTTCAGCATGTTCTTCTTCATTCTTGGAATATATAAGGATATCATCCAAATAAACCACGACGAATTTGTCGAGGTAATCCATGAAGATATAGTTCATCAACTGTGAGAAGGTTGCTGGAGCATTGGTTAAACCAAATGACATGACAGTGTACTCATAAGAGCCATATCGAGTAACAAAGGCAGTCTTTGGAATATCCTCTTCGCGAACACGGATCTGATGATAACCCAACCTCAAGTCGAGTTTCGAGAAGACAGAGGATCCAGCAAGCTGATCATAAAGATCATTGATCCGGGGCAGTGGGTATTTATTCTAGATTGTGGCTTGGTTAATGGGCCGGTAATCCTGAACCAATCGGTTAGTTCCATCCTTCTTCTTAACGAAGAGTGAAGGTGCTCCCCAAGCAGAGGAACTGGGGCGGATGAAACCTTTCCTAAGTGACTTGTCAATTTCTTCCTTAAGCTCGAGAAGGTGGTGCGGAGGCATCTTATAAGGACGCTTTGCAATAGGGACAGTTCCAGGCTTCAAGTCAATGACAAACTCGACATCCCTAACCGGGGGTATTCCTGGATGCTCTTCTGGAAAGACGTCCGGAAAATCTCGAACGATAGGAACGTTTTCGATTCCTTCCAGAGGTGAGGCGTTCAAAGCATTCAAAGCATATATCTGAGCTTCAGCATTTCTAGTAATTTGGGCGGTGTAGTTCACTATCTCATCGGAGGGGTGAAGAAGTTGGATGACTTTTGTGGCACAATTGATCGAAGCAATGTGAGCTTTCAACCAATCCATTCCGAGGATGAGGTCTATGGTGGAAGATTTCAAGACGATGGGTGAGGCAAGGAATTCCATCCCTTTAATTTCGACGGTAACGTCAGGTACTATCACGTCAGCATGACAATGAGAAGTATAATACAACTCGGAGAGAAAGGTTAAACAAAACAATGGAAAGGAAAATGATTATCAGACTAATCAGATCAATGGTAAGGAATTAAGCACATATATCCAGCTCTCCGGGTAGACGGGATTTACGAGATCCTAAGTGTCGGTGTTAGTAAAATTTATTTAAACCGAATAGAAGAGAGATCAGAGTCCAGAGTATAGAAGAGGAATAAAAGATCCTAATACCACCCAGTTGGCGACGTGGGCCCGTAAGGCACACAACCAAGTTAGTAAAATAGTTTTTCGATGTCTAGACTCAACTTCGGCCAAGGAGTTGGAAAGGGGGCTTCCTACAGGCAGTCGGCTCTGATACCGACTTGTGACGCCCCCGACTTAATCGTGCACTAATCGTACGCGCCAACATGCACGATCAAGCACAGGGACTCATGGGAAGATATCACAACACAACTCTAACACAAATAAACGAAGATCAACAATATTACAGACCAGGGATCACGAAGATCCGAATACATAAGTCAGTCATACAAATATTATCTGAGTACAGACATAGTTAGACAAGTTTTGCCTTAAGAAGGCTAGCACAAACAACGTCTCTAGATCGAAAGGCGTAGGCCTCCTGCCTGGGAGCCTCCGATCCTACTCCTGGTCGGCTGGCTCGATCCAGTAGTACGTGCCGTCTGGACCCTCCTGGTAGTAAGCTCCTGAGGTGGCATCTGGCTCCGGGGCTCCATCGTCTGATGTATCATCAAGGTGGGGTATGGGGAAAAAGAAGTAACAAAGCAACCGTGAGTACTCATCCGAAGTACTCAGCAAGCAAGGATCTACACTACATATGCAACATTATCAAAGGGGAAAAGGCTGTATATGTGGACTGGGCTGCAGAAATGCCAGAATAGAGAGAAGGCCTAGTCCTATCGAAGACTAGCATCTTCAATGCATCTTCACGAAGCCACCATCTTGCAGCAATAGAAGAGAGTAGAATAGCATTTTATTAAGCAAACATGTTGAAGTAAGCCTAGATATCCTTCCTCGACTCCCTGCGAGAAAGCGATCCCGAAGCTTCAATTAAGTAACAAGTATCCAGTTCAAGTAGTAGATCGGGGTATACAAACTGAGCGTCCTTTACCGTAGGACCGGCTATCGATAGATTATTCATCCCTGCAGGGGTGCACTACTGTTACCCAACACGCTCGATCAACTCTGGTCGGACACACTTGCTGGTAATGCCCGGCCTCGGAAGATCAACACGAAGCAGCGCCCTACCTAGGCTCAGCAGAGAGGTCAGCACGCCGGACTAACCTATGCACCCAGAGGTCTTGGGCCATCGCCCTAGGCACCCTGCGCGTTGCGAGACTGGTCGGGGTGCAGGCGCGACACTAAACTCGTCAGTGAAGTATCCAGCCCATTACCGACAATCAGCCCGCACGGTGAACCGTGACGTCTGAGGAGCTTTCGGGAGGAACATACGACGTAGAGGGCCCCATAAATCATAATCCCGCGTGGTGGTAGTGCGTATAGGGCACGTCGACCCACTCAGATCAAACACCCAAATCCGATAGGCTGATTTAGTAACACGCGAAGATGATCAGAGTTTCTGAAGCTCCACCACAATATCACACTCGAGTGCCCTTCCGGCACACCCGACAACATAGATCCCCTACGGGTACCCATCAGGGTCGACCCGCCTGTAACAAGGTCAAAGTAACCATGTGGTCACAACATCAAGGGGGAAACCACGAGGAATCACCCTCGGTGGATTCCACTCAACGAAATCATCAGGGTGAACGTATGAGGCATCACCCTCGAGATTCACACTGAGGGGTTGCACGACAGAGTCGTATCGGAAGTGGAGAAGGAGGAATCACCCTCGATGACCACGACCGATCAGCTACACTGCAGAGTATTCATCAAGAGTGCGTTACGAGGTATCACCCTCGGCACTCGATAGTAACTATGCAGAGTCGTACAACTAAGGGGGTGAAGTGATGTGTCGGTCTCTGGTCAACGATCACATTGATCGAGTCGTCGATGATCAAGCAGGGGCAACAAGGGTAAGGTGGGGGGGGGGGTCACTGATGGTTCACTAGCAACCTATACTAAGCAGTTTAACATAGGCAGGTAAAGTAGCAATAAACAGGTTACAAAAGCAGGTTATGCATCAGAATAGGAACAAACAGTAACAGTAGCAAAATCTAATGCAAGCAAGAGAAATGGAATGGGCGATATCTGGATCTCAAGGGGGGGGCGGGGGGGGGGGGGGCTTGCCTGGTTGCTCTTGCAAGAAAGAGGGGTCGTCAACGGGCTGCTCGTCTGTAGCGTAGTCGTACCCGGCTGCAACGTCGTCGGTCTCGGCGTCTATCGAGAGAAGAGGGGGAGAGAAACAATAAATTTCACGGCAATAATGCAAACAATATGCATGACATGACTAAATGATATGCCGGGGTGTTCTACTGCCTAACTAAATGATTTAGTTAATTTAGGAATTTATTCGGATTTATTTAATTAAAGTTGGGCACTATTCATTTAACGAAATCGGTCTAAAAGTTCCATGTTCATCTTGCTAGGGGCATCTGACAGGAATACGGAGGGCGTATTCAGACTCGTATCAAAATTCTGAGCAACTTTCATATATAAATTATTTTCATCGGAGTTACGGATTATTTTATATGATTTTCTAAAGTTTTAATTATTTTCTGAAATTTATTTAATCATTTTAATTCAACATTATCCAGAATAGTGTATGCTGATGTCAGCATGATGTCAGCAGTCAACAGAGAGTTGACTGGGTCAAACTGACGTGTGGGCCCCACCTGTCATTCTCTGTTTAGGTTAATTAGGGTTTAACTAATCTAATTACTGTTTAATTAAACTAACTAATTAATTAGATTAATTAAACATGATTAATTAACTTAATTAATTCACTAATAAATTAATTATTAATTTTATTAATTCATTTTCATTTTTTTAAAACCGTTCTGGGCTGGGGGCCACACATGTCGTAGGCAGGGGGGGGGGCGGTGCCCCTTTGTCAGTGGCCCATCGGGCCAGTGGATCGGGCGCTGGGCGACGGGCACAGCCCGAGCGGGCGCACGCCCAGGGGGCGCCGGTGGCCACTGCGCCATCCAGGCGGCTGGAGCGGCGGCCGGCGAGCAGTTGCAGCGGGGCAGAGCGGCGCGCTGGGGGGGGGGAGGGGGAAGCGGAACGGGGAACGAGGCACGGGCGGCGCGGGCATCGGCGAAGGGCGCAGCGGGCGTCATCCCGTTTGGGCGTCTGCCCAGGCCAGTTGCGGCTGGGCACGACGCTGGCCGAGGAGGGCGAGGCCAAGGCCGGAGCGCGGCGCGGCGATGGTGCGGGACGAGCGGGGACAGGGAGCTGCGCGGGACGGGGACGCGGGGCGGCGCTGCGTGCGGGCGCGGGTGCACGAGCAGCGGCAGCGCAGGGGGCAGTGCGGGGCAGCTGAAGGAGGCGCGCACGGCGGCGACGGCGAGTGGGCGGCTGCGGCAGCAGCCGCGCAGCAGCAAGCAGCACGCGGGGCGAGGGCAGGCAGTGGCGGCGGCTGCGGAGCTGCGGCGAAGGGGCGGTGAGCGCGGTCGGGGCGCGAGCGAGTCTCGGCCGCACGCGGGCGTGCACGCGCGGAGCAGGGGAGGGAGAGGAGGAGGTTGGGGTTCTCACCCCCGTTGCAGGGGTTCGCCGGCGAGGCTCGACGGAGTCAGACGAGGAGGAGGTCGAGGACGGTGCGACGAGGTCGAGGCGGAGGCGACACTGTTCCGGGCGGCGAGGGCGTGCAGTGCTCGGGCGCTAGCGGCGCCGAGGGAGAGAGAGGGGCGAGTGGGGGGGGGGGTGATCGAGTGGGAGGGTTAGGGTTTCGGGGTCCAGGGGGCAGGCCATATAGGCCAGGTGATGGGCCGGCCGGCTGGGCTGTGGCCCAGTTGGGCCAGGGGAGGGGGGGTTGTTTTCTTTTTTTTCTGTTTTATTTCCTTTTTCTTATTTTCTTTTCTCTTATTTTCTGTTTTGCAAATAGTTAGGCCACCAAATGACTTTAGCAAAATATGTGACTTGTACCATTAAATGCTATATATTATCTACAAATGCCAAAAATTGGTTTAGAGACTAATGGAGTTCACACAAATTTTATATTAAATAAAATATATTAAACCTTGCTGTTTTGGTACTGTTAGGGTCACTTAATTAATTTATTAAATGTTGGTTACAATTTTAGAATGGTCTCTGGAATATTTGCCACCTAATGAACAATTTAGTTTCTGTGTTTGAACAACTTTTATTTTCCGCTTTAATTTAATTTGAATTTTGAGTTAGGAGTTGAAATGCAATATGATGCAATATGATGCAAATGATGATTAGGCACTGTTAATCATGCTGACTTGTCATTATCAAAAGTGATTACTGTGGCTAATGACATGGGGTGTTACAGGATGACGCCTCCCCATCGTGCGGAGGTGATAGCAATGGGAGCAGCGAGGGCGGCGGTGATGATGACGATGGAGATGTCAACGCCGAGGATGACGACAAGGCCGATGAGGAGGTCGAAGACGTCGAGGAGGACGAGGGCGGGGGCGACGGCGAAGAGGTGGTTGTTGCGACATCATGTCAGCCCCTCAAAAGGCTTCGCCGAGGCATTCGGGAGGAGACCCCGGTTCACTACGAGCCTCATGGGGGCTCTGTGAAGTCCCGCGGGCTGCAGGTTCCTCAGATCGCCCCGACGTCGCTGCAGAGGAGGCATATGCAGCCGGTCTTCCCATAAGATATTCATCGATCTTTCATTGATCGTATGCTAGGTTCATTGCTCACCTCCTAAGATTGTGCTCAGTGTCGCTTCCCGCAACCCAGCGGGGTCGTCTGCCGCAGATGCGATCGCTACCGTTTCTTTATCGGTGATCCCGGTGATGTCGCCATCCATGGGGGTCTCATCATCTGAGGTGGAGACCCGGCCTAAAGGTGAGGATGCTGCTTTGGCTGATATGCTTGCTGTCTGCGAGATGTTGTCTTTACGTAGGTCGTCTCTTGTTTGTTTTGGGCAGTAGCCCCCGTCGTTGGAGCCGTGGCTGGCTCTAAGGGGAAGGACGTTCGTAAAGATGGCATGGGTTCACCGGCTGCCCAGGTCCCGGCCTCCTTGCCTGATTCAGGCATGCTGACCTTCCCTTTGGCCAGCGTGAGGGTTACGGCGGCAACCATGAAGGCCTTCGTAGGTGGTCCGACCCATGCGGCGGCCTTGTCTTTGAGTGTGTTGCCGAACGCGGCTTCGTTTTTGCCTGGTGAGTATGGACCAGAGGTCCCCCAGGAGGTCATCGCTCCCTTGAGGACTGCTGATGGGGCGTTGGGGCGCCTATGGGAAGCCCTCAAGGAGGTCGGCCAGGCTTCGGCACCCGGATTCCAGGTGAGTAACTAGATTATATGCTGTAGTAGTAGCCCCCGGGACCGAGTGCGGCGATGGTGAGCTAGCCGGACTTGGTTCCTCAGGAATTTTGAACTGTCTCCTCTTCTTCGGAATGTCCAGGCAATATTCGAGGCGAACCACAACCGTGAGGCTAGGGTCGTGGAATTGGAGTCCTAGACCGAGGTTTTGCAGCATCAGGGTTACATGCTGTAGTGTGATCTGGACTCTGCCTCATGTGAGTTGTTCTTGCTTTCTTGTTTTGCCCATCGTGTCCTCATGTATGCTTATACGGTCGGGCTCTGGCTCATCTTGCCTTGCAGCTGTGGAGACCGCTGCTACCCTGAAGAGGGAGGCGGAGGAAGCAGCGCATGCCCGCGAACTGGTTGAGGAGGCCGAGCGAACATCTATGGCCGAGCTGGAGACGGCCCTGGCTGCGAAGCGGGATCTCGAGTCCTCTCTGCAGCGAGAGCAGGAGGCCTGCCAAGGTCTCCGTGCTGAACTTGGTGAGAGTAGGGACCAGCGGGCTCTGCTCTAATGCCAGGTGGAGGCCGCCAAAAAGGATACCTCCTCGTGGGAGTGGGCCGTGCAGGAGGCCGAGCTAAAGGCCGCTCAGATGGATAAGGAGGGCGAGGAGGTCGCGACTCAACTTGCTGAAGCCCAGCAATGCTGCCGGGATTTGGAGGCCGCAACCCGAGGTTTGTATGGGGAGGCCTTCTTCATGCAGTTGTGTATTGTTTTGTCACTTTTTTCACGCGTGCCCTCTGCTGTCTATTTGGCAACTCCTTTGCCGGCCATCCAGAACGAGGACGCGGAGGAGCACCTTCGAGAGGTCGCCTCTATTGCAGAGTGGATGACCACTGCGTTGGGGGTTGTCGCTGGCAGTTTTTTTGCTGGACACCCTGGCCTGACCTCTGACCTGGAGGTCGTTCTGAAGTTGTTGGCGGACTCATCCAATTGGCTTGATGCTTGGATGTATTCTGCAGCTTTCGAAGGAGCTCGCCAGGGCTTGGCTGGCGTTCGGGCACACTTTTCGAACGCCAACCTCTGGACCATTGTGGGGCCGCCCGCTAGAAGTCCAAATCCCCAGGCATTCCTGCAGGAAGTCATTGAGGAGGCTGAATATGCTGCCGGGGTCTGTCCACTGCAGGGTATCATTAAAGAGCGTCCTGGTGCACGTAGCTCGTAAGGCAGCATTTGTGTAATAAACTACTAAGTGTCACTGTTCAAGATATCTTCCGATATGCCGATAAATCGGCCGATTTATCGCTTATCGCTATCTGACCGATAAGATAAATTGACCGATAAATCGGCCGATATGGCGATAAATCGGCCGATATGCCGATAAACTGGCCGATTTACCCCTTATCTTGGGTCGACCGATAAGTTCCCGATAAGCGATATCCCCAACATTGCTAAGTGTACGTCATGGTACTACATATGACATTTTTGCTCTATGTGTTATTTGTGAAACCTACCATTTGCTTGTGTTGTATGACTTCTTAATATCCACCTCGAGAACGCCCACGTCCGGCTAAGTATGCGAGTGTTATGGCCATATGGACGGAGGCCCCTTGCAAGCTCGGCTTGCTAGTCTGTGATGCTGTGCATAGATGTTAGCAATGAGCTCTAGGTTGGTTCTCTACATACGTTAAATTTTTTGTGAACTATAGCGATTAGGTTAGGCCGTAAGCCTCATGGACCTCCTGCCTTTTGTGGCTGGAGGTCTGTGTACCTTGAATGCATCCCCCTGTACTTGTACTTTGAAGGGTCACTGGATGTAGCCTTTACTGCTGAGCTGTGGGGAGGTCTGAAAAATGATGCAACCCCCGAGTCGCAAGTAATGAGATCTCTTGTACCATCCGCAAAGAGTTCCAAGGGTATTTCATTATGTTTCTGTTTTGTGTACTTCATTTAGTGACCATACATTGTAATAAAATAGAAGTGCTTGCGCGGCAAATCACTTTATTGCCTGTTTGTTACATGATCGAACTAATTATGACTGGTCCACGAAGTTTCTCCTAAAAAGGGAAATTGATGCTGGAATCGTAAATGACAAGTATGAAATTTACTGGTTGCAGCTGTGCTGCGGAGGCCTCGGTGGTCGGTCGTGCTTCTCATCCTTCCTGCTCTTGCGGACTGGAAGTTCTACCAATACGCGTCTGTTGTCCTTCAGAGCGGTTCCTGTGGGCGTTCCACTTGATCCAGGTATATCTCTTCAGCTGGGCTTACCAGGGGTCACCGCTCCCAATTGTACTTTGGGAATTTCCTGGTCCTTGGTTCTCGCCTGATCTCGTGGTGCTTGATCCCGCACTCCGCGAGCTCATCAAGGCTTGCTTTTTCTGACCTGATGGCTTGCAGGGGGAGCTATGAATGGTGATGGTGCCCCGTGGGCCTGCATGTATGTGTAATGCGGGACGACCATGAACTACGCAAAAGCTGGCCGTCCTAAGATGGTGTCATAGCCCCCGGTAAAGGGGACCACCTCGAAGTTGATGAGTTCGCATATATAGTTGATGCCTTCGTTGAAGATGACTTCCAATGTTATCTCTCCTATAGGCTATGCCTTTCGCCCTGGGATTATGCCTCAAAATTCTGTGTTGGAGGGTCGTAGGGCCTCCATCGGTATATCCAGCTGATGGTGTTCTGGCCTAGGGGGTGCTGACCTAGTCAGCTCGTAGTCCTTGGCCTGGCCCAGTGGGCCCTCATTCTCATCAAGGTGGACTCCGGAAGCTACACGCTTGTTCAAGACCATATGTGCCGAGGACTTGACGTACACTCCAAGACATCTCCTGCCGCCGGCATATGCATCCCTAGATGCCAAGTATGTAACCCTAGATACCCTACCTGGCATTCATATAAGCTGAAGGGTTTAGCTCGTAGAGGGGATCTCAACACAATTACATTCACCTAGCCCTAGAGTTAGATCACAATTTACGATCTCGAGGTAGATCAAGCTTGTACTCGATACATCTCCATTAATATAAACAAGAGCAGGACATAGGGTTTTACCTCCATCAAGCGGGCCTGAACCTGGGTAAATATCATCTCCCTTGTTCCTATTACCATCTATCTGAGATCAATAGCTCGGGACCCCCTACCCCGAGGTCTACCGGTTTTGACACCGGCATTGGTGCTTTCATTGAGAGTTCCGCTGTGAGATCAATAGGAGGATCGATGGCTCATCTGCCGGTCAACTACGGCGCCAGCTACGGGAATGTATATATCCCCGTCTAACTTTTTGTGTTCGGAAGTATGATCTTATGCGCCGACTCGGCAGGCCATCTGGCAGCCGTCGAGAACTATGCTCCTTACCAAATCATAACTTTTGGAGGCTTGGAGTACACCGCGGATTCCCGCGGCGAGCTCGCCCTGTCAGGCTGGACGCCTAGCCGGATTGAGGGCTTGTTAGATATCGGAGGCTTGACTTCGGAACCGATCTCCCTCGAGGACATCGGATCAAGCTCTTCATCACCGCCAGGACATGCAGGGGAGTTACTCTCCCTCGCCTCGGACGGCCCCATCGCAGCGCCAAGCCCCGATGTTGATCAGAGTCTTGCTTCGGATACTGCATCAAGTTTAGAACCGACCCCGATGGTAGATCCGAAATCAGCGTTGGCCCCTTCCGAGGCCAAGAACGCATCAAGCAACTCGCCGATACTACCTTGAATCAGCCCAGCCTACGATCAGGCCATAAACCCCGAGGAGTTATCTCACCTAAACGAGATGCTCGACCACATCCAGAGCTTATCGATCTTGGATGGTCATACCTCGTTCTACGATAAGATCAGACTTAAAGCCGATGACCGAGAAATTTATATCCCACCCACCACCCGCCTAGTTGCCACGATCGATGATTTAACTGATGTGTTAGACTACGACGAGGCTACCGACATGGATGAAGATGTCGACGGCCTTACAGAGACAACTTCGTTGCTGACAAACACCGGCAAGTGGACCGCAACATCTACTTACGATGTGTACATGGTTGATACTCCCAAACCTCCTTTGAGACATTGGCGAAGACACAGAAGGGACACCGACGGGGTCGCCAGTGGGAAAAATGCCACCGCCAAGGATGCTGACATAGCAGCAAACAAGGCTGGCAATCCTGGAGAGGATCTTCAAGCCTCCCCAGAACGCCATGCCAGCCCCGAAGGAATACCTGAGGACTTGGACCCCGATGACCTCTTTGAAGGGGCCGATGACAAATACTTGTCCGAATCCGAGGAAGATGTGAACCTCAGCACCAATGACAATATAGTCCCCGAAGATCCCTTTGAGCAAGAACTCTTTCGGCGGCGTCTTGTGGCCACCGCCCGAAGCATGAAATGGAAGCAGCAACAGCTGCAGGCCAATGAGGATGTGCGGAACGACAAATGGGTCGAAATACTCTCGGCCGAGCAAGGTCTCGAAGAACGGTGTCGCAGTGAACCCAAATCTTACCAACATAGGTGTTTGCTGCCCGAGTTCGATGAAGAGCTAGCCAACGACGTGCCCTTAATGCACAGACAGGCAGATCAGCCTGATCGACCCCCCTAGAGGGCGCGACAGACCAGCACGGGAAAATTTCCACACTCAGGCAACGCCACGCCGTCACAGAAAGGACGCTGTTGATTACCTAGATCCTCATGACGTTCGACGTCAGATAGGGGCAAACCGGGTGCCGCCTTGGTCAATTTACAGATCAAGACACTACAAAAAAAGACACATCCGTGACATTTTGGGCCGAATGAATTTTTTTCTGTCATGCTTGTGACACTTCTATGACGATAATTGTGACAAAAGCACGTATCTGTTGGAAATATGCCCTAGAGGCAATAATAAAGTGGTTATTATTATATTTCCTTGTTCATGATAATCGTTTATTATCCATGCTATAATTGTATTAACCGGAAACTCAAATACATGTGTGGACACATAGACAACAACGTGTCCCTAGTAAGCCTCTACCGGACTAGCTCGTTGATCAAAGATGGCTATGGTTTCCTAGCCATAGACATGAGTTGTCATTTGATAACGGCATCACATCATTAGGAGAATGATGTGATGGACAAGACCCAAACTATAAACATAGCATATGATCGTGTCAAGTTTATTGCCATCGTTTTCTGCATGTCAAGTATATGTTCCTATGACCATGAGATCATGCAACTCACTGACACCGAAGGAATACCTTGTGTGTACCAAACGTCGCAACGTAACTGGGTGACTATAAAGGTGCTCTACAGGTATCTCTGAGGGTGTCTGTTGGCATGGATCAAGACTGGGATTTGTCACTCCATATGACGGAGAGGTATCTTAGGGCCCACTCGGTAATACAACATCACAGTAAGCTTGCAAGCAATGTGACTAATGAGTTAGCCACGGGATCTTGTATTACGGAACGAGTAAAGAGACTTGCCGGTAATGAGATTGAACTAGGTATGGGGATACCGACGATCGAATCTCAGGCAAGTAACATACCGATAGACAAAGGGAACTACATACGGGATTAGCAGAATCCTTGACATTGAGGTTCGACCGATAAGATCTTCATAGAATATGTAGGAACCAATATGGGCATCTAGGTCCTGCTATTGATTATTGACCATAGAGGTGTCTCGGCCATGTCTGCATAGTTCTCGATCCGCAGGGTCTACACATTTAACGTTTGGTGACAATATAAGTATAGTTCAGTCATTATGGTGGTTACCAAAGGTTGTTCGGAGTCCCGAATGAGATCTCAGATGCGACGAGGAACTTCGGAATGGTCCAGAGGTGAAGATTGATATATTGGACGAAGGGTATTGGAGTCCGGAATTGTTTCGGGGGTGCTGGGTGATGACCAGCATCACCGAAAGGGGTTTCGGGGGGCGCAAGCAAGTGTTGGGGGGGCCCATGGGCCAAGGGGAGGGGGAAAACAAGCCCACTAAGGGGCTGTGCGCCCCCTCTACCTTTCCCACGTAACGAGAAGGGGTGGGGGCGCTCCCCTAGGGCAGCCACCCCCTTTGCCTTGGGTGCCAAGGCTCCGGGGGGGGGGGGGGGAGGCGCACCAAAACCCATCTAGGGTTTCCCCCTGGTGGCCACCGGCCCCCCTAGGGAACCCAAGGGCGCCCCTCCTCCTACCTTCCCCCTATATATAGAGGGGTAGAGGGAGGGCAGCCGGACCCATCTATGCCACGACGCTGCCCTCCCTCTCCCTCGTAGCCATCTTCTTCTCTGTAGTGCTTAGCGAAGCTCTACCGAGATTTCTCCACCACCACCGCCACCACGCCATCGTGCTGCCGGAGGACTCGAGCTACTACTTCACCATCGCTCGCTGGATCGAGGAGGTGAAGGCATCATCAAGCCGTACGTGTGTTGAACACGGAGGTGCCGTCCGTTCGGCGCTAGATCGGAGTTCGCGGGACGGATCGTGATTGGATCACAAAGACGTTCGACTACATCAACCGCGTTTCTTAATGCTTTCGCTTAGCGATCTACAAGGGTATGTAGATGCAATCTCTCCTCTTGTAAATGGTCATCTCCTAGATTGATCTTGGTGAGCGTAGGAAATTTTTTGGTTCCCATGCAACGTTCCCCAGCAGTGGCATCATGAGCTAGGTCTATGCGTAGATGACATCACGAGTAGAACACAAAGGAGTTTGTGGGCGTTGATATTCAGATTGCTTTCTTTCTTGGTCTTTTCTTGATTCGGCGGTATTGTGGGATGAAGCGGCCCGGACCAACTTTACATGTCCACGTACATGAGACCGGTTCCATCGACAGACATGTGACTTTGTTGCATAAAGATGGCTGGCGGGTGTCTGTCTCTCCCACCTTAGTTGAATCGGATTCGACAAAGGCGGTCCTTGTAGAAGGTTAAATAGCAAGTTGCATATCACCGTTGTGGCTTTGCGTAGGTAAGAATCGTTTTGGCTAGATACCCTTAGCAGCCACGTAAAACATGCAACAACAATTAGAGGACATCTAACTTGTTTTTGCAGGGTATGTTGTGATATGATATGGCCAAAGACATGATGAGATATATTTGATGTATGAGATGATCATGTTTGTAATAGTTTATATCGACTTGCATGTCGATGCATACGGCAACCAGCAGGAGCCATAGGGTTGTCTTTAATTATTGTATGACCTGCGTGTCAATCGTTAAGCGCTATGTAATGCTTTACTTTATCGCTAAGCGGTAGAAATAGTAGTAGAAGCATGGTTGGCGTGACAACCCCGATGGCGACACGATGATGGAGATCATGGTGTCATGCCGGTGACGATGGAGATCATGCCGGTGCTTTGGAGATGGAGGTCAAAAGCACAAGTTGATGGCCATATCATGTCACTTATGATTTGCATGTGATGTTAATCCTTTTATGCATCTTATTTTGCTTAGGACGACGGTAGCATTATAAGGTGATCCCTCACTAAAATTTCAAGATAAAATTGTGTTCTCCCCAAGTGTGCACCGTTGCGAAAGTTCCTCGTTTCGAAGCACCACGTGATGATCGGGTGTGATAGACTCTACGTTCACATACAACGGGTGCAAGCCAGTTTTGCACATGCGGAACACTTGGGTTAAACTTGACGATCCTAGCATGTACAAACATGGCCTCGGAACACAAGAGACCGAAAGGTCGAACATGAGTCATATAGTAGATATGATCAACATGGATATGTTCACCATTGAAACCACCTCATCTCACGTGATGATCGGACTTGGGTTGGTGAATTTGGATCACGTTGCACTCTGACAACCGGAGGGATGTTGATTTGAGTGGGAGTTCTTAGGTAATATGATTAATTGAACTCATTATCATGAATAATAGTCTAAGTTATCTTTGCAAATTTATGTTGTAGATCAATGGCTCGCGTAGTAGCTCCCCTGAATTTCAATGCGTTCCTAGAGAAAGTTAAGCTGAAAGATGATGGAAGTAACTTTGTGGACTGGGCCCGTAATCTGAGGATTATCCTCGTGGCTGCCCAAAAGGCTTATGTCCTTGATGCACCGCTTGGTGTGCCACCCCTCCAGCGACTGTGGACGTTGTGAACGCTTGGCAGTCGCGTGTTGAGGACTACTCAATAGTTCAGTGCGCCATGCTGTATGGCTTAGAGCCGGGACTTCAAAGGCATTTTGAATGTCATGGAGCATATGAGATGTTCCAGGAGTTGAAGTTTATATTTGAGAAGAATGCCCGGATCGAGAGGTATGAGACCTCTAATAAGTTCTATGCCTGTAAGATGGAGGAGAACGGGTTTGTCAGTGAGCACATACTCAGAATGTCTGGGTACTACAACCGTCTGGCTGAGTTGGGAGTTGAGCTCCCGCCAAAGGTTATCACGGACAGAGTTCTTCAATCGCTACCACCTAGCTACAAGAACTTTGTGTTGAACTATAACATGCAAGGGATGAACAAGTCAGTCTCTGAGTTGTTCGCGATGCTGAAAGTCGCTGAGTCAGACTTCCAGAAGGAGCATCAAGTGTTGATGGTGAATAAAACCACTAGTTTTAAGAAAGGCAAGGGAAAGAAGGGAAACTTCAAGAAAGGTGGCAAAGCAGTTGCTCCTCCTGTGAAGAAACCCAAGGCTGGACCCAAGCCGGAGACTGAGTGCTTCTATTGCAAGGGAATTGGCCACTGGAAGCGGAACTGCCCCAAGTATCTGGCCGACAAGAAGGGGGCCAACGTCAACAAAGGTATATATGATATACATGTTATTGATGTGTACCTTACCAACTCCCGTTGTAGTGCATGGGTATTTGATACCGGTTCGGTTGCTCACATTTGCAACTCAAAGCAGGAACTACGGAATAGACGGAGGCTGGCGAAGGACGAAGTGACGATGCGCGTGGGAAATGGTTCCAAGGTTGATGTGATTGCCGTCGGCACGCTTGCTCTTCGATTACCATCGGGATTAGTGATGAACCTGAATAATTGTCATTTAGTGCCTGCGTTGAGCATGAACATTATATCTGGATCTTGTTTAATGCGAGACGGTTACTCATTTAAATCAGAGAATAATGGCTGTTCTATTTATATGGGTAATATCTTTTATGGTCATGCACCCATTGTAAGGGGTTTATACTTATTGAATCTCGATAGTGATGATACACTTGTTCACAACATTGATGCCAAAAGATGTAGAGTTGATAATGATAATACCACTTTCTTGTGGCACTACTGCTTAGGTCATATTGGTGTAAAGTGCTTGAAGAAACTCCATGCTGATGGACTTTTGGAGTCACTTGATTTTGAATCACTTGACACATGCGAACCATGCCTCATGGGCAAGATGACTAAGACCCCGTTTTCCGGAACAATGGATGGGGCAAGTGACTTGTTGGAAATCATACATACTGATGTGTGCGGTCCGATGAGCATTGACGCACGCAGTGGATATTGTTACTTTCTCACCTTCACCGATGACTTGAGTAGATATGGGTATATTTACTTAATGAAGCATAAGTCTGAAACGTTTGAAAAGTTCAAGCAATTTCAGAGTGAAGTTGAGAATCATCGTAACAAGAAGATTAAATTCCTACGATCCGATCGAGGGGGAGAATATCTGAGTTATGAGTTTGGCAATCACTTAAGACAATGTGGAATTGTTTCACAATTGACGCTACCTGGAACACCACAGCGTAATGGTGTGTCCGAACATCGTAATCGTACCTTATTGGATATGGTGCATTCTATGATATCTCTTGCCGATTTGCCACTATCGTTCAGGGGTTATGCGTTAGAGACAACTGCATTCACTTTAAATAGGGCACCATCTAAGTCTGTAGAGATGACACCGTATGAACTGTGGTTTGGCAAGAAACCTAAGCTGTCGTTCCTTAAGGTTTGGGGTTGCGATGCTTATGTCAAAAGGCTTCAGCCCGAAAAGCTCGAACCCAAAGCGGACAAATGTGTCTTCATAGGATACCCAAAGGAGACAATTGGGTATACCTTCTATCTCAGATCCGAGGGCAAAGTGTTTGTTGCTAAGAATGGGTCCTTTCTCGAGAAGGAGTTTCTCTCGAAAGAATTGAGTGGGAGGAAGATAGAACTTGATGAGGTTGTTGAACCTTTACTTCAACCAGAGAGTAGCGCAGCACAGAAAGATGTTTCTGTGGAACCTGTGTCAGTTGAAGAAGAAGCTAATGATGATGATCATGAAGCTTCGGATCAAGTTACTATCGAACCTCGTAGGTCGACAAGGGTACGTACAGCTCCTGAGTGGTACGGTAACCCTGTCTTAGAGGTCATGTTGTTGGACAATGGTGAACCTACGAGCTATGGAGAAGCGATGGTGGGCCCAGATTTCGACAAATGGTTCATGAAATCCGAGATGGGATCCATGTATGAAAACCAAGTATGGACTTTGGAAGTATTACTTGAAGGGCGAAAGGCCATTCAGAATAAATGGATCTTCAAGAAGAAGACGGACGCGAACGGTAATGTCCCCGTCTATAAAGCTCGACTTGTGGCAAAGGGGTTTTCACAAGTTCAAGGAGTTGACTACGATGAGACTTTCTCACCCGTAGCGATGCTTAAGTCCGTCAGAATCATGTTAGCAATAGCTGCATTTTTGGATTATGAAATCTGGCAGATGGATGTCAAAACAACGTTCCTTAACGGTTTCCTTAAGGAATAGTTGTATATGATGCAAGCGAAAGGTTTTGTCGATCCAGAGAATGCTGACAAAGTGTGCAAACTCCAGTGATCCATTTATGGACTGGTGCAAGCATCTCGGAGTTGGAATCTTCACTTTGATGAGGTGATTAAGGCGTTTTGGTTTATACAATTTTTTGGAGAATCTTGTATTTACAAGAAAGTGAGTGGGAGCTCTATAGCATTTCTAATATTATATGTGGATGACATATTGCTGATTGGAAACAATATGGAACTTTTCGAAAACATGAAGGAATATTTGAACAAGAGTTTTTCAATGAAGGACCTAGGATAAGCTGCTTTCATATTAGGCATCAAGATCTATAGAGATAGATCGAGATGCTTAATAGGACTTTCACAAAGCACATACCTTGATAAGATTTTGAAGAAGTTCAAAATGGATCAGTCCAAGAAGGGGTTCTTGCCTGTTTTGCAAGGTGTGAAGTTGAGTCAGACTCAATGCCCATCGACTACAGAGGATAGAGAAAAGATGAGTGTCATCCCCTATGCTTCTGCCATAGGCTCTATCATGTATGCGATGCTGTGCACAAGACCGGATGTCAGCCTTGCCATAAGTATGGCCAGAAGGTTTCAAAGTAATCCAGGAGTGGATCACTGGACAGTGGTGAAGAATATCCTTAAGTATCTGAAAAGGACTAAGGAAATGTTTCTCGTTTATGGAGGTGATCAAGAGCTCGTCGTAAAGGGTTACGTCGATGCAAGCTTTGACACTGATCCGGATGACTCTAAGTCTCAAACCGGATACGTATATGTTCTGAACGGTGGAGTGGTAAGCTGGTGCAGTTCCAAGCAGAGCGTGGTAGCTAATTCTACATGTGAAGCGGAGTACATAGCTGCCTTGGAGGCAGCAAAGGAAGGTGTTTGGATGAAGCAGTTCATGACAGATCTTGGAGTTGTGCCCAGTGCACTGGACCCAATGACTCTGTTCTGTGACAACACTGGTGCCATTGTTCTAGCCAAGGAACCAAGGTTTCACAAGAGGACCAAACACATAAAGCGACACTTCAATTCCATCCGCGATTACGTCAAGGAGGAAGACATAAACATTTGCAAGATACATACGGATCTGAATGTTGCAGATCCGTTGACTAAACCTCTTCCACGGGCAAAGCATGATCAACACCAGAACTCTATGGGTGTTAGATTCATTACCATGTAATGCTAGATTATTGACTCTAGTGCAAGTGGGAGACTATTGGAAATATGCCCTAGAGGCAATAATAAAGTGGTTATTATTATATTTCCTTGTTCATGATAATCGTTTATTATCCATGCTATAATTGTATTGACCGGAAACTCAAATACATGTGTGGACACATAGACAACAACGTGTCCCTAGTAAGCCTCTACTGGACTAGCTCGTTGATCAAAGATGGCTATGGTTTCCTAGCCATAGACATGAGTTGTCATTTGATAACGGGATCACATCATTAGGAGAATGATGTGATGGACAAGACCCAAACTATAAACATAGCATATGATTGTGGCAAGTTTATTGCCATCGTTTTCTGCATGTCAAGTATATATTCCTATGACCATGAGATCATGCAACTCACTGACACCGGAGGAATACCTTGTGTGTACCGAACGTCGCAACGTAACTGGGTGACTATAAAGGTGCTCTACAGGTATCTCTGAGGGTGTCTATTGGCATGGATCAAGACTTGGATTTGTCACTCCGTATGACGGAGAGGTATCTTAGGGCCCACTCGGTAATACAACATCACAGTAAGCTTGCAAGCAATGTGACTAATGAGTTAGCCACGGGATCTTGTATTACAGAACGAGTAAAGAGACTTGCCGGTAATGAGATTGAACTAGGTATGGGGATACCGACGATCGAATCTCGGGCAAGTAACATACCGATAGACAAAGGGAACTACATATGGGATTAGCAGAATCCTTGACATTGAGGTTCGACCGATAAGATCTTCATATAATATGTAGGAACCAATATGGGCATCCAGGTCCCGCTATTGGTTATTGACCGTAGAGGTGTCTCGGCCGTGTCTGCACAGTTCTCGAACCCGCAGGGTCTACACACTTAACATTTGGTGACGATATAAGTATAGTTCAGTCATTATGGTGGTTACCGAAGGTTGTTCGGAGTCTCGGATGAGATCCTGGACGTGACGAGGAACTCCGGAATGGTCCGGAGGTGAAGATTGATATATTGGACAAAGGGTATTGGAGTCCGGAATTGTTTCGGGGGTACCGGGTGATGACCAGCATCATCGAAAGGGGTTTCGGGGGGCCCCGACAAGTGTTGGGGGGCCCCATGGGCCAAGGGGAGGGGGAAAACCAGCCCACTAAGGGGCTGTGCGTCCCCCTCAGCTTTCCCATGTAACGAGAAGGGGTGGGGGTGCTCCCCTAGGACAGCCACCCCCTTTGCCTTGGGGGCTAGGCTCCCGGGGGGGGAGGCGCACCAAAACCCATCTAGGGTTTCCCCCTGGTGGCCGACGGCCCCCCTAGGGAACCCAAGGGCGCCCCTCCTCCTACCTTCCCCCTATATATAGAGGGGTAGAGGGAGGACAGCTGGACCCATATATGCCACGGCACTGCCCTCCCTCTCCCTCGTAGCCATCTTCTTCTCCGTAGTGCTTAGCGAAGCTCTGCCAAGATTTCTCCACCACCACCACCACCACGCTGTCGTGCTGCCGGAGGACTCGAGCTACTACTTCACCATCACTCACTGGATCGAGGAGGTGAGGCGTCATCAAGCCGTACGTGTGTTGAACGTGGAGGTGCTGTCCGTTCGGCGCTAGATCGGAGTTCGCGGGACGGATCATGATTGGATCGCGAAGATGTTCGATTACATCAACCGCGTTTTTTAATGCTTCCGCTTAGCGATCTACAAGGTTATGTAGATGCAATCTCTCCTCTCGTAGATGGTCATCTCCTAGATTGATCTTGGTGAGCGTAGGAAATTTTTTGTTTCCCATGCAACGTTCCCCAACAGTATCATCATAGATGTGGTGGGCTCCTACTTCTATGAAAAAAATCATGACAAAAAATGTGCTTTTTGTCCTGGGTGGGCCGGGGACACACCTGCATGACATTCTTTGGGCCGTCCATGATGGAAAAAATCATGGTAGAAGCGAGGGCGAGGAAAATATCGGGGAGTTCCCGGTTACGGTGGGTGTGGTCGGGGCCGAGCGATGCACGGAGGTTTGCGCGTTTCTCTCATGTACGCACGTGTGTGCGAGGCATTGACTAACTAAACCCGAGAGATCGCACATTACTGAACCTGAGCGATCGATCCCTTGGCTGTTAACTGAACCCGAGTGATTCATTCACTGCTGACTGAACCCGAGCGATTCCTTTGCTGCTGCTGCTAACTGAACCGAGCGATCGATCACTACTGCTGCTTACTGAAGCCGATCGAGCCCCTGTGCGAGACGTAGCCAGCCGGTGTTGGGTTGCCTCTCGATGAACGGTGACTATTGCTATCGTGTGCGCGGTACGTAGAACGAGTCGAGACGTGGTGAGTCGAGCTGGTTGGTTGGCTGTGGATGAACAGTTCCTGGTGGGGGTTGGAAGAACAGGACCCCGTGGTAGTAGGCCATTTCCGCTAGATGAACAGGACCCCGAGGAGGCCACCGCACCCCAGCTGGTTGGGGGTGGATGAACAGGACCCCGTGGAGGCTCTATGAACAGTAGCCGGTGGAGGTTGGATGAATAGTAGCTGGTGGAGGCTGGAGGAAGTCGACGGTGGATGAACATGACCCCATTTCGACCGTAGGCGCTCCAACAGAAGTCCATTTTCTCCGTTTTGTGGTACGCCACACCCCTCCCGATCAACATGACCCCATTTCGACCGTAGGCACTCGAACACAAGTCCGTTTCCTCCATTTTGCGGTACGCCAGACCCTTCCCGATGAACAGGACTCCATTTTGACCGTACGCGGTCGCACAGAAGGCCGTTTCCTCCGTTCTGCGGTACGCCAGACCTTGTTTAGGCTGTTCCATCCAAGCCGGTTGGCTCCCGATGAACACGATGCCGTTGCTGCCGTCCGCTGCCTCTCCATGTACATGAGCCCTGGCCGTACGTATGCGCGAGTAGGCGTTCGAGACCCCGCCAGTATGTATGTACGTGGCCATATTTTTTGGCATCTGGTTGTACATACATGTACACAGTTTAGAAGGGACTGCCTGAACTGCTACGTCGGGGGCTCTACTACTACACGTGCCGCTGCTTGCTCGGCCACGGTTCATCGTTGCAGAGAGACCGATCGACCAGTATCTACGTACACATTCGCGACCAGACAGACAACCCTACGTACGGTTCGACCGGGTGGGTCCCAGTCGTCAGGGAGGATAAGGAGGCACTCCCTTGCGTGCGAAGATATATGTGGTGGGTTCCAGCTGTCAGGGGGAGGAATCATTATTTTTGCGCGTAATAAGGAGGCACTTCCTTGCGTGCGAAGATGTAGGTGGTGGGTCCAACTGTCAGCCTCACCATGTACAGTCGTCTTCCGATGGCTGTCGTTCATTGACAACGTTGACCATGCCGTGCCGAGAGCACCAAGGCGGTGGACGACGGCGAGGCCTACTAAGGGAACAATGCGGAGCCGAGGAAGACAAGGCAGTGGATGCCCACGCGGAGGGGAGTACGAGTGTTCACTGGTTCCGCTGCGGTGTGAGGCTGCCGTCGCCGGAGAATAACACGGGGTGTGGGTGAGTAGAGGGAAGCCCTGGCCGGCGGTGGGATTAGGGTGGGGCAGTGAGGCCTGCGCGGCAGCACTGCCACCCATGGGAGGCAGGAGCAGGCGGTCCCGCCGATGCTGGTTAGGGCGGCTGGTGCAAGAAGATCAGAGTTTGAAGAAGCAGCACGGCTGTTGGATTAACATCCAACGGTCCAGCTGCTAGAATCATTTGTTGACTAAGTTGACAAAGCCCTCCATACGCGTCAGCTTAGTAGGCACACAAGTCAGCCACCAAATCTGCCGGGTCCCAGCTGTCAGCAGGAGCAATCATTTTTTTCACGTAATAAGGAGCCACTTGCTTGTGTGGGTCCCTACTTTCAGCCTCTCCACTTACATCCCTCTTCCGATGGCTGTCGTTTGTTGACCATGTTGACCACGCCGAGGCCCAGGAAGTAGGGAATGACCCGGACCCGGCGAAGCCACAGCAGTGGATGCCCACGCTGAGGGGAGTACGAGGGCTGAGTGGTTAGTTGCGGGGCGAGGCTGCCGTCGCCGGAAAATAACAGGAGGTACGGGTGGGTAGAGGGATGGCCTGGCCAGCGGTGGGAGTAGGGTGGGCCGATGAGGCCTGCGCAGCAGCACAGCCAGCCATAGAAGGAGGGAGCAGGCATTCCCGTGAGCGCTTGTTTGGGCGGCTAGAGCAGGAAGATCAGTGATTGAAGAAGCACGACGGCGGTTGGATGGACATCCAACAATCACTGCTCTGTGTTGACTAAGTTGACAAAGCCTTGCATACGCGTCAAAAAACAAAATTAGGACAGCGTCATCGTCAACCTAGTAGGCCCACAAGTCAGCCTTCAAATATGTGGAAAACATCATACAACCCATTTGCCATTATTTTTAATAACTTACAACCCATTTGCTAATTCTTAAGGATATTTTGAAGCCCATATTCTTTTTGTTAGCATTACAGACCATATTCTAGCAACTGCTACAAAATTCAACAAAATTTTGCATATTCCGGTGGGGTCCGAACTCTTTAGTCACGAAATTTTGAGTCACATTAAAAAAATTTATAAAAATAATTTTATTTCATATTAAAATACAACGAAAATTTTCCCGCAAAAAAACAATGAAATTTAAAATCTTGAAATCCTGAAAAAATGAAATTTGTATCTAGTTGCCGGTTTTCTGTGTTTTTAAAATTTACAACCCATTTCTTACTACTTATAGCCCATTTTCTGGGGAAGCTGAATACATTTCCTCGTCTTTAAAGATTTGCAGCCCAACAGGGCTGAGAAAAGCAAGTAGGCCTGGGTTGGGTATTGTCCAAAAGAAATAGAACTGGGCTAGCCATTTTCAGAAAGAAAAAAGATATCAACTGGGCTCGTCATGTGCTTAAATAAAAGCCTGGGCTAACGGGTCACAGCCCCCGCACAGCGCAGTTGATAAAACTAAAAAACAACTGGATGAGCTGCTGAGTCCCTGTTGTTACAGTATTTCTCTCTTTAATAAAGGAAATGGCAAGCCATTTGCCTTGTTTCAATGAAAATATGACAGTCACATGCGAGTTAAAAAGGGCAACAACATCTAACTCAAGCTTACAAATGGTACAAAAGCCAAAGGATTAATTGTTCATCAAATTTAGACAAAACCCAGATTGAACATGTTAATAACATCTAACCCAACCACTATTTTTGGCAGTCACAAAAAATGGATCGGTCTGATCCATAAAATCAACATCCTGTGCGAAAATTTTTACTCGAACATGACGACAAGTTGTTGTAAATAGAAGCCGAGCACGTTCAGAAGCCGATTTGTCCATGTGAAACTTCTTTTTTTGCTGTTCAACATATCTATCCATGAGAAATTTCTTGTTGAAAAACTTAACCCTCATGGACAATAGTAACCTCGCATTCAACAGGAAGAATGTGACAAAGCTTCTGTTTGCCTGGTTGGATGCATATCATTCCATCGTTATTGTCCTCAAACGAATGTCATGAGAACTGAGAAAATCCCGGTGCTTATTACGCCACCGATTGGTTATATGTTTTTCTCCATGTTTTAGTGCCTAAGTAGACATGAAGATTGAAAATAGTTAAGGTCTAAAAAAAGAGTATGTCAAAAGAGCGATAGCTTGACGGTTAATTCTATTACAATATATATGGGCTTTCAATGTGCATGAAATCATCACCTTTATATACAAATTCTCCACACATGGAAAGCATCACAGCAAGCCAATAATTATGTTCAGATCATAACTAAACATTCCGATATATAAGATCTTGACAGAATCCAGCACCATTGATAGGCTATCCATGGACGAACTCTTCATTGAGCATATAACATAATATTAGTACCCAAAGTGTACTCCAAGATGATATAAAACTTATGCGCACAAATGAAAAATGCAGCTTATGATTACAAATGTGTAGATGATAATATACGGTACCTGAATAAGTGTGGAGCCAAACACCAACTTGTGATAATTAAACGGATCAGGAATTACACCCAAGGTCTCCAGTTTAGGCGCGGAGACGACAGTTATTTGCGAATGTATATAACAATAATGAAGGAGCAACCTTTGAAGTGAAGGGGCATCTTCGATGATGAGCTGTTGTCCTTCAAAACAAATTCCAATGCCTTTAAGGTGAGGCGACTTTATTTGGAGACAGCTGATAGGGATTTCTATTCCCAAAACAATCAGCAAGCGCTCCAGGGCAGGGTAGCTAGAGTGGATGATGCTGTGTAGTGAGGCCTCCGACAGATAAACCACCACAAGCGAAAGTTTTTTTAGCAGTGGGAGTCGAAGCATTTGTACCAGATCGTCTGGTAGATGGCACCGGGCGAAGGTAGCGGTGTGGAGAGAGGAGGAAAACCACGAGATGGACAACGATGGTGTGGGCACAAATTCTTGGCCTTCGGTTCGTGGTATGTAATTTTTGTGGTAATGGTAGAACTCAAACTGCTGGAGTTTTTCGAATTCAGGGGATGTCAGCCAGGCGTCCACCGTGCAGGGTATGGACAGCAGATAGTGTGTCGGGATGCAGATGCGTTGAACGGAGCCCTGGTGGGCAGAGATGATGGCTCTGAGGAGTTCAAAATCAGGAATGACAGATAGCTGACGACAGTCGAGATTAAGGGGCGTGGCGAGGGCGCCACTGAGTTGAGAGGACTTGGGTGCGGCAGCAATCCTTGGTGGGGAGAAGCGAGATGATCTCCCCAAGGATGTCGTCTGGGAGATCGCTGATGCGGTCCACCCGAGATTCTACGGGTTCCTCAGATCCATTGGGGGGGGGGGGGCTCGCCGCTTCTCCCCGCGCTGCCGGGTGCGGGATCTACAACCGGCATCGCCGCTGGGAGGAGCCTCATCTTCTTGGCGCTGGGTCCAGCCGACTCCATTTTCCTTGCGGGCGTTGCGCCGAGCTCATGGGTTTGAGCAGAGTAGCGAGAGACGAGCCTAGTGGCAGTGCAAGTGGGGAAGAAGGAGGGCTGGGGTTTTCTGTAGGAGCGAGGAATAAGAGGAGCAGGTGTTTTCTGTACGAGCGAGGAAGAAAGGTGAGCCGGGGTTTTCTGTACGAGTGAGGAAGATGGGGAGCAGGGGGAATTGGGGGGAGACGGAAGTGGGAGAGTCCAGCGAGCTACAGTATAAGTGGAAGCGAGGAGGAAGGAGGGTTTTTCGGGGATCGCCCCCTCTTCAAGAAAAATGGGTTTTCCTCGCAAAAAACAAAAACAAATGGGCTTTAAGATGGATAGGCTTTTGTATCGGCCTAGTCGGCTGCCCGTGTGTTTCGTACTGGAGGGCCTTAACACTAGAGGCAGCCCATTAGAGACACTCTCCAGCTCTCCAGATTATTGACCATTCGAAAGAAAAAAAAGAGACACCTCCAGCTTAATTATGGCTCCTCATCGGTAACATTTTCAACTTGAAAAAAAGATATAGCTCCTTCACGGGCCGGCTTGGCATCCACCAAATTAGAGGATGTTGTACTGCATGCAGACACTCACACTGGTCGTAGTGTGGCAAAATGAGGGGTCAAATAACATGCCCACAATATACATAGATTGTAAAGGTTGACACACTAGTCAACATTCACACTAAACTAAGCTTCAAAAGATACGGTATGCATACTAGCTAACATTCACAAGCACTTAAGTTCAGCATGTTTACGCATCTAAATGATTCACTAGACTATAACCAAGACAAAACTGTGAGAAGGTGTAGAAATAAAGAAAAAACGATCGATGCTTCTCTGAGCAAAGGGCCTCCCTACGCACGCATTAATTTCCTGGGCATGCTTCTTTCTGCTCAATGTTGCGTGAACTTTGAGCATGTTGGCAACTCCACAGTTAGCTTGATGGCTCATCTTGCAATTTATGCTGACACATTGCTGCAAACAGAGGAGGCAATAGATATCACTCAACATCAGACCATTTTGTGCAGTTCCACTGAAATCATCTTCATTGTCCTGAATGTGAAAAGATAGGAAAGCGTTGTACTTAAATGGTGTCGCAAAATAGTACTCCCTCCATTCCCTTATACAAGGCCACTATGAAAAATACATTTTGCATCCATAAAAGGCCACTAACAGTAATCGAGGCACAATTTAATGATGTTTCCTCATACTAACAACTTGTTTAATACTTGCATGCATGTAGTCATAATGACATTGTGCTACTTCCTTCTCATTTCTTCCTTGCATGCATGCGGGTGTATTAATAATCCCGGTTAATGAGAAGAAGAGTTGGCTTGCAAAGCAGTCATTAATTTTTACATTGGTGCCTGTAATTTGAGTTTGTGGCCTTGTATAAGGGAATGGAGGGAGTAGCACATATCAATAGCTCGGCATGACAAAACACGATTATCTGGACGAAGGGGATACTGACCTGCGTGAGGAAGATTATGCATAATTTTATAGGTGGTTAGTTGATTTCCACCTTGGGATCTCCTATGATGGCACGGAGGAAATTCTATGGAATCGATGAGCGCAATTCCTTCCGTGTGGCTTCGGAAAATTTGTCCGACTAACCCCAATATCTTTTTTGTGCAGTTCCACTAAAATAATGCACCGCTATTTGCATGACCCCTACTCGCCGGCCAGGCCATCAATGACTCGGTCTCTTTTATCTTGCGTTGACGGCGCGGCTACAGTGCTTGTTTGCTCCTCCACACATGACAGGCTCGTTCCACACTGCAAACAGCAAGTCAACGTTTTGACCACTGTAATAGAGAAGTGAACTCAGTAGCGGATGCGTTAGCAAAACATTGTATTAGCTTGAGAAAGTCTGAAGTGTGGGAAACAAACATCCCTGACTTTATTCTTCATCTTTTTGTAAATGACCTGGCTATCATTTGATGAATAAAGTTATTATGCTAAAAAAACAGCAAGTCAATGTACGAATAAGCTTATTTCATCTTGCGTTGGTCATTCTACCTAGTTACGAATGTAGGAATACCTAGAGCACCGTGATACGGAAACGATCATTCTAACAAAGGGTGATACGAAAAGGAGAAACACATCATCGTGTTAACCATTGTGCAATTAAATTTTGTGCAGTTCAACGGAGATGCCGCTATGTTACCGATGTCAGAGTTTAGTGTAACGGCCCAAAACACTCTTTATGAGAAATAAAGTGAGACATAAGCATTTCATAAAACGGTGGTGGCATTGATTCATTTTACCAATGGCAATAGATTGACAGCAACATTACTTAACAACGACAACACATTAACAGTGGCATTGTTTCATTTTACCTGTGATGTTAGATTAACAGCAACAGTAAGGGCATAGGGACAGGGGAGGCACAAGCACGTTTTACATCCACCGAGGCATAAAGTGGTGGGAAAGGCAGAGGTGTTGCCGAGTGTGGCAGACATGCAAAGCATGTCTGGATTTGTGCATTTTTTGTTCTCGTCAGTGACCTTTCCTATGTGACCACAAGAAGTCTAGACATGCTCATTCTCGGTTGCATTGTCGACCCAACACCCCCCCACTTTCTGTCCTTTTTCGACCAAGAGACCAGTCAGGCCAGAATCTTTATTTCCCTTTCCAACCAAGAGATCGGTTCGTTAGCCAGTATCTGCAGTACCTTTTTTCCTCTAATAGTAGAAATTTAGGTGGTGTTCGAGTGTTCGACAAGCCGACGGAGCTAGCTACATGGGGAGCTTTGTAATACTAGAAGAATATCCACATGCAGGATGCAGCGACGTGGGGAGCAATCCTAACTTGATGAAAAAAAGGGATGCAGCGACGTGGGGAGCTGGGCCATTAGTACAAGGACGGTTCTAAAATAAGTTATACCTCCGGTCGGCGGGATGTGGCGAGGCAGGCGGTGGGATCTGCCAACTCGACGGCAGGAAGCAAGGGTGAGGAGGATCTCCCACGCCGGCGCCAGGTAAGAGAAGATGGCGCACATTGGCTTCCTCCCTCGCCACCGGTGACCACTAGCGGAAGGTATCTGGTCGGATCTGTGTCAACCGGAGAGAAGAGAGAGAGACAAAGAGAGTGGACACCGCGGTCTTGTTTAGATCTGGAGAGGGTGAGAGAGTGAGAAGAAGAGAACAACCCTAGCAAGCAAGTCCCGAAGTGGCCGGCGTCCCGCTCCTAAACGGACATGAGTGGCCGGAGTGGGTTTCTCGCATTCCACACGGGTTTAAATGTAGGTGTTTGAATGCAGCGAGGAGGCGGGAGCAGCTGGGAGTGTAGTGGGCGGCGCCCTCGGCCGACGCGCCGCATCAATGGCGGACGCAGTGAGAGGTCGCGTCTGTCCTAACCCCCTTGACCGTGGACCTTAACCATGTACGTCCGGCTTTGAGGACAACATTATCCTTAATGGACCTTGACGGTGTACGTCACCTTGTGTCCAGATCTGAGATGCCACGTGTACCAGATGAATGACTCCAAGTTTGACCCCCGTGATGCTAGGTGTGAGCCGAGGAACACTATTGGAGAGAACCCCCTCATAATTTTCCTACATTGGTCGTTTGATTCATAGGATATAATGTTATATGATATTTTTCCTATGAAATCATGTGTTAGTTGTCAATCTAGCATCCACTCCAACTTTTTTTTCACTTCCTTTGTTTTTCCTGTGTCAAACACTCTATTTTTTTAGGGGAACACTGTGTTAATGCTATGGGATTCAAGTGGACATGCCACTCCAATCCTTTATTTTTCCTATTCCTGCATTCTAAGTTCCTACGAATGAAAGAAAAGAAACGGAGAGAGTACTTGCTCTAAATGACGTGCCGCTGCAAGAGCCGCCTATATTAATTAACCATGCTCTAAAAAGGTGGACCAGCTTTGGCTATAGTACTGTACTATAGGTTAGTAGGTGACCTTGCGCTTGGCTCTTCGCCTCTTCCGGAAGTCGAACAATGATGATGGTACTACAGTAGTACTTCTGGCAATCTGACACCAAATGAACTGCTGCACGTCCACCGCTTGTAAGCAAAAGTTTCTCCTCGTGCTGCGAGCCACCGCGCACGTGTGGGCGAGGGAGAAGGCGTAGTAAGCAAGCTTCTCGTCGTTCTGCGAGTTGACGGGACACATCAAAGTTATTTAGTACTCTCTCCAAAAAGGGCCGACCATGTCCACCGTGCTCCGTCATTGAGTACGTGCACTACTCACGTGCCATCGAGGAGAAAAAATATTGCGTAGTACGTGCCATCGAAGTGCACGACTCACTTACGCACTGCTTATCTCCATTTTCTTGCATGACACATGCACCTTGATGCTAGATGTCCCGCGTGCCATCGTAGTCAGCTCCCCCATTTCTTTTCTTTACTTTTCTCTAAGAATTACTCCCTCCGTAAACTAATATAAGAGTGTTTAGATCACTAAAGTAGTAGTGATCTAAACACTCTTATAGGGAGTACAAGCCTGCCCTGTATACATGAATAAATCTTGCTTGCTGCACATACGTACGTGGCAGGACATGGTGTCCAATCACCATTTAGTTACTAATTTTCTGTTACCAAAGAAAACACATGGTTCATTTTTAAATTAAAGTAGTCAAAACCAGCATGGAGGTAATCAGTCACATCGAACATTCTTTTCTACCGGCAAAAAAAGAACATTTTGTTCTGATATATTTGCAAAAAGATATATTCATAATCTCACATGTTATTGTCGACTACCCAAATGTTAATTTGTTACTATTTAGAGCATGCACAGTGCTTGATAAGATAGTTTTATCTTAAGCCTGTCACGTAATTTACAGGAGACATCAAAATATGTTGCAGTGGGTTATTTTTAGTCTTATCATTGATAGCACGATAAATATTTGGTGAGACATATTGTTGCTAATAGATCATCTATTAATCAAGAGAAGACATGCATTTTCTTATGGTCTCTCTTATCCACCTCATCATTTATCCTAAATGGTAGTCCAATGATAATACCATTATAAACACATAAAAGTGGTTACCATTATTTTCGTAAGTTGGTTGTAATGTTACCTCCGCGGGACACCTAGTTATAGTATATCCAGCAGCCTGTATCGCTTCTCGCTCCTCGTCCTTATAGCCTGCCGACTGTACCTTATATACACTTGCTCTTTGAGCAAAGGCCTCCCTAAACACGCATTAATTTCCTATGCATGCATCTTTCTACTCAATGTTGCGTTCTCTTTGAGCATGTTGGCAAATCCACTGCTAGCTTGCTGACTCATTTTGTAATTGACGCTGACAAATTGCAGCACTCCTGCAAGGCCCAGAGGTTAATTTGAGAACAAGTACCTCGAGGTTAATTTGACAGACATGCCTTATAGGTTGACAGAAGTCATATCATTTTTTTGGATAGATGTCATGAAGTAACACGATAGACCTTCTTTCAAGCCAATTAACATGTGTTCAATTTTTTTTATCAAAAAGTAACGCAATATAATTTTGATTAACATGTGTTCAAAAAACAAGTACTCCTGCAAGGCCCAGAGGTTAATTTGAGAACAAGTACCTCGAGGTTAATTTGACAGACATGCCTTATAGGTTGACAGAAGTCATATCACTTTTTTTGGAAAGATGTCGTGAAGTAACACGATAGACCTTCTTTCAAGCCAATTAACATGTGTTCAAAAAACAAAAATTATGAAAAAGTAACCCGATAGACCTTCGATTAACATGTGTTCAAAAAACAAAAAATGTCAAAAATTACAAAACAAAGACCTCGAGGTTCAACTAATAGGACGGAGCACTATATACATTTAAGCCAATTAAACATTTATAGTAACCCATCCCATTAGTTTTAACATCGAGTACACTTCCCATTCGGTCACCCATCTGATGACTACTCCAGCCTCAGCATAGTTAACTTGGGAGTTCTATTGGATGAGCAATCGGTAGGGAAGCTGGTCCTTGCCAATATAGGAAGCCTCTTCACATCCTTTATTGCGTACCCGGATGACCGCGTGTTGCCGCCCAATGGCCAATGCCACGTCCCCCGCGAATGTAGAAGCTTCCCTCCCTCGTCTAGTTGGTTCGCGCATTTTCCCCTGTTTTTTGCCACCTGCCCACCTATAGAACCGCCTCGGTCCAGCCAATTCCTCTCCAAACACCTAGGGAGGCGGTTGAATCGAACAAGTCTAACTTGTTTCTAGTGGGTACGTTGACGTGGCATCGAAAGGGTGTGATAGCTGACTCTGACAAAATAATTGACTACCATGTTGGCATACATGAGCATGGGGCCCCCTTGTCAGCGTGCTGGATGGAGGAAGGAACGCAAGATAAAATGGAGTGCGGAAGGGTGCGAATCGATTGGCTCACGTGTGATGACCACTGGAGCAATCCACTCAGATTGTACGTAAAAAAATTCATGCAAACACGGTCGGTTATACTGTGAGTAGGTGACTGTGCGCTTGGCTCTTCGCCTCTTTCGGAAGTCGAACAATGATGATGGTACTACAGTATATATACTTCTGGCAATCTGACACCGAATGAACTGCTGCACGTCCACCGCCTGTATTAGAGCAAGTACAATAAGCTTATGTAAGCGGGCTATAAGAGTTAAAATATTATATTTCTGATGACATGGAAGGAAGAGAAGAGGAGAGAGAAGAGAAGCCAGCTACAGAATAAGAGCCAGCTGCAACACGTGCTCCTAGGCACTACGTGAGAGTGAAATGTGGGCCATGCATTAATAAAATAGCACATCGCACTATCGTAACGCAAAAGCTTCTCCTCGTCCTGCGAGCCACCGCGCGCGCGTGTGAGCGAGGGAGAGGTCGTACTATAGTAGTAAGCAAAGCTTCTCCTCGTTTGCGAGTTGACAGGACACATCAAAAGTAGTGTATTAGTCTCCAAAAAGGGCTGACTATGTCCATGGCTACCATCCCGTGCTTCGTCATTCAGTGCGTGCACGATTCACGTTCCATTGAGAAAATAATGTTGCGTATACGTGCCATCGAATAGAATAACTTAATTTATAAAAAACGCGCCATCGCGTCATGATTGAACTTTGATTTGTCCACGCGTGGTTCCCATGAACAACTATTACACTCGCCAAATTATCACGTGAGCTGCCTCTTCGTACAGAAATGAGCTCACCGTGTACCCGCGCGTGAGTATTAGGGAAAGAGGCAAAGAGTACCTGCGTCGGTGCCTGCACCTCTTCTCTTCGTGCTCGTATTCCTTTTTTTCGGGTGATTCGTCCACGTACTCCACCTACGTTCGTGACCGTTGGTGAGTCTCTCCTACTATACTTAACTCCATTTTCTTGCATGACAGGTGGACCTGGATGCTGGATGTCCCACGTGTCGGCAAAACTTAGAAGAACGCTTTCCGACGACCGAGAAGGAGCAAGAAACCTCACGGTGGAGCGTCTGGACTCTTAATATTTTTATTCAACGATATAAAATCTACCCAATCTTCTCCATAGTAGACCGAAAGAGTCCGAAACACGGTATCCCAGTGTAGTTACATCATACATGGCCCACCCACGCTATCACCATATTTATTGGCCTCCGTGCGACACCTAGCTCTAGTAATCCACCAGCCCGTATCGCTTCTTGCTCCTCGTCTCTCTCAAAGTGCGGCTGGCTGGCGATTTTGCCGTCTATTGAGGTCGGTTAACTCATCACTCGCTCCCACATGTTAGCGACAAGCCAAGAGCATTCTAAAAAATTACTGTACTCTATTGTTATGCCAAGAAGAGGAAGCGCTTTGACCGACGGACCAAACAAGACAGGCGTGCCGTGCCGTGAGGGGTCCAGTTTCTCGTTTTGAACTTGTTTGGTGTAGTAGTAACACTTGGTTTTGCACCTTCATAGAATGATGAAAATCCCCGCTAAAATGGCGCTTTGCTTTCTGCTAATCCCGCCAACCGTTCTTGTTTTGTGCATTAAATTGTTAAGTGCCATAACTAAGATATAATTAACCAATGCATGTAAAACATTCTTGTTAAGTACTATAGTAGTCCACACGCATGCATGCGTTGCGATTAGTACTACTCCCTTCATCCATACGTATATATAGGGCCTAATGTATTCTTCGAGGTTGCCTTTGACTATTGATAAGATTTTATATAATTTGTAATTTGAAAATTATATCATTCAAAGATCCTTTCACGTACGAAATTGACGGTATGCTTTGAGCAACTTGCATGTCCTATACTGCTCCTGTTTGGATACTCTAACTTAGCTAGAGGTTAGACTAACTCATGACTAACCCTGAACTAACTCTAGCCAAAGAGGTGTTTGGATGACAGGGTTAGATTGACAATAAATGCACTTGATGGAGAGAGAAAAGTGATTTTTCAGTGGGCCCCATGAGAACTAGCTCCAATTAGCACCACTTGGCTGGCGGGATAGAGAGAGAAAAGTAATTTTTTAGTGGGCCCAATGAGAACTAGCTCCAATTAGCACCTCTTGGGTGGGATAGTTTTTTTTGGTGGGTTAGGTGCAACTTGCTCCAATCTAACCCTCATGTTTGGATACTTTAGGGCTATTTGAGCCCTAACTAGCTCAAACTAACTCTAACCCATGGATCCAAACAGGGCCAAAGTTAGTGTCGGAAAACGCATTAAGCCCTATATACATGGGCCCTGTTTGGATATTCTAACTTAGCTAGAGGTTAGAGTTAGTTTCTAGCTCATGACTAACCCTGAACTAACTCTAGCCAAAGAGGTGTTTGGATGACAGGGTTAGATTGACAATAAATGCACTAGGAGAGCTATCTCCAATTAGCACCTCTTGGGTGGGATAATTTTTTTGGGTGGGTTAGATGCAACTAGCTCAAACTAGCCCTCATGTTTGGAAACTTTAGAGCTATTTGAGCCCAAACTAGCTCAAACTAACTCTAACCCATGGACCCAAACAGGGCCATGGACAGACGGAGTACATGATACTAGCAAACGCTCACCACTAGTAGTAGTTCATTGGTTGGTTCCGATTTTTGAATTGAGTAGTGCTAGTACACTTTGCTGTGCTGCTACCGTCCAATATTCGCGTGTGGTGGTTTCTATAATAAAATAAAGGAGGTAGTACTTACTGTGGGAAAGGTGAAGTGATGGTTGCTTCGCCCGAGCAACTTATTACTATGGGAATATTGGAGTACCAGCAGATTCAACGAAGAGAGAAATGATGGTTGCTTCGTCCGAGCAACTTACTGTGGCGAAGGTGGGGCTCTGTGATTTGACTGCTCACTAGTCATTATTACTGCGGCGCAACGACCGGGGTGAATCTCCCCTGCAGTTGTGCACTCAATATTGCTGCATGGCAGGTGGAGCAGGATGAAGGATGTCCCACATGTCGGTGAAATGAAGTTGAATTGTTTCTGGCATTGCTATCAAACTTTCAGGATTTGTTTATATGTACGCATAATTTTCCAACATAATGAAATTGTACTATAATGCTATGAAGGTTTCAACTTTGGTTCCCGCGGAAAAAAAGGTTTCAACTTAGGATTCATGTGTCCTCTTGCCTCAAGATTGTCTCGTTACAACATTCCATCAAATACAAATGAAACTACCATGGTTGCTAATGCTTCTCAATGGTTCGCAAATCAGTGCCAATATTCACATCACAACTGAAGACAAAGTTGTGAGAAGGTGTACCAATAAAGAGAAATATATAATTGATCGATGCTGTTCGTATGCATGGCTCCATTTCCTGGGCACAGTGTTCATTGGTTGGCAGCTAGTTTCACGCAGCTCTGTAGCCAAGAAAGAGGTGTATGGAGGACATCACAATCCAATCATTTTGTGCAGTTCCACTAAAATCGAGCTGATCATCCCTGTTTGCAAAGATATTCAGTTAGTGTGATTACAATAATAGTGGAACTAGATGATAAAACATAACACACACAAATAGAAGCCGATCACCTCTGCGATCTCTCTTTAGGACTAACTACTTGTTGGAGAAGATTAGGCACGGAGTTGGATGAGGAGGATAGCAAAACCAATCTCCCATTCTGCAGTCCCACAGAAATGTAAAAAGTTGCCCGTGTGACATTTTGGCAGAACTGCACGAAACACTCTTAAGAAAAAAGTGATTTGTGCAGTTCACCAAAAGGTCGCAATAGCAATGAGGTTAAATGGATAGCCCTATTTGCAAAAAGAGGTAGAAAGGAAACAATTACTGCCAAATACCAGGAGTTGAAGACACATACGCCGACAAAAAAGAAGCATATTCCATGTCATAAGGGAAAGATAGCTGCATGGTGGTTTATCAAAAACGATTTGAGGACGAGATTGCAAGATGGAAAGTACGCCGACCGAGATACGTTTTTAGCAAAGAACTAAAGAAGATCCACATTCAGGATTTTCCAGTACACGACCCTCCGTCGAGTAAACAACCGCTAGACGCGTCAAATTATCACTTGGGCTGCCTTTTCGTACAGAAATGAACTCCACCGTGTACCCGCGCGGGTGTGGCCGGTAACGAGACGTGAGTACATGCGTCGTGTGTGCACCTCTTCTTTACGTGCAGGTACGTACGTGGGTGGGTGTGAGAGAGATGGTTTGTGTGAAACAGAGGCAATGTGTCGATGATATCTCAAACAAAAAAAATGTAACATATGCAATGTGTGTGAAACAGAGTCATGGATATATCATATATAGAGGGAGCGATCCACGAGAAGAGAGTGGAGGGATCATCGGCGTGAGATATCGATAGAATCGAAAACAGGGATGAAGTGTGTGGGTGCGTGATCGATAAAGAGTGCCATCGAATTTGTGATTGCCCACGTCAAAGATACAGGGCGGCTGGCCTACTGGAATGTGAGAGGGTAGAGGTGCAGTTTATCTCTGTGGCATGGATACCTACCTACAACGTTTGACTATCGGTGTGTGTGGGGGGGGGGGGCAGAGACCTAACTATAGAGAGGTAGATCGACCGGTATATGTGTGGAGAAGGAGAGAGACCTAGCTATGTATTGAGGGAGATCTATCGGCATGCATGCATATGTGTAGCAGAGGAATAAGGTTGGGAGAGATACAAAGGTACAGTGTCGGAGGGTTGGTGGTGGAGTTGCTTCTCACAAATGGTGGGAGAGGCCTGCTAGACAAACAGAGGGTACGAGTGCAATATCAATAAGAGAGGGAATGTCTGCCTGTCTATGCACGTGCGTGTGAGAGACGGGTCGGGAGGTATGCAAGGATGATGAAGGGGGACGATATGGTTGTGGTAAGCAGATGTAACTACATAGGAAGATCAATCGTCGTGTGTCAGAGAAAGGGAGAGACATAACTAGTGAGGTACGTCGATCGATGCGTGGGGAAAAAGACTTATAGTCGACCTAGCTATATGTAGGGAGATCGGTAGTTATACATGCTGATACGTCTCCAACGTATCTATAAATTTTGATTGTTCCATGCTATTATATTATCATTCTTGGATGTTTTACAATCATTTTATAGCAACTTTATATCATTTTTTGGGACTAACCTATTGACATAGTGCCCAGTGCCAGTTGCTGTTTTTTGCTTATTTTTTACTTCGCAGAAAATCAATACCAAACGGAGTCCAAACGCAGCGAAACTTTTTGGAGATTTTTTCTGGACCAGAATGTAACACCCCATGTATTAAGCTACAGTAATCACCCTGTTGATTATGCCATGTCATCATGATCAACAGTGCTTAATCATCATTAGTATCATATGTCTTTTCAAATTCAAATTCAAATGGAAATTCAAACTGAAAGTGGAAAATAAAAGTTGTTCAAATCAGAATCTAAAATATTCATTAAATGACAAATATTCCAGAGACCATTCTAAAATTATAACCAATAATTAATAAATTAATTAGGTGGCTCTAACATTACCAAAACAGCAAGGATTAATACATTTTATTTAACACAAAATTTGTGTGAACTCCATTGGTCTCCAAACCAATTTTTGGCAGTAGCATATAATGCATAACATTTAATGGTACAGATCTTCTAATTTGCTAAAGCGATTTGGTGGCCTAAGGTTTTGCAAAACAGAAAATAAATAAAAGAAAAAGACAAAAAGAAAACAAAAGAGAAAATAAAAATAAAGGAACCCCCCCCCAACTGGGCCTCGGCCCAGCAGGCCACCAGGCCGCCAGGCCAGCCCAGCTGCGCCTGCATAACCCCCCCACCCCCGAAACCATAACCCCAACCCGATTCTCTCTCACTCCCCCGCTCCCTCCCTGATCTGGATCGGGCGCCGGCCCGACGCGCCCCTCGCCCGCGCGCTCGCCCCTCCTCGCCCCCGACGCGCTCGACGACCGCGCCCCGCGCCCGACGCGCCACCGCCGCCGTCGCCTCTCCGCCACCATGCCGCCGTCCTCCTCGTCCTCCCCCTCGAGCTCGCGCCGCTGCTTAGTCCCTACAGCTCGCGGTGAGCTCTGCGCCGGCCGCCCCCTCTTTCTCTCGGTCGCCGCCGCCCCGCTCGCGCTCTCCACGGTCGCCGTGCGCCGGGCCGCGCCCCGGCCCCGTCCGCGCCGCCCCGCGCGCCTGCTCGCGCGCCTCGCCCGCCTTGCGCGCGCGCCCCACACCCCCTCCGGCCTCGCCCCACTCGCCCCTGCCGCTGCACGCACACGCGCCCGCGCACGCTCTGCCGCGCTGCTGCCGCGCCCTCGCCACGCCCCCGCCGCGCCCGTCGCACGCGCCCCGCCACCCGCACGCCTGCGTCCGTGGCCTCGTGCCACTGACGGGTGGGGCCCCGCCGCCCCTGTGCCACTGGCCAGTGGGCCGAACCCCCTGTGACGCTGACAGCACGGGCCCACGCCCTAAAAACGAAATTAGAAAAATAAATAAATGAAAATAAAAATAGAATAATTAAAATGAATAATTAATTAGTTAATTAATTAAGTTAATTAACCCTGTTTAGATTAATCTAATTTAATTAATTAGTTTAATTAAATAGTAATTAGTTAGTTAATCACTAATTAACCTAACAGTCTATGACAGGTGGACCCCACCTGTCAGGTTGACCGCTGACGTCAGCATGATGTCATGCTGACGTCATCAACTACTGTTTCGGATAATGTTAATTTAAATAATTAAATAAATTCCAGAAATTAATAAAAACTTTAGAAAATCATAATAAATAATCCATAACTCCGATGGAAAAACTTTGTACATGAAAGTTGCTCAGAACGACGAGACGAATTTGGATACGCGGTCCGTTCGTCCGTCATGCGTCCCTATCTATCCGAACATGGAACCGTTCCCCTCCGGTCATCTGTCTGACAATTGTCCGGAACCGGGAAAACATTCCCGGATGGATTCCCCCTTCCTCGGTGACGTGCAGCCATACGTTAGGACACACCCGACACTGCGTTAGGTCACCTCTGTCACCGCGTATTGCCATGTTATGCTTTGTGCTGCACTTGTTCACTGTGTATTTATACTGTTTCCTCCCCCTCTTCTCTCTCGTTAGACCCCGACACCGACGTCGTCCCCGGGACCGACGCAGCTCCGGAGACCGACGCCACTATTGACAACCTTGCCCTTGCCGCCGAGCAACCAGGCAAGCCCCCCCCTTTGATCATCCCGATATCGTCCATTCTATTTTCTCATGCTTGCATTAGAATTGCTGCTGCTACTGCTTTACCTATTCTGATGCATAGCCTATTTACAGTAACCTGCTGTTGATAATTACCTGCATATCCTAAACTGCTTAGTTTAGGCTGGGTAGAGACCTATCAGTGACCCCACTTATCCCGACCGCCCCGCTGGATTATCTGAAGACCAGATCAACGGGATTGAAGACCAGGCCCCGACACCGCACATCACCCCTTCCCCTTAGTTGTAACGACACTGCAGCGTTACTATCGAGTGCCGAGGGTGATACCTCGTGTAGCACTTCTGATGTTAACTCTGTAGAGTAGCTATTCGGTCGTGGTCATCGAGGGTGATTCCTCCTTCACTGCTTCCGATAATGACGCCGTCGTACAACACCTCAAGTGTGAACCCAGTGAGGGTGATTCCTCCGAGTTCACCTTGACGGATACATCGAGTAGGAATCCAACGAGGGTGATACCTCGGATTCCCCTGATGTTACGGACACACAAATACTTGGACTGTACTATTGTTACTTGGAAAGGCGGGTCGACCCTGAGGGGTACCCGCGTGCGCCTGAGAGGCGAGTGTTGTGAAGACGGGTGCCTGTATGGTGCCCGAGTGCTGGATACGAGGCACGGCCGGGCATTCTTAACCCTTGCAGCAAGTCCTCGAGACGGGGCGACGGGGTCACATCTTTCGTGAGTCTCTGCTCGTTACTGCAAGCCCAAGGTACAAACGATTTGGATATTTGATCCGAGCAGGCCTCTGGCCTAATAGCACTAACCATCACGTGGGCATAGTATGGGCGTTCTGCATCGTATGCATCAGCCGAAAGCTCTGTCAGACGTCTAGTTCAGCATGGCGGCACGGACGGACCGGCGCCTTCCTGTAGTGTTGGTGCCTGGCTTCACCGTGTGTGCAACGACCCAGAGAGCGAGGGGCGATGGCCAAGACCCCCTTGCGCTTAGGATGTAGACCGGCGGGGACGTCTCTGATGAGCTGTAGGTAGGGTTGCGATGTGTCATTTGGCCGAGGCCGGGCATGACCCAGGAAAGTGTGTCCGGCCAGAGTTAATCGAGCGTGTTGGGTAAGTTGGTGCACCCCTGCAGGGAAGAAAACTTCTATCGATAGCCTGTCCTACGGTAACGGACACTCGGAGTTATATCCTGATTGATACAATTTTAGAACTGGATACTTGGATATATGGCTCTGGGATTGCTTCTCGCAGGGAGTCGAGAAGGGATCTCAGGACGAGGTTGATGACTGTATGGCTCTGGGATTGCTTTCTCGCAGGGAGTCGAGAAAGGATCTCTGGGTGAGGATGAGACTTAATGATACTACTACATTATATTGTACTGTCTACACTCTTCTATTGCTGCAAGACCGCTGAAGATGCTAGTCTTCGATAGGACTAGGCCTTCTCTCTATTCTGGCATTTCTGCAGCCCAGTCCACATATACAGCCTCTCTTTGAAAATGTTGCATATGTAGTGTAGATCCTTGCTTGCTGAGTACTTCTGATTACTCACGGTTGCTTTGTTTTCCTTTTCTCCCCATATCAGTTTGTCGTGACCAAGATGACGGAGCCCCTGAGACAGATGCCCCGTCGATCGACTACTACTACTACCCAGAGGATGGATACTACTACGAGTTGACTGACGACCAGGAGTAGGATCGGAGAGTCCCAGGCAGGAGGCCTACGCCTTTCGATCGTAGCGTTTTTCTTTTGTCTCGCCTTCTTAAGGCCTTTCTGTGTTTTCTTTTATATCTGTACTCAGATATCTGATGCTTCCGCTGACGCTTGTTCGCAAGCTTATGTATTCGAGCCCTCGAGGCCCCTGGCTTGTAATATAAAGCTTCTATGACTTTATTTATGTTTTAGAGTTGTGTTGTGATATCTTCCCGTGAGTCCTTAGGCTTGATCATGTGCATTTGCGTGTATGATTAGTGCATGATTGAGCCGGGGGCGTCACACAGAAGACACCTGTTGGGCCAAAGAAATACCAGAGAGGGGCTCTTAGGGGAGCACAACCCACCTGGGCACGCCAGGGGGCCCAGACGCGCCCTGGTGGGTTGTGCCCACCTCGGCTGCCTCCCACACCGCCTCTTTGCTCTATAAATACCCTGGAAATCCAAAAACCCTAGGGGAGTCGATGAAACACAATTCCAGCCGCCGCAAGTTCCAGAAACCACAGAACCAATCTAGACACCATCACGGAGGGGTTCACCATCCTCATTGGTGCCTCTCCGATGATGCGTGAGTAGTTCATTGTAGACCTACGGGTTCGTAGTTAGTAGCTAGATGGCTTCCTCTCTCTCTCTCTCTCTCTCTCTTTTGATTCTCAATACAATGGTCTCTTGGAGATCTATTTGATGTAACTCTTTTTGCGGTGTGTTTGTTGGGATCTGATGAGCTTTGAGTTTATGATCAGATCTATCTTTTTATCCATGAAAGTTATTTGAGTCTCTTTGATCTCTTATATGCATGATTACATATAGCCTCATATTTCTTCTTCGAATCTTTGGTTTAGTTAGGCCGACTAGATCGATTTTTCTTGCCATGGGAATAGGTGCTTTGTGATGGGTTCGATCTTACGATGCTCAATCCCAGTGACAAAAGGAGACATGGCACGTATGTATCGTTGCTATTAAGGATAAAAAGATGGGGTCTATTCCTACATGAATAGATCTTGTCTACATCAGGTTATCGTTCTTATTGCATTACTCCGTTTCTCCATGAACTTAATACACTAGATGCATGCTGGATAGCGGTCGATGTGTGGAGTAATAGTAGTAGATGCAGGCAGGAGTCGGTCTACTAATCTTGGACGTGATGCCTATATAATGATCATTGCCTGGATATCGTCATGATTATTTGAAGTTCTATCAATTGCCCAACAGTAATTTGTTTACCAACCGTATGCTATTTTTCTCGAGAGAAGCCACTAGTGAAATCTACGGCCCCGGGGTCTATTCTTTATCATATTTGCCTTTGAGATCTATTTTTATTCGCTTTTATTTCTAGATCTATATTTCCAAAAACCCAAAAATACCTTGCTGCACTTTATTTTATTTCATGTTTATTCGAGATCTAGTTCAATTAGTTTCATGTTCACTCGCCAACTTCTGGCACCGTTGCCCGAAAGGGATTGACATCCCCTTTAACACGTCGGGTTGCAAGTATTTGTTCTTTGTGTGCAGGTACCGTTTACATAGTGTTGCGTGGTTCTCCTACTGGTTTGATAACCTTGGTCTCATCACTGAGGGAAATACCTACCGTAGCTGTGATGCATCATCCCTTCCTCTTTGGGGAAATACCGATGTAGTTCAAGCCGCATCAAAAGGAATTTCTGGCGCCGTTGCCGAGGAGACATCATCAACACCTATCAGGTTCCTAATCACAAATCTCATCTCCTTGCAATTTACATTATTTGCCATTTGCCTCTCGTTTTCATCTCCCCCACTTCACCAATTTGCTGTTTTATTCATCCTTTTTTTTCGTTCGCCGTTTTCTCGTCAGATCTCTTATTTGCCTGAACTCGTCATCATGAGTGACTTTGGTATGGCAGAAACAGATGATGGCCTGACTCCTAAAATTGGATGATCTAGCAATCTGGATGCCAAAACTTTTGTTTTGGGGCAAGGGAACGTTTTGGGAAAAGAACACATTCAAGAATTTTTCAATTGTGTCGGAAATCTGACTCTTGATGATGCTCCTATACTTAAAAGAACTAAATCTTATGCAGAAGCTATTTCAGCACTAGTTCTGAAACTTAAAAATAGATTTATTCATACCCATCCTACCTTGCAAAGATTGTTTTATGAGCTACCATCTATAAAAGATCCTAAGGCTGATAAGATAGCTACCCAAGTTCGTATGAATGAATTTGATTACTTAATACGGGAAGCTAGAGAAATTTTTGATTTTTATGGTATGAACCGTGAAAAACCGGTGATAAATGAGATCCTTTATAATAGTGATTATATGTTGAGACATTTTCTTGGAAATAATCAAATATTTGATGAGAATCTTAAAAAGGAAATCCCCATTTTAGATATAATCCAACAAGTTTTCAATGATGTCAATCAACAATATTCTTGGATTGTTGCCGGAAATCAAAGAGGGTACACCGATGGGCAACTTGATAATGGTAAAATTACTATGGATAATATGTTTTAATTTATTTTTGCAAAACCTCCTGACAAAAACACATCTACGGAGAATAAGAAGAAAGATGACAATACTTGAATCTATGCTTTATGCCTAGCTAGGGGCATAAAACGATAGCGCTTGTTGGGAGGCAACCCAATGAATAAATTTTACTTTTTCCTTTTTCTTTCTGTTCTTGAGTGTTTGCGCAATTATGCCTCTGTTTGGATTGTGTTTTTTATGTTTTAATTAGTGTTTGGGCCAAGCAAAGCCTTTGGGATCATGTTGGGTGATAGTTGATTTGATCTTGTTGGAAAATAGAAACTTTTGCATCCAGTAAAATCATTTTGAAGATTCACAAAAGTGACACAAAATTCTTCATTTTTTACACAAGATTTATATACAAATTGCCTACGTTGTGCTAATTTTTAAGATTTTTTGGAGTTACATAAGTATACGAAGTATTCAGATTGCTACAGACAATTCTGTTTTTGACAGATTCTGTTTTCTTTGCATTGTGTGCTTATTTTGATGAATCTATGGACTTTATTGGGGGGTATGAGCCATAGTAAAGTTGGAATATAGTAGATATAATGCAAAAATAAAATATGAATGGGTTTGCAACAGTACTTAGAGTGGTGATTTGCTTTGTTATACTAACGGATCTCACGAAGGTTTTGTTAAGTTTTGTGTGATTGAAGTTTTCAAGTTTTGGGTGAGATCACGATGGATGAAGGAATAAGGAGTAAGAAGAGCTTATGCTTGGGGATGCTACCGCACCCCAAGGTAATATTCAAGTATGAACAAGCAACTTAGCTTGGGGATGCCCCGGGTGGCATCCCCTCTTTCTTCTAACGACCATCGGTATTTTACTTGGAGCTATATTTTTATTCGTCACATAGCATGAGTTTTGCTTGGAGCGTCTTGTATTATATGAGTCTTTGCTTGCTTTGCTTTTTAGTTTAAGTCAAGTATCCTTGCTGAACACACCTATTTGAGAGAGCCAAAATTATGCTATGATTTGTTAGAATTGCTCTATGTGCTTCACTTAAAATTTTTGAGCTATGGAATTGCTCTCATGCTTCACTTATATCCTTTTGAGCACGGTGTGCTTTATTATTTTTGAAGAAATACTCTCATGCTTCACTTAGATTTATTTGAGAGTTAGTAAATTTTTAAGAAATTCTCTCATGCTTCACTTATATTATTTTGAGAGAAGAAATTTTTATGCTCATGTTCCTCACATAAATTTATTTGAGCTATCAAAAGCAACATATTAAACTAGTCCCAAAGTGATAGATATTCAAGAGGGATATAATAAAAACTTCCATGAAGATCATTGGACAAAATAAACTAGATTCTTTGTAATAGTTTTGCGATATGATGATAGTGATATGTGAGTCATGTTGATGAGTAATTATGGTTTAGTAAGAATATTGGTGTTAAGGTTTGTGATTCCCTATGCAAGCACGAAAGTCAATAGTTATGCAATGAAATTACATCCTACTTCTGGTGCATTATTCGGTGTTAGTTATGCTTAATGCTCGCTTACGTGATTTTTTATTTCTTGGTTGGATGCTTCTCAATCTTTTTGCTAGCCTTCACTTGTACTAAGTAGGAATACTACTTGTGCATCCAAAATCCTTAAACCAGTTTTGCCACATGAGTCCACTATACCTACCTTTATGCGGTATTTCAATATCGTTCTAAGAAAATTTGTATGTGGCATCTCTAATCTTCAAAATAAATTTCCCTTTTGTGTGCTCGTACCGCTCATGAAACGGTAGGGGGTGGCTGATATTTTTTCATGCTAGATGTGTTATTCTCAAGATGAGTGTTTATTCACTTGTCATTGCACGAGAGTACGGCAAAGGTATTACGGATGCCTAGTCCCGAAATGAATAATGAATTTACTTTATGTTGTCAATAATAAATTCCTTGGAAAGTGCTGGTATGGAGGGCACCCGTGGATACGGTTAGCCATGGATTGTGAAAGAATGGTGGAAAAAGGAATAAACTTTATTTTCTGTTTGGGAACCGCCTATGATATATCTAGCATGGAAAGTATTGGAAACTACTCGTTCGTTTTCGTTGACAGGAAAAGCATGCCACCCAAAATGTTTTATCTCTATCTTTTTCGCTTTGAGCTCTGGCACCTCTATAAATCCCTACTTCCCTCTGCGAAGGGCCTTTCTATTTACTTTATGTAATTTTATTTTTATTTGAGTCTCCATCTTCTCTTATAAAGCACCAACTAAAGGGCACTATGATCGTACTAGAGCATTGGGTGTAGCTAATATGTGAGTGTGTTTCATGAATGGATCAATGATTGAGCATGATGGGCTAGGGATAACTTGCTTTAGTGTTGATATTTTGAAAGACATGGTTGCTTGTTGATATGCTTGAGTATTGAAATCTTCATGTCAAAACTAGACTATTGCTTTGAACCATATAAAAGTCTATATGTCCATGCTAGAAAAGAAAAGAATGTGATGAACATGTTAGGCAGCATTCCACATAAAAAATTCAGTTTTTATCATTTACCTACTCGAGGACGAGCAGGAATTAAGCTTGGGGATGCTGATACGTCTCCAACGTATCTATAATTTTTGATTGTTCCATGCTGTTATATTATCATTCTGGGATGTTTTACAATCATTTTATAGCAACTTTATATCATTTTTTTGACTAACCTATTGACATAGTGCCTAGTGCCAGTTGCTGTTTTTTGCTTGTTTTTTACTTCGCAGAAAATCAATACCAAACGGAGTCCAAACGCAGCGAAACTTTTTGGAGATTTTTTCTGGACCAAAAGACACCTGTTGGGCCAAAGAAGTACTAGAGGGGGCTCCGAGGGGAGCGTAACCCACCTGGGCGCACCAGGGGGCCCAGGCGCGCCCTGGTGGGTTGTGCCCACCTCGGCTGCCTCCCGCACCGCCTCTTTGCTCTATAAATACCCTGGAAATCCAAAAACCCTAGGGAAGTCGACGAAACACAATTCCAGCCGCCGCAAGTTCCAGAAACCACAGATCCAATCTAGACACCATCACGGAGGGGTTCACCATCCTCATTGGTGCCTCTCCGATGATGCGTGAGTAGTTCATTGTAGACCTACGGGTCCGTAGTTAGTAGCTAGATGGCTTGCTCTCTCTCTTTTGATTCTCAATACAATGGTCTCTTGGAGATCTATTTGATGTAACTCTTTTTGCGGTGTGTTTGTTGGGATCCGATGAGCTTTGAGTTTATGATCAGATCTATCTTTTTATCCATGAAAGTTATTTGAGTCTCTTTGATCTCTTATATGCATGATTAGCTATAGCCTCATATTTCTTCTTTGAATCTTTAGTTTAGTTAGGCTGACTAGATCGATTTTTCTTGCCATGGGAATAGGTGCTTTGTGATGGGTTCGATCTTACGGTGCTCAATCCCAGTGATAGAAGGGGACATGACACGTATGTGTCGTTGCTATTAAGGATAACAAGATGGGGTCTATTCCTACATGAATAGATCTTGTCTACATCGTGTCATCGTTCTTATTGCATTACTCCGTTTCTCCATGAACTTAATACACTAGATGCATGCTGGATAGCGGTCGATGTGTGGAGTAATAGTAGTAGATGCAGGCAGGAGTCGGTCTACTAATCTTTGACGTGATGCCTATATAATGATCATTGCCTGGATATCGTCATGATTATTTGAAGTTCTATCAATTGACCAACAGTAATTTGTTTACCCACCGTATGCTATTTTTCTTGAGAGAAGCCACTAGTGAAATCTACGGCCCCGGGGTCTATTCTTTATCATATTTGACTTTGAGATCTATTTTTATTCGCTTTTATTTTCAGATCTATATTTCCGAAAACCCAAAAATACCTTGCTGCCCTTTATTTTATTTTGCGTTTATTCGAGATCTATTTCAATTAGTTTCCCGTTCACTCGCCAACTTCTGGCACCGTTGCCCGAAAGGGATTGACAACGCATTTAACACGTCGGGTTGCAAGTATTTGTTCTTTGTGTGCAGGTACCGTTTACATAGTGTTGCGTGGTTCTCCTACTGGTTCGATAACCTTGGTCTCATCACTGAGGGAAATACCTACCGTAGCTGTGCTGCATCATCCCTTCCTCTTTGGGGAAATACTGACGTAGTTCAAGCCACTTCACATGCATGCATGTGTTAGAAGCAAATAAGGTCCGGAGAGACGGACAGGGGGAGAGGGATGCGGCTACGAGGTGGTTCGAGAGGCCTACTATATCGAGGGGGGAGGAGTGTGCGATTATGAGATCGATGAAAAGAGGGGCGGGAGTGTGCACCTGCGTGGAACCATATTGGACATAGGGGGGCATGGACGGTGAGAAGAGAAGAGGGAAAATGTGTGTTTGTGGTAGGCACACTTAGCTAGAGAGGTATATCGACTGGTGTGTGCCGGAAAGAAGGAGCCGGGGGGCCTACACACACCGTGGGTGAACGACCTAAAGAAAAATAACGAATGTGTGCGATGGAGGGGACGCTGAGGGAGGGTGAGAGGGGGGCGGGCGTGTGCATGCACGAGAGAAAGTTAGAACTAGCTACAAAGAGAAGAGGATTGTGTGGGTGTAAAAGACGAATAGAGATCATAATTCATTATAAAAAAGTGGATTCGGATATTTGAAGAAGATATCATAGTGTTTTAAACCGAAGCATGCATGAATATATATAATGGTGATACGCATGGTGTGGTTATGAACATGTTATACTACATATAATATATAGAACATTTATTTGAATTTGTGATAATGTCTAGCATTTGCAGCTCAGGGCTAAATACTTGTCATAATGTAGGGGGCGGGACACTATACTTTGTGTGATAAACACAGTGTACGTATGAAACATGGTTTAGATTATGAAGATCTAGTTAGTACATCAAATGTACTATTATTTGGAATCAACATTAAGTGTATTCAAAATTTTGAATTCGAGTTCATATAGTACACATAGTTCATATCTATCTCTATAGTAATCATGTGGTGTGTTGTTAAGATAATATATGAATAATGGTTTAAGTTGGCAACAATCATGATTGTAGATTCTTATTCAAATAGAGAAACGAATTCAAATTTAGTTCGAATTGCAGCGGTAGTATAGACATTTGGAATGCACTAAAATGTTCGTATGAGTAGGTTGCATGCATTATACAGCCAACGATAAGATTTAATTGGACATAACATGGATTCATAGCTTTGAATAGCATTTGTACAGTAAAACGGGACAAGACTCTCTCTTTGTGTGGTGCGAATAGTTTTTTTTTCGTTTTTTTCATTGAGGGAAGTGCGAATTGATTTGGTATGTACATAATTACACGTTAGGCTTGTCCCTAAAATTCAACCCAAGCCTTGTTATCCCGAAAATTCAGATATCGTGCCCCCAAAACTCACGCCTTCACAACCAGCGCCTTGCTATCCCAAAATTACAACGCGCGCGAAAACTCCCTCCAGCTGCCAAATCCCGACACGCGAAATCCCCCTTCTAACCCTGAGCCGAAAGGGCCGCTAGTTCAAATCGGTGGGGGTACTTTTGTAACACACCCTACATTTTGGACAAGCGCGTCCCTAAGTCATGGTTCCCCCCCTCCCATCACCTCCTTTTCGCCATTCGAAATCCCAGGCCGCCATAACCTCTCTGCTCCAGCCGCGAAACCCCACCCTCCTCGGTCCACCACCCCACCGCTGCCCAGCCGGAGCCTCTTCCCCGACGACGTCGTCCACCGCAACACCGCAACAGCTCGACATCCCTCATCCACCTCCCCGGATGAGGATCCGTCATCGATCTCGTCGTCCCTCCGGTTCAGATGCCCCATCCTCCACCTCCAAGGAGCTGCTCCGATGATCACCTCGTCTATCACGGCTGATCCATCCCCACAGTGCCGCCTTAACATGCTCCACCGGAACCGCAACATCCTCAACGACTCCTCAGACGAAGCCGAGGCCTACTCGGCAAAACCAAAGAGGTTGTACACTCATCGCATCGCACCTTCTCCTTAACCCGACCTCCCGGCTTCGACGGTGCTCGATCCTGCACCCCCATGGGGCGGCTTCCTCGAAGCCGGCGCCGTGGGCGACATCTCCATGGCGGCTCTCCCCCAGTGCGAGGCTCCTTCGACGGCGGTGTCCATACCAGCCGGATCTGCTGCTGCTCCGGCTCTCGCTCGCTCGTGTTGCCGCTGCTCCGTCTCTCGCTCGGTCATGCAGCTGCTCTGCTCTCCCCCTAGCTCATGCTGCTGCTCTGCTCTCGCTCTCGCTCGCGCTTCTGATGCTAGTACACGGGCTGCTACAGCTACACGAGTTGCTGCTCTGGCTCTAGTTCGCGCTGCTCCTCCAGGCGCTGCTGCTCTGGCTGCTATCTGCTACTGTGTTCCCCGTTAATCGCCTGCTGATTTAGATCACTATTTCTCTACTACTAGTGCTCGAGCGGCCTAAACTACATGTGAAGTGCATCCCTGCTACCACTGCATTCAGTTTCGACAGTAACATTCAAATTCCACAGTAAATTTCAGTTTCGACAGTTAAGTTCAGAGTCAATAGTTTTTACCTCATCTGTTGTAGTCAGGTGTTTTTTGGTGATGTAAATTTTACATCTATCACTTTTTGGTAATGTATTTTACATCATCTATTGGAGACGCTATTAGAATCCCACTTGAGATTAACGATGTATGTCTTGTACTGCTTCAGCCTCGACGTCTTACGACTCGCCAGAGCTGCTCCAATGACAGAACCATCCATCACAACAGAGCAGTGCCCTGGACGCCGTCTACAGATGCCTCAGATCTTCCTCCACACCTCCGACAGCCACCTCTGTTGCAACTTCTTCAACGACCAACCCAATGATGCTGAGGTCGACACGGCTACGCCAAAGAGGTTGTACACTTGTCGCATCACTTATTACTCTACATTCATGTCGATCCATTAGGGCTATTTTGGTTCAAAGGAAAAAGTGAAGGAAAAACATAGCAATAGGAAATTTTCCTATGGCACTCTACTATTCAATTATTCATGCATTTCGTTGAAAGGAATGGAGCAAAACATCCACCTGGACCTACTTTTCAAATCCTATGCATGAAAACAAGACTAAGTGCATTAGTGGCAGAATAACATTCTAACTGTACACACTTTCATATGGTTTCACTTTAATTTGGCCATGTTTCTTTGCATTCCTCTGCTCTTCCAATTCCTTGAACCAAACACCCAAGTTGACAGAAATCCTGTGTTTAGAAATGCTCTGTTTCCCACGTGCATTCTTATGCTATTCCGGTGTTTTTCCTATCCCTGCGTTTTTAGAATCCTGCAAGCCAAAGGAGCCCTTACAGAATTACTTCAGTTACAGATAGGTGTCGAAGAAAACTTTGTGTGGTTTGTCCTGCTCCTGCCGTGATGTCGTCCACATCACCGGAGCTGCTCCATCGACAGAAGCATCCATCATACTAGACATCACGCCTCCTGACCGTCTTTCGCCGCCTCAGATCTCCTTCCCTGCCGCCGGCACCCACCGCAACTACATCACCATCATCGACTCAGCAGATGAACCTGAGGAGTACACGGGTCCACAAGAGAGGTCACACTCTGTCGTTTCTGCTTATGTAATGCATTGCTTAATATTACCTGCTACTTTATCGTCCTGTTCACCTCTTAGACTCCAAGTCAGGTCCAAATTAATGTTCAAACTTGAGTTTTAAAATTACTTGTGGGGCACATATCGAGGTAGCAATGAATAGTATCTCTGTCTATTATCTGGTTTACCTAGGGTATGCCTATGTTGTTCATCTTGGGTGGGAAACAAATAGTAAAGCAATCATCATCTGTCTTTTTATTAAATTAAAGCTATCATCAGCCTGCTATCATTATTTTTGGATCCATCCACTGGTTGTTACCATCACTCTAGATTTCTGCATGCTCTCCTTACATAATCTCACTATATTTTTTTCGTATGCATGTCAGATATTGTACACAGTCATGCTGAACATGTAGAGAAAAAGAGAAGAGTTTTGCGCATCAATACAATGTCATGCAGACATCGCTCCATGGTGGGTTCAATATCAAACCCTCCCCGCCCCCTCCAGATTGTAATCCAGAGGAAGATATCTGTTCTGAGGCGGATTCAAACGCAACTGACCACTCCTATTTACCCCCCGAGGTGTTTGCTCTAACTTGGCATGATGATGTTGGTCATATCATGCATATGTTGCCTTGCAGTGCCTACTTTCGTTATCATATATGTCATCTGCTTAGTTTAGACATGTTCTGTAATGCCACCTGTTTAGTTTCTATATCATATATGAGAATTATGCAATCTCATCTCTTTTAGCCAGCCTTAATATATATGAAATATGCAATGCCATCCTGTTTAACCAGCCATCATATATTTGAATGATATCTTGCCAATCCTTTTCTTCATTACATTTCCATTTGTCGACAATGTTTATACATTCAACTACACTTCTTGTGAATCAGCCATTTGAGTGGGTGATGGAAAAATCTGGAGTGAAAACAAGGTCTTCAGAGCAGATAGATCTACCCGTCGAAGCAAATCTCTTGTTGGGTCCCGATAGCTCCTTAGAGATGGATTCAGAGATAGATGACCAGTCCTATTCCCCCACTGAGGTGTATGCTCTAACTTGGCTTGGTTGTACTGCTCATATCATGCATATAGTGTCTTGCATTGCATAGTTTAGACATCATATACACAATATTCAACACCATGTTCTTAGTTCAGACATCATATATGTGAATGCCCTCTTCTTAGTATATAAATCACATATGTGAATTAAATCATGCGATCCTGGTTACTTAGATAACATGTATGTGAATTATGTCATGCCAACCTGTTTACTGAAGACATCATATAATTATCTCATGCCATCCTGTTTAGTTAGTCATCATATCTTTGAATTATGTCATGCTATGCTATCCAGTTTAGATAGACATCATATATGTGAAATTATGTCATGCTATCCTTTTTAGTTAAACAATATACATGTGAACTATTTCATGGCCTCTTTTTTCCACACTATCTATTGCATCTGTCTCTCATACAAGGTCTGTACATTCAACTATGTTTCCTGTTTATCAGCCATTTGAATTGGAGCGGGTGATAACAGTATCTAGCGGAGTAAAAACATGGTCTTCAAATAAAACAGTGCTACCTCTTGGTGGAGATAGCACCCCGGTTGTACATGCACGAGAACCAGCCCTACCACACATAACCCAGACTCTCGCAGATTGTACCCCTACTGCGATGGACAGAGAACCAGCTTCACCCAATCTAACCCCAACCCTAGCAGATAGTAACCCAGTTCCTGTTGAGACAGGACCTTCTCCACCACAGAGCTCCCAAACAAGAGCAGTTAGTAAGGCAGCTCCAATGCCCAAAGCGCCAGTACTACCACGGTGAACCCCAACTCCACCAGTTAGTACACCTATTCCTGTGGAGGAAGCACAACCAGCCATTCGTAGTTTAGCATCTATCGCATTTGATGTTGTTAAATCCTATGTGCGTATCTTCCCATCATGGAAATATTATACAGAAGATGAAGGAAAATGCCTGTTGCAGGTGTTCATCCAGGAGTTATGTGTAAGTAATGTTATTCATAGCAATTACTTTGCTTTGTCCCATACATTCTACCTCCATGATGGTTATAATACAGCAAATGTTCCCATTTTTCTCTATAGAGAAGGACCGATTTGGAAACTCAGGATGAGGTAACCTGTGCTAATACCTATGCTATCTTCAAGAATGCTTGGTGGCAGTATCGGAATTACCTGAAGAAAACGTACTTCACTGGCAAAGAAATTCATCAAATTCCCTTACGTTCTCCTGAGACACATTTACGGGACATTGACTGGGAACGCCTTGTTCTGTACTGGTCCCGAACCAAGAATGTGGTAAGGTCTATGAGCTCATTTTTTTTATTTTAATCACTATATGCCTGCGTCTTACTATACTGTGTTCGTGTAGAACAAGTGCTTAAACCTGTAGAACAACTGTTCTCATTTAAGATTCCATTGCTATCGTGCATACTGCTTTGCTCTTGTATCACTGTATTTACTCATACAAACTTATTTTTAAATTGAAGGATCCAATTGAAACTCCAATGGCACAACAGGTATGTTTAAGCATGTTTGTTTAACAGGTTTGCTCTTATAAATAGCTCTATTGATTTCAATTTCAATTGTGCATACAGTTGACTTCTCATATCATGCTCATTACTAGCATCACAACAGAGCCAATAGTGTTGTTGTACATGTAGACCCGTGGTACCCATCTAAAATCTTGTTATGCCGTGTAGTTTCCCATGCTTTGTATTCTTTCAATGCTGCTTTGTCTTGAACTGATATGATTTGAACTAAACCTGTTATGTGTCTGCTTGTTTCTTCTTTTAGAATGCTGACAGAATATTGGGGAAGAGTACCTTATTAAGCCATGGTAAAGGAAGTAATGCAGATAAGGTTCAGGATAGTGAGACATCCTGGTTGGTCTCCAACAAAGCTGATAAAACATCTAAGGAAAACTATCTTGAAGACAGTGAGACAACCCCAAAGTCCTGTCTTGGTGTAGTGTTTGAGTTACTGGCCACTACCGCTGGCACAAGCTATTCGAACTCATTGTCTGAATCAGTTCGGTTTCTTGAGTCTCAACTACAAGCTGAAAGACATCGATCAGCTGTGCTGCGACAAGAAGCCGAAGGACTGCGGAAGTCCCTGGAGAATTCAGATGCATACTTTTTGGTGCAACAGCAAGCGTTGGAGGATTTTAGCGCCAAACAGGAGAAAGCAAATAAGCTTGCTAAGCTTATTGCCAGCATAGTGGATACCCAGGATAACGTTTCTTGAGCTCTTCTGAAGTTGTTTCAGTTATGGACTTGTTTTGCTGCCGCGTTTATTTGCGGTGGTGGCCAATTTAGACGGCCAGTGTATGTAATATGCTGCTTTGTTCCCTATATTTGCGCTGGTGGCAAACTTTGATGCCCAGTGGATGTAATATGTGTAATAGCCATAATAGCCTAGCATTAGTTGCTTGCTTATTTATTTCCTTATTGTCTTGTTTAGTTGTTTGCTTGCAATTACTACAGTTCTTTTTCCGCATTTTTCTAGTGGCCACAATAACCTATTTTTATAAATAGGCCACAATAACCATGGCAACATACGGACCGTTGTAACCATGGTCCTGCTACCTGCTGTAGTGACCATGGGCCTCCTACGGTCCGTAGGATCCATGGGCCTTCTACGGGCCGTAGGATCAATGGGCCTTCTATGGGCCATATAATCGTTAAGCCAAACATGGGCCGTACTATTCGTGGACCAATAACGGTCTGCAAAATGGGCCTTAAACGGGCTAGAGTGGAAATCGTCTGTTTATGGCCCGACCATAACGGGCCGTTAATAGGCCATATTTGATGACACTATGAAAACAGCCCAACGGGTTAACGGGCCACAAACGGGCCGACTGTAACCACGAGCTGAATTTGGCCCACAAGCGGAACAGGCCAGTAACGGACCGTAAGTAACCGAATTCTGGAAATGAGCCCAAGAATAAATGGGCCCTTAGAAGGCCGAAAATTAACACGGGCTGGAAACGGCCAATGGAATAATGGGCCGTTAATGGGTATAAAGGGATACACTGTTCATTATGGGCCTGTTTCACCTCGGGCCTTTAATGGGCCCAGAGTTACAAAGGGCCTCGTATGGGCTGAAAGACGTCATGGGCCATACATGGACCGGAAGTTACAACGGGCTGGAATCAAATTGGACGGCCCAGATGACGCTACTGGCCTAATTCGGATAGGCCATAACGGGTCGTGAGTTAGTGGGCTGTAAATGGGCTATTTGCGAACAGGCCGTTAACAGGCTTTCTGTGGGCCGGCCCGCTACCTTTTGACCAAGTCAAACGGGCCGACCTTTTCACCGAAATGGGCCTCTGTTGGGTGGTGCCATGTGTCGACGTATCATAGGCGCCTCCTGTCCAATGAGTGGATGACATCTGTCCCAACGGTGAGCCGACACGTGGTTTCTCTGGCCATTGAGAATTTTACACGTAGAAAATCCGCATTGGTCCCAGCTGTTAACGGGTTATCGGATCCAAATCGGAACCCGATAGCTTAACGGCGACCCGTTATGGTGGACGCCACCTGTCAGTTACCCTTGACGAAAGCACTTCCATGACGCGCCATTTATCGTCATGGAAGTGGACACTTCCGTGATGATAATTTTGGTATTGTCATGGAACACTTCTACGACAGCACATGTATGACTATCTTGATTCTGTCATAAAATCGTCATGGATGTACATGCATGACAGAAAACGTGACCTACTATGACAAACATGTATCATCACGAAGTGTATTTTTTTTGTAGTGAGAAGACGTGCACCCCCGGGACTCGATGGTTAAGAGGCCAGCCTGGACAGGAACGGCCGAGCTCAGGATCAAGCCTATGCACGGATCTCTGTCGATATCCTCCGTGATACTACTATACCTCGAAGCCCCACTCACCTGATCTGTTTCACAGACAGGGTAATGGAACATCAATTCCCAAATGGGTTTAAACCCATTAACATAGAATCATACGATGGCACAACGAATCCAGCGGTACGGATCGAGGATTTTCTTCTCCACATACATATGGCCAATGGAGACGACCTCCATACTATCAAATATTTGCCGCTCAAATTAAAGGGGCCAGCGAGGCATTGGCTAAATAGTCTGCCTCGTCATTCCATCGGGAGATGGGAAGCACTCAAGGATGCCTTTAGGGAAAATTTCCAGGGCACTTACGTCCGACCTCCTGACGCTGATGACCTCAGCCGCGTCACTCAGCAACCCGGCGAGTTAGCTCCGAAATTCTGGAACCGGTTCTTCACTAAAAAGAACCAGATCATAGACTACTCTGACGCCGAGGCCATCACAGCATTCAAAAATAGCATCTGAGATGAGTGGCTCGCCCTCCAGCTCGGACAAGATAAGCTGAGGACCATGGCGGCCCTGACCTCACTCATGACCCACTTTTGTGTGGGAGAGGACAGCTGGCTTGCCCGCAACACTCACAATGGGGAAGCTGGCACCTCGGAGACCCGCGATGACAATGGAAAGCCTCAACGCAATAAAAACAAGCGCATGCATAAAAATGGCGGGAGCGACACAGAGGATGTTGCAGTCAATACAAGGTTCACCAGACCTAGATCCGGGTAGAAAAAGAAGCCCTTTAAAGGGAACAGAGATGGACCCAACCAGCTAGACAAGATCCTCGATCGGCCATGGCAAATTCATAGCACCTCGGACAAGCCAGCAAACCACACCAACAGGAATTGCTGGGTCTTCAAGCAGGCTGGTAACATGGCTACAGAGGGACAAAATAAAGCCCAACGTCGCAGTGAAGATGAGGATGAACCTCGGTGCCCAATAACGGGGGCTAGAAGCAGTTTCCTAATGAGGTAAAGGACGTAAACATGATTTATGCTACCCACATCCCCAAGAGGGAGAGGAAACACACACTTCGGGAATCTATGCATTGGAGCCCGTCGCCCCAAAGTTCAATCCGTGGATGGCCTACCCGAGCACATTTGACAAGCATGACCATCCGACCAGCATTAGGCATGGCAGATCGGCTGCACTAGTCCTGGACCCGATCGTCGATGGTTTCCATCTGACGCGCGTCCTTATGGACGGAGGCAACAACCTCAACTTAATCTACGCGGATACGGTCAGGAAGATTGACACCGACTCATCTGGATCAAGCCCAGCACCACCACCTTTAACGGTGTCATACCAGGTGTCGAGGTCCGTTGCACTGGAACGATGACATTGGAAGTGGTTTTCGGATCACCCGAGAACTTCAGGAGCGAAGAGTTAATCTTCGATATTGTCCCTTTCCGAAGCGGATTCCATGCGTTGCTGGGGTGCACCGCATTTGCTCGCTTTAATGCAGTCCGGCATTATGCATATAAAGCTAAAAATGCTGGGACCAAACGGTATTATCACTATCAATGGTAACATAGAACGCACCCTCTGAACAGAGTAGTAAACTGCGGCTTTTGCAGCCAAAGAACAGGCATCTGAGGAGGCAGCCCGCACAAGTAAGCACATGACTAGCTCATCAAAGCGTGCGCGGGCCGCACAAGCCGACCTTGGCCAAGCATTCCCCCACCCCAAATAGGGGTACAGGCTCCTTGCGCGCCTCCCCTTGATGGGGCATTGTGTCCCCAGGGTGCATAACTTTGCACTAAAATTTCCCTTGGCTGCCGAGGAGCCAATACGATGGAAACGTTGTATCCGGTTCGATCGAACAGTGACTCACCCCGGACTCACACACCGGTAGGGCTCTGTAAAAGACCCAACCAGGAATAGCACGTCCGCATGGCTTTAACCATCCAAACGGCAGCTGGAGACCTCTTTAAAGGACTCGACCAACGAAAGCATAAAGCAAGCAAACGGCAAAGGTTGCAAGCAGCCCATATCAACTTCGCTCTCAACAAAGATGAGCTGGCCAACAACATGGAGACGCAAACGTGCGGCAGGAAGCGGCCCGGGCTAATAAACCCGATGACAAAACCTGCCATGTTTGGATATACTCCTTCTCTTTTCTCTCTCTTCGCATTGCATCTTTCTAAAAGTTCCTTTTGTCAAAGCTCGGCAAGTACGACTTGACCACATGAAACAAATTGCACCCCTTAAGGTTCGTAAGCATTTCCTTACAAGTACTGCCTTTGAGCCATAAGAACACTTTTATGATACAATTGCTATCGACAAAGGGCTGCGCTTTTAATCTCATGCCCCAAATTACAAGTCTGAAGTATTCGGCGTCTCGGATGTTGCATTATATGAATCAGTTTTGAACCTAGATTTTTGTCAATAGTTGGGTTGCACTGCTCCTATGCTTACCCCTTACGTTTCCGATCAATTCGGCTAAGGGTGTAAAGGTAGAACCACTGCGATAGTGCCGCCAGCTCGCATGGCAGAGCGCCTCAGTGGAGAAAGCCGAAAACTGACTATCTTGGTAAGCGTAAACTGGCCAGCCGTCCGATGATTACATCAAGAAATGTGTCATTAGCGATCACCCGTGTTAAACAAAGGGTTCTTTCTCAAATAAGCCAAAGTGGTAAGTGGCCTAAACCCCGGATCCACAGCCGACCACTCCACACACCGGGGGCTTGTCATCGGCCCCCAGAGTCAAGCTCCTACGACTAAGTGAAAGTTATAAAGTCGTTTTAGTCTGATTGCCTAGTTCCTATGTGCACGGACCACCTTCGAGAACCAAGACATCGTCTAGGGGTCATGATTGCTTAAGGAACACCCTCTGTATACTGTACAAAGGGGTCGAAGCTGACGACTGGCTACTTTCAATTCAAAACGGTCACACAGGAGTCAAAAAATATACAAAAGAAAAATAACACAATGACATGACAGAATAAAAAGGTGCATTCATTAAAATAAAAGGAAGTTTGGTACACATTTTGGTACTCCTAAGTACCATCTAAAATACAAAGTGTCCTTGGGACACTTGGCCCCGGTAATCCGGTCCCCTTCCACTACCTCGGCGAGGAACGACTCCGCTGTCGGATCCTTCCCTTCGGGGGGTCTCACGGCCATGATTGTTGCTTCGACGCGCAAATAATGCATCTTCATGCAGGCGGACGCTCGCTGAGCCCCCTCCAGGCACGTCGACCGCTTCCAGCGAGTCACTTGCGGGGCGGCTTTTTGCAGCCGTGACAGGAGCCCGAAGAAGCTGGTTGGCAGCACCTTCGTGGGCCACAGATTGATGCAGAGGTCCTGGAGCGCTGGCCTTGCCATACGGAGAAGCTCTGACAGCTGCTTCATCTGATGATTGAACAGCTCCGGATGTGGCGACGCCTGGAACTGCTGCCAGAATGCCTTCTCTGCTTCATGGTCCTCCCATTCGCTGAAGTGGCACCTTGTGTCCAGCGCACTCTCCGGGAGATCCGCGAAGACCTCTGCGGAGCGCCACAGCTGGGTGAGCTTGATGAACCCCTTGCTACCAAATACACACTGAAGTAAAAATGGCTTACCAGCGGCAATCTGCTCCACTTGCTGGAGCACCTCGCGTTCTGCCCGGGCCTGGGTCTGGACCTCGGCATGCGTCAGGCGTAGCTTCTTAAGCTCTTCGCTCACCTTCTTCTCCTTCTCCTGAAGGGAATCGCGCTCCTGATACACACCCTTCAGGGTCTCCTCGACCTCCAGCACTCACGCCTGGTCCTTCTCCCTAGCATCCTTCTTGGTGGCTAGGACCTTCTCGGCCTTGGCGGCCACAGCGTTCTGCCGAGCTTTTCTTAGCTCGGCTTTGAGCCCCTCGAGCTCGGCCATGGCAGCTATCATTCAAATAGCTCGGCGATCATTATTATAATTCATACAGCTACTGTCGGTGCAACAAACTCTTGTGTATGTTGCCAAGACTTTACACAGGCACGGCGACAAAGAAGGCAATCTTCACCAAGCACACACGCCAAGGCCAAGCCTAGAGATGAGCTCTTTGAGAGATCAAAAGGCGGATCAAGAAGACCAAGGCCAACCAGAAGAACAAGATTTCACCAAAGGGGAAACCTCGCTTGTCGGGCAGGCGAGCCTGGTCGGGTCGAGGCATCCCCAAGGACGAAGCCAATACGCCTCGGCAGGCCTGCCGGGGCTAGCGGAGATCCACTCCTCCGCCAAGACTCCACCGCTCCACCGCTCCACCACTCGCAATGCAAGTCACCAATCGGTGCGGTGTCGAGCCCCTAGGTGGTTAAGTGGCTATCACTTAGCGCGTGGCAGTCATTCGGAGAGAAGATCATCCCTGTGTGACACCCGTCCAGACGCGTGTCACACGGGCAGATAGAAGATGACTAAGACGGTGTAGCAAGGCTTGCCGGGCTGCATCCACGACATGACGTACAGCGGCGCATTTAATGCATTTTGTCCTAACTGCCAGAGTTAGGTATGATAGCATTGTTGGCTATCTAATCAGTAGATAATGACCATTTTGCCACTGTGGTAATCCCTTGGCCTATAAAAGGAGGGCCATGGAGACCGTAGAAAGGATTCGGACCCTCTTGTACCCTTACGCGCGTAGCTGCTCTTCCTGAGGCAACCTTGCCGGGCTCGAGCGCACCACAGCACTACGTTCCCTCCATTAATCCTCCAAAGCAGGAGTAGGGTTTTACGCCTCGCAGCGGCCCGAACCTGGGTAAAAACGATCAGTGTCATCTCTGCCGTGTCGCCCCACGGCCTCTGCTCTTTGTGCGACGTGATTGCCCCCCTGCCGAACAACAAGGAGCATAATGGCTCCATAGGTGATCGTGTTCGCACACAACATCTTTGGCGCGCCAGGTAGGGGGTGCGTGTGCGCAAATCTGAGGTCGTGATCGACACGTTCTGTCTTCATCACCTTTCTCTACATCGCCAGCGTCATCACCCATGGCGCCCAAGAAAAAGCCCGCCGTGATGGTCCGTCCTTCCACTTCAAAAGCTCCCTCGCATGCAGCCGCTGGTTCTGTGGAAACAGCGGCGGCATCGGGGGACGCGGGCACCGCGGGAGACGCGACCGGCGCAGGCGGCGCCGTCGTTGTCTCCCTAGCGGCTGAAGCGGGAGCGGGAAACGCCGGAGGAGAACAGCTCCAACAACATCCCGACGGCCGCGTTCCACAGGATGTGGGCGGGGAGAATGCACCGTCTCCACCTCCCCGCCGCGCTGATGGGCACGGCCTCAGCGACAACGCCCGCTCTGGTGCGAGCCATGACCCCTTGGCTGCCCCTGTTGCAGGCGTGGCCACAGGACACGCGCCGTCCCTGGGGCGGGGAAATCAAGGCGAAGCACCGAACGGGGTCGCCAACCCCCAAGCGCGCTCTTCTCGTCACCGTGCCGCCATGGCGACGGGCTCGCAACGTCGAGAGCATGGCGCCGCCACCACCGGCACCGTCAGGAGCCGAGCGATGTCACAATCCGCCTCGTCGGCCATGCCGAGCACTGCTTCGGAGGCCATGGCGTGGGCCCAACTCCTGCTGAGATTCCTACCAGCGGCTAATCAAATGGATGAGTGAAGAGCCACCATCTAGAGTCTGATCGGTTTTGCTGAAGCGGGAGGATCGCAGCGAGCAGACCCACCGCGGGACCCACAAGCAACGGCAACAGCTCAAGCCAATGACCGTGTCGAGGGGCCACTCCAACGGTGCAGTCCCCTCCACGGCAGCTGGCGCAAGGACCACAGCCTGAATGGCGTGGCGGGGAGCATGATGAAGCATCGATGGCTTCGTCCGATCCCCGAGCCCATCAAGACCAACGACGGGTCCGGGAAGATCGGCGGGGGGAAGATGCGCGCGTCACTATAGAGGGACGCCGCGACACTCGCCGCCAGTCTGACAGATGCAACGGCCCAGGCGAAGACGAACCCGCGCCTAGTGGAGGCAGTTACCTACCTTTCGAGGTCGGGTGCCCCGCCTTCACTCGCAAGCTGCGGCAAGTACGCTGGCCGTCTGTCCGTGTCTTCAAGCCAGAGATACCGGAAAAGTATGACGGAAAGTTGAACCCGGCAGAGTTCCTGAGCATCTACACCATCGCTGTTCAGGCTGCAAGAGGGAGAGATGAAAAGGTGTTCGCGAACTACTTCCCTTTGGCGCTCAAGCCAAATGTGAGGTCATGGCTGAAGCACCTGCCAAGAACTCCATTTCGTCCTGGGCTGACCTATGCAACGAGTTCGTTGGCGCCTTCATGGGCAGCCACCAAGAACCAGGGCGGCCCAGCGACTTGCAACTCCTTCCGCAGAAGGAAGGAGAAAGTCTGCGAAAGTATATGCAGAGATTTAGCCGGGTGCACAGGAACATCCCAGATATCCACCCGGCGGCTGCCATCGCAGCGTTCCAGTCAAATGTGCGCAATAGGAGGATACGTTCCAAGATGAACGTCCGACGCCCAAGACTGTGAACGAGCTGTACACCCTGGCGGACAAGTGCGCCCGTATGGAGGAAGGGAGGAAACTCCCCGAAGAGGAGGACGGCGTCGGGATTGACTCAGAGGACGACGATGATGCCGCCAATTCGAAGAAGAAGAATAAGAAGCGCAACAAGAGGCGTAAAGAGAAGGCAGTGTTGGCTGTCGAGGGTTCTAATACCCCTAGTACCGGCAAGAAGGCCAAGGCTGAAGCCCCCGGCAAGGAAGCTGCCGCGTGCGCTGATTGCCGGGAAGCTGCAGCGGCCGAGAAAGCTGGGAAGACTGACGGACCATACTGCAAGATTCACCGTACCAAGGGCCATGATCTTCAAGAGTGCCATCAGGTTGAGCAACTTGTCAAGAAGCAGAGGGCAGAGTATGAAAAGCGTGACAAGGAAAAGGATCAGGATCAGGAAGGTGTTGGCGGAGAGGGCCGTGGCGGCAGAGGAGGTCGCCGCGGCAAGGTTCCCCAACAGCAGGAAAGCCCGCCAGGGGCCACGAGAAGAAGGAAGATGGTAGCAAAACTGATGGAGAGGATGATGAGGAAACCAGTGAGCAAGAGTTCCAGAAGGCAACTGAGGCCCTGTGCGTTGACGGAGGTGCATCTTTGCACTCCTCTCACCGCCAGCTCAGACAGTGGGCGCGTGAGGTCAATGCTGTGGAGCCCTCGGTTGGCTCCCGAAAACCGCTCAAGTGGTCCCGCACGCCTATCATATTTGATGTAGAGGATCACCCTGACCGCACCACAATGGTAGGGTGCTTGCCGTTGTTGGTTTCACCAACAATTCGCAACCTCAAGGTCACAAAGATGTTAGTTGACGGTGGGGCCAGGTTGAATCTGATTTCCCCCAAGGTAATCAGCAAGCTGCAGATATCAGACGAAGAACTCAAGGTTACTGGCACATTTCAAGGAATCAACCCCGGCACGAGTCATCCTAAGGGGAAGATCATGCTGCCGGTAACGTTTGGAGGAGAATTGAACTACCGAACTGAGAAGACTGTGTTTGATGTGGTTGATCTCCCCTTGCCATACAATGGAATCCTTGGTCGCCCTGCCCTGGACAAATTCATGGTGGCATCTCATTATGCCTACAACAAACTGAAGATACCAGGGCCGATGGGCATCATTTCCATTCCGTCGGACAAGAAGGACGCAATCATATGCGTGGACAAGATGTATCGGGATGCGGCCACTGCTGAGGCCGCGGAGACTGCTGCTCCCGCCGAAGAAAGTAAGAAAGGAAGGAAAGCTAGTGGACGTGCCGGCAAGGAATCCGGGAAGCGCACCTCTTCGGAGTGTGCTGTGCCCATCGATGATTTGCTGGAGAGCTCCACTAGCAAGAGGACCAAAGTTGCCGCGCCCGCTATGAAGAAGGTCCCGGCAGGGCTGGTTGGCGCTGATGGTACATTCACTATCAGCTCCACCCTTGACAACAAATAGGAAAGTGCGCTCGTTGCCTTCCTGCGGGCGAATGTCGATGTGTTTGCTTGGCAACCATCTGACATCCCCGGTGTTCCCAGGGAGGTAATCGAGCACCACCTTGCTGTCTGCCCTCATGCCCGACCCGTCAAGCAGAAGGTCCGGAAGCAAGCCTTGGAGTGGCAGCAGTTCATTGCCGAGGAGATCAAGAAATTTGAGGCAGCTGGTTTGGTCAGAGGAGTATTGCACCCAACATGGTTAGCGAATCCAGTGGTGGTGCGCAAGGCGAATGGGAAATGGAGGCTTTGCATAGATTTCACAGATCTGAATAAAGCATGCCCGAAAGACCCGTTCCCCTTACCGCGCATCGACCAGATCATGGATTCCACCTCCGGGTGTGATCTGCTTTCCTTCTTGGATGCCTACTCCGGGTACCACCAGATTTTCATGTCCAAAGAAGACGAGGAGAAGACAGCGTTCATAACCCCTTGTGGCACGTACTGCTTCATACGGATGCCCTTCGGATTAAAGAACGCTGGATCCACTTTCGCAAGAGCAGTGCAGATAGGGTTTGAGTCTCAGCTACACAGGAATATTGAAGCTTACATGGATGACATAGTGGTCAAAACCAAGGACAAGTCAACTCTCATTCAGGACTTGGAGGAGACCTTTGCAAATCTGCGCAAGATCAACCTGAAGCTAAACCCAGAGAAGTGTGTGTTCGGTGTCCCTTTCGGCAAGGTACTTGGCTTCTTTGTGTCTCACCGGGGGATAGAGGCCAACCCCGACAAGATCAGGGTGATCAAGCAGATTCAAGCATCCAAGACAATTAAATATGTGAGGCACCTGACCGGATATGTTGCCGCGCTAAGTAGGTTCATTTCCAAGTCTGCCGAGCTCGCCTTGCCATTCTTCAAAATTCTGAAGAAGGCAGGGCCAATGAAGTGGACCCCGGAAGCAGAAGCAGCGCTGCGAGACTTGAAGGCCTATCTTTCCTCTGCTCCCATCTTAGTCGCTCCTAAACCACAAGAGTCGTTGCTACTGTACCTAGCGGCAACCAAATCAAGTGGTTAGTGCAGCGCTGGTGGCACAGCGGGAAGTGGATGAAGAAGCAGCCGCAGCTACTGCCCCCTCCAGGGAGGAACGTGAACCCACCCCGCCAAGGCCAGATCCAGATCAAGAGAAGGGAGAACTTGGTAACAGAGATGAGACCGAGACTGCGGCAAGGAAGAAAGTGGTGCAGTGGCCGGTGTACTTTGTCAGCTCCCTATTGCAGGGAGCTAGATCAAGGTACTCTGGCGTGCAAATGTTGATCTTTGGCCTTGTCATGGCCTCATGGAAACTGTGCCACTACTTCCAAGTCCATGAGATCACAGTTGTCACCCGATTCCCTTTGCAACGCATATTGAGAAACCCGGAGGCCACAGGCAGAATAGTGGAATGGGCTTTGGAGTTGTCAAGCTTTGGTTTGAAGTTCGAGAGTACGTCAACCATTCAGAGTAGACATTGGCAGAGTTCATTGCAGAATGGACACCTACCCCAGATGAAGAGACACCGGAAACAATCATCCCCGGCAAGGAGGCTCCCCAAGAATGGATCTTATACTTTGACGGTTCTTTCTCGCTATAGGGCGCGGGGTTGGCATGCTCCTTGTCGCGCCCACTGGGGAGCATCTCAAGTACATGGTCCAAATGCATTTTCCCTGGGAGGAAGCTACCAACAACACTGCAGAATATGAAGGACTCCTTGCCGGGCTCAGGATAGCAACCGAATTGGGAATCAAGAAGTTGATCGTTCATGGAGACGCGCAGCTTGTGGTGAAGAAAGTGAACAAGGATTACCAGAGCCCATTGATGGAGGCATACGTTGAAGAGGTGAGGAAGTTGGAGGAGTGTTTCGACGGATTACTAACAGAGCATGTGCCATGTGCGGAAAACAACATTGTTGATCATCTGTCGAAATGCGCCGCTCAGAAGCTTCCTGTGGAACAAGGAACTTTTGTTCTCCACCTGACTCAACCTTCAGTATCCCCAGCGGCGATGGCCCGAAATAGGAGGAAACTGGACTCCGACATGCCTCTCCCGGCAAAGCTTCCTGAAGCCCCCGGCAGAGAGGTTGGCGGGAACAACTCCACTTCGGCTGGTGAGCTGCAACCTCCCGCCGAACCACCGGTTCCTGTGGTCGAAGTATGCACTCCCACGAAAGAGCATGTGCCCTTTGTCCTCGTTGTCAAGCCCCAGGCTCCAACTTGGGCACGACACATAGTCCACTACCTCCATAGAGGAGATCTTCCTGAAGAGCAAGAAGAGGCTGAAAGAGTAGCCCAGAGGGCTAGTATGTATCAGTTCGTCGACAACACACTATACAGAAGGAGGCCCAACGGTGTGAAATTGAAGTGCATCTGCCGTGAAGAGGGAAAGGAACTATTGGGAGAGATACACAGAGGCATGTGCGGCTCCCACCTTGGATCAAGAGGCTTGGTTGGAAAAGCTTTCTGGCATGGTTTCTACTGGCCCACGGCCCTCCAAGATGCAATCGAGCTAGTCACCAGATGTGAAGCCTGCCAGTTCCACTCCAAGAATATTCATCAACCTGCTCAAGCTCTCCAGACGATCCCTTTGTCATGGCCATTTTCGGTCTAGGGGCTTGACATCTTGGGCCCCTTCCCCCGTGCTACCGGGGGCTTTGAATACTTGTACATTGCAATCAAAAAGTTTACAAAGTGGCAGGAAGTGGAGCCTGTGAGGAAGGTGACCGCACAGTAAGCTATCAAGTTCTTGAAAGGATTGGTGTGCCGTTTCGAAGTACCCGCCAGAGTCATCACAGACAACGGCACCCAATTCACAAGCCGCGCCTTCATGCAATACCTTCAAACCCTCGGAAGCAAAGTTTCATTCGCTTCTGTGGGCCATCCGAGAAGCAATGGACAAGCTGAGAGGATGAATGCTGAAGTGCTGCGAGGACTCAAGACAAGAACTTTCAATAGGCTGCAAAAGTGCGGAAGGCGCTGGATCGACGAGCTGCCGGTGGTTCTTTGGTCCCTCCGTACGACACCAAGCCGAGCCACCGGCCAGACTCCCTTCTCCCTAGTTTATGGGGCAGAAGCAGTGATCCCCACGGAACTCATATACGGGTCTCCTCGAGTATTTGCCTATGATGAAGTAGAGCAAGAGCAGCACCTGCATGATTATGCCGTGCTCCTTGAGGAGAACTGTCTCCGGGCCGCTACGCGTGCTGCACGCTACCAGCAAGCCCTACGCCGCTATCATAGCTGCATGGTTCGTGCCCGGAGCCTTGAGGAAGGCGACCTTGTCCTTAGGCGCGCTCAGTCTGCCAAGGGTGCAAACAAGTTGACACTGAAGTGGGAAGGCCCTTATTCGGTAGTACGAGTCAGCAGACCTGGCGCTATCCATCTGGAGACCGAAGATGGCATCAATTGCAAAACTCATGGAATATTGAGCTTCTTCACAAGTTCTACCCGTAAGGCGCGGCTGTCGGGCCCTGCCCAGCAGCCACCCTTTTGTACAAGCCTTGCCGATGCTGCATGTAACCCTTTGTACAAAGCCAGGCACAGACCCTGAGCAGCAGATAAATAAACAAAGCGCTGGGGGCCCCCCGAAAACTTGCATGCATGCATAGCATTTGCACAAACATGCCATGTCATGTAGATAAGGTCATATGTGCTATGTTTCCTTCCGCACTAACCACAGGGCCCTTGCCGCGGACCAGATCCCGAAAGGAGGAGAAGGAAACAAGCCTGCATATCAATCCTCGGCAACCCAAGCAGATAAGTTTCACTTTTCTATCCATTCGTGCTTCTAAAGAGTACTTGCGCATGGAAAACGTTGTCACCTTCAAGGCATTTGTGCTCCCACCCTGTGACTCGAATGACGTCTCGACCAGGGTGGTTGTAGTAGCATCTGTCGGGAGGGGTTTGATGGGGGAACGGTGCCTTCCCGTAGCATTGCGCCCGGTAGGCCGAGTCCTACAGCGACAACGAAAGGCACCGGCAAGGTGGCTTGCCAGAAGGAGCTTGTTTACTTCAAAGTATAGAGGCGTTTTCTCCTCTGCATGGACGTAACACATGCACAAGCATTCGGCAAAGTTGTCCTTTTTCATTAATATGCAGATAAACAAGTACAAATCTTACAGAGCTCGAACATGGATAAAAGGAAAAAGATTACATCTTTGAAACTAAAGTTTGGCGAGTGCCTACATATTTATGATTGAAAAAAGATAAGTGCCCCGTAATCCCTTTCTTGTCCCTCTCCTCCTAGGAGCTACAGTGGGAGGTGAAGAGGGCGAAAGGAGTGCCAGAGCAGAAGCCCAGCCTGACCCCGTCAGGACCTGCCAGGAGCAGCCTGACAAGATCGGGAGTGGCGAGGCTGCGAAGGACGGGGACGGGAAGAGCAGCTCGGCGGTGCCTTGGTCAGCACCACCAGGACCGGCTGGAAGACTGCTGGAGGGGGGCGAAGGCACCAAGAGAACATTCTCCCCCCAGCAGCCTCCCGGAAGAGGCTGGTGATGATGGTGCCAGGGAGGGTGGCAAGGAACCGGAAGACGGGGCTTTCGGTAGGCGGAACAAGACGAACGCGTCGGTGCCATCGTACTCCGACCTGACGGCCTGCCACCCGCCTTCTTCGCCTTCGCCCATTTTTTCCTCGTCACTCCCATTCCGGGAAGGCGCCGAACCCTTGGCCCGGCGCCCCCAAGAAGCGGCTAATGGCGAAGGCGGGGCCCCAAGTACGCTGGGGGCTCCGCTCCCCACCCTGGCGAGCAGGAGGGCACCACCATCTTCAGCGTCATCCCCGACCTCGCCGGGGGGGGGGGCAGTGCTGGGTTTACTAAAAACCCTAAGCGCGGCTCCACCGGCGGACACCAAAAGACCTGAGGGCTCCGGCAATGAATTGACGGCCCCAACAGCTTGCGGCAGGAGCCACACCTCTCCCTCTAGTGGCCAGCTCACACGGGAGGGGTGAGCGCTCCACCATCCTGAAGAAGTGTGGCACCACCCGCATCGGGGTCGACGCGGCGCTCGCGGGTGTACCACCGCGAACGGTGACCGCCCCTGCTACGGTCACCACGCCTTCCATGACCCCAGACCAGACCCACTCCCCGAGCGGCAACAATGGCCTTCAGAGGCATAACCCCCGAGCTGCGGCCTGGGGTCCGACCCCAGCCTCTCCCCTTGGGCATGACGAAGAAGAAGGCAAAGAAGAAGAGGGAAGAGTGCCTGGATGAATGCCTCCGCTCCCCTTAGCGCTCCCTTTTATAGGCGAGCCGGGGACGGGGGCTAGTTCTCCACCCACTCCCAAGGACTCTTTTTGAGCCCGGTCCATCCTAACTGCGAACGGTGGCCGAGCCCATCGACCGCCCTTCTGCACCAATCCGGAAGATTTGGATCCCTGTCATAGCACTCTCACCATGCGCATCCGTTACCTACCCCGCGCGGCGCATGCAGCGTACATGGCGAGCGGGGCGGGCGTAGTGGGAAGAGTGAAATGGTAGTTACGACCCCATGAGATAAAGTCATTCACAAGCCATTACAAGCCCCGCCATGTTTGGCTTCTCGCGGTGCGCGGGGAAACAGAAACTGACCCAAGTACAGGTTAATGAAGAAGCAAGGAAAATATCGAAGAAAAGAGAATATCAGCACAAGACCCCTGCCTGTGTAATTGATAGGGCCTACCCCAACAATGCCCGATGGCACGCTTGGACCAGGCCCGGGGGCTCCTATCGGTGCAACAAACCCTTGTGTATGTTGCCCAGACTTTACACAGGCACGGCGGCAAAGAAGGCAATCTTCACCAAGCACACACGCCAAGGCCAAGCCTAGAGATGAGCTCTTTGAGAGATCAAAGGGTGGATCAAGAAGACCAAGGCCAACCAGAAGAACAAGATTTCACCAAAGGGGAAACCTCCCTTGCCGGGTAGGCAAGCTTGGTCGGGTCGAGGCATCCCCAAGGACGAAGCCAATACGCCCCGGCAGGCCTTCCGGGGCCATCGGGGGTCCACTCCTCCGCCAAGACTCCACCGATCCACCACATTGCAACGCAAGTCACCAATCGGTGCGGTGTCGAGCCCCCAGGTGGTTAAGTGGCTATCACTTAGCATGTGGCAGTCATTCGGAGAGAAGATCATCCCTGTGTGCACCCGTCTAGATGCGTGTCACACGGGCAGATAGAAGATGACTGAGACGGCGTGGCAAGGCTTGTCGGGCTGCATCCACGACGTGACGTACAGTGGCACATTTAATGCGTTTTGTCCTAACTGCCAGAGTTAGGTATGATAGCACTGTTAGCTATCTAATCAATAGATAATGACCATTTTGCCACTGTGGTAACCCCTTGGCCTATAAAAGGAGGGCCATGGTGATCGTAGAAAGGATTCGGACCCTCTTATACCCTTACGTGTGTAGCTGCTCTTCCCGAGGCAACCTTGCCAGGCTCGAGCGCACCGCAGCACTACGATCCCTCCATCAATCCACCAAAGCAGGAGTCGGGTTTTACGCCTCGCGGCGGCCCGAACCTGGGTAAAAATGATCAGTGTCATCTCTGCCGTGTCGCCCCACAGCCTCTGCTCTTTGTGCGATGTGATTGCCCCCCTGCCGAACCACAAGGAGCCCAATGGCTCCATAGGTGATCGTGTTCGCACGCGACAGCTACTCTTGCTCAAAATACACTTGACAATGTCTTGGGTTCATAGCTTACCTTGAGAATGTTCGATCTTGTTCATCAGATGGAGGTCCGTCTCCGACCTCTTGAGCTTCCGGTTCATTTCTGCAATCTCCTCAGAGACGGAGTCCGAAGCCGAGGTCAAGACCTGCCGAAAACAAACATTTACTTTGTCCCTGATACCGAGATCAATCCTCTGGCCTACACCTTTTTTGCATGTCAGCTAGAGTCTTGAGGGCTACTTATTAAACACATCATCAGGCTCCACTTCGACCCCAAAGCAAGTTTTCTCAAATACTAGCTTTGGGCTTGGGGGCTAGTAGCTGGCTATGCCTTATAAATGCTATGGCATAAATAAAAAATATCTTCGGACAAAAGCACACTTATAAGCACGAAGGTTGCTCCTACATACAAATATGAAGGAAGTATACCTCGAAACTCTTGACAAGGCCTTTGAAGACCTCATCCATTTCGGCCTCTATGGACCGGAAGCCCTGTAGCACTATGCCGATCAGTGCGCGGTGCTCTTCCTTGATGGAGGAGCCCTTTAAGGCTACCTCCATCACTTTGGTGCACCCCACGACAGCCCGCCCTGGGGCTGGAGGCGGGGGTGGTAGAACGTTGGATCCCAACACCTACGAAGGACTTCGGCTCTGGCGTTGGTGCCAGATTCGGCGTCGGCTGGGCCAATGTCTGGCCCAGCCCTTCCTTGATGACCTCGGGGACCTTGTTCCCCTGGCCTTGCTGGGCCGAGGTTTCAACCTCAGCCATGACGACCGATGTCTCGGCCCCCGTCGTGTTGACTTGGGGGCCCGTCTTGGATGTCGCTTCCCCCAGCCCCTCGAGTGCTAGAGGGGAAGGGGCGGGATCAGGTTTCCCGCTGGCAGGTGATAGCCCTCTTGAGGTATCGCTGCTGAGGCGCACCTTCGGTGGACTGAAGAAAATGACTTGTATGTGTTTTCTTGAAAGGACTTGTTGAAAACCACACATAATGATGATGATGTACCTCCGGGGTGCTAGCTTTTTCCTCCCCATCTCAAGGTGGCTGTCTTACGACTCGTTGGAGAAGTTGATCTTCTCCGACAAAGCAGGCCTGTTGGCGGGCTAGGCGGCTCCTTTGCACAGTTTCTTCTGGCCCTTCGGCCGCTCTCTGGCCTCGGCGTCCTCGGACGCCGCCCTCTTCCCCTTGAGGGAATGGTTCTCTTTCCCCATGTCCACCCCCATGTTGTCCTCGTGGGTGGAGGAGGTGTGGGTCTCCTTGGATCGGGTGACCAAGGTCTCCGGTGTCCAAAGACCCGCCTTGCCCTTCTGGGGCTTTAACCCCTTGGGGATCACCACATGCGGCTCCCCGACTAGGAGGGCCGCAAGCAGGGGGGTCCTCTCCCCCTCGGGTAGTGGTGCCGGGCACAACATCTTCTGCGCCATAGAGACCCACTTCTGCAAGTACAAGATCAATCGGTTAGTTGAAGTCTGCAACATTCGAAGAAACACAGATTACAGACCTTTGTATTGAAAGAATACCTCAGGGGCGTCATAGTTGGCTTCGAAGCCGAGGTCCTGCCCTTCCAAAGGGAAGTCATCCTCGGATAGCTTGAACAACTGCATCCACATTTCAGCCAAGGTGGAGCGAAAGAAGTTGCGAACGGGCTCTGCGTCCTTGGACTTGTGCTCCCACATCGGGGTGGCCCGGAGTTGGAGCGGGAGGATAGGTGGTGGAGCATGACGCTGGCTAGGGGACCCACAAGCTCAGGGGGCGCGCCCTGGGGGGTAGGGCGCGCCCCCAGGCTTGTGGCCACCTGGTGGGTCCCCTCCTGGTATTTCTTTGTCAAATATTTTTTATATATTCCAAAATAATTCTCCGTAAAGTTTCAGGACTTCTGGAGTTGTGCAGAATAGGGATCTTAGATTTGCTCCTTTCTGGTCCAGAATTCCAGCTGCCGGCACTCTCCCTCTTCATGTAAATATTGCAAAATAAGAGAGAAAAGGCATAAGAATTGCATCATAAAGTGTAATAACAGTCCATAATGCAATAAATATCAACATAAAAACATGATGCAAAATGGACGTATCAACTCCCCCATGCTTAGACCTCGCGTGTCCTCAAGCAAAAACCGAAATCGATAATCATGACCACATGTTTAGAGATAAAGGTGTCGATGAAACAAAATATGGACATGAGGGCATCATGAACATCATTAGAACAACAATATATTGTCATATAACTTCTCATGCTAAAGTGATAATTCATTCACAAGATAGAGTATGAATCATAAGCTTCATTGAAGACTAGGAAACTATGATCATACTCATTAATGCAGTTGCAGTTTGTCATAATATCAGAAAGAGCCTTTGTAAGAGCTTTTCATTGGGCAAATGCACATACTGAACCATCATTTAGTCTTTCACATTTGCTAACACTCACGCGATATTTACGAGGTCAAAGCTTCAGTCAGACACATAGAAAGATAGGGGCTTATAATTTTACCTCCCAACCATTTACCTCAAGGGTAATGTCAACAGTAATAATTCATGATCACCTATATCCGAGTGGATATGTATGCCTAGATCTTTCTCCAACACATGATGCTTGCCAAAAGAGAAAAAGTAAAAAGTAAGGGTGAAGATCACCATGACTCTTGCATAAAGATGAGAATTAAAATAAAAGACAGACCCTTCGCAAAGGGAAGCAGAGGTTGGCATGCGCTTTTTATTTGGATACACAAACCTTTAATGCAAAGAATGTCACGTTGTATTACCCTTTGTGATAGCAACCTTTATTATGCAGTCCGTTGCTTTTATTTCTTTACCATGACAAGTTCGTGCAACGCTTATTTTCCCTCACACTAAAAGTTCATACATATTTAGGAGCAATTTTTATTGCTTTGCACCAATGACAACTTACTTGAAGGATCTTACTCAATCCATAGGTAGATATAGTGGACTCTTATGGCAATAAACTAGGTTTAAGGGTTTTTGGATGCACAAGTAGTATCTATACTTGGTGCGGGATTTTGGGTAGCATGGGATGGAAAGCAAGCTCCACATGTTGGAGGATCCATGACAATATAACTTCTATTCGGATATAAGAAAACATAACTCATTATGTTGTCTTCCTTGTCTAACATCGACTTATTAGCATATAATATTTTAGTGAGTGCTCACAATCATAAAAGATGTCCAATATAGTATATTTATATGTGGAATCCCTCTTTCTTTATTACTTCTCATTAATTGCAACAAAGACCAAAACTATGTTTGTCGACCTTCAACGAATTTCATGCATTATACTTCTTATATGTGAAGCATCACTCTCCAAGAGTTTATTATATACTCTCTTATTTCCTTTATTCTTTTTCATCTCTAAGGTCAAGAAAACAAAACACTCAACTCAAAACTAATCTTTATTATATAACTCGCATACTCGATTACATAGATAGATCACGAAGCAAAACTTAAAGACTAGAACATACTAAAAACTTTTATTCTACTAAATCATGATGTAATCAAAAGGATCGAACTAAGATAAATGATAATGATAAAGAAGTGATGGTGATACGATACTGCGGCACCTCCCCCAAGCTTGGCACAAGCCAAGGGGAGTGCCCATACCCGTGTGCTCAAGTCTCCTTCTTTAGAGGTGGTGATGATGAAGTTCATGATGCAGGAAGCTTGTCCTCCGCCTTCCAAGGCATAGGCTCCCCATCATAGAAGGATGAACGAGTCTCTGGAATCCTGAAATCTACAGCTAAACTCATCCTCTTAAATCTAGACTCATACTCACAGTTTTGGTTTTGTAAGTCATAGATCTGTGCTTGGACGTTCTCAATTCGCTCGTGAAGCTTGAAGATGGCCTCTCCAATATTATTTTTATCCAACTTGTGATCGCGGGTGACTTCCGTGATCATGGAGTGGTTGGCGTTGAGTCCGGGTTCCACCATCCCTTGGCACTTGAAGATCTCCTGCTCCACTACTTCGAGCCTGGTCTCCATGCTTCCGGTCTTCTTTGGTCCTTGAACATCCCGGATGTGAAGCACCCCCTCACACATCTCAATGGATTGAGGGTGTTTCATCACCTCCAGAAGGTAGGGGTTGATGACCTTCTCATAGACCTTGTCCTTGGATGAACTCGAAGACATCATGGCGATCTAGATCTGTCAGAAAAATAGATTGAAACAAGAACAAAGGATATTGTCGTGATACAATGGTCAAAACCTTCGGGAGATTATATAATGAATTTTAACCATGCAAAACAAGTAAACTGGGAGAAAACAGAGTCCGGGAGGCACATGAGAGGCCCACAAGCTCGAGAGGCGCGCCCAGGGGGTAGGGCGCACCCCCAGGCATGTCGCCTGCTCGTGCGCTTTCCAGACTACTTATTATTTTCCTAGGTTTTAAATATTCCAAAACGGAGTAAAATTGCTTTTATGGAATTTTTGGAGTCGATTTACTTACCGTATCACATACCTATTCCTTTTTCAGAGTTTTGGAGCGTTCCGAAAAATTTCCCTTATGTACTCCTCCGGTGTTATGGAATGAATAATGTTAGTCTCAACATTTATTGGTGTATCTAAGATATAATGTTTAATTCTTTGTCCATTCACCACCCTCGGGTTGGTGCCTTCGGCGTTGTTGATCTTAATAGCACCGGACCGATAAAATTCTTCGATAGTGTAAGGTCCTTCCCATTTGGAGAGAATTTTTCCTGCAAAAAACCTTAAAAGAGAATTGTATTCCAAGACTTGGTCACCTACATTGAGTTCCCGCTTTGGTATTCTTTTGTCATGCCATATTTTAACCTTTTCTTTAAACAGTTTAGCATTTTCATAGGCTTGGGATCTCCATTCATCAAGTGAGCTAATATAAAATAACCTCTTTTCACCGGCAAGTTTAAAATCATAGTTGAGCTCTTTGATTGCCAAATAATCTTTGTGTTCTAATTCAAGAGGTAAATGACATGCTTTTCCAAAAACCATTTTGTATGGAGACATACCCATAGGGTTCTTATAAGCAGTTCTATAAGCCCAAAGTGCATCATCAAGTTTCTTAGACCAATTCTTCCTAGATTTGTTGACGGTCTTTTGCAAAATTAATTTTATTTCTCTATTGCTTAGTTCAACTTGACCACTAGATTGAGGGTGATAGGGTGATGCAATTCTATGGTTAACATCATATTTGGCAAGCAATTTACGTAAAGCACCATGAATGAAGTGTGAACCACCATCAGTCATTAAGTATCTAGGGACTCCAAACCTTGGGAAAATAACTTTTTAAGCATTTTAATAGAAGTGCTATGATCAGCACTACTATTTGCAATAGCTTCTACCCACTTAGTAACATAATCAACAACAACTAAAATATGAGTGTACCCATTGGAGGAAGGAAAAGGTCCCATATAATCAAATCCCCAAACATCAAATGGTTCAATAACAAGTGAATAATTCATAGGCATTTCCTGACGTCTACCAATATTTCCAATTCTTTGACATTCATCACAAGATAAGATAAACTTACGAGCATCTTTGAAAAGAGTAGGCCAATAAAAACCAGATTGTAATACCTTGTGTGCCGTTCTGTCTCCAGCATGGTGTCCTCCGTATGCTTCGGAGTGACACTTACATAGGATTTGTTCCTATTCACGCTCAGGTATACAGCTTCTAATAATACCATCTACTCCTTTATATAGATGTGGGTCATCCCAGAAGTAATGTCTTAAATCATAGAATAACTTTTTCTTTTATTGGTATGTGAAACTAGGTGGTATATATTTAGCAACGATATAATTAGCATAATTTGCATACCAAGGATTATTACAAAAGAATTTATGACAATTAATTGTTCATCGGGAAAGCTATCATCAATGGGTAGTGGGTCATCAAGAATATTTTCTAACCTAGACAAGTAGTCAGCTATTGGATTCTCAGCTCCCTTCCTATCAATAATATGTAAGTCAAATTCTTGAAGCAAAAGAACCCACCTAATGAGTCTAGGTTTAGCATCTTTCTTTTCCATAAGGTATTTAATAGCAGCATGATCGGTGTGCACAGTTACCTTAGAATCAACAATGTAAGATCTGAACTTATCACATGCAAATACAACTGCAAAGAATTCATTTTCAGTAGTAGCATAATTTCTTTGAGCACTGTCTAAGGTTTTACTAGCACAGTGAATTACATTTAATTTCTTATCAACTCTTTGTCCTAGAACAACACCAACAGCATAATCACTAGCATCACAGATAATTTCAAAGGGTAAGTTCCAATTAGGTGGTTGAACAATGGATGCAGAGATTAAGGCTTTCTTAAGTATTTCAAAGGCTTCTACACAATCATCATCAAAAACAAATGGAACATCTTTTTGTAAGAGATTAGTAAGAGGCCTAGAAATTTTAGAGAAGTCTTTAATAAATCTCCTATAGAAACCAGCATGACCAAGGAAACTTCTTATACCTTTGATATCTCAGGACATGGCATTTTCTCAATTGCATCAACTTTAGCTTTATCCACTTCAATGCCACCTTGGAAATTTATGCCCCAAGACAATTCCTTCATTCACCATAAAATGGCACTTCTCCCAATTCAAGACAAGATTAGTTTGTTCACATCTCTGCAAAACTCGATCAAGGTTGCCTAAGCAATCATCAAAAGAAGTTCGGTAAAATAAAAAATCGTCCATGAAAACCTCAACAATCTTTTCACAAAAGTCAGAGAATATAGCAGTCATACATCTTTGAAAGGTAGAAGGTGCATTGCATAAACCAAAAGGCATACGTCTATAAGCAAAAGTACCAAAAGGCCATGTAAAAGTAGTTTTTTCTTGATCCTCTTATGACACAGGTATTTGGGAAAAACCGGAATATCCATCTAGAAGACAGAAGTGTGTATGCTTTGATAACCTTTCTAGCATTTGATCAATAAATGGTAAGGGGTAATGATCCTTCCTAGTGGCTTTGTTTAGTTTTCTAAAATCAATTACCATCCTATAACCTGTTATAATTCTTTCTGGAACAAGTTCATTCTTATCATTGGGGATAACAGTGATACCTCCCTTCTTAGGGACACAATGAACATGACTTACCCATCTACTATCAGCTATATGATAGATTATACCTGCTTCCCGGAGCTTTAATATTTAATTTCTTACCACTTCCTTCATCTTAGGATTTAATCGTCGCAGGTGATCAACCACTGGCTTAGCATCAGGCTCCATATTAATCTTGTGTTGACATAGAGTGGGACTAATGCCCTTAAGATCATCAAGAGTATATCCAATAGCGGCACGATGCTTCTTTAGGATTTTCAATAATTTATTTTCCTCATCCTCTGAAAGATTAGCACTAATAATAACAGGATATATCTTCTTTTCATCAAGATAAGCATATTTCAATGTATCAGGCAATTGCTTAAGCTCAAACATAGGATCACCCTTGGGAGGAAGAAGATATCCAAGAGTCTCAACAGGCAAATTATGTTTCAAAATAGGTATTTGTTTGAAGAATATCTCATCTATTTCATTTCTTTCTTTCATATTTATATCATTTTCATGGTCTAGCAAATATTGTTCTAACGGATCAGTAGGAGGCACGATAATAGAAGAAAGACCAATTATCTGATCCTTACTAGGCAATTCTTTATCATGAGGTTGTCTTCGGAATTTGGAGAAATTAAACTCATGAGACACATCACCAAAATTAACACTGACTGCTTCCTTAGTGCAATCAATCTTAGCATTAACCATATTCAGGAAAGGTCTACCAAAAATAATGGGACAAAAATCATCTTGTGGGGAACCAAGAACTAGAAAATCAGTAGGGTATTTGATTTTCCCACACAAGACTTCAACATCTCTAACAATCCCAAGTGGTGTGATAGTATCTCTTTTCGCAAGTTTAATAGTAACATCAATATCTTCTATATCAGCAGGTGCAATATCATTCATGATTTCTTGATATAGAGTAAATGGAATAGCACTGAAACTTGCACCCAAATCACATAAGCCATGATAACAAGGATCTCCTATTTTAACAGAGACAACATGCATGCCAACAACAGGTGTATTCTTATCATTATCATCAGGTTTAGCGATTCTAGTAGCTTCTTCACAGAAATAAATAACATGCCCATCAATATTATCAACCAAGAGATCTTTAACCATATCAACATTGGGTTCAACTCTAATTTGTCCAGAGGGTGTAGGTGTTCTTATATAACTTTTGTTGACTAGAGTTGAAACCTGAGCATGTTCTTTTATCCTTACAGGAAAAGGGGGGGGGCGTTTTCAATATAAGCAGTAGGCACAACTGGATCAACATTATAAGTAATAATTTCTTCTTTAGATTTAGTGGGTTCTTCTACTTTTACTTTAATAGGGGGATGATACTTAAACCACTTCTCCTTAGGGAGATCAACATGAGCAGCAAAAGATTCACAAAAAGAAGCTACTATCTTAGAGTCAAGTCCATACTTAGTGCTGAATTCATGAAAAGCATCGGTATCCATAAAAGATTTAACACAATCAAACTCAAGTTTTATACCTGACTCTTTACCTTTGTCGAGTTCCCAATCTTCGAAGTTGCGTTTAATTCTTTCCAAAAGATCCCATCTGAACTCAATAGTATTCTTCATAAAAGAACCCGTACAAGAAGTATCGAGCATGGATTGATCATTACGAGAATTCCGAACATAAAAATTCTGAATGATAATTTCTGTTGAGAGCTCATGATTGGGCATGAATAAAATCAGGGACTTAACCCCCCCCCCCCCCAAGCTTGAGCGATACTTTCTCCTTCACGAGGCCAATATATATATATATATAATTCCGATCACGATGAACTAGATGCATAAGATAATTTTTTTGATGAAATTCCAATTTCAATCGATTCCAGTCCCAAGCTCCAATATCATCGCATAGACTATACCATGTCAATGCCTTTCACTTCAAAGATAAAGGGAAGATCTTCTTCTTGAATTCATCTCCGGGTAAACCTCCAAGCTTAAATAATCCACAAACTTCATCCACAAAGATTAGGTGCATATCAGGATGTAACATTCCATCTCCTGCATAAGGATTAGCTAGCAGTTTCTCTATCATACCTGAAGGAATTTCATAATAAATATTTTCAGTAGGTACAGTAGGTTGAGGGAGAACTCTTTGTGCTTTCGGCCGAGGTGAAGATACCCCAAACAATCCCCTCAAAGGATTACTTTCCAAAGTGACAAGTGACAGTAAATTTTAGCACGTAATATCAATTTTTTCTTACCAATTCCACTCACCAAAGGCGCTTCACTCCCCGAAAATGGCGCCAAAAAAGAGTCTTGATGACCCAAAAGTATAGGGGATCAATCATAGTACTTTCGATAAGTAAGAGCGTCGAACCCAACGAGGAGCAGAAGGAAATGACAAGCGGTTTTCAGCAAGGTATTTTCTGCAAGCACAGAAATTATCGGTAACAGATAGTTTGATAGCAAGATAATTCATAACGGGTAACAAGTAACACGTGTAACTAAGGTGCAGCAAGGTGGCCCAATCCTTTTTATAGCAAAGGATAAGCCTGGACAAACTCTTATATAAAACAAACCGCTCCCGAGGACACATGGGAATTATCGTCAAGTTGGTTTTCATCATGCTCATATGATTCGCGTTCGCTACTTTGATAATGTGGTATGTGGGTGGACCGGTGCTTGGGTGATGTAATTACTTGGACAAGCCTTCCACTTATGATTAACCCCTCTCGCAAGCATCCGCAACTACGAAAACAGAATTAAGATAAATCTAACCATAGCATGCATGAAACATATGGATTCAAATCAGCCCCTTATGAAGCAACACATAAACTAGGGTTTAAGCTTCTGTCACTCTAGCAACCCATCATCTACTTATAACTTCCCAATGCCTTCCCTAGGCCCAAATCATGGTGAAGTGTCACGTAGTCGAAGTTCACATAACACCACTAGAGGAAGACAACATACATCTCATCAAAATATCGAACGAATACCAAATTCACATGATTACTTATAACAAGACTTCTCCCATGTCCTCAGTAACAAAAGTAACTACTCACAAAGCATGTTCATGTTCATGATCAGAGGGGTATTAAATATCATTAAGGATATGAACATATGATCTTCCACCAAATAAACCAACTAGCATCAACTAAAAGGAGTAATCAACACTACTAGCAACCCACATGTACCAATCTGAGGTTTTGAGACAAAGATTGAATACAAGAGATGAACTAGGGTTAGAGATGAGATGGTGCTGGTGAAGATGTTGATGAAGATTGGCCCTCCCACGATGAGAGGATCGTTGGTGATGACGATGGCTTCGATTTTCCCCTCCCGGAGGGAAGTTTTGAAGGAAATATGCCCTAGAGGCAATAATAAAGTTATTATTTATTTCCTTATTTCATGATAAATGTTTATTATTCATGCTAGAATTGTATTAACCGAAAACATAATACATGTGTGAATACATAGACAAACAGAGTGTCACTAGTATGCCTCTACTTGACTAGCTCGTTGATCAAAGATGGTTATGTTTCCTAACCATAAACATGAGTTTCATTTGATAAACGGGATCACATCATTAGGAGAATGATGTGGTTGACTTGACCCATTCCGTTAGCTTAGCACTTGATCGTTTAGTATGTTGCTATTGCTTTCTTCATGACTTATACATGTTCCTATGACTATGAGATTATGCAACTCCCGTTTACCGGAGGAACACTTTGTGTGCTACCAAACATCACAACGTAACTGGGTGATTATAAAGGTGCTCTACAGGTGGCTCCGAAGGTACTTGTTGAGTTGGCGTATTTCGAGATTAGGATTTGTCACTCCGATTGTCGGAGAGGTATCTCTGGGCCCACTCGGTAATGCACATCACTATAAGCCTTGCAAGCATTGTAACTAATGAGTTAGTTGCGGGATGATGTATTACGGAACGAGTAAAGAGACTTGCCGGTAACGAGATTGAGCTAGGTATTGAGATACAGACGATCGAATCTCGGGCAAGTAACATACCGATGACAAAGGGAACAACGTATGTTGTTATGCGGTTTGACCGATAAAGATCTTCGTAGAATATGTAGGAACCAATATGAGCATCCAGGTTCCGCTATTGGTTATTGACCGGAGACGTGTCTCGGTCATGTCTACATAGTTCTTGAACCCGTAGGGTCCGCACGCTTAAAGTTCTGTGACGATTTGTATTATGAGTTTATGTGTTTTGATGTACCGAAGGTAGTTCGGAGTCCCGGATGAGATCGGGGACATGACGAGGAGTCTAGAAATGGTCGAGATGTAAAGATCGATATATTGGACGACTATATTCGGACATCGGAAAGGTTCCGAGTGGTTCGGGTATTTTTCGGAGTACCGGGGAGTTACGGGAATACGGAGAAGAAGTATATGGGCCTTATTGCGCTTTAGGGGAGAGAGAGAGGCAGGCCGCGCGCCCCCCCAAGGCCTAGTCCGAATTGGGCTAGGGGGAGGGGCTGCGCCCCCTCCTTCCTTCTCTTCTCTCTTCCCCTTCCTTCTCTCCTACTCCTACTACTTGGAAGGGGGGAATCCTACTTCCGGTGGGAGTAGGACTCCTCCAGGGCGCGCCATAGCTAGGCCGGCCCTCTCCCCTCCTCCACTCCTTTATATACGTGGCCAGGGGGCACCCCATAGAGACAACAATTGATCATTGATCTCTTAGCCGTGTGCGGTGCCCCCCTCCACCATAATCCACCTCGATCATATCGTAGCGGTGCTTAGGCGAAGCCCTGCGTCGGTAGCATCATCATCACCGTCACCACGCCGTCGTGCTGACGAAACTCTCCTATGAAGCTTTGCTGGATTGGAGCTCACGGGATGTCATCGAGTTGAACGTGTGCTGAACTCGGAGGTGCCGTGCGTTCGGTACTTGGATCGGTCGGATCGTGAAGACGTACGACTACATCAACCGCGTTGTGCTAACGCTTCCGCTTTCGGTCTACGAGGGTACATGGACACACTCTCCCCTCTCGTTGCTATGCATCACCATGATCCTATGTGTGTGTAGGAATTTTTTTGAAATTACTATGTTCCCCAACAGTGGCATCCGAGCCTGGTTTTATGCGTAGATGTTATATGCACGAGTAGAACACAAGTGAGTTGTGGGCGATACAAGTCATACTGCTTACCAGCATGTCACACTTTGGTTCGTCGGTATTGTTGGATGAAGCGGCCCGGACCGACATTACGCGTACGCTTACGCGAGACTGGTTTTACCACCGTGCTTTGCACACAGGTGACTAGCGGGTGTCAGTTTCTCCAACTTTAGTTGAACCGAGTGTGGCTACGCCCGGTCCTTGTGAAGGTTAAAACAGCACTAACTTGACGAACTATCGTTGTGGTTTTGATGCGTAGGTAAGAACGGTTCTTGCTCAGCCCGTAGCAGCCACGTAAAACTTGCAACAACAAAGTAGAGGACGTCTAACTTGTTTTTGCAGAGCATGTTGTGATGTGATATGGTCAAGGCATGATGCTATATTTTATTGTATGAGATGATCATGTTTTGTAACTGAGTTATCGGCAACTGGCAGGAGCCATATGGTTGTCGCTTTATTGTATGCAATGCAATTGCCCTGTAATTGCTTTACTTTATCACTAAGCGGTAGCGATAGTCATAGAAGCAATAGTTGGCGAGACGACAACGATGCTACGATGGAGATCAAGGTGTCACGCCAGTGACGATGGTGATCATGACGGTGCTTCGGAGATGGAGATCACAAGCACAAGATGATGATGGCCATATCATATCACTTATATTGATTGCATGTGATGTTTATCCTTTATGCATCTTATTTTGCTTTGTTTGACGGTAGCATTATAAGATGATCTCTCACTAAATTTCAAGGTAAAAGTGTTCTCCCTGAGTATGCACCGTTGCCAAAGTTCGTCGTGCCGAGACACCACGTGATGATCGGGTGTGATAAGCTCAACGTTCATCTACAATGGGTGCAAGCCAGTTTTGCACACGCAGAATACTCGGGTTAAACTTGACGAGCCTAGCATATGCAGATATGGCCTCGGAACACTGAGACCGAAAGGTCGAGCGTGAATCATATAGTAGATATGATCAACATAGTGATGTTCACCATTGAAAACTACTCCATTTCACATGATGATCGGTTATGGTTTAGTTGATTTGGATCACGTGATCACTTAGATGATTAGAAAGATGTCTATCTAAGTGGGAGTTCTTGAGTAATATGATTAATTGAACTTTAATTTATCATGAACTTAGTCCTGGTAGTATTTACAAATTATGTTGTAGATCAATAGCTCGCGTATAGCTCCCCTGTTTTATTTTTGATATGTTCCTAGAGAAAACTAAGTTGAAAGATGATAGTAGCAATGACGCGGACTGGTTCCGTGATCTGAGGATTATCCTCATTGCTGCACAGAAGAATTATGTCCTTGATGCACCGCTAGGTGACAGACCTATTGCAGGAGCAGATGCAAACGTTATGAACGTTTAGCAAGCTCGATGTGATGACTACTTGATAGTTTAGTGCGCCATGATTTACGGCTTAGAATCGGGACTTCAAAAATGTTTTGAACGCCACGGAGCATATGAGATGTTCCAAAGAGATGAAATTGGTATTTCAGACTCATGCCCGTGTCGAGAGGTATGAGACCTCTGACAAGTACTTTGCCTACAAGATGGAGGAAAATAGCTCAATCAGTGAGCATGTGCTTAGAATGTCTGAGTACTACAGTTGCTTGAATCAAGTGGGAGTTGATCTTCCGGATAAGATAGTAATTGACAGAATTCTCTAGTCACTATCACCAAGTTACTAGAACTTCGTGATGAACTATAATATGCAAGGGATGACAAAAATGATTCCCGAGCTCTTCGTGATGCTGAAATCAACGAAGGTAGAAATCAAGAAAGAGCATCAAGTGTTGATGGTTAACAAGACCACTAGTTTCAAGAAAAGGGCAAAGGAAAGAAGGGGAACTTCAAGAAGAATAGCAAGCAAGTTGCTACTCCCGGGAAGAAGCCCAAGTCTAGACCTAAGCCTGAAACTGAGTGCTTCTACTGCAAAGGGACTGGTCACTGGAAGTGGAACTGCCCCAAGTATTTGACGGATAAGAAGGATGGCAAAGTGAACAAAAGTATATTTGATATACATGTTATTGATGTGTATTTTACTAGTGTTCCTAGTAGCCCCTGGGTATTTGATACTGGTTCAGTTGCTAACATTAGTAACTCGAAACAGGAGTTGCAAAATGAATAGAGACTAGTTAATGACGAGGTGACGATGTGTGTTGGAAGTGATTCCAAGGTTGATAAGATCACCATCGCACACTCCCTCTATTTTCGGGATTAGTGTTGAACCTAAATAAATGTTATTCGGTGTTTGCGTTGAGCATGAATATGATTGGATCATGTTTATTGCAAAATAAATGTTATTTGGTGTTTGCGTTGAGCATGAATATGATTGGATCATGTTTATTGCAATACGGTTATTCATTTAAGTCACAGAATAATTGTTGTTCTATTTACATGAATAAAAACCTTCTATGGTCATACACCCAATGTAAATGGTTTATTGAATCTCGATCGTAGTGATACACATATTCATAATATTGAAACCAAAAGATGCAAAGTTAGTAATGATAGTGCAACTTATTTGTGGCACTGCCGTTTAGGTCATATTGGTGTAAAGCGCATGAAGAAACTCCATACTGATGGACTTTTGGAATCACTTGATTATGAATCATTTGATGCTTGCGAACCATGCCTCATGGGCAAGATGACTAAAACTCCGTTCTCCGGAACAATGGAGCGAGCTACGGACTTATTGGAAATAATACATACCGATGTATGCGGTCCGATGAGTATTGAGGCTCGTGGCGGGTATCGTTATTTTCTGACCTTCACAGATGATTAGAGCAGATATGGGTATATCTACTTAATGAAACACAAGTCTGAAACGTTTGAAAAGTTCAAAGAATTTCAGAGTGAAGTAGAAAATCATCGTAACAAGAAAATAAAGTTTCTACGATCTGATCGCGGAGGCAAATATTTGAGTTACGAGTTTGGTCTTCATTTAAAATGTGGAATAGTTTCGCAACTCATGCCACCTGGAACACCACAGCGTAATGGTGTGTCCGAATGTCGTAAATGTACTTTATTAGATATGGTGCGATCTATGATGTCTCTTACCGATTTACCACTATCGTTTTGGGGTTATGCATTAGAGACAGCTGCATTCACGTTTAATAGGGCACCATCTAAATCCGTTGAGACGACATTGTATGAACTGTGGTTTGGCAAGAAACCTAAGCTGTCGTTTCTTAAAGTTTGGGGCTGTGATGCTTATGTGAAAAAGCTTCAGCCTGATAAGCTCGAACCCAAATCGGGGAAGTGCATCTTCATAGGATACCCAAAAGAAACTGTTGGGTACACCTTCTACCACAGATCTGAAGGCAAGATATTTGTTGCTAAGAATGGATCCTTTCTAAGAGAAGGAGTTTCTCTCGAAAGAAGTGAGTGAGAGGAAAGTAGAACTTGATGAGGTAGTGGTACCTTCTCTTGAATTGGAAAGTAGTTCATCACAGAAATCAGTTCCAGTGATGCCTACACCAATTAGTGAGGAAGCTAATGATGATGATCATGAAACTTCAGATCAAGTTACTACAGAACCTCGTAGGTCAACCAGAGTACGTTCCACTCCAGAGTGGTACGGTAATCCTGTTCTGGAAGTCATGTTACTAGACCATGACGAACCTACGAACTATGAGGAAGCGATGATGAGCCCAGATTCCGCGAAATGGCTTGAGGCCATGAAATCTGAGATGGGATCCATGTATGAGAACAAAGTATGGACTTTGGTTGACTTGCCCGATGATCGGCAAGCCATAGAAAATAAATGGATCTTCAAGAGGAAGACGGACGCTGATAGTAGTGTTACTATCTACAAAGCTAGACTTGTCGAAAAAGGTTGTTGACAAAGTTCAAGGAGTTGACTACGATGAAACTTTCTCACCCATAGCGATGCTTAAGTCCGTCCGAATCATGTTAGCAATTGCCGCATTTTATGATTATGAAATTTGGCAAATGGATGTAAAGACTGCATTCCTGAATGGATTTCTGGAAGAAGAGTTGTATATGATGCAACCTGAAGGTTTTATCGATCCAAAGGATGCTAACAAAGTGTGCAAGCTCCAGCGATCCATCTATGGACTGGTGCAAGCATCTCGGAGTTGGAATATACACTTTGATGAGTTGATCAAAGCATATAGTTTTATACAGACTTGCGGTGAAGCCTGTATTTACAAGAAAGTGAGTGGGAGCACTACAGCATTTCTGATAAGTATATGTGAATGACATATTGTTGATCGGAAATAATGTAGAATTTTCTGGAAAGCATAAAGGAGTATTTGAAAGGAGTTTTTCAAAGAAATACCTCGGTGAAGCTGCTTACATATTGAGCATCAAGATCTATAGAGATAGATCAAGACGCTTGATAAGATTTTTCAATGAGTACATACCTTGACAAAGTTTTTGAAGTAGTTCAAAATGGAACAGTCAAAGAAGGAGTTCTTGGCTGTGTTTTAAGGTGTGAAGTTGAGTGAAGACTCAAAACCCGACCACGGCAGAAAATAGAAAGAGAATGAAAAGTCATTCCCTATGCCTCAGTCATAGGTTCTATAAAGTATGCTATGCTGTGTAACAGATCTATTGTATACCCTACATTGAGTTTGGCAAGGGAGTACAATAGTGACTAGGAGTAGACCACTTGACAGCGGTCAAAATTATCCTTAGTGGAATAAGGATATGTTTCTCGATTATGGAGGTGCCAAAAGGTTCGTCGTAAAGGGTCACGTCGATACAAGTTTTGACAATGATCCAGATGACTCTAAGTCTCAATCTGGATACATATTGAAAGTGGGAGCAATTAGCTAGAGTAGCTCCGTGCGGAGCATTGTTGACATAGAAATTTGCAAAATACATACGGATCTGAATTTGGCAGACCCATTGACTAAACTTCTCTCACAAGCAAAACATGATCACACCTTAGTACTCTTTGGGTGTTAATCACATGGAGATGTGAACTAGATTATTGACTCTAGTAAACCCTTTGGGTGTTGGTCACATGACAATGTGAACTATGGATATTAATCACATGGTGATGTGAACTGTTGGTGTTAAATCACATGGCGATGTGAACTAGATTATTGACTCTAGTGCAAGTGGGAGACTGAAGGAAATATGCCCTAGAGGCAATAATAAAGTTATTATTTATTTCCTTATTTCATGATAAATGTTTATTATTCATGCTAGAATTGTATTAACCGGAAACATAATACATGTGTGAATACATAGACAAACAGTGTGCTGAACTCGGAGGTGCCGTGCGTTCGGTACTTGGATCGGTCGGATCGTGAAGACGTACGACTACATCAACCGCGTTGTGCTAACGCTTCCGCTTTCGGTCTACGAGGGTACGTGGACACACTCTCCCCTCTCGTGGCTATGCATCACCATGATCCTGTGTGTGCGTAGGAATTTTTTTGAAATTACTATGTTCCCCAACAATTATCCACGGCGGAATCGCTCCGCCGAATAGCAAAAGTGCTCCTGCCAGGTTCCGCCTCGAGACGGCGGCTCTTCGTCCCGAAAGCCTTCTTATTATTTTTTCTAGGTCAAAACACCTCATATAGCAGAAGATGGGCATCAGACGCTGGCTAGGGGGCCCACAAGCTCAGGGGCACGCCCTGGGGGTAGGGCGCACCCCCAGGCTTGTGGCCACCTGGTGGGTCCCCTCTTGGTATTTCTTCGCCCAATATTTTTTATATATTCCAAAATAATTCTCCATAAAGTTTCAAGACTTTTGGAGTTGTGCAGAATAGGGATCTCAGATTTGCTCCTTTCCGGTCTAGAATTCCTGCTGCCGGCATTCTCCCTCTTCATGTAAATCTTGCAAAATAAGAGAGAAAATGAATAAGAATTGCATCATAAAGTGTAATAACAGTCCATAATGCAATAAATATCAACATAAAAACATGATGCATAATGGACGTATCAGCGAGGGGAAATGAGAGCGTACTTTCTTCAATCACTATCTTTTTACTCTTATATGGGTTGTAAAAGACCAAGAGTCCCTCTGCCGCGCCGGTGAAACCGCCACTCCCCGCAAAAATGCCATTGTGCGTATGGGGAGAAACAAAATCTTAATGAAATCCCCGAGAAGACGGGCATGATCTCCATTTTGATGATACACGCTAGTAAAAAAATTGCCCAGAGCCATGATTTGGGTGAGCAGTAACTGCTTGACCCATCATGGGAAGTGCCCCTTTGATAAAGTTGTCAAGTTATAAAGCACTATTCACACCAATGCGGCCAGTCCTCAAAACTAAGTAATCCCATGTCTTCGGATGTGGCACGAGTTCGGCTGGGTCTTGTTTGCAAGGCGCCACTTCCTCGAGGAGTCTTGTTCTTCTTTGCGCTTGCGGTCTTCTTTGTTCTTCGAGCTTCTGCTCTTTGGGGCCCCAGCCCCTGCCGGCTCGGTAGTTTTGGCTCCTGGGAGGGGTCGGCGGCCAACCCGAGCCATCTCTTCTCCGGTGGCGAAGTCGTTGGCGACCCTCATCAGAGTGGCAAGGGACGTCAGCTTGCCCTCTCCCCTCTTTTTCCCCAGTTTGTGTGGGAACAAGGGGTCCTAGATGAAAGGATCGATATGGTTGACTAGAGGGGGGGTGAATAGGCAACTACCAATTTTTAGATTTTCTTAAAAAATTAGGGTTAACAACAAATAGGTTGTCTAGATGTGCAACTAGGTGAGCAACCTATATGAAGCTAGCAAAAACCACAACACAAGCAAGCAAATGATACAACACAAGTAAAGCTTGCACAAAGTAAAAGTAAGAAATAACCACAAGTGGAGCTGGTGGAGACGAGGATGTTTTACCGAAGTTCCTTCCCTTTGAGAGGAAGTACGTCTCCGTTGGAGCGGTGTGGAGGCACAATGCTCCCCAAGAAGCCACTAGGGCCGCCGTATTCTCCTCACGCCCTCACACAAATGCGAGATGTCGTGATTCCACTAGTGGTGCCCTTGAAGGTGGCAACCAGACCTTTACAAACAAGGTTGGGATCTCTCCACGACCGAATTGGAGGCTCCCAACACCACCATGAAGCTTTACCACAATGGAATGTGGCTCCAAGGTGACCTCAACTGTCTAGGATGCTCAAACACCCAAGAGTAACAAGATCCACAAGGGATTAGTGGGGAGGAATCAAATTTCTCTTGGTGGAAGTGTAGATCGGGTCCTTCTCAACCAATCCCTAAAGAATCAACAAGTTTGATTGGCTAGGGAGAGAGATCGGGCGAAAATAGTCTTTTGCAGCAACAATGGAGTTTGGGGAGGAAGAGGTGGTCTTCTTGGGGAAGAAGACCCCTTTATATAGTGGGGGAACAAATCCAACCATTACCCAATTCCCAGCCCGCACCGAGCGGTACTGTCACTTAGGAGAGCGGTACTACCGCCGGGGCGGTAGTGCACAAAGTGCAGTGCATTGGTCCGAGACCTCGAGCCGGTAGTGCAGCCGGAGCAGTACTACTTCTCGCCTCAGCGTACTACCGTTGGGGTTGTAGCACTGTGCACTAAGAGAGCAGAGCATGATAAAGTGGAAAAGGCAGTACCGCCCAAGTGGTACTACCGCTGTGGCCAGCGGTACTATTGCCTACACGCGGAACTGCTACCCACCACTGCTGCTCTACTACCACTTAGGAAACAGGGGAGGGCTCAGAGAGCAGAGCTACGAGCGGAATTGTAGTGGTGGTAGGCGCGGTACTACCGCTTACAAGTGGTACTACCGCTCCTATTGCTGCTTGCCCAACTGGGTCAAAATGGGGTCAATGGTAGTAAGCCAGTGGGACCACCGCTGAACCCAACATGAAAAATTGAGACCTGAGTCGAGGCGGTAGTACTGCTAGGCAGTACTACCTCTTCTAGCCGCGGTACTACCACAGGAAGTTCTCCAAAACCCTCCCAAGCAACAGAGGGAGAAACTCCGAAGAAGCGGAAAGATGTGAAGGGTGCAAATGGATACATGTACGTGATGATTCCACCCAAACCTTTCCGAGGCGGACCCCCTCTTGATAGTACAATTTTTCCTATGACTTAAGTCCACCAAAAATGAAACGAAGGAAAATAAACCGTCTTCACTCTAATCGAGGGGCTCGAATCGTCTTGTGTGAGATGATAAATTATCTAAAATGCTCAATGCACACGATTAGTCCGCAAAAGCATTGTAATCAATCACCAAAACCACTAAGGGAGAAATATGCCCTAACAATTTCCCCTTTTTGGTGGATTGATGACAACACGGGATTTGCACAAGAATAAACACAAGATAATATGCAAACCCAAATCTACAAAATATATACGGGCTCCCCCTAGATGTATGCACTATTTAAGTATGCTTTTGGGATGCAAGGCACACACACTAGGATCAACACTCTCCCTATATTTTATAGACTGGCAACACTTGCATCAATAAAATAAGACAGATAAACAAGGATGCAAGGAATAGCATGTGAGCATAAAGATAGGGCACAAGATACGCATAATATGTCACAAACTAACAAAGTACTAGACATAAAGATAGTGATAAGGTAGCATATATCTCACACCATAGACTCGGTCTCCAGGTCTCACAAAAACAAACCAAAGCAAATGATAAAGAGTTCATGAGAGAGAAACGCAAGCAAATAAGACACACCCATGACTCGGCAAATCTCTAAACTCTCTCCCCCTTTGGCATCAAGACACCAAAAGGGCAAAGAGCACAACTACATCACAAGTGGTAGCAATGGAGGATATCATCATCATCACCACTCCTCGTGGTCGCTGGAGTCCTCATCTGCAACAGCAGTAGCCTAATCAACCTCTAAGTCTCTTCACTGGCAGTGCCGAGTAGTCAATTCCTCCTCATCTGTGATCTTCTTCTCTGAGCCACTGTTAACCTCAAGCCCAAGCTGCCTCATGATCTGCTTGTCATGACTGCGAGACTTCTTCTCTGCCACATGTGCCATGTACTGCCCATGAGCCTCCATGCAGAATAACTTCTTCATCTTCAACTTGAGCTTCTTAGCCCAAGATGGCTCCATGCCAGATGGCTCATAATCAGGCTCATCATCATCCTCGACACCATCCTCATCCATAGGTGCCTCCGTCTCAGGAGTGGGAGTGCCCTAGTTCTCCTTATCTCTCAGTCGAACCACCTCATCAGAGGTCAAGTCACCAGTCACAAGCGTCTCATCAGGGTAGGTGTAAGCCCATGCCTTCTCAATAAGCAACATCAGATAAGGACCATAAATGGAACACTTGTGCTCCATGATGGCTGATAGAAGCTCTGACCACATGATATGAGAAACATCTAAAGATTGCCTCGTGTTCTCCTCCTTCTCCTTCTGACAGAAGAGCAACAAGTCCACTAAGTAGGAGTGTGCCCGATCCAGGTTCCCAATGCGAGGGAAGAGAGTGTGCCTGAAAATGCGATGCATGATATCAAGAAACGGGCAAAGATCATAGGTCTTCTTCTTGGTGATTGGAGAAATCTTCAGAGTGATGTAGGGCCAGAGAGTAGACTTGTGCGTAGCAGATGTCTCCTTGTGAGGGCGCACTCCAACATGGTTGTCTAGCCCCTTATCATCATATCCTAGGAGCGCCATGAACGCCTTCCACTTGACAGAAAGCAGCTTTCCATTAGTCATCCAAGTTAGAGTCCTCTCCACATCAGTAGCTAGGTGGACTGTGGCATAGAATTGAGCCACGATGTTTGCATCAAAATCCTTGTTGAAAGTCATAAGCTTGACGATGTCCAGCTAGTCACACAGCTCAAGTGCTTCTCCAAAGTACGGCAGATTCTTCTGCATATGAAGTATATCAATGGTACTGACCTTCAGAAACAGGTTCTTCTTCCCTTTGAGCACATCAACACAAATAGAGCGTTGTTGTTGGGTCTAGAAGGGTCGATGGACAAGAGCTGGATCTTGCTCATTGCGATACGGGTTGCAGCGGCTAAACACACAGAAATCCTTGCCAGACATCTGCGTTAATGACTTAACCTTCTCCTTGGGCTTGCTAGTAACCTGCTTGGACCTCTGCACAGGCTGAGCACTAGTCGAGGCACCGACATCCTTTGAAGTGCAATAGCACTTTGAACCACCTGTATGATCTGCATTCTTGTGACAGGCCGGATGCCCTGCACTACTACCATATGAAACCCACAACGAGGAACGAGGGAAAGCAGGTACAAATGAATGCATAAGACAAAAAGAAGGAATAAAAAGGGTTGAAGTTTGAGACAAGGGAAGTGGAAGTAGACAGCCCCAAGTGGTAGTACCGCACGGCCGCAGCGGTAGTGCCGCCTACAAGCGGTAGTACTGCCCAAGGCGGAGGTCAACGGGCTGACCACAACCGTGGTGAGATCCGGTACTACCGGGGGTGCCAAATTAAAATTCCCTCCAACCAAACTTCAATCCAACTAGTCTAGCAGTCTTCTACATCCAACTCAAGCCTCAATTTGACCAAAAGTCAAAGAATACAATGAATATTTCCCTAGAACCTAGATTCAAAAACTAGAACCATAGGAGAGGGAAACGGGAGCAATACCGACATCCATGGAAAGAGGAGAAGGTGGGGATCGATTCCACCAGACGGAATCGCGGAAGACGGCATAGAATCAGCAGCCTGGCGGCGCCCCCGGTGCTTGTACATCGTTCATGAGAGAGGAGGAGTTGAGGGAGAGAGAGATGAATGGGTAATGGGTATGGGGGAGTCTGATACGTCTCCAACGTATCTATAATTTTTTATTGTTCCATGTTGTTATATTATCATTCTTGGATGTTTTACAATCATTTTATAGCAACTTTATATCATTTTTTGGGACTAACATATTGACATAGTGCCCAGTGCCAGTTGCTGTTTTTTGCTTGTTTTTTCCTTCGCAGAATATCGGTATCAAATGGAGTCCAAACGCAGCAAAACTTTTTGGAGATTTTTTTTTGACCAGAAGACATCCAATGGGCCAAAGAAGTGCCAGAGGGGAGGCTCGTGGGGAGCACAACCCACCAGGGCGCGCCAGGAGGCCCAGGCGCGCCCAGGTGAGTTGTGCCCACCTCGGTGACCTCCTGCACTGCCTCTTCGCCCTATAAATACCCCAATATTCCAGAAACCCTAGGGGAGTCAACGAAAAACAATTCCAGCCATCGCAAGTTCCAGAACCACTAGATCCAATCTAGACACCGTCACCAAGGGGTTCATCATCCTCATTGGTGCCTCTCCGATGATGCGTGAGTACTTCATCATAGACCTACGGGTCCGTAGGCAGTAGCTAGATGGCTTCTTCTCTCTTTTTGATTCTCAATACAATGGTCTCTTGGAGATCTATTTGATGTAACTCTTTTTGCGGTGTGTTTGTTGGGATCTGATGAAGTTTGAGTTTATGATCACATCTATATCCATGAAAGTTATTTGAGTTTTCTTTGATCTCTTATATGCATGATTACTTATAGCCTTGTATTTCTTCTTCGAATCTTTGGTTTAGTTAGGCCAACTAGATCGATTTTTCTTGCCATGGGAAGAGGTGCTTTGTGATGGGTTCGATCTTGCGGTGTTCTTTCCCAGTGACAAAAGGGGCAGCAAGACACGCATGTATCATTGCTATTAAGGATAACAAGATGGGGGCTATTCCTACATGAATAGATATCGTCTACATCATGTCATCGTTCTTATTGCATTACTCCGTTTCTCCATGAACTTAATAAACTAGATGCATGCTGGATAGCGGTCGATGTGTGGAGTAATAGCAATATATGCAGGCAGGAGTCGGTCTACTAATCTTGGACGTGATGCTTATATAATGATCGTTGCTTGGATATCGTCATAATTATTCGATCTTCTATCAATTGCACAACAATAATTTGTTTACCCACCGTATGCTATTTTCTCGAGAGAAGCCACTAGTGAAATCTACAGCCCCGGGTCTATTCTTTATCATATTTGCTTTGAGATCTATTTTTATTTGCTTTTATTTTCAGATCTATTATTCCAAAAACCCAAAAATACCTTGCTGCACTTTTTTGCTATATATTTTATTTCGTGTTTTATCGAGATCTATTTATCCAATCTACACAATTTTTATCCCGTCAACTTGACAATTTCTGGTGCCGTTACCCGTAGAGGGATTGACAACGCCTCATAAGCGTCGGGTTGCAAGTATTTGTTCTTTGTGTGCAGGTACCATTTATATAGTGTTGCTTGGTTCTCCTACTGGATTGATACCTTGGCCTCATAATTGAGGGAAATACCTACCGTAGTTGTGCTGCATAATCCCTTCCTCTTTGGGGAAATACCGACGTAGTTCAAGCGACATCAAATGGAATTTCTGGTGCCGTTGCCGGGGAGACATCATCAACATCTATCAGGTTCCTAATCACAAATCTCATCTCCTTGCAATTTACATTATTTGCCATGTGCCTCTCATTTTCATCTCCCCCACTTCACAAAAATTTTCCTTTTTATTTGCCTTCTTTCCGTTTGTCTTTTTCTCGTTCGATCTTTTGTTTGCTTGTGTTACCATGTGCCTTTTATTTGCTTGCATCTTCGCTTGCTAAAAATATATTGATATGTATCCTCATCCACTTGCTAATCTTTTTAAAAGATCCAATTATGATGAACCAATTGCTAGTGAATTGAGTGCACTTGATTTTCTCTATGAAGTTTTGCTTGAGATTCGTGAATCTGAAAATTGTGATGAAGTGTTAAAAGAAGAAATTTATGAAGTGATTCACGATAGCTCCTTGAATGAAAAGCATGATTGCAATGATATTATTATAAGTTCTATTAATGTCAATTGTTCTAATAATATGCAAAACCCCAAGCTTGGGGATGCTAATTTTGCTATGTCCACTACTAATTATAATGATCATTATTGGGGTGATTCTTCTTATGATTTATTTAAGCCTCATGATGAATATGATATTGATAATAATGTTTGCAATAATATTGAAAGTGGGTTTGGAAGAGTGTCAACTCTAGGTAATAACGATCCCACTACTTTGGAGAATGATCAATCTTATGAAATTTATGATAAAAGTGGGCTTGGAGAGGTCATGACTTTATTTGATGATAATCTCACTATTTTGGAAGAGTGTCAACTTTGCATGCATGTGGATCATGAAGAGAAAATTTTATATGATAGCTATATTGTTGAACTTGATTATGATCCTACATGTAATTATTATGAGAGAGGAAAATATGGTTGTAAAATTTTTCATATTACTAAATTACCTCTCTTCATATTAAGATTGTCAATGTTTTATCCTTCTTCCTTGCATATGCTCGTTTTTGCTTGCCTCGATAATTTGTTTGCTTATAAAATGCCTATGCATAGGAAGTATATTAGACTTAAATGTGTTTGTCACAAGTTTTATGATGCTCTCTTTATGCTTCAATTCTTGTCTTTCATGTGAGCATCATTGAAATCCTATGCCTAGCTAGGGGCATAAAACGATAGCGCTTGTTGGGAGGCAACCCAACGAATAAAATTTATTTTTGCTTTTTTTCTGTTGTTGAGTGTTTGCACAATTATGCTACTGTTATGATTGTGTTTTTTATTTTTTAATTAGCGTTTTTGCCAAGTAAAGCCTTTGGGATCATGTTGGGTGATAGTTGATTTGAACTTGTTGAAAAACAGAAACTTTTGCATCAAGTGGAGGAATTTTGCAAACTTACAGAAGCGACGACAAACTATGATTTTTTTTACAAAAGATTGATATAAAAATTGCCTCAGTTTTCCATATTTTTCAGAATTTGTGGAGTTAGATAAGTACGCGTAAAATTCGTGTCTTTACAGACTGTTCTGTTTTTGACAGATTCTGTTTTCGTTGCATTGTGTGCTTATTTTGATGAATCTATGGATTGTATCGGGGGGTATAAGCCATGCTAAAGTTAGAATACAGTAGGTGTAATGCAATAATAGAATATGAATGGGTTTGCAACATTACTTAAAGTGAAGATTGGTTTTCTTATACTAACGGATCTCACGAAGGTTTTGTTAAGTTTTGTGTGATTGAAGTTTTCAAGTTTTGGGTGAGATCACGATGGATGAAGGAACAAGGAGTAAGAAGAGCCTAAGCTTGGGGATGCCCCATGGCACCCCAAGATAATAGTCAAGGATAACCAAGCAACTAAGCTTGGGGATGCCCCGGAAGGCATCCCCTCTTTCTTCTAACGACCATCGGTATTTTACTTGGACTATATTTTTATTCGTCACATATCATGAGTTTTGCTTGGAGCGTCTTGTATTATATGAGTCTTTGCTTGTTTTGCTTTTTAGTTTTTCACAAGTATCCTTGCTGGACAAACCTATTTGAGAGAGCCAAAATTATGCTATGATTTGTTAGAATTGCTCTTTATGCTTCACTAAAATTTTTTGAGCTATGGAATTGCTCTAGTGCTTCACTTATATCTTTTTTAGCACGGTGTGCTTTATTATGTTTGATGAAATTATCTCATGCTTCACTTATATTATTTTGAGAGATGAAATTTTTTATGCTCATGTTCTTCACTTAAATTTATTTGAGCTTGTCAAAAGCAATGGCAATATATGAAACTAGTCCCAAAGTGATAGATATTCAAGAGGGATATAATAAAAACTTTCATGAAGATATTGGACCAAATAAACTTGATTCCTTGTAATAGTTTTGAGATATTATGATAGTGATATGTGAGTCATGTTGCTGAGTAATTATGCTTAAGCAAGAATATTAGTGTTAAGGTTTGTGATTCCCTATGCAAGCACGAAAGTCAATAGTTATGCAATGAAATTACATCCTACTTGTGGTGCATTATTCGGTGTTATTTATGCTTAATGCTCGCTTATGTGATTTTTCATTTCTTGGTTGGTTGCTTCTCAATCATTTTTCTAGCCTCCACTTGTACTAATTAGAAATACTACTTGTGCATCCAAAATCTATAAACCCAGTTTTGCCATATGAGTACACCATACCTACCTATATGCAGTATTCCCGTGCCGTTCTAAGCAAATTCGTATGTGCCATCGAATAATTTTCCTTTTTCTGTGCTCATACTGCTCATGAAGCGGCAGGGGTGGCCAATATTTTCCATGCTAGATGTGTTATTCTCAAGATGAGTGTTTATTCACTTGCCTTTGCACGAGAGTACGGCGGTAATAGGGATGATCAGTCCCGAAATGAAAAAGAAATTTACTTTATATTATCAAATAATAAATTCCTTGGAAAGTGTTGGTATGGAAGGCACCCATGGATACGGCTAGCCATGGATTGTGAAAGAATGGTTGAAAAAGGAATAAACTTTATTTTCTGTTTGGGAACCGCCTATGATATATCTAGCATGGAAAGTGTTGGGAATTACTCGGTCGTTTTCGTTAACGGGAAAAGTATGCCTCTCAAAATTTTTATCTCTAAATTTTTCAGCTTTGAGCTCTTGCACCTCTACAAATCCCTGTCAGTGTTCTGGGAACCGGGGTACCCAGACTTGCCTGCCTGCGGCCCACAGCATGTCTTCATCAGCGGCCTGGTACGGCCCTTCTCCAACATCAACAACAAAAGACCCTCGCGAGGCGGACGACGCCAAGACCTCCGGAGGGAGCGGCTTCCCCAGGACGGCTCCCGAGGAGCGGAGATTTCCATGCAAGCCCCACCTCATGAGGTTCAGATGATGCAAGCCATGACGACCAAGGCCAGGCGGGCGCCAGCAGGCGCAGTATAGCAGGTTTCCTCTTCGGTGCTAAGGAAGCAAGCGCAAACGCAGAGTCCCAAGGAATCATCCAAAGGTTTCCATTCCCGTGCTACAAGACCAGGAAGGCAGGACGGAGGTCATCGCCGAGCCCACCACGACGTCACGACCAGAAGCTTTGCAGGCGAAGACCACCTTTCGTCAGGATAAGATGTACTACTTGTCTCCCTTCAAACTTGGCAGTTATGAGATCCCTTCCCGCCTTCATTTTGGGGGAAGAGGACCGAGGCCACTATAAATATATCTAGGCCACCACCATAGACGGGGAGAATGAGATCATCCTCGCCAGCACAAGAACACTCCTCCTGAGGTTGTTCTCCCTCTGTACTAGTTCATCCTCAGCCCACCTCGAGGCAAATCCACCACAAAGCAGGAGTAGGGTTTTACACCGCAAGGTGGCCCGAACCTGGGTAAACTGCTGAGTCCCTTTCCTTTCCTGTTCATCGAGCTAGGTGGTGAGATCGACGAGTCGGCAGGCTGGGGAGATTGAGTTCTTCGCACGCACTCCAGAGTTCGAACCTTTCTTGGGTCTGCGGAGCCCTGAATCTGACATTTGGCGCGCCAGGTAGGGGTGCGTCGGAGCCTCTCTTCCACCGACCGACTCGCCGCTGTTCCACCGTTCCCATGGCCGACGCTCGTCGAGTTCGCGCTGAGCGCCGGGCTGCTCTCGCCGCTCGTGTCGCCCAGACTGCACCTGCGGGCAACGGCGCCCCCCGCCGTTCCCCGTCGCCTGCGGCAAACGCTGCCACCAGCCCCGCGGCCCACGAGCAGCAGGCTTCGTCGCTGCATCCCTCTGTACGGCGCGACGGGGGCACCGCCACCCTGTCGCTTACTCTGGCGGCTGCTTCGTCCTCCCATGCCCGTCGCAGCCCGGCGAACGCGCAGGCCGCGTTGCTCATGGCGCGCGAGCTTCTGCGCTATCGCCCGACCGACGACCTCTACGAAGACTGGCTGGACCGCATCGCCGAGCTCATCAGCGCCGCCGGAGAGACCCCTGCTCCATCTCGCTCGCTGCCTCCCCAGCCACCTGTTGCGGGCGACGTGGCCCATGGTGCGCCTCCTCCACCTCCCAGGCAAGAAGTCGCCCTCGAGCCAAGGCGCGAGGCTCCTCAGTGCGACCCGCCGCGCAGGGCGCCGACGCGCGACGAAGAAAGCTGCCAAGTGGTGCAGCATTCCCCAGGAGAGGCGCGCGCGCTCCCAGCGCCGCCATGTCAAGACCGCGTGCTGCCTAAGGCAGTGGTGCGCGAGCGCCAGGTCCAGGCTCCCCCTCTGCGGCGGGCTCCCGTGGGCGCGACGGGCTGCCGTGCGTTCACCTCGGAGCTGCGCGGCGTCGTCTGGCCAGGGAAGTTCAAGCCAGACCTGCCTCCACGCTACGACGGCACCCCCGACCCTACAAAGTTTCTCTAGCTCTACGAGCTGAGCATCGAGGCGGCCAACGGCGACGAGAAGGTTATGGCGAACTGGTTTCCCATGGCCCTCAAGGACGGCGCGCGCTCATGGCTCCTGAACCTCCCCGCTGGATTGATCTCCTCATGGGATGAGATGCAGGAGCGCTTCATCGCCAACTTCCAGGGCACTCGAGACTATGCTCCGGCTGTAGGCGACATGCGGCGCGTCAAGCAACAGCTTGGGGAGACCTTTCACAAGTACATCCAGTGCTTCACCAACGTTCGCCTCAAGATTCCCAAGGTGACGTACGAGGCCATCATTTCCACGTTCACTGATGGCGTCCAGGATGTCAAGATGAAGGAAGAGCTCGCCATGCACGAGGACCTGTGCTCGGCTCTGGAAATGTTTAACATGGCAGCCAGATGCATGAGGGCCGAGGAAGGTCGCCTCACCCTCCTCGAGCTCCCAGAAGCTGACCCAGAAGACAAGAGGGCCAAGGCCAAGGACGTCAAGCGCAAGGGGCCAGCTATGCTCGCGGCTGAACCTGAGATGAAGCGCGGCTGCGACTACCCAGAGTCCTCCAAGGGCAGCCGTCCGTTCTGCGTCTTCCACAATGTGCACAGCCACAACACCAACAACTGCCAAGAGCTCAGGGCCATCCGGGACGGGCGCCTTGGCCGCCGCCCTGAGCGCAACGACCGCGGCTACGGCCGTGGAGGAGGCCGAGGTGGCGGACGCTGGGACAACCGCGACCCCCGCCAGGACTGGCGCGACCAGCCCCATGAGGATCGCTGGTAGGGTCAGCCTCGCGAGGGCCCCTGGAAGGATCAGCCTCGTGAGGACCGCCCTTAGGGCAACGCTGGCCTTCCTCCGCTGCCGCCGCCGCCAAGGAGGAATGATGACCACCACCAAGATGATGGGGATGTGGGCTTCCAAGAGCCTCGTGCCGTGGCTTGCATCCTGGGCGGCGCTCAGGCTCCCGCCTCTCACCGCATCTTCAAGCAGTTTGCTCGTGAGGTGAACGCGGCCCTCCCCAAGCTCGAGGCGACGCGTCCGCTCAGGTGGTCCAAGTACGCCATCACCTTCGACTCTACTGACCAACTCAAGTGCGCGGCCGCTGCCGGCACGCTCCCAATGCTCTACTCGCCTACCATCAGTAACGTCCTTGTCACCAAGACACTCATCGATGGCGGTGCGGGACTCAATGTCCTCTCCGTCGAGACGTTCGACAGACTCTAGGTGCCGTACGACCATCTTCAGCATACCAAGCCCTTCTCGGGAATGACTGACGGCTCCACCACCCCGATAGGGCAGATCTGCTTCCCTATCACCTTCGGCAAGCGCGACAACTACCGCACTGAGCTCATCGATTTTGACGTTGCCCACATTCGCCTCCCGTACAACGCCATCCTCGGGTATCCAGCCCTGGCCAAGTTCATGGCCGCCACTCGCCACGGCTACAATGTCCTCAAGATGCCAGGGAGCGGCGGCATCATCACGGTCGCCTGCGACGAGAAGGATGCGGTGTGCTCCCTCGAGCGCGCCTACCAGGCTGCAGCAGTCGAGAACCCAGACGATGAGGGCGCTGCCTACCCTCCCGAGGCCGTTCCAAAGAAGAAGAAGCAGCTGCTCCGCCCGGGACCCCAGGAGGATGGGGCGCCCGATGACCGTGCCTCAGGACCTGCGCCCACTGACGGGACGCCTTCCCCTCTCGCATAGGAAGGCGCGCCCAGCGCCCCTCTCAGGCTGGGCTCGGGAGCTCTCCTCTGGAGGGCCTTAGACTTGGCCAGCGTCACGAGGGAGGCGTTCGGGCACCATGTGGAGGCGTGCTTCAACGCGCATTTCCGCGAGAAGAGCGCAGGGCGCCAGGCGCAAGGCGCTCGGGACTTCATCACCAAGGCGATCAAGGATCTTCAGGAGGCGAGGGCCATGCGAGGTGAGCGTCACCCCGCACCACCAGGCGCAGCTCCCTCCCCTGACAAGGGCAGTGGGCTGCGCGTCTGCATCAACATCCCAGGGCTCAACTGGCCCGCATCTCAGGAGCTCTACTGGCCGTCCCATGTGGGCCGGTGCGAGGGCCCCCCTCACAGCTAAGTTCGCATGCCTTTCGGTTTGCTGAACCAGGCTGCCACGCACCAGCGCCACATGCGGAGCGTCCTGGCGGCTCACGAGGCCAGGCACCAGGCGATCCTATCGGAGGAGGCGCCGGACCCTCGCGAGCCCCACGGGCCCCCGGGGCCTCACGAGGCTCAGGACCTGGACGGCTCGTGAGGAACGACTTATGCGCCTCGCGTCTTCAGCTACTCCAACACTTCTTCAGCAACGGTGCCAGGTGACATTTTTCAGTTTGTTCAGTTGGGGGCGCCCCTCGGGCTGCATTATCCCCAAGCCGTGTGGGTCCGTCCCTATGGCATGTATCGTTCTTTGCATCTATCAGAGCTGGCCTTACCTCTTCATGAGTTGCTTTATGATTATCACCTGTTTGTCCGGTGCTTCGTCGCCATGAACGTCATGCACCCTTGCGAACCCGCCCACGACCGCCTCATGATTAAGGAATGGCACGGCATCTGTGCTCGGGCCCGTCCCTGCAGCGTCGCTAAATCCAAGTGGCTGAGATCTGGCTCGCGGGCCAGCTCCCGTGCACGTCACCTCCCATGGTCCTTGGTGCCTTGTTCTCGCATGTGCTAATCGAGAGCGGATAAGTTAGGGCGCGTGACCCGGTGCCTCGCCGCCGCGGGAGCCGCGTGCCGGTTGTCTTTCTTCAAGACCTTTGCATGAGAAGACTGGGCACGGCGTCTATGCTCGGGTCCATCCCTGCAGCGTCGACAAACCCAACAACTGAGCTCTGTCTGGCGGGCCAGCCCCGTACACGTCACCTCCTGGGGTCGTTGGTGTTTGGCCTTCTCATACGATATCCTCAGGAGATTCACTCGGCGCAGGCTACCTAACCATCTCGCAGGACCTTTGCAATTGTTCCGAACCAAATTCAGGCACAACCCGCCTTGAGGTAGGGCCTCGTGAGTCCCGCGCTGGCTCACGAGTGCCCACATACACCTCCTCTAGTCCTGCCGTGCAAGCCACGTGCCAGGACGGGGCTGTACGCGCCCCGGAGTCCCCCCTCAGAGTTGGCTCCAACCCACGAACCATTGGAAGCCCCATGCTCCATGCTGGCGGATGACACGGTTGAGGAGCGGCTATGCCCGTGCAAGACGGAAGCACCATGCTCCCCGCTGGTGAATAAATAACTGAGGGCAACCTAGCGGCTGCAGTAACCTCAGGAGAGCCACCAAGCTCGCCACTCAGCCTCACCGCGCTGCTTTCCCTCGGGAAGGTAGCGCGAGGAGGCTGGGCACGGGGGCTACGCTCAGGCCACACCTGGCGTACGCCACCTCACCAGGTCCCTCGGACCTGGTCTTCTCGCGTCCCACCCGAGCGAAAGCCCGGCGAGGAAAGGTATGGAGAGTTGTTCGTACGTCAAGGGGGACCCCTGAGCATCGCGACTTAGGGGCCTCACAGGTCACGTAGCCCCTCACCCCTTGGTCTTGTCCTGGTGATCCAGACGACCCAACGGCGGCTGAGGTATGCGCGGGGCCGGGCCCTGCCGACACAGAACGCTAAAACTTACACTCGCATCTCCTTCCTGAGGGCTGTTCGTACGTCAAGGGGGACCCCTGAGAATCGCGACTCAGGGGCCTCATTGGTCATGTAGCCCCTCACCCCTTGGTCTCGTCTTGAGGTATGCACGGGGCCGGGCCCTGCCGACGCAGAACACTAAGGCAAACGGAAAGGAAATCACGAAATCCTAGCAAATTATTACAAAACATATTGTCTCTTAAAAACTTAAAGCAGAAGTTCTCACGCCTCCACAAGGCACGATGAATATTGGAGGGATAAAATAGGAGGAAGCGCTGCCTTCGAACCTCCTCTTCAGCCTTGGATGCCACTGTCGCTTGCCCGGGGAGGCCCGTCATCGACAACGTCGCCGCCTCACCATTGGCCCCGTCCGTCGCAGTTGTGGGGTTGACACAGAGGAACTTCTAGAGCAGGGCCTCCACCTGCCTCCTCACGGCTTCAGCAGCAGCATCTTGGAATTCAGGGGCCACGGGTTCAAGCAGCGCGCCAAGATCGAAGGTCGGGCCCCGGAGGTGGAGGTGGCTGAAGATGCGCGTCGCAGCCGAGGTGAAAAGCACGCGAGCTTCCGCTTCAACCAGGGGGCCCACCCCAACGACGATACCCTCGAGCGCCGTGGCAAGCTTGGGGAGCAGCTCAGCAGGGCCCTCCTCCGGACTAGCCAGCGGTCCCTCATACCCTTCCCCGTAAAGGGACTACAGGGCTGCGCGGGACCTCTGCTCAAGGGAGACGAAGGCATCACGCCCCGCCGCTGCCGCCTTCTCAGCCATGGCAAGGAGTTTCTCCTTGGCCTCTAGCCGAGCCTTCTCCTCAGAGACGAACTTGGCGTGGGACGCCTGGGCCGCCTCCGTCTCCTCCTTCAGCTTCCCCAGGCGGCTGCGCTCCGCAGCTTGTTCCTGGGCCGCTTGCTCCAGCTCGGCGTCTCGGTTGGCGAGCACAGCTTCCCGGGCCTTGAGATCCTCCTCCTGCTCTCCAAGCTGGCGGGCGCGAGCGGCCTGCTCATCGCGAAGGGCCTTCAGCTCGGCCTCCACCGTGCGGCAGCGCTCCTCGGCAGACGCAGCGTCGGTCAGCGCTGCATCGCGCGCCGCTGTGGCCTCGCCGGCCTCCTTCCTGCCCTCCGCAACGACAGCCTCGGCCTGGCCCCAGGCCGCCCTAACGGAGGAGTCGGCCTGGAGCCACCCCGAGATCAGCCCCAGACGCCCCGTCACTGCACGCCGGTCGGCGCCCTGAAGATCAGTCCGGAGCTGCCCCAGCGCGGTGAAGGCCTCCTCCAAAGCGGTCGGTATGACGGAGGTGTCATGGTCCATGAGCGTGAGGACTCGAGGAGGAGGTGGCACCTGCGTCGCGACTGGTGCCACTACAGCAGCAAGGGCGGTAAGGGGCTCCGGAACCGTCAAACCCCCAGCAGGCGCGCTGGAGGTAGGCACCTCCGGAGTTGGCTTGGCTACGGAGGCGGTCCCCTCCTGAGGCTCGGCCACCGAGCCTCGGGAGGCTCGCTCCATCACAGGCGCACGCGGGGCGGCCTCTGCTGCATGCGCTGGGGTCGCCACGGCCACGGCGGGTCGCGCGGCCTCGGGGCTTTGGCCTCTTCCTTCCTCTTCTTCACCACCGGCGTCAGCCTGGCCACCAGGAGGAGGGGATCGTGAGCACGACGTCGAGTATGGGAAGCAAAAAGCAAGGTAAAATACTTACTCATCGTCATCAACATATGCTCTCCTCTTGGTCAGGAGCGCAGCACCTCTGAGCTTCTTGGGCGCGGGCTTCGCCGCGCTCTCAGGACCGGCCGGGCGCATGGCGGCTGGCTCCGGAATGGCGGCGACGGGCGACAAGGCAGGGGCGTCGCCCTGGGGCGGCGGCATCGCCTCGCCCTCCTTCGGGGCCCCTCGCTTCGGCCTCCGCAGGGGGGTGAACTCGGACCTCATGACGACCCCGGTGGGGCGAGGGGACCCCTCAACCAAGTGCTCGCCGACGTCGTCATCGTCGGAGAGATCGCGGAGGAGCTTGCTCTGCCACGGAGGTGAGGTCTCCCCACCCCCTCCAAGGTAGCCTCCGAGTCCTCCTCCCCCTCCTCCCCGGAGCTCTCGCCAGAGGACACCGGCACCGGGGAGTTCGGGAGTTGGGGGAGCTTCGACGGCACGAGCCCCGCTTGTTGAAGACAGGCATGGCGGCGGCCACCTCCGCCCCGTCATCGCGGCGGCACAGCGGGAGGAAGGCCTCCGGCAGGCCGCCCGGGTCCTTCTCGAGCAAGGTGCGTAAGGCCTTGCTCAGCTCCTCATCAGTCAAGTCTTCTAGGCGCAACCGGAGGTCGTCTTCTGCGCCCTTGAGACTCCACAAGGGGCGCGAGTGCGCCTCGAGCGGGGCCAAGCGCTGCGTCAGGAACTCCTTGATGAGCATGGCCCCTATCAGCTTCTCCGCCTCTAGATCCGCCGTCATCTTCTCCAGCAACGGCTCCGCCCGGGGGTCAGTGAGCTTCTCGTGAGCCCACCGATCCAGCTTCACCGGCAGCGCGGTCGGCAGCTCCAGCCGAGCGTGAGAACGCTTGGCGTCCATGAAGATCCACTTGCGCCGGAAGTCGTCCACCTTCTTCCCGGCCCTCGAGATTGCGTTGCTACCATGGGACGCAACGAAGCAGCCGCACCCAAAGCACTGGTCCGTGCTACGCATCCGGAGGTAGAAGAAGTGCCGGAGCAGCGCAACGGAGGGCGCCATCCCCACGAACGCCTCGCAGTAGAAGGCGAAGATCGACAGGAGGAGGATGAAGTTGGGATGAAGATGAAGGGCGCGGATCTGGTAATGGTTGAGGACGGCAAAGAAGAAATTGGAGAAGGGGGGGACGAGCCCAGCAAAGACGCTGTGCAGGAAGAAGGGGTATAAGGTTTCCCCCAAGGTTTCCTGCTTGGTGGAGCCGACCCGGAGCGCTGTCTCCCTCTCCTCATTGTCGTTACTCGCTGTCAACGGGAGCACGGCAGCGAGGTGCTTCTCCTCGGTGATGGTGGACACACTAAGGGCCGGCTCGAGCTAGGCGGACGCGCGGGAGAAGCGGCGGGCTTCACCTTCTTAGTCACCATCGGTGGCAAGTTCGGGGAAAGGTCGGCAGATCTGGAGGCGCTCTGAGCAGGGAGAGAAGGAGATCTGAAGCAAGACGAAGGGAAGGTCATGAAGGCTTAGCGATAGGCGCCAGCCTTTTTGTCAGCCCAGGACGGTTGCCGAGGCAGCGTGGGGAAGCGGAGACGCCCACGTCCCATCAAGCACAATGCGTCGACCGGGTCCGCAGGTGGTTAGGGCCCGCGGCGCTTCGCCCTTGCCCTTTGGCTTTGCCACGAAGCCAAGTCCGAGCGCGCCTTGGGCCCGGGGTCTACTGTCGGCGTTCTGGGAACTAGGGTACCCAGACTTGCCTACCTGCGGCCCATAGCGTGACTTCATCAGCGGCTTGGTACGGCCCTTCTCCAGCTTCAACAACACAAGACCCTCGCGAGGGGCCAAGCCTCGCGAGGCAGATGACGCCAAGACCTCCGGAGGGAGCGGCTTCCCCAGGCCGGCTCCTGAGGAGTGGAGATTTCCATGCAAGCCCCACCTCGTGAGGTTCAGGTGACGCAAGCCATGACGACCAAGGCCAGGCGGGCGCCAGCAGGCGCAGTACAGCAGGTTTCCTCTTCGGTGCTAAGGAAGCAAGCGCAGACGCAGAGTCCCAAGGAATCATCCAAAGGTTTCCATTCCCGTGCTACAAGAACAGGACGGCAGGACGGAGGTCATCACCGAGCCCACCACGACATCACGACCAGAAGCTTTGCAGGCGAAGACCACCTTTCGTCAGGATAAGATGTACTACTTGTCTCCCTTCAAACTTGGCCGTTGTGGGATCCCTTCCCGCCTTCATTTTGGGGGAAGAGGACCAAGGCCACTATAAATATAGCTAGGCCACCACCATAGACGGGGAGAACGAGATCATCCTCACCAGCACACACCAGCACAAGAACACTCCTCCTGAGGTTGTTCTCCCTCTGTACTAGTTCATCCTCAGCCCACCTCGAGGCCAATCCACCACAAAGCAGGAGTAGTGTTTTACACCGCAAGGTGGCCCGAACCTGGGTAAGCTGCTGAGTGCCTTTCCTTTCCTGTTCATCGAGCTAGGAGGTGAGATCGACGAGTCGACAGGCTGGGGAGATTGAGTTCTTCGCACGCACCCCAGAGTTCAAACCTTTCTTGGGTCTGCGGAGCCCTGAATCCGACAATCCCTATTTCCTCTGCGAAGGGCCTATCAATTTACTTTATGTAATTATTTTATTTTATTTGAGTCTCCATCTTCTCTCATAAAGCACCAGCTAAGGGGCACTATGATCATACTTGAGCATTGGATGTAGCTAATATGCGAGTATGTTTCATGAATGGATCAATGCTTGAGCATGACGGGCTAGGGATAACTTTCTTTAGTGTTGATATTTTGAAAGACATGGTTGCTTGTTGATATGCTTGAGTATTGAAATCTTCATGTCAAAACTAGACTATAGCTTTGAACCATATAAAAGTCGAAATGTCCATGCTACAAAAGAAAAGAATATGTGATGAACATGTTAGGCAGCATTCCACATCAAAAATTCTGTTTTTATCATTTAACTACTCGAGGACGAGTAGGAATTAAGCTTGGGGATGCTGATACGTGTCCAACGTATCTATAATTTTTTATTGTTCCATGTTGTTATATTATCATTCTTGGATGTTTTACAATCATTTTATAGCAACTTTATATCATTTTTTGGGAATAACCAATTGACATAGTGCCTAGTGCCAGTTGCTGTTTTTTACTTTGTATAGTATCAGTAACAAACGGAGTCCAAACGCAGTGAAACTTTTGAGATTTTTTTGGACCAGAAGACATCCAGTGGGCCAAAGAAGTACCAGAGGGGAGGCTTGAGGGGAGCACAACCCACCAGGGCGCGCCAGGAGGCCCAGGTGCGCCCAGGTGGGTTGTGCCCACCTTGGTGACCTCCCGCACCGCCTCTTTGCCCTATAAATACCCCAATATTCCATAAACCCTAGGGGAGTCGACAAAAAACAATTCCAGCCGCCACAAGTTCCAGAACCATGAGATCCAATCTAGACACCATCACGGAGGGGTTCATCATCCTCATTGGTGCCTCTCCGATGATGCGTGAGTAGTTCATCATAGACCTACAGGTCTGTAGGAAGTAGCTAGATGGCTTCTTCTCTCTTTTTGATTCTCAATACAATGGTCTCTTGGAGATCTATTTGATGTAACTCTTTTTGCGGTGTGTTTGTTGGGATCCGATGAAGTTTGAGTTTATGATCAGATCTATATCCATGAAAGTTATTTGAGTTTCCTTTGATCTCTTATATGCATGATTACTTATAGCCTCGTATTTCTTCTTCGAATCTTTGGTTTAGTTAGGCCAACTAGATCGATTTTTCTTGCCATGGGAAGAGGTGCTTTGTGATGGGTTCGATCTTGCGGTGTTCTTTCCCAGTGACAGAAGGGGCAGCAAGACATGCATGTATCATTGCTATTAAGGATAACAAGATGTGGGCTATTCCTACATTAATAGATCTCGTCTACATCATGTCATCGTTCTTATTGCATTACTCCATTTCTCCATGAACTTAATACACTAGATGCATGCTGGATAGCGGTCGATGTGTGGAGTAATAGTAGTAGATGCAGGCAGGAGTCGGTCTACTAATCTTGGACGTGATGCCTATATAATGATCATTGCCTGGATATCGTCATAATTATTCGATCTTCTATCAATTGCCCAATAGTAATTTGTTTACCCACCGTATGCTATTTTTTCGAGAGAAGCCACTAGTGAAATCTAATGCCCCCGGGTCTATTCTTTATCATATTTGCTTTGAGATCTATTTTTATTTGCTTTTATTTTCAGATCTATTATTCCAAAAACCCAAAAATACCTTGCTGCACTTTTTTGCTATTTATTTTATTTCGCATTTTATCGAGATTTATTTATCCAATCTACACAATTTTTATCCCGTCAACTTGACAATTTCTGGCGCCGTTACCCATAGAGTGATTGAGAACCCCTCATAAGCGTCGGGTTGCAAGTATTTGTTCTTTGTGTGCAGGTACCATTTACATAGTGTTGCTTGGTTCTCCTACTGGATTGATACCTTGGTTTTATAACTGAGGGAAATACCTATCGTAGCTGTGCTGCATCATCCCTTCCTCTTTGGGGAAATACCGACGTAGTTCAAGCGACATGAGAGTCAGAACTCCCCCTGCCCGACTCATAACTCCCCAAACCCACCTGCAGAGTGGTAGTACCGCTTGGAGCAGCGGTAGTACTGCCCCGGTACTACTGTGCAACAGGAGGCCGTGGTAGTACCGCTCGAGCGGTAATACCGTGGTGCTGGGCGGTAGTACTGCTTATAGGCGGTAGTACCGCCCGGACACCAGCGGTAGTACCGTGCAGACGAGAACTTTGCAAGAACAAGTTGGAAAATGGTGGCTTATGCAAAATGATAGAGTTTGTAGATGAGATGGCTTGGGTTGGAGACACGAAACACCAGCAAATGAGAAGGGACACTCCAAGTTCAAAATACAATTGAAAAGAGAGCAAACTTGGAGTGACTCAAAGCACAAACAAAGCCCTCAAGACTAGATAAAACAATTAGGACCAACTCTAACAAACCCCTCCCAAGGAGAGGGTGATGGCCAAAGCCACCTATGTTTGAGTCAATTGGTATGGCACCACGAAGATTTTAACCTTGGGCCCCTGACCAAAACTCATCTTTGCAGCACAGGTACCATAAAAAATGGCTAATGTAAAAGACTTGATCAATTTATGCATAATGGGGGGGGCAGAGTTCATTTAGAGAACAACACTCCCCCTATGTTCATCCCTACATCTTGAACAAGATATCATGATGAATGCGGTGGGGTGTGCCTAGATTTAAGCCATATTGCTCGAATCAATGATATTTAGCTCATGCCTTAACTCACGAAATCTTGCTTCATCCAAAGGCTTCGTGAAGATATCCGCTAGTTGCTCTTGAGTGTTGACGTCGATAATCTCAATCTCTCCATGCTTGATGTGATCCCGGATGAAATGATGACAAATCTCAATTTGCTTCGTCTTGCTATGTTGCACAGGATTGTAGGAGATCTTGATAGCACTTTCATTGTCACATAGAAGAGGCACTTTGTCAGAAGTGACACCGTAATCCTTTAAAGTTTGCCTCATCCATAACAATTGTGCACAACAACTTGCGGCAGGTACATACTCGGCCTCGGTGGTGGAGAGAGACACACAATTTTGATTCTTCGAAGACCAACTCACCAAAGAGCGACCAAGAAGTTGGCACCCTCCAGAAGTTGACTTCGTATCCATAATGTCTCCCGCCTAATCCGAGTCCGAATAGCCCATGAGATCAAAGCTTGCTCCTTTGGGGTACCATAAGCCAAAGTTTGGGGTATGAGCTAAATATCGAAAGATTCGCTTGACCGCCACATAGTGACTTTCCTTGGTGCGGCTTGGAACCTTGCAAACATTCCCACACTCAACATAATATCCAGTCTAGATGCACAAAGGTAAAGCAAGGATCCAATCATGGAGCGATATACCTTTTGATCCACCGCTTTACCATTGTGATCAATGTCGAGCTTGCATTTGGTTAGCATTGGGGTCTTAGCTGGCTTGACATATTCTAGCTTGAATCTCTTTAGCATGTCTTGGGCATATTTGGCTTGGTTGATGAATGTTCCTTCCCTTCTTTGCTTGATTTCGAACCCGAGAAAGAACTTCAACTCTCCCATCATACACATATCAAGCTTCTCAGTGATTAGTGCGGAAAACTCATCATTGAAAGCTTTGTTAGGAGAACCAAAAATAATATCATCAACATATAATTGGCATATGAACAAGTCCCCTTTGACCCTCTTTGTGAAAAGAGTGGGATCAATTTTTCCAATTTCAAACCCACGGTCTTGCAACAACTCGGTAAGGTGCTCATACCACACATGTGGGGCTTGTTTAAGGCCATAGAATGCCTTATCGAGATTGCATACATGATTGGGGAACTTGGGATCCTCGAACCCCGGGGATTGCTTGACATATACCAATTCATTAAGTGGACCATTAAGAAATGCACTCTTCACATCCATTTGTTGTAATTTGAAATCATGATGAGATGCATATGCAAGCAATATGCGAATAGATTCAAGGCGAGCAACGGGAGCAAAGGTTTCACCGTAGTCGATACTCTCGACTTGGGAGTAGCCTTGTTCTACCAATCTTTCCTTGTTGCGAGTGATAACACCGTTTGCATCTTGCTTGTTCTTAAAGATCCATTTGGTTCCAATGACATTATGCTTCTCCGTTGGCCTTGGCACCAATTGCCACACTTTGTTGCACTCGAAGTTGTTGAGTTCATCATGCATGGCTTCAAGCCAATCCGAGTCCTTGAGCGCCTCATGTACCTTTTGAGGTTCAACCCAAGAAACAAACACGTGATGCTCACAAAAGTTTGTTAATTGTTTACGAGTGGTTACCCTTTTCTTAAGCTTCCAAGCACATTCTCCATGACATGTTGTTGATGCTTGAGCTTGGATGCAACCTTGGTGGCTCGGCACTCCAATAGCTCCTCAATAGGAATTTGAGGACCATAATCTTGATCATCTTGAGCACCGTCTTGAGCTTGCTCTTGATCTTGAGCATCCTCTTGATCTTGATCTTGCTCGGAGTCATGAACTTGATCTTGGGCATCACTTGGTGGATCACCATCATCATTAGGTTGATCTTTCCCTTGATATTGTCCACTTGGTTGAGGGCCTTCACTCTGTTCTTCAGAAGCATGTGGGTCTAGCGTCGGTGATGGCTCCACATGAGTAGAGCATTATCCTTCTCCTTCGGCCATAAGGGGTTCCTCAATGGGAAGTATTTGATCAATCCCCATTCTTCTTATGGCTTGAGGAGGAATTTCATCACCTACATCACAAAGACCACTTTGCTCCACTTGGGAGCCGTTATTTTCATCGAACTCTACATTACACGTCTCCTCAATGAGCCCATTGGATTTGTTGAGGACATGGTAAGCATGAGAGTTTGTAGCATAACCAACAAATATGCCCTCTTGAGCTCTAGGTTCAACTTTAGACAAACGAACACCATTCTTGAGAATCAAAACACTCACAACCAAACACCCGGAAGTACTTGAGGTTGGGTTTGTTACCGGTAAGAATTTACTAAGGAGTCTTGTTCAAGCCTTTGCGGAGGTAGAGCCGATTGGATGCATGCGGTGTTGATGGGTTCGGCCCACAAGTTGTATGGAGTTTTGAATTCTGCCATCATGGTTCTTGCCGCATCCATCAACGTACGGTTCTTCCTCTCTGCTACACTATTTTGTTGAGGGGTATAAGGTGTGGAGTATTGATGCTTGATCCCCTCATCACTAAGAAACTCATCCAAGCTGTAGTTCTTGAACTCAGTGCCATTGTCTCTTTAGATCATCAAAATCTTTGCTTCATATTAACGTTGAGCTTCATTTGCAAATTCGATGACTGTCTGTTGAGTCTCACTCTTCCTCTTGAAGAAGTATACCCGTGTGTATCTTGAGTAATCATCCACAATCACCAAGCAATACTTCCTTCCCCCAAGACTAACAAAGGATGGAGGACCAAAGAGATCCATGTGAAGGAGCTCCAAAGGCCTCTTTGAGTAGATGATAGTTGAGGGACGGTGAGCCGTCTCATGTAGCTTTCCTTCGATGCAAGCACTGCAAGCATGGTCTTTGGCAAAACTCACATTTGTTAGTACATGAACATGATCCCCTTTGAGGATACTTTTTCAAGATCTCATATTGACATGGGCTGGCCGGTGATGCCAAAGCCATCCCACATCAACTTTAGCCATTAGGCAAGTCGCCGTCTTAGTGTGTCACTACGAAAAGTTAACCACATAGAGACCATTCTCGACATGCCCAATGAAGGCTACTTTAAGAGTCTTGCTCCACAAAAGGGGCACGGTATCAAGATCAAAGAATGTTGCAAATCCCATGAGTTCAAGTTGACGAACGGAAAGTAAATTGTATAAAAGGGACTCAACAAGCATGAACTTCTCAATAGATAAATCTTGAGAGATGACCACCTTGCCAAGACCCAATACCTTAGATGTTAAAGAATCACCGAATTGGACATGGGTGGGCATAGATGGAATTGGATGCACATCCTCCACCAAGTCCTTACTCCCAGTCATATGATTTGTTGCTCCACTATCGAGCAACCATGATGCCCCACCGGAAGCAAACTCCTACAAGTAATCAATGCTTGGATTTAGGTACCCATTTTCGAATGGGTCCTTTGAGGTTAGCAACAAGGGTCTTAGGAACCCAAATAGACCATTCAATGTACTCATAAGAAGAACCAACAAATTTGGCATAAACATGCCCATCACTAGCACGACATAAAACATAGGAAGGATTAAAGTCGCTAGCTTTGTTAGAAGGGATGGTCTTGCCCTTCTTGGCATTACCACCCATACCCATGTTTTCTTCTTCTTCCTCCTCTCGTGAGCACCCTCTCCTGCCTTTATGAAGACTTCTTTGAGTGGGAGAGGTTGCTTGGTCTGGTTCTTCTTCTTCTTCTTCTTCTTCTTTGACTTGGGTACAAACCCAAGCCCTTCCTTTATCGCAACTTCCTTTTGATTGATCAAAAGGTCATTGAGGTTCTTCTCACCTTATATGCAATTCACAAGGCCTTTCTCAAGTTACTCTTTCAACTTGGCCTTCTCCTCCACAAGATTCACATGCTCACAACAAGGGTTAGTAGCATTGGCATTATCAATTAAAACAAAAGGAGGGCAAGTGGCTATCTCCTTGGTTAGTTTCACTTGGAGTTGATCATGAGACTCCTTAAGAGAAGCATGAGCACTCTTCAAAGCCTTGTGAGCCTTGTCGAGTATGTCAAACTCCTCTTTGAGTCTATCATGGCCAACCCCAAGTGCAACCTTCTTAGATTTAAGCACACGAGTAAGAACACTAGCATGATCAAGATCTTTTTGCAATTTAGCAAGATCAACGTTGTGTGACTCCTAAAGAGTCAAACGAATACCTCGCTCTTCCTCAAGAGCAACAAAAAGATCCGCAATCTCATCGGCATAGTCACGACTATGCCCCTCCAACTTGGAGATCGTATCCTCATGAGACTCAATGATGTCATTGGCATCACCAAGTTGTTCCAAGAGAGCAACAAAGTGCTTCTTGGTCTCACCTTTGAGCTTACTCAAGAACTTATGAAACTCGTTCTCATCAACCTTCACCACCCACTATCATCCACACAATCCAACAAAGGAGTAGTAGTGATAGTGGTTTTGATGTTGGAGGTTACCTTGTTGATACCTTTGGCCATGAGGCACTTGGCAATGAGGTTCTCATTGGGGGCGCGGAAGAGAGACACCTTAGTTGGGGAAGAGGTGGCAATGGCCACGGTTGCCATTGCCATTCTTTCACCACTTGTATCTTCATCATCATCATCGGAGATGTACTCTTCTTGTGCCACCAAGCCCTTTTGAGGTATCTTCTTGGTGAATTTGTTCTTGTTTGGGAAGGACTTGGCTTTGTCTTTGCGAATGAGCTTGCCACCATTGTCCTCCCTCTTCTCACATGGAACAATCCACCACAAAGTGACTCACATTGCCACAATTGTAGCAAGACCTCACTCGTTGCTTGCCCTTTGAGCCACTTCAGTTGTTCTTGGAGAAGTTGGGCCTTGAGTTTCTCTTGTTGCCCCAAAATTGCCTTGACGCAAGAGCCATGTGCTTGTGGTAAGCATATTTGTTGTCTTCGGGGCAGCTCTCTTGTTCTTCTTTCGGAATGGCCTTGGCCTTTAAGGCAAGGTTGGGAGAGGCTTTATTTGACCGGACACGACCTAGCGCATTGTTGGCGGTCTTGTTCATGATGTTCATGGCAATAAACTCATCCAACACTTCACTTGAAGACAAGGTGTGGAAGTCCGGCCTTTGACGAATCATGGAGGACATGGCCTTGTTGAATGGCATGATGGCCTTGAGAAACTTGCGCTTGATCCAATTATCATCAATATCCTTGCTCCCATGATCTTGAAGAGCGACCGCAAGAGTTGTCAATCTTCGGTAGCGATCATGAGGAACCTCATCTTCATTCATCACAAACTCATCGGCCTCATCAAGAACCATCTCAAAGTTGGACCATTAAATGCTTTAGCTTCCCTTGTACAAAGCTATAATATGTTCCCAAAAATCCTTTGCATGAGCGACGGGGCGCAAGCGAGCTAGGTCTTCGGGAGGCACCGCAGCATGAAGGATGAACAAGGTGAAATGATTGTATTGTATTGATTGTCCGCCTCTTCTATTGGAGTGAGGTTGTTTGGATCATGTGGGTAGAAACCTTGCTCGATGATTCTCCAAAGATTTGTTGAGCTGTGATTCAAAGGAGACTTGATACGAAAAACCCAATTAGCGAAATCACCCTTCACAAGCTTAGGAGGAGGACCAATATGGTTTATATGAGGGGTAGGGACCGGTACCCCATAGACCGGGGGAGGAAGAACCGAGGCAAAGGTTCCCATCCCATTCTTGTCTTGAGGGGAGGAGGTTCGAGTACCTTTAACTGCTTCCTTACCAGAATTGGCCTTGGACTCCGATGCAGTGGGATTAGCCACTTGCAACAGACCGGTAGAGGATTTCAATCCCTCAAGAAGTTCTTTAAGCATGGACTTGACATCGGCCGTCATAGACGTCTTAAGTGAAGCCATAGCTTCATTTAAGTCGTCTCGGGTGACCGAATTCAACTCCACGGCCTCGGGCACTTCATCAACACCACCACCGTCCTCAACCATACTCTTCGGGTGGTAAAACCCTTAATAAAGAGATGAGGCACTAATACCAATTGAAAGGATTGATATGGTTGACTAGAGAAGGGTGAATAGGCAACTACCAATTTTTAGCTTTTCTTAACAAATTAGGGTTAGCAACAAATAGGTTGTCTAGATGTACAACTAGGTGAGCAACCTATATGAAGCTAGCAACAACCACAACACAAGCAAGTAAAGGATACAACACTAGTAAAGCTGGCACAAAGTAAAGGTAAGAAATAACCACAAGTGGAGCCGGTGGAGACGCGGATGTTTTACCGAAGTTCCTTCCCTTTGAGAGGAAGTATGTCTCCATTGGACCGGTGTGGAGGCACAATGCTCCCCAAGAAGCCACTAGGGCCACTGTATTCTCCTCACGCCCTCACACAATGCGAGATGTCGTGATTCCACTAGTGATGCCCTTAAAGGCGGCAACCGGACCTTCACAAACAAGGTTGGGGCTCTCTCCACAAGCTAACTGAAGGCTCCCAACACCACCACGAAGCTTCACCACAATGGAATGTGGCTCTGAGGTGACCTCAACCGTCTAGGGTGCTCAAACAGCCAAGAGTAACAAGATCCACAAGGGATAAGTGGGGTGAATCAAATTTCTCTTGGTGGAAGTGTAGATCGGGGCCTTCTCAACCAATCCCCTAAAGAATCAACAAGTTTGATTGGCAAGAGAGAGAGAGATCGAGTGAAAATAAGCTTTTGGAGCAACAATGGAGTTTGGGGAGGAAGAGGTGGTCTTCTTGGTGAAGAAGACCCCCTTTATATAGTGGGTGTCGGTCCTATATCCGGCATATCTCACAGTAGGGGTCCTAAGCTAGGCGTCTTGGAGCGATGGTAACACGGACACGGGATTTTACCCAGGTTCGGGCTCTCTCGAAGAGATAATACCCTACGTCCTGCTTTTGATTGTATTGATATGGGTGTAGTACAGAGTACATGAGTCTACCATGAGATTGTTCTAATGAATATTAGATCATCTATTGACTAGCCTGGCCTCGGTTTATATAATACACCGGAGGCCTAGGGTTTTAGGAGAGTCCTCATCTTGTGCGCCAAGTCCGGTGGAAACCTCCTTGTATGCGGCATGGGCTGCCCGAAGTGGCCCATGAGTGAACCGCCATGGGTGTCCTCAGCCTGATCCAGCTGGTCGGGAGACGACGTGGTGAGTACCCTCTAGTCTAGGACACCATCAGTAGCCCCCTGAACCGGTCTTCAAGTTGAGGATGCTCCTTGATTCTTCCGAACTGTTCTTCATCTTCGGTCGTCAGTCTTGAAAACCGATTCAACAAATCTTCTCATCTTTGATCTTGAGGATCGCCAAAGTGAATCTGAAGAGTTTACACGTCGGGTATCCGAGGAGCCTCTTTAAGTTCTCGGCCTTTATCAATGCCTTGTTATTTTTTTACGCCACACCTCAGGTTTGAAGTGTTTCCCATGCGGCGGTGTCCTCTCACGTCCGAGCTCCAACGCCGGACTGTATCCAAGATCCAATGTCGGACTGCATCCGAAGTGTCTTTTTGCAGCCGAGCTCCAACGCCGGACTGCATCCATGCTCCAACGCCGAATTGTATCCAAGCTCCAGCGCCGGACTGTATCTTAGGTGTCATGGATCACCTTGGCTCGAAAAAGTCGAAGAAGTTTAGTTGAGCTTAATGACAGAAATGCTCTCTATGCAGCCAACCATTTGTATCTGAGCTTTATGCCGGACTGCTTCCGAGGTGGTACACTACCTCGGGTGTGGGCTGATTGTTTGCGGATTTTATTTCCGATTGGTGCAATTTATTTGCTGACTAGATGTATAGACAGTAGCCCTCAAGGTGTGTGTGTCGGCCTAAAATCCGAGATGCACCCTTGAGAGAGGGTTTTGAGAAGTCGCCGTAATATACTAGCTTGATGACAGATAAGTCCCTGATGGTGCCTATTGTTGTCCGAAGACGCGTTTGCCCATAGCTCGGTCAAGCCGAACACTGAGCACTTTGAATTTTCTGCATTGAATAGGTAATGTAGTAGCCCCCAAGCCACTGGTCGGGTGGCAACACCATATTAGGGGGTCGATGTGCCCCTTTAATATTTGTAAATGATAAGCCCGAAGCCCAGTAGCCCCCGAGCCTTAATGTGGGCACGGGTGGCCGAATTAAGGATCGATATCCGGAGTAAAATCACAAATTATGTGTAATGATTCTATGTATCCAAGTACTCTACATCATTAATGCTTGGATCCGCATTGTACAGAACATTGTTGACCGACCATCGGCTTCAACCTCCTTGGCCAGTAGTCGGGGAGTGTTTGTCCTACTTTATAAAGACTTTATAAGGGCAAAGATTTACGACAAACAAGGCAATCCGGCCATATGGTTTTATAAACAAAGGTACACGGAGAGATATGTTATATTACTTTTTAACGTAAGAAACATCTTCTGGGAAAAATAGTTCCTTTTCCCAGGCTATCATGTTGACCATGATCGAGAAACCTCAGCTCCGATCAACGCGGGAGGAAAATATTGAGGATTTAGTTTGGGGAAAGTTCCCGAACTATGTGGTCTTTAGCGAACCTAAATTTTCACTTTCGTCGTTGCCGACCAATTATATCCGTTAAGATGGCTAGCTTTCGGCTTCATCCAGTCTGAGGTACTAACTCGGATGACCCGGTAGTAACAATCATAGAGGTGCTCCCTTTACAGCCTAGCCGAACGATCGGGAATGTAGGGGTAAGCACAGGAGCCAGGCAACCCAGCTTGGCCAAAATCTTAAGTCAAATTGATGCATATTTATGGCTTTATAATGATAATTACGGAAGGCAGCGCTTGTAGAATGAATACGAACACTGATGATATATGTTTATTTTGACTCCGTTGTGACCGTTTATCATTTGAAAGTGGCCCATCATCGGCTTCTACCCCTTTGTAGATGCTATGCAGGGTGTTTCCGCAGTAACAAGACAACCCTTAGCCGACGTCTCGATGCCCGGAGGCGGTTGTGTTAGCGGAAACAAGGCAATCAGATATGCGGGCTTTATAATTTTCACTTAGTCATAGGAGCTTAAAGTTGGGAGGCCAGTTACTAGCCCCCGGTTAGTGTTCGGCGACAGCCGAGGTCAAGCCGTTAACACTTCGGCCAATGTTATGAACGGCCCGTCGTTTAACACGGGGTGACCTCCATTGATCTATAGTTTAACACAGTCATCGATCGCTGACCAGTTTACGCTGATAGTGACAATCAGTTTTCGGCTTTCTCCACTGAGGCACTTGACCAGTTGAACCGGAAGCACAATCACAATGGTTCTCACTTTGCACACCTAGCCGAACAAAGCGGAATGTAGGAGGCAATTACAGGAGCCGGGCAAACCCAACTATTGACCGAAGACACAATTGAAACCGATGCATATAAAGCAATATCCCAGAACATTTTGCCGAGGAGTTCATGGAGTACCTTGGCTTTTGGTGGGTTCAGCACTTGTCGCAGGCCCGCGTTGATGTTGCCGAAGCTTTTAAAGGTGTCCGGCGTTGTACTGCGAGACTTATGCTGGAAACACACAAATAGGTTAAAAGTGTCGTAAGCTTGGAAAACCAAAAAACTTCAGTAAAAACTTTAAGTCCGAACTAAATCAAGTTTTTTGTGCCAATCCAAAATTGGTCTTTAAAAAAAATTATGCTTCTGTCGTGCTTTAACATGACACATCCGATCTCAAGACTTCAAGCGGGTCTGCCTACGGCTTCAACCTCCTTATCCCAAAGGCAGAGTGCTTCTCCAAGGCCAGTTTAGCAAACTAAACTCGAGCGGCTTTAGAGAGAAGCCAGGCTATCCGGCTATTGACCCTACACTCGAGTCGAGAAAGGAGTGGCAGAAAAAGACTTTGCAACGACTAAGAAGAAAACTTTTATTATAAAATGGCTCATAAAAATTTAAGAGCCCCCAGTTAACATGGGTAAATGAAAACTGTTTTTAACAAACGGGGTTTTTAACAAACTAATTTTTTGTTTGACAAAAATATAATGCTTGGACAAACTGAACAAAAATTTAAGAAGTCTGAGCATGATAGCGACTTAGCTGGTTAATGTACTTGGTGTTGATGGCCCGGTCCGAGCTTGCTGCGAGACAAGGTTCCAGCTCCCAAGCTGGTCCCGAGGTGGCCGAGCAAAGAGCTTGGCTTGATGAAGTGACAGCACAACACTACCGATGTGGCGAGGCGAAGCCCCCGGTCTAGCCGAGGAGACAAAGTAGGTCGGCAGGGTGACGCCGAAGTGACCGTGTGACGCCTCCAAAGTCGATTACGGGAAGAAGAGGTTGACCCAGTGGGGCGACGACACTATCTGGCTAATGCTGACATCGGCTTGCCCAGCATAACACAGCCGTAGCTGATTATCCTGCATACGCGAAGTAGTGCAAGACAAAGAGAAAAAATGGTATAAAATAAATAATTTGAGAAACATGGTCTGAACGCCGAATTTAGCTTGACGGCATGACGGCGGTGACCACGCCATGTTGTGTGAATTCGTCCGAAAAACCGAGCTGCAGACTAGAGCGACGACAACAGCCCGGAACACTCCGGATGGCGACCACAGTGATCTGCATACATAAGACAGTACAAACTGGCAGAGCATATGTGGGTACAAATAATTTATGCAATACAACTTTAACAGGAAAAATATAACCTGACTTATTTGGATGACAGGTGAAGTGAATGCCGATTCATAATGTGCCACAGTGCGTCAGGTCGGCCAAGTCATGGCCGAACAGTCCGCTGTATCACGGTCATGGAAACAGACAGGTTGCGTACGCAGCACCCAGAAAGTAAAAAAGCTAACATGGAGCTTTACGCACATTAGTATAGCTTAGCCATGATGGAGTATTCATCGAATAATTAGTACACGCATGCCTAGACAAGAAGTACTAGTAGCCAACAGCCTTGATATAATTTAAAGTTAAAGTAAAGAAATAGAGGATCTCCCTGATGGATGACGCCGAGCAGGGATCTTCTCGGCTTCGCGGGCGGTGCACCCGCACGAGTACTTCTAGTACTACTCATCGGCTGGGTTGGATCGATGGCGTAGGAGCGCACCGGATTAGTACGCATCATCACCTGTAGTGCTGCTACAGATTGAATTGACTTCACCCGTCGCCATCATCAGATGAAATAGTGCACAGATGTCGCAGTTTAGACCCCGGTTGTAATCTGCGGACACAATTGAAAAGACTGGCAGAAAAAAAAATTGACGAACTCAACTGGTGATCGATATGTCTAATTGAAAAGATAGCACCTGATTTCAAATATAGCTGTAGGAGTAAAATAAATCTGCACCAAGGTCCCAGCCCCAGGCCCGTCCCGAGGTGACCGAGCGGGGAGCTCGACACTTCAAAGTGGTGACACAGCACGGCCGTCGTGGCGAGGTGAAGCCCCAAGTCTAGCCGAGATGTCAGGGCAGGGCGGCGTATTAGACATCGGCTTAATGAAGTGATGGTGCGGGGATGCCGACACAGGGTGGCGCGCCAAGGTGACGACACAATTTGGTCATCGGAGGCGGGACAGACCACGTCGGCACATCGAGTTGACCGGGTAACACAGTTGAAATTGATTACCTGCGCACATAAAATAGTGCAAGCAAGAAACAATAATAATTAAAAGAAAAAATTGCATAGTTAATATATGCGAAGTGAATAATCAGGTAAGTTTGGCCTGGGCGTCGAGGTCGGATTGATGGCATGAGGACGAGATCCAGCGACCCCGTGACATAGTTCGAATTCGCTTGGTAGACCATACCGCGGATGCGGTGTCCACTGATGATGAAGCTGGCTGGCCAGAAGCTGGCCGTGTTGGAACCTGCCGAACCACCACATCGAACGCAGGTTGGCGGACCAAATTGTAAACCAGCCGTAGAAAAATCTACACAGGAAAGATCATGCAAAACGGCAGAAAAATATCCTGCATGGAATATATACAGTACAGTACAGGTAACTGGAAGGATAAAACCTGATATCCTTGTTCGGGCAGCTAGGCGTGGAGACCCGAGGAGAACAAAACCTAAAAGTAATCGGACTAGTACTGCCTCGTATGGAGATCAATCAAACCTCGAACGGCGTGTGGAGTCCTTCACGTGAACTCCCAGTGGATTGGTACTATAGTAGTCCAAAGCGTTTGGTATTCCACGTCCCTACGCTGCTTCGTCTCTTCCAAGGGTGATTTGACCTCCGTGAGGTAGCAGCCATGGAGGAATTAAACAAAAGTGCAAACCAGCATCAACCAGCGGCACTGTCTCTACTTAAATTATAAAACAAAAGGAAAAAAAGAGAGAGGATCATCCCTGCGCCTGTGCTAGCTGAGGAGGCAAGTTCCTGGCTCCCTGTGGCCGCTGGGGACCCGGGATCACACGAGGCCAGTGCTCAGCCGATTTGTCCTCGGTCGTGCCGATCTCTTGACACTTAGAGGATACCCAGCGCACAAATTCCCCTGATCCGATCTGATCTCAAAATCAATCTTGGACGAGCCTGCGAAATATAAATGCAATCCGACAACAATAATTCTCAAAAAAAAATCAATTCATGCAAAACGAATCAGATCGACAAAATAGCACCTGATCATCCCATCGATCCGCGATGAACGCCGAGCATGCTCTCAATGAAAGCACCAATGTCGGTCCTATATCCGGCATATCTCACAATAGGGGTCCTAAGCTAGGCGTCTTGGAGCGATGGTAACACGGACACGGGATTTTACCCAGGTTCGGGCTCTCTCGAAGAGATAATACCCGACGTCCTGCTTTCGATTGTATTGATATGGATGTAGTACAGAGTACATGAGTCTACCACGAGATTGTTCTAATGAATATTAGATCATTTATTGACTAGCCTGGTCTCAGTTTATATAATACACCGGAGGCCTAGGGTTTTAGGAGAGTCCTCGTCTTGTGCGCCAAGTCTTGTGGAAACCTCCTTGTATGCGGCATGGGCTGCCCCGAAGTGGCCCATGAGTGAACCGCCATGGGGGTCCTCGGCCCGATCCAGCTGGTCAGGAGATGACGTGGTGAGTACCCCCTAGTCTAGGACACCGTCAGTGGGGGAACAAATCCAACCGTTACCCAGTTCCCAGTCCGCACTGTGCGGTACTACCGCCCGGGCGATAGTGCACGAAGTGCAGTGCATTGGTGCGAGACCTCGAGCGGGTAGTGCCGCCGGAGCGGTACTACTGCTCGCCCCAGCAATACTGCCGCTGGGGTTGTAGCACTATGCACTAAGAGAGCAGAACAGGACAAAGTGGAAGAGGCAGTACCGCTCGCCTACAGGCGGAATTGCTACCCACCACTGCCGCTCTGCTACCGCTTAGGAAACAAGGGAGGGCTTGGAGACCAGAGCTGTGAGAGGAAGTGGCAGCGGTGGTAGGCATGGTACTACCGCTTACAAGCGGTACTACCGCTCCTACTGCCGCTTGCTCAACTGGGTCAAAATGGGGCCAGCGGTAGTAAGCCAGTGGGACCACCGCTGAACGTGACATGAAAAATCGAACCCGAGTCAAGGTGGTAGTACGGGCGGTACTGGGAGCGATACTACCACTTCTAGCCGCGGTACTACCGCAGGCAGCTCTCCAAAACCCTCCAAGGCAACAGAGGGAGAAACTCCGAAGAAGTGGAAAAATGTGAAGGGTGCAAATGGATACGTGTACGTGATGATTCCACCCAAACCTTTCTGAGGCGGACACCCTCTAGGTAGTATGGTTTTTCCTACGACTCAAGTCCACCAAAAATGAAACGAAGGAAAATAAACCGTCTTCACTCTAAACACTGAGGGGCTCGAATTATCTTGTGCCAGATGATATATTATCTGAAATTCTCAATGCACACGATTTATACGCAAAAGCATTGTCATCAATCACCAAAACCACTAAGGGGTAAACATACCTAACACTGGGTCGTTTCATCCGAAATACTTGACAATGTGTTTTTCTTCATGAGCCAACATGCGGTATAGTCGCGCACTGACTCCTTGTCTTCTTGGATAATGTTGTGGAGGTTGTCTTCGCTTCCCGGCCGGTGATAGGTTTCCTCGAAGTTACTGAGGAAAATGTGCTCCAAGTCCACCCAATTGTTGATGGACTTGGGTGTGGCACCCCGATCCGCATGGAGTCGGGGGCCTTCGCACGTCAGCCCAGGATAACACCTGATGCATGATAGGTACAAGATACAGCATTCCAGGTACAAAAGTATTCATCAATTACATGACATAGAGCATTACATCATTGATGAATACAATGTTTGGCATAGCTCTAAGGCTATCCAAATGGCGGCGGAAGTCTGGGTTTGGCGGCACGTCGACTCTGGCTGGGCTCCACAACTCACATGACTGGCAAGGTTACGGCCTAGTGCGACAAGTCTTCTCCTGCAATCTGGCCACGTGCAAGACAAGGTGAGTACTTTGAATGTACTCGCAAGACAACCAAATACATAGCATCCAAACAAGCAGATGTCAAAGCAAGTACCGAGCGCATGCAAGAATTTACCTCATAACAATAACTAAGCATGGCATGATATTAACAAGGCACATGGATCAAACTAAACATTGACATATCACAGCATATTTTAGCATGGCAATTGCATAACATGGCATATCATGGCAAGGCAGATCATGGCATATCAAGGCATATCATGGCATGGCATCTTTGCATCTACAAGGCATGGATATATGGAACTATGCTGGAAAGTAAACTACCATTTACCTCCCATGAAGAGTTCAAGTAATGTATTGTTCATTTACCAGTTTCACTACCACTGCCCCTCTGGGCTAACTCATGACTCACCGAGATCTCATCTCGTGATCATGTCCGAAACAACTCTGTGACTTCTTGCGACTATCTCATAGTCCAAGTCACCACATTATTTATAGCACATTAGTTATCAAATTATTTATATCAGGTTTATCCTCCATTTCGACCAAGCCCCGATGGTGTGACCTAGTACGAACTATGCCCATGACCGAGGACGCTGCTATCGATAGATTATACACACTCTGCAGAGGTTAGCACACTGTACCCACACCACAGAACCCATGGCCTCGTGCTCCCATTCGGGTGGACCAATGGTGTTCCGATGAAACCGATCTATTGCCATGACACTCTCCCGGCCACTCCGACCAACTCCCCTTTGGGCTAAGTCCTGGGTGGCCCCGATGTCACCTCGTGACACCCAATGGCCACCGTCGTGGCAAAACAAAATGTTCCCAAACGGGGACATGAGCTCAATACCAAACACGGGCACACAAGGTTATTGCCGCCTACCAGGCCAGGGTAGCGCACGGACATAACCTTCCCTAGTGGGAGGCACCGGCGAGAGGCATGACAATAGACCGCATTAAGGCCTCCCATAAAGGCAAATGTGGCTGCGCTGGAAAAGCTCGGTTCGGTGGCACTATGACTCGATCCCATCGATGACGGAGGAGGTTTGTCATTATTAAGTCATTTTATTATCCTCTCCATCATCATCAAAATTTTGAGCATGATTGACATGAATGCATCAATGAGTAGGTAACATACAAATGCATTAACAACCAAATAATACGAAGCTTCTCAAGTGGACACCCATAGCATATGAGGCAGGACAATACATGATACAAACATGTCAACAATGTAACATAATCATATTAGCATTGATAAACTTGGCATGAGACTAAATCAAAGTTTCAACATGATATTATCAATAAAAGCATTCTAGCTAACATGGCAAAAGATATCATGAAGTAAAGGCATGACATGGCAAGAAATATCAACATATAACATAGCTGATATAAATGCGGACGGAAACATGATAAGAATATACTGCAGCTACACACACACAAAAGGTGCAAGCAAAGTCAACATGCAAGTTCGGGGCTCATGATAAGAGGTTGGCTTGCTTGGGGGTCGATGAATACTCCGGGAAGAAGTGCGATCACCTCGCGGAATAATTTGCTGGAAAAAGATTCCCTCTCAGAGGGGCTGGATATAGGGCAAGGGAAAAATGGGTATTTTCTGAATGTGTAAACATCATGAAAATAATACCATCGGAAAGGACTCGACGAACTGAGAACGTGAGCGCTGGAATCACCTCAATCGGAGTTACGGTTGCAAAGTTGTGGCCGTTCACTCTTTAGGCAGAAAAGGGGCTTGAACAGTGAACGTTCACAAAGCAACCACTTCGGCTGGCGAGGCTGTGCAGAAAGCGCATTCACCGAAATACGCCTTCGCGCAGGGAAAGCGTGTTCCATCCGTAGCTGCAGCAGAGTTCGTCTTCGCCTTGGGAAAATGCATCAAACTGAATACGTCTCCACTTAATCCAGTCAGCGGGTGGGCCTAGTCAGCGCCTGAGAGGCTGACGCGCGTGACCCATCGCATCTTCTCTCTCTCTCTCTCCTCCTTCCTATCTTCTTCTTGCTCACGACCGGACATAGAGGAGGATCGGGCGCTGGCACCGTTGTTGCTTGGCGACGCGAGGGGGCCGGCCGTCGAGCGCATCGGCTCCGCCGCTCCTTTCCGCGTCGGTGGGTGGCCGTGGCGTCGCCCGGGACGGCTCACAGCGCCGGGGCCATGGGAAGGCCGCGGTGGCCGAAGAGCTTGGCGGTGAGGCATGCCGGCAGAGCTCCTCCACCGGAGTTGGGGGCAGCGGCGAACTTCTGGCGTCCAGGGAGGGCCGAGGGCGCCGAAGGGGATGGAGGGGAAGGGCCACAGGCCGGTGATGGCCGAGAGGAACGGGCGGCGGTGGCTCGGCCATTGGAGGGGATAGGAGTGCTCCAAGGCTTGGGGAAGAACTGCGGGGGCGAGGGGAGGGGTTGTGGACTGCGAGGGAGCTCGGGGCATTCCTAAATAGCCGCGGGGGAAGACTCCAGAGGGAGGGAGAGGTGGCACACGGTGTGGTAACGTGTCGGTGCACCGGCGACGGACGCGGTGCCGGCACGCGCGGCCAAGGGTCATGAGACGAGGAGGACAGGGGAGCAGGCGTCGTCCTGACGCTCGCCAGAAGGAGACGGACGGCTCGAGGCAGAAGAAAACAAGGGGGGAAGGAGCCAGGAGAGAAACGACGATGGGCACGGGAAAACAAAGCCACGGCAGCGACTGCCATGCCATGGAGAGGGAGGAATCGGAGGGGGAAAGCTCTGGAGAGTGGGTATGCGGACACAGGGGAGCCGCTAGACATGCCCGGACGAGCCAAAGCTGGCCGGAGCAGGCCTGCCGAGGAGAACAGTGCGCAGACCACCGATTTTGGCCGGCTACACCCATGGTCACCACGGCCAAAGCTTGTCCTGGCTTTTTCCTGGAGGTTAGATCATGTCCACAGGATGCCACACTGCTCAACTAGACAAGATATGAGGCTGTAATTAGCTGGAAGGATCTGGAGTGGGAGAAACTTGCAACAACAAGTTCCAACAGCAAACTATTTGATAGAAATATCAGGCAGTGCACAGCTCCATTTGGCCTGAGATTTGGGTGAGTGTGATCATCTACTATGGTGACCACTGTGCCAAAATATCAGCCCAAACAGATGAGGCTAGATGGTACTTGCTGTAGAAACTGCCCAACTGGCCAGAAAAAAAGATGAGGATGCTGGAGAAAAATGGCTAAGTAGAATGAGCTGAAATTTGGTGGAGGCCAATGATATAATCATGCGAGACTGCTGGAAAAGTTTCAGGTCATTTTGATCATCCATGAAGGTACTTCCTTCACAGACAAGCAATCTGAACAGGAACTTGAGAAAATTGTAGGGGAAGATTGGATTGATAGAATGAGCTGATTTTTGGTTTGCAGTAGTGATTTATCAATATGACCCACCCTGCAAAATTTCAGCTCAAAAGGATTAAGGAATCAAGCACTTCCTTCATAAAATTCCAGACAAGGCAGAAACTTGCATTGGATCATGTGCTCAAATAATGACCTGTGAAGCATGGGTTTGGATGGAAATGATGAAGATACATCAAGGAAAAGCTCCACAAATTATTTGGGAATTTTTCGTGCTACCAAAATGGTAGTTCCTTTGGAAAATGGCGGAAATGCAATATTGGCTTAGAATAGGAAAAGGCAATTTCCCTTATTTAATTATGGCCAATATTTTTAGGAGAGCTCAATATGGTCACAAAGAATATCTTCACAAGTTTGTAGGGGCTTGGGAGACATATAGTTATTTTCCTGGATTTAATTCCTTTAAACAGCAAAAAAGGAATTAATTTGTAATGAAAAATATTGCAAATGACTTGCCAATATTTTTGCATATCCAGGGTTTATAGGTGTAGGAGGATCTCTGGGAATATTTGGAGAATCAACGGAGAAAAGGAAATGAGGGCACCTTTGCAATCACAAATGCAAGATTTGAAATTCCAAATATTGGAATTAGAGTTTGAATGGGTTTTGATGGAGTTTGAGATGATGCAAATGAGGTCCTGCCCAACATCAAAGGCAGAGGCAAGGTTTTGAAAGGTTGAAAATTTCCTGGATTCTCAGAATCAACCAGCAAACTCCGGATAAATATTTTGAAAGGAATGCTAGGAAGGAATAACAGCGCAAAAAGTGATAACCCAATTTTTGGGCTGTTACAAACCTTCCCCCCTTAAAAGAATCTCGTCCTTGAGATTCCTAGGGTTATAGCAAGAATGATATTTTCCCCTGGAAAAAACCTCTGGGTTAGCTGTTAACCCTTTGGTTGGATACAAACAAGTTGGGGTACCGATAATTGGTACACCCAGAGAGGGATACGGGCAAAGCAAGGCTATCTCCACGGCTAGGGGCAACTCAGGATCAAATTCTCGAAAATGCTGCAAGCACTCCAATGAACAGTGGTTTCTGCTGCTGTCAGGTGGGTCTAGGGCCCACTAGCAGCCTCCTTCTTCTACCTCCAGCTCTCGGCTTCTTCCTGCTACTGCTACGTGTGCGGCTTGGCGCAGCGCACATCTAGCTCCTAGGGCACTAAGCACCCTAGTACCATAGTGCGCGGCACACACGGTGCCGGTGTAGAGAGCACTCACATCACGGGCCAGCACCTTGTCGGCACTGCTCATGGATTCGCCTCCTGGATGCCGGTGATCGAGCGATGAGCGGTCCTCCTAGACCTCGCTCATCGTACATCGAGGTTGGGCTATAATAGACGACAACATGGATCTTCTCCAACTCACACCATGCCCCTCTACTACCTCTTCAGTTTGGATGAGATCGAACCGAGCTCCTTCGGCGAGGCAGTGTTCTTGGCGGGGCTACGATTGTTCCTTGCTACGCTGCTGGGCACGCTGATCAGCTCGTCGATCATCCTGCTGGTGCGCATCAAGAATGATCGGGCTCGAGGCAACGCGCATCCGGGGGTGGGGGCTCGAGATGCAGAAGAAGATGGTGCGATGGGTGGTCCTCCGCCACGCTTGCTCCTCCACCGCTTCGGGGCGATGGAGTAATCGTGCTGCGGTCGGGCAAAACAGCGACTTGCTTGGCGTCACGCAAGGCAGTGACGGTGGGGGCATTTGGTCCGGATGTAGGTGAGGTGGCTTCGCCAGCTCAGGAATTACACTAATGGTTCCACGAAGGAAAAATTCCGCGGATATCTCCACGAAAAGTAAGCGTTGAGGTAGAATCAGAGTTGGAATTTGTATTGGGGTAGTTGTACTGGATCGAGTGAAATAAAGTTGGCAGTGTTCCTCTGGAAATGCAATTGGTGCTATGGGAAAAAGATCAGATGGAAACGCCTCTTCGAGGCTTTGGATCTGGAAATCTGGCACACGGGGTATGCACAGATAGGGATAGGGATGTGACTTTGCATTCCCCCGAGTACTGCTCAACCGTACTCGTGGGTGAACCTGGTATGCGTGCATTATGCAGTACATTCTAAACTAACAAACAGGCAGATGCAACATCCATGCAAAGAAAAGCACATCAAATAAATCACACTAAGGTGTTTTAATGCTAGTGGGTATATGTACTCCTGGTATAGATATACCTACACCAGCTCGCATTTTATTAGGGTCTCGGGGCGAGTCAATGTTGTTGGTGTATGTGTGCTACTGATTAAAAATCTTTTTAGAAACACAATGCCAGCCCTGTCAAACATTTCTGCTTGACAGAGAGACAAACAAAACAAACCACAGAACAAAGAAGCATACATAGAACATTAACAAAACACACAGACAACAAGCAGTACAAACAACAAACACGAACGCGCTACGCGTCTAAAAGCAACAACTCCCTCCGGGATACATGGTTCTATTCTTCTACCGAAGATGAACCGACAGACTGGACTTACTCGCAGCATCGCCTGACTGCGCGATAGGGGTTACACAAATGCCTAGTCTTGCTGGGGCTCTCTAGGGGGGACGCAAACTGAGCCAATCTCCACCTTCATCATCATACACCTCTATAGGTTGGGGCTCAACTACTTGGGATGCGGCGGGAACTGGTCCAAGCATGCCTTGACAGTGAAGACAGTGAATAGCCTTGTTAAAAGAGTCGAGGTGGATGATGCCTAGCTTCAGCCACGGCACAGGCTGAGAGAGTAGCACTGGGCTGGATGGCATGGGGTCGGTGGCTTGAGATGCAACTTGACGAGCCTCACGATAAGCTTTTGTGACAACCCGAGTAGCCTCGCGGTCCAAGGCTCCAAACTCTCCAATCATGCTACCAATCATCATCCCCTGGGCAGTGATGAACTGCACCAGACGAGTGATTGCGGGATCGTCTTCTTGGACAGTGATGGGATGCTCACACCCAGAACTTGCCACAACTGGGAAATAACGGAACTATCACATCTCAGCTACCTGCGGAAACTAGGATCGGAGACGGGCGACAGCCTCCGCAGCAGCTGTCTGAATCGCCAACGCAGAAGTAGGCATGGGTTTTGCCTGGATAATCAAGGACTGACCATCCTCCGTTGGCCCTGGGCAGATATGCACGTTTGCCTGGTATCGACAAAGATGAGGGATGGGTTCCGACTGGAACACCAGGTAGTCAGGGCTAGCATTACAGCCAAGGGCTTTGGTGAGCATATCAGTAAGGAGGGGCGGAAAGCCAGCATGATTGACCGTGAAGGTTCGGCTGTAAAAGGTGGGTGCTCTGAGAGAGCTAGCCATGGCTTCCGATCTAGAGATACTAGCTAGGCTTCTCTGCAGGGACATGGCTTACTGAACTGGGAGTGATGCAGCTAGCAGGACGGGGTTTTATAGTCAACTATGCCGGGACACACCCGCATGGCGTGGCCCCTTTACCTTAATGGCGAAGGGTACGCTATGCGGCCGACCAAAGGATAGGGTTGCGGTCCAATCTACGGAAAACTAGGTGGGGAACAGCTGGGTAGGGACGCGTCAGTTCCGACGGCGCCACCTGTTGTTCAACAGTGGCCATGCTGGATGCCACGGATGGGTCAAATCTATTAGGGTCATTACGGGTTGATGGTAGTGGTGGTCTAATGCTAGGGCAATCCTATGCCAGCCTTGCTGCTCTGATACCATCTCCTGTGGCACCCCGATCCGCATGGAGCAGGGGGGCCATCGCACGTCAGCCCAGGATAACACCTGACGCATGACAGGTACATGATACAACATTCCAGGTACAAAAGTATTCATCAAATACATGACATAGAGCATTACATCATTGATGAATACAATGTTTGGCATAGCTCTAAGGCTATCTAAATGGCGGCGGAAGTCTGGGTTTGGCGGCACGTCGACTCTGGCTGGGCTCCACAATTCACCGGACTGGCAAGGTTACAGCCTAGCACGACAAGTCTTCTCCTGCAATCTGGCCACGTGCAAGGCCAGGTGAGTACTTTGAATGTACTCACAAGACAACCAAATACATAGCATCCAAACAAGCAGATGACAAAGCAAGTACCGAGCGCATGCAAGAATTTACCTCATAACAATAACTAAGCATGGCATGATATTAACAAGGCACATGGATCAAACTAAACATTGACATATCACAACATATCTTAGCATGGCAATTGCATAACATGGCATATCATGGCAACACAGATCATGGCATATCAAGGCATATCATGGCATGGCATCTTTGCATCTACAAGGCATGGATATATGCATGGACCTATGCTGGAAAGTAAACTACCATTTACCTCCCATGAAGAGTTCAAGTAATGTATTGTTCATTTACCAGTTTCACTGCCACTGCCCCTCTGGGCTAACTCATGATTCACCGAAATCTCATCTCGTGATCATGTCCGAAACAACTCCGTGACTTCTTGCGACTATCTCATAGTCCAAGTCACCACATTCTTTATAGGGATAATTGTATTCATACCCTTAGTTGTGTCCCCCTCAACCGAATTGCCCCTTGTTTTTTAAAACACGTGGTCTTGCCCAACCCACTTTGTCGTCTTTTGCTTTTGCCCTTTGACCGTTTGACCATCACTTTGAAAACTTCATAACTAATTCATACTAAATCAGAAAAATGCAAATAAGATACCAAAATGTTTGGAAAAACATCACCTGTATGTCAATGTCATTTGCATTCATGACAAAAGTGTTGGTAAGTGCCCATCCGAGTTTTAGCTCTTATCATACCACCATGAACAGGAAAATCTAAAAAAATTCAAGAAAAATTTGGTGGCAAAGGATTGCAAATGTTTTAAGTGCTTGCCAAGTTTCATGAGGTAATAACATTCATGGAAGTCATGGCAAAAAAAACAATGAACACTCAAAAATAGGTTTTTTTTTGCCATGACTTCCACGAATGTCATTCCCTCATGAAACTTGGCAAGTACTTAAAACATTTGCAATTCTTTGCCACCAAATTTTTCTTGATTTTTTTTAGATTTTCCTGTTCATGGTGGTATGATAAAACCTAAAACTCGGATGGGCACTTACCAACACTTTTGTCATGAATGCAAGTGACATTGACATACAGGTGATGTTTTTGCAAACATTTTGGTATCTTATTTGCATTTTTCTGATTTAGTATGAATTAGTTATGAAGTTTTCAAAGTGACAATCAAACGGTCAAAGGGCAAAAGCACAAGACGACAATGTGGGTTGGGCAAGACCACGTGTTTTCAAAAACAAGGTGCAATTCGGTTGAGGGGGACACAACTAAGGGTATGAATACAATTATCCCTTCTTTATAGCACATTAGTTATCAAATTATTTATATCAGGTTTATCCTCCATTTCGACCAAGACCCGATAGTGTGACCTAGTACGAACTGTGCCCATGACCAAGGACGCGGCTATCGATAGATTATACACACTCTGCAGAGGTTAGCACACTGTACCCACACCACAGAACCCATGGCCTTGTGCTCCCATTCGGGTGGACCAACGGCGTTCCGACGAAACCGATCTATTGCCATGACACTCTCCCAGCCACTCCGACCAACTGCCCTTTGGGCTAAGTCCTGGGTGGCCCCAATGTCACCTCGTGACACCCAACGGCCACCGTCGTGGCAAAACAAAACGGTCCCAAACAGGGACATGAGCTCAATACCAAACACGGGCACACAAGGTTATTGCCGCCTACCGGGCCAGGGTAGCGCACGCACATAACCTTCCCTAGTGGGAGGCACCGGCGAGAGTCATGACAATAGACCGCATTAAGGCCTCCCATAAAGGCAAATGTGGTTGCGCTGGAAAAGCTCGGTTCGGTGGCACTATGACTCGATCCCATCGATGACGGAGGAGGTTTGCTATTATTAAGTCATTTTATTATCCTCTCCATCATCATCAACATTTTGAGCATGATTAATATGAATGCATCAATGAGCAGGTAACATACAAATGCATTAACAACCAAATAATACCAAGCTTCTCAAGTGGACAGCTATAGCATATGAGGCAGGGCAATACATGGTACAAACATGTCAACAATGTAACATAATCATATTAGCATTGATAAACATGGCATGAGACTAAATCAAAGTATCAACATGATATTATCAATAAAAAGTATTCTAGCTAACATGGCAAAAGATATCATGAAGTAAAGGCATGACATGGCAAGCAATATCAACATATAGCATAGCTGATATAAATGCGGACGGAAACATGATAAGAATATACTGCAGCTACACACACACAGTGTGCAAGCAAAGTCAACATGCAAGTTCAGGGCTCATGATAAGAGGTTGGCTTGCCTAGGGGTCGATGAATACTCCGGGAAGAAGTGTGATCACCTCACGGAATAATTTGCTAGAAAAAGATTCCCTCTCAAAGGGGCTGGGTATAGGGCAAGGGCAAAATGGGTATTTTTAAAATGTGTAAACATCATGAAAATAATACCATCAGAAAGGACTCGACGAACTGAGAACGTGAGCGCTGGAATCACCTCAATCGGAGTTACGGTTGCAAAGTTGTGGCCGTTCACTCTTTAGGCAGAAAAGGGGCTTAAAGAGTGAACGTTCACAAAACAACCACTTCAGCCGGCGGGGCTGTGGAGAAAGCGCATTCACCGAAATACGCCTTCGCGCAGGGAAAGCGCATTCCGGCCATAGCTGCAGAGAGTTTCGTCTTCGCCTTGGGAAAACGCATCAAACTGAATACATCTCCACTTAATCCAGTCAGCGGGTGGGCCTGGTCAGCGCCTGAGAGGCTGACGCGCGGGACCCACCGCATCTTCTCTCTCTCTTCTCCTTCATGTCTTCTTCTTGCTCACGACCGGACACAGGGGAGGATCGGGCGCCGGCGCCGTCGTTGTCTAGCGACGCGAGGATGCCGGCCGTCGAGCGCATCGGCTCCGCCGCTCCTTTCCGCGTCGGTGGGTGGCCGTGGCGTCGCCCAGGACAGCCCACAGCGCCGGGGCCATGAGAAGGCCACGGTGGCCGAAGAGCTTGGCGGTGATGCGCGCCGGCAGAGCTCCTCCGTCGGAGTTGGGGGAAGCGGTGAACTTCTGGCATCCAGGGAGGGCCGAGGGCGCCGAAGGGGATGGAGGGGAAGGGCCACAGGCCGGTGATGGCCGAGGGGAACGGGCGGCGATGGCTCGGCCATTGGACGGGATTGGAGTGCTCCGAGACTTGGGGAAGAACTGCGGGGGGCGAGGGGAGGGGTTGTGGACTGCGAGGGAGCTCGGGGCATGCCTAAATAGCCGCGGGGGAAGATTCCAGAGGGAGGGAGAGGTGGCACGCGGTGCGGTAACGTGTCCGTGCTCCGGCGATGGATGCGGTGCCGGCACGCGCGGCCAAGGGTCACGAGACGAGGAGGACAGGGGAGCAGGCGTCATCCTGATGCTCGCCAGAAGGAGAGGGACAGCTCGGGGCAGAAGAAAACAAGGGGGAAGGAGCCAGGAGAGAAACGACGACGGGCACGTGCGAACAGAGCCGCGGTAGCGACTGCCATGCCGTGGAGTGGGATGAATCAGAGGGGGAAAGCTCTGGAGAGTGGGTACGCGGACGCAGGGGAGCCGCTAGACATGCCCGGACGAGCCAAAGTTGGCCGAAGCAGGCCTGCCGAGGAGAACAGTGCGCAGACCACCGATTTGATCAGCTAGACCCATGGTCACCATGGCCAAAGTGTGTCCTGGCTTCTTCCTGGAGGTTAGATCATGTCCACAGGATGCCACACTGCTCAACTAGACAAGATATGAGGCTGGAATTTGCTGGAGGGCTCTGGAGTGGGAGAAACTTGCAACAACAAGTTCCAACAGCAAACTATTTGATAGAAATATCAGGCAGTGCACAGCTCCATTTGGCCTGAGATTTGGGTGAGTGTGGTCATCTACTAAGGTGACCATTGTGCCAAAATATCAGCCCAAAAAGATGAGGCTAGATGGTACTTGCTGTAGAAACTGCCCAACTGGCCAGAAACAAAGATGAGGATGCTGGAGAAAAATGGCTAAGTAGAATGAGCTGAAATTTGGTGGAGGCCAATGATACAATCATTAGAGACTTCTGGAAAAGTTTCAGCTCATTTTGATCATCCATGAAGGTACTTCCTTCACAGACAAGCAATTTTAACAGAAACTTGAGAAAATTGTAGGGGAAGATTGGTTTGATAGAATGAGCTGATTTTTTGTTTGCAGTAGTGATTTATCAATATGAACCACCCTGCAAAATTTCAGCTCAAAAGGATTAAGGAATCAAGCACTTCCTTCACAAAATTTCAGACAAGGCAGAAACTTGCATTGGATCATGTGCTCAAATAATGATCTATGAAGCATGGGTTTGGATGGAAATGATGAAGATACAGCAAGGACAAGCTCCACAAATTATTTGGGAATTTTCCTTGCTACCAAAATGGTAGTTCCTTTGGAAAATGGCGGAAATGCAATATTGGCTTAGAATAGGAAAAGGCAAATTCCCTTATTTAATTATGGCCAATATTTTTAGGAGAGCTCAATATGGTCACAAAGAATATCTCCACAAGTTTTCAGGGGCTTTGGAGACAGATAGATATCTTCCTGGATTTAATTCTTTTAAACAATAGAAAAAGGAATTAATTTGTAATGAAAAATATTGCAAATGACTTGCCAATATTTTTGCATGTCCAGGGTTTATAGGTGTAGGAGGATCTCTGGGAGTATTTGGAGAATCAACAGAGAAAAGGAAATGAGGGCACCTTTGCAATCACGAAGGCAAGATTTGAAATTCCAAATATTGGAATTAGAGTTTGAATGGGTTTTGATGGAGTTTGAGATGATGCAAATGAGGTCCTGCCCAACATCAAAGGCAGAGGCAAGGTTTTTAAACGTTGAAAAATTCCTAGATTCTCAAAATCATCCAGCAAACTCCGGGGAAATATTTTGAAAGGAATGCTAGGAAGGAATAACAGCGCAAAAATTTATAACCAATTTTTGGGCTGTTACATTGGGAGGGAGCCCGCTGAGCCAAAAGCATGCATGCCTTGTCAGGCACAGAGGTATGAGCCGGAGGACATTGCTGATGTTGCTGTTTCCATTTCGATCGCCGTGAGGTAGTCGTTCAGCCAGTGTTCTGGTTTTGTGTCTCCTGAATATTTTTCGACGCCCCTGACGATGAAGGTGTTGGTGCAATATCTACCTACCTTGTGTTTTGGAGATTGTTGACAGAAACAGGTATAGACTGATTTGTTTGCTAGTGGATACAAAGAGAAATAGTCCATAGAGAACCGAAGAGAATGTTGTCTCCGGTGCTAAGTTCGAGGAACTTCACCGAAGTATATCTGCATTGCAGAGAAGAACGAGCTATACCTGATGAAGTTATATAGATGAGATGTTTGATGTGAAGGAATTATCCCCTCAAAGCCTTATTGCTGTAGCAAAGCATATGTTTTGGTATGGTCGTCTGAAGAAATTGACTGCAGCGAATGGAAGTCGAAGACAAAGTGAAGACGTAGTATTCATTTCGTTGTTCTTCTTCTATTTATTTGAGTCATAGGACCTCCATACTATTAAGACGGGTATAGGTTCTCGAAGCTTAGATCCGATGTGATGCTTAGCCAAAATCTATGAAAGTTGCGAGAGAAATCTCTTTGTGTTCCGAGCAAATACTTGCTAGCAAGAGACTGTGATCTTATTTGCTGCGAGTGATTTGGCTCAGACCGAGGAGTTAGCATTACTTGCTCTGCACGTAATGTTACCGTTGTGCTCAAATCCGACCGTTGGACTCATGTCGTTTGGCCATTGGCTGCTCTCGATGTCCAATTTGGTATTTTCCCATCAGGGAAGGCTGCGGCTATAAATAGCCACCCCGCTCCAACATTGTCCGTTGGCTGCTCCGCTTGAGATTTCTAAGAAGTTTGATTTGAGCAACCCCTCTCCGAGTGAGAGTTTAAGATCAACCAAGAGAAAATCAAGAGCCCAAACTTAGACAGTGGTTTAGCATCACAGTAGTTATGAGTCAGCGTTCTTGTACCTATTACTCTTGAGAGCTGCACACTCTCTTTTTTTTGACCGAGAACAGTAGGAAAGGCTCCTACTGTGAAAATGTATTAATAATAAATGGGTACCACTGTATAAGGAAATATTTACATGGTGAAGAGGGGGGTGGAGGGGACCTGACCACTTTGGGGCAGGTGGGGGATTGTTGGTGCAATGATAGGCCCCTTATGTTTTGGTGTTTGTTGACATAAATAGTATGGGACTTATGTGTTTGCTAGTGCACACAGAGTAACAGGTCCCTGATGTATCGAGGAGTTTGATGTAAACGACGAAGATAATCTCCCTGCGCAGCAGTGAAGGTTATCATCGAAGATAAAGCTATCAAGAGTGACCCCTAAAAATTGCTGAAGTCGAAGCAATTGGTTCGGTGCATGTCCGAAGCAAATGACTGCGTTCGAGGAAGTATGAAGACGAAGTGAAGACGTAGCATTTATTTCGTTGACTGTGATCTTCTTCGCTGCGAGAGATTTTCCTCGGATCGAGGAGTTAGCATTACTTGTTCCTCAAGTAATGTTACCATTGCTCCAAAATCCGACCGTTGTGAACGTGTCGGTTAGCCATTGGCTGGACCTTGTGTCCAAAATGGTCATTTCCCATCTGGGAAGGCTACGGCTATAAATAGCCACCCCGCGCCAGCTTTGTCTGGTGGCTGCTCCGTTTGATTCTGAGAAGATTGTTGAGCAACCCCCTCTCTGAGCGATTTGAGTTTAAAATCCACCGAGAGAAAAACCCTAGAGCCGAAGAATTAGATAGTGGTTCAGCATCACTGGAATCTAAGTTTAGTACGCTCCGCCTATTACTCTTGACAGCTGCAAACTCTCTGGACGGTTAGGTGTCAATTTCTTCAGAGACCAAGAGTGATTGTGGTTCTCGAAGAAGAAGTCTCTAAAGGTTTGGAGATCGCCTTCAAGTATCTACCATGAGTGATCGGCATCGGTTGACGAATCGATTGTCGAAGAGAATAGGGTGAAGAGAGTTTATCTTCCGTGTTAAGTCATAGCCCCTACAACCAGATGTAGTCCTTGTGCAGAAGGACGAATTGGTCGAACAAATACCTTGTTGCCATCGAGCATATTCGGTTACCTCTGTCACTCATGTTTACCTTCGATGCATTTTCATTCGGTTGATTTACTTCGATGCATGTCCTAGTTTCCCTTCTGTACCCTGTTCTAGTTTACTCTAGCTAGTTTATCATTCATTCCGCTGCTGGGTTATGAGAGATTTAAGTTTTCTGAAGAAAATTTAAAACTCCCATTCACCCCCCCTCTGGTAGACATACTTCGGTCCTACAATTGGTATTAGAGCAAGGTACTCCTTGACTCTGCTCTGGTCATTTTAGTCTAACGACTTTGGAGTTTAAGTATGTCTTCAGTGAACTACAAGTCGCATCTCAAGATTCCCATATTCGATGGGACGGACTATCCCTTCTGGAAGGAGAAGATGAAGATCCGTCTTCGAGCTATAGATGATGGTATGTGGAACGTGGTGCATATCGGGTTCACAGTTGCCATTCCTCAAGCTCCTACTGATGAAGAAAAGAAGCTCATTCAACTGGATGCTCAAGCCAAAGATGAAATTGGTGGCCATCTCTCTCGAGCACAATTTCTTCGGTATCGTCAGTGTGAGACTGCAAAGGAGCTGTGGGATGTCCTCGAAAAGATCAACGAAGGAGTTTCAATTCATAAAGAAGCTCGAACTGATACTCTTCGGGCGAAGTTCAATCCCTTCAAGCGTATTGGAAATGAGAGCTGTCAGCAAACCTTCGACCGCCTCAGTGACATTGCAAATGAACTTCAAGGACTCGGCGCCAAGGATATCACTGACCATGAAGTTGTGAAGAAACTGCTTTGATCTCTTGACACTTCATTTGATACGCTTGTTCTGATGATTTGCGAGCATCCTAATTTCAAAAGCCTCAACTCTGCTGATGTCATGGAAAGACTGAACACTCATGAAGAGCAAGAAGAAGAGAAGAGAAATCTGTATGGCTCAACTCAACGCAAAAATTATGCTCTCAAAGCTGTGGCTGATTCCTCCTCAGAAGGAAATGTCGAAGAAGATTCAGATCATCCAGAACGACTCAGCAAAGATCTCGCACTGATCACAAAATGATTTCAACGTTTCCACAAGAAGAGCCAGTTCCAGAAAAGAAGTTCAAGCAACTCTGGGGGTTCAAAATCTTCAAAACATATCAGAGAATACACCTGTCTCAAGTGCAAAAAGCCAGGACACTTCATTTCAGACTGCCCTCTCTGGGAAGCTGAAATCCATGCAAGTGGGAGATATGATTCGGGCAACCATCGAGGCAAAAGCAAGAGCAAGAACTACGACTTAGATGATGAGAAGAAAACGAAGAAATTCTTCAAGAAGAAGGACAACTCCATGTCAAAATCCTCATCAAGATCTTCGTCAAGAAATCCTTCCAAGTCCTCCTCCAACCGCAAGAATACCTCTCGCAAGGCCAAGGCATACATCGGCAAGGAAATGGACTATGATGAAGAAGAATCATCAGGCTCCGAGGAAGAAGAAGAATCTGGTGAGGATTACGACTCCGTCATGGCTGGCATAGCATTTGCCTCATCTCCATCGACAAACTTCTTTAGAAATCTGTCAAGCGATGATGAATCTCCTGCCCACTGCTTCATGTCCAAGGCCTCGAAAGAAAAGGTACCCTTCAAACATCACAAGACTCACTCCAGTGATCAATATTTTTCTAATGAGGATGACCATGCTAAGCTGATCAAAATTGCCAATATACAACAAAATTCTCTTGAGAAAATTGAGAGAACCCTCAAGAAATCTGAAGGGTTGTTGGTTGAGGAGATGGAGAAAAACCAATCACTGACCGAAGAGTATTCCACTCACAAGTCACGAATGGATGAACTCTCAACTCGTCATGATTTTCTCTCAGTAGACCACGAAAGATTGACCTATGATTATCTGAAAAGGAAACAGGAACTCGAGGCACTGAGAGAGGCTCATGAGGATTTGATGAAAGAAAATTCTCTTCTCACCCAACAACTTAAAGAGAAACCTGAGGTGTTTGAGCCACCATGTTTAAAATGCCTTGAACGAACCAATGCTGAATCATCTGTGAATGCTAACCCCTCGATCAAGGAAAATGGTTCTGTTTCTGATGAGAATGCTAGGTTAAAGGATCTTCTTCATACAAGAATGTTCAAATCTCTCAAGGGGCATCAAATCCTTTGTGATGTTTTGAAGAAATCTATCCTTCACAAGAATCCCAGAAAGGAAGGTATTGGTTTCGAAAGGAAACTGAATGAAGATGGTTCTTACTGGGAACCACATCAATATCCTCAGACATTGTGGGTTCCTGCAAAGAGCAAAACGCTCGATCAAGCATTACTTTCGGGATATGACTCTCCTATCCCAGAATATCCTGATGATGATTCTCTGAGCAACTATAAGCTATTCAAAAATTAGCATGGTGAGGTTATTGCTCGCTATGTTGGTCCAAACAGCAGGAATGGTCCCCCAAAGAAGGCTATTTGGGTGCCTAAGAAAATTATTGATGCTTTGCCTATTTCTCCTCATCTAACCATGCAGGTAGAAAAAGTCCCTTGGTTCCCTCATCTAACCATTCAATTATGCTTTGCCTATTTCTCCTCATCTAATCTTGTGACAGTCATCCAAGGACAAATCTATTGATGATGTGCTACTTGTTCAGTCCCTTGGTTACAATCTTATGTTTGTTGGCAAGTTATGTGATCTTGGCATGCTAGCCTTATTCTCTATATCCAAATGCATTGTCTTCATGGACTCTGACAATTCCTTCGTCTTTGAGGGAATTAGAAAGGGTGATCTTTATATTGTGGATTTCTCTAAGTGTCCCTCAGTCCAAACTTGCTTGCTTGCAAAAGCAACTAAAGGTTGGCTATGGCACCGAAGGCTTGGTCATGCAGGTATGAGAAATTTGCAGACCCTTGTGAAGAAAAATCATCTCCATGGCATTCCCGATGTGAAATTCGACAAGGATCGTCTCTGTGCTACTTGTGAGGCTGGTAAATTGGCTAAGAAGCATCACTCCCCCAAGACAGTCATGACTACTACAAGACCACTGGAAATTCTTCATATGGATTTATTCGGTCCTCAAAATTATGCAAGCTTCGGTGGCAGTCATTATGGTCTGGTTATTGTTGATGATTTCTCTCGATATACTTGGGTATTCTTTCTTGAAGACAAAACCTATACTTATGATATCTTCAAAAGCTTCGCCAAGAAGGCCCAGAATGAATATGATGTGCGAATTAAGCATGTCAGAAGTGACAATGGAACCGAGTTCAAAAATACTCACATCGATGAATTTCTCGATGATCATGGCATCACTCATGAGTTCTCTGCTGCATACACTCCTCAACAAAATGGCGTTGTTGAACGAAAGAATAGAACTCTCATTGAAATGGCAAGAACTATGCTCAGTGAGTATAAAACTCCCATTCGCTTCTGGGCTGATGCTATTAACACTGCTTGTCATGTTATCAATCTCATTTATCTTCACAAGTTCCTTAAGAAAACTTCATATGAGCTTATCACTGGCAAGAAACCAAATGTTTCTTATCTACGTGTTTTTGGTGCACCTTGTTACATTCTTGATATGAATCATTCCTCCAAGTTTGCACCTAAGGCACATGAATGTTTTCTTCTTGGTTATGGCTCAAACTCGCATACGTATCGAGTTTATAACTCTCACCACATGTTATGGAAATGGTAAATGTGCAGTTTGATGAATCTAACCGCTCTCAAAAGGAGCACCTGCCAAATGTGATAGATGAACCACTATCGGATTCTATTCGGCAAATGGCTATTAGGAGCGTCAAGCCTGTTGAAGGAAATGTACATGAGTCCTGTGATGATGATGCTCCTATGACTCGAAGAAGAACTCGTCAAGCCACTGCCGAAGCAAATGCTCCTCCGAATGGAAATGGAAATCAAGATCCAAATGCCGATCAAAATGGCAATCCTGAAGGAAATGATGACTCGAATGCTGATGCTGATGATAATGACACTCACGATGAAAATGCTCATCCTCGTGTGGCAAATCTAGTTGATCCCTCATTAATTCCCGACAAAATTGAGAATCTAGGTTATCGACCCACAACTCGTTCGCGCACTCGTTTAGCTAACTACTGTGGAAGTTTCTCCTTTGTTTCATTGGCAGAACCTACCAAGTATGAAGAAGCCATGAATGATCCAGACTGGATGAATGCCATGCAAGAGGAGTTGGTGAAGTTTGAATTGAATGATGTATGGGAACTGGATGCAAACCGAATCCTAAGAAGCACAATATCATCGGCACTAAATGGATTTTTCGCAATAAGAAAGATGAAAATGGTATTGTGGTGAGAAACAAAACACGTCTTGTTACTCAAGGGTACACACAGGTAGAAGGTATTAATTTCGGTGAAACATATGCTCCTGTTGCACGCCTTGAGGCAATTCGCATTCTTCTTGCTTATGCAAATTACAATGATATTTTGCTGTATCAAATGGATGTGAAAAGTGCTTTCCTCAATGGTGAAATTGACGAGGAAGTTTATGTTAGACAGCCACCTGGCTTTGAACACCCTGAGTATCCTAACAAAGTTTTCAGGTTGAAGAAAGCTTTATATGGGCTAAAGCTAGCCCCTCGAGCTTGGTATGACACCCTAAAGAAGTTTTTGCTCAACAAAGGGTTCAAGCCAGGATCCACAGATCCCACACTTTTCACTCATGCAGTTGATAATGATTTATTCGTCTGTCAAATCTATGTTGATGATATTATCTTCGGCTGTACTAACAAAGCTTGCAGCTTAGAATTCGGGAAAATGATGTCCGATAAATATCAAATGTCCATGATGGGTGAACTCAAATTCTTTCTCGGACTGCAAATTTGTCAACAAGCAAATGGTATCTTCATTTCTAAGGAGAAATATCTGAAGGAGTGCCTGAAGAAGTTCAAAATGCAAGATTCCAAAATGAAGGGCTATAAAACTCCAATGCCCATGAATGATAAGCTAGATGCAGATGTGTACGGTAAGGATTACGATCAGAAAGCCTATCGTTCGATGGTTGGATCTCTTCTTTACCTTTGTGCATCCAGGCCTGACATTATGTTGAGTGTTTGCATGTGTGCCCACTATCAAGCTGCACCGAAAGAATCGCATCACCAAGCTGTCAAGCACATTCTGAGATATTTGGCTCACACTCCCACCTTTGGTTTATGGTATCCTAAGGGAGCACAGTTTGATGTTGTTGGATATTCAGACTCAGATTGGGCTGGTGACTTGGTTGATAGAAAATCTACTTCGGGGACATGTCATTTCCTTGATAGATTTTTGGTCTGTTGGTCTTCAAGGAAGCAGAATTGCGTATCACTGTCTACGGCTGAGGCCAAATATATTGCTGCTGGCGCTTGTTGCACTCAGTTATTGTGGATGAAGCAGACACTAAAGGATTATGGCGTCAAGGTCAAGCATATTCCTCTATATTGTGATAATGAGAGTGCCATGAAAATTGCACATAATCCTGTGTAGCATTCTCGCATGAAGCATATTGCCATCAGACACCATTTTATTCGCGATCATGTTGCTCGGGAGGATATTATTGTCAGTCACGTCAAGACCGAAGACAATCTCGCTGATATTTTCACCAAGCCTCTTGACGAGAAAAGATTCTGTGCGTTAAGGTGTGAGCTAAATATCCTAGACTTCGAAAACGTGCAGTAAGCTGGACTCAGCACCCGTGCTAACACTTTCACATCTTTGAAGGAATGGGTGCATAACACTCGAAGAGTTTGAAACTTTCGACAAAGTGAATGTTTCTTTCTAAGAGTGAATACATTAACGAAGAACTAGACTAACCGGGTGCCACGATAATTGTGCGATGCTCGGAGTCATATAGTTCTTATACGGTGGGTTAGGCCACCACAATTTTCTTTTGTTGAATTTCTCTTTGATTCGATGGATTTCATTTCTGTCCAATTGCATTTCTCTCACAACTATTTGCTCTTGTGTTGAGTTTCTTCCTGAGTGAAATGTCTAGGACCCTGCTTTCCCTCTGATCTATCTCTTCTAGTCCATGCTGCTCCGTTGCAAATGCTCAATTTTATCTGGAATGAAACTTAACTGGTGTCCTTGACCATGATTAAGATTCGGTCCGAACTTTTATCTACTTTGCGAAAGCTGTCCAAAATTTGGGCATTCCCGCCCAAGTCAGGACCACTATCTTTGACGGTTTCCACGTGCATCATATCAACTGCTAGTCCATCCCATCCATTGAATCACAATCGTCTCTGCCTAGAGACCGTCTGATCAAAAACCTCAGCGTGCGGTTAATTCCATTCGCCTATATAAACCGCGCCGCTCTCATCTTTCCCTTCTCTCCTTCTCCTCGCTCTCTCTCCACCAAAACCCTCGCCACAGAGCTCCACCTTGAGCTCGACGCCGACGACCCCTTCACCGCTTAGCTGCCGGAAAGAGGTCTCCGGAGTTATTCCATGACGTCACGGGACATCTTCTTCCCCGCGCCGCCGTAGTTACTGCACGTCACCAAGCTAGGGTACGTGTAGTTCGTACTCGGACCTCCATCCTTCATGTTTCGAGTTCGTCCACGGTTAATTTTCTCTGATTTTACCGCATGTCTTAGATCTAGGTTTTTACTTCTCTAGTGCGGATGTGGTTTGTAGTTATTCCTCGCATCCGAATCTGTCAGATCTAGGATTTGTGTTATGCTTCATTCGAATGAAATGCCTAGCTCGCTGTCTAGTATTCTTATCAGACCTACTAGCTCGATCTATATGTTTCATTCTTTCGAAACATCTCTCAAAATCTGCATCTGATTCCTCCTCAAAAATGTTTTTGTTCAAGAAAACATTCGCCGTGAGCATTTGTGACCCTGTCCCCATTTTTCCCTCATACCTATTCTCTTTCATAGGTCAATGCAGTCTGTTGAAGATTCTGCTAAGCCACACAGTATGGCTGATGACGAAGATGCATTCATGGGCACAGCGGACAAATCTAAAGTTCCAAATGCAAAGGGCCCAACGGTAGGCCTGTCAACCAGCAAGAGGAAAAGATCTGAACCACATGCAGATGAGCAAGAGGCAGATGCACCGAAGAAGAGGAGAGGTGGCAGGCAACCACTCAAAAATACAGCTGAGCTTGTTTCTCATGATGAATATAATACAGTTCCAGGAGAAGATTCGACTCAGAGAAAAGGTCGTGTGCAAAAGATTTGGCGTCACTGGGTAAGGAAGTGGTTTCTCTACAAGATGGTTCATCCTCGGTAGGCCAAGAACTTTGCTTTCCATCCCCCATGGGGTGACTGTCGCAAGATTGGACTCATTCAGGCAGGCAAACCCCAGCAAAGGCCTCCACCTCCTCCTGATGCTCATGAGTCGTCCATCAAGACTCTGGACTCTTATCCTGAAGAAAAGGCCAAGCGCCTTAAAAAGGCCAAGAAGCGTGCCAAGAAGGCCGCAAAAGATCAGGCAAAGGAAGAAGAAAATCATCGTCTCATCAAATCGGACGTCGAGAAGAAAAAGGCTGAAGGAAAAGACGAATGCAGATCAAAGAACAAACATGATCCAAAATCTGCTACTCTGAAGAAAAAGAGTGCCCTGAGGAAAAGGCCTGCGAAGCCAGTTGAACCTGAAAGTGACTCTTCTGATCAAGATGATCCTCCGCTCACTCGAGAAGAAATTGAGCAACTCTCTCCGAACAAGTGAATGTGACTACTTCCACAATTCTACCTGATCTTCGAATAAGTGTTGTTCTAATTGCACCTCCAAAGAAGACTCATCTGAAAAGAAAGACTCCTCATACCACTGTCACTATGGTTGAAAAAGTGAGTACTGATCCTCATCCTGATGCAATCAACTTGCAAGATTTGATGGTTGAAGCCCCCGTTAGCATAGCTAAGCCAGGAGAAAAGCTTCTGAAAGATAAGGTGAAGCAAATCAAAGGGCCAGATGCTAAGCAGAAGGTTCCCAGTTCTGATGCTGTGAAGGAAAAAGCTGCACAATTTGCTTCGAAACTGACTCAACCTCTGGCTTCTATGCCTCCGACTGAAGCAAATGTGGCACAGACCGCTCCCTCTGTGCAAGTTGCTACACAGATTGAAAATGACTCTACTTCTCCACACTCCTTTGATCATCAGTTCATTATGGAGCAGCTAGACATATTTGTCGAAGATTTGTTTGATGGAGAAGTGGCATCTTGGCCAATTCCCTCTGAAGTTATTTCTCAAGCGTATGCTCTAATCCAAGATATGAGAAATGATTCAGTTGAGATCAATGACCTCATTGGTCAACTCAAGGAGCTTGACAACCGTATGAAAAATACCAAGTCCAAGTTTGTCATCAAGCAACTTGAAGAATCTTATGATGATATTAATAAGGAGTTGAAAGTTCTTCGCCATAGAAGATTGGGATTTCATTCGGGTCTGGATCAAATTGTTCGCAAGATTTGCCTTGATCACCAAGCCAAAGTGACTGGTTACAATGATCTGGTGAAAGGGCACATTGATCCTTCGAAGAAGAAGACGAAGAAGATTGCGAACAAGAATGCTCCTCCTCCTCTAGATGCTAACACACAGAGATAAAATTCTCCTGTACAAGCTAGTCCTTCGGCACCTCATGAACCAGTTGCAAACAAGTCATCTTCACCAAGGCCAACTGGAGCAGTGCCTGTGGTTAATCCAGCTCATGAAGCCAATCCTTCTCAGCACCAAGTGTCCGAAGAAGGTGAAATTCCTCCGTCTGAACAACAAGCTTCTCCTGACCGCATTGAACCAAATGATTCGGTTCCACCCTCTGCTCCTCCAACAACATCTGAAGTAATTCCACAACAGCCCCCAATGGCTGATAAAGATTCGGTGCCTGAACAAGTGTCAAATCCCTCTTCCTTGAGGATCTCACTCGGCACCGCACGAAGAACCTCAAATGTTGATCCTTCTGTAGCAAAGTCATCATCAGCTCATCATTCAGATTCCGTCATCTATGACGATGAAGTGCTTTCTGTTGAAGATGAACTCAAGTACCCCTACCCTCATGAGCGACTGCCTTTGTTTTCCATCGGCGTTGGAGTCAAAGGGCCTCTGTTCAACAGAAATACCCATCCTATTTTCTTTCGAGAAAGTCCATACAGCAAGCCCACAACGTCTGAATCTCCTCGGTTTTGGACTCAAGAACAGGCTATATACTACTCACGTATCCTTTATGGCAGCCTGAAGATTTTCCCTCATGAGTTCCCAGACTTTACTGCTATGAAGAACATTGGTTGTTTCAATCAAATTCCGCAAGACATCGAAGACTTTGGTCTCAGGCATGTCCTAGGCTATCAGCATCCATGGAATAAGGAAATTGCCCTTCAGTTTTATGCAACATTGTATATCTCCAGAGATGAGTCCGATAGCTCAAAATGGATTATGGAGTGGATGGCAGAAGGAAAGCGAATCAAATGCTCTGCTATGGACTTCGTATCTCACTTTCATTTTCCTCGGTTTAAACATGGCAAAACTTAGATTCGGGTTCATAACATTGATGCAATCACTGATGAAGATTTCCGTTGCACAATGGATGAAGACAAAATTTGTGACTACAATGGTCCTCCTTTGCCCGAGCACCTAACATTCGACAATCAAACATTATATCACATTCTCACTTACACCCTCTATCCGCTGGCTGGGATGAATATTGATAATGCTATATCTGATGTTCTTCGGAACACCATCCATGCCATCTCACAAGGGTATATCCTCGATGTCAAAGACATGTTTTTGCGCATACTGATGGATTCAGCTCGGTGTCCAAAAACCATCAAGGTGTATGCGCCCTGGATTCAGAAGGTGATTGACTATGCAATGAAGACTGAATATCTTGCCAAAGTCAGGCATAAAAGCTTTATTCCTCCTGTGCATGATACGCTGAAAGTGATGGAAGATTTCTCTTCGGGAAAAACTCCAGTGACAAGTCCTGATTATCATACTACCTTCAATGGACCCAAGCTACCTCAGCATGATCGTTTGCCGAACACTCAACCTCCTTCACATCTTGAAGTGAGCATGCGCACTCAACAATTGCTATTGAAGCATATGGCCGAAGATCGTCAAGAAAAAGAACATCTGGCTACCGAACTTAATGCTATTCACAATCGAACAAAAGTTGTGCATATGATTACAGCAGAAAACAAGAAGCGCTTATGGAAATTGCTTCGGAAATTTTTCTCTAAGAAGCAACTCAGCAATTCTCACCTCCAAGAACTCTATCAGTACATTGACCAAGGGTTTACTGCTGAAGATTATCAAGATTGCTCCACTCCACCTTTGCCAGCTCGTGAACCTACTACGAATTTACTTCGAATTCAGCTGCGCAAATTACTCGATGAATCAGAAGCAACATCGCCTACTGAAAACCCTACTGAAGCAAATCCTCTGTCTCGCAAGACTCTCGAAGCTGACCCAAATGTGCCTTCCTCTTCCAAGACCCAAGTCAGTCTAGAAGGATCAGTTGCTGCTGCCGCTGAAGATGAAGATGTTCCAGACACTTTTGAATCAGAAACTTCTTCGGGCAATTCATCAGGCGATGGCTCAAAGTGAATCATATTCACCATTTTATAGCACTCATGTTTTTCATCACCTTTTTTACACTAGTTGACAAAAAGGGGAAGAATAACATCGAGAGTTTGATAGATTTTCTTTGTTCGATTTGGTGTTTGTGTTTTCTCGCTCTATCTTTTGAAACAATTACACCATTTCTTGTGCTCTGATGTAAAACTTCTGTTATGGGCTGTAATTTTAATAACCCTGCCTGTTGCACCACTCACTCTCGAAGCTTATTGTTTTGCAGGTGGAATTATTAATAGAAGTTATGAATGATTGCACTTTATTCTCGTTGGATTATCTATCATTAGTGCGAATCATTACCTCGTATGATTGAAAATCCTCCACACACACGAATGAATTGCAAGGAATTTCATTGTATATCAGTTGACCCTGCATACATCCAGGGGAGTATATTTCATCAGCGAGTCAAGTAACGCAAGTTCACACTTGTTTGATTTATAATTTACTTATCTATCTTCACTTTGATGATTATCTGTTTTGTCAACAACCGTCCAAAAAGGGGGAGATTGTTGGTGCAATGATAGGCCCCTTATATTTTGGAGTTTGTTGACATAAACAGTATGGGACTTATGTGTTTGCTAGTGCACACAGAGTAACAGGTCCCTGATGTATCGAGGAGTTTGATGCAAACGACGAAGATAATCTCCCCGCGCAGCAGTGAAGGTTATCACCGAAGATAAAGCTATCAAGAGTGACCCCTAAAAATTGCTGAAGTAGAAGCAATTGGTTCGGTGCATGTCCGAAGCAAATGACTGCGTTCGAGGAAGTATGAAGACGAACTGAAGATGTAGCATTTATTTCGTTGTTCTTCTTCTTTCATTGAGTCATAGGACCACCGTACTATTAAGAGGGGTATAGTGTTTCGAAGCTTTGATTCTCTGATGCTAAACCCAAATCCTATGAAAGCTGTGAGATAAATCTCTTTGTGCTCTGAGCAAATACTTGCCAGCAAGAGACTCCTATCTTCTTCGCTGTGAGAGATTTGCCTCAGACCAAGGAGTTAGCATGACTTAATCCTCAAGTAATGTTACCGTTGCTCCAAAATCCGACCGTTGTGAACGTGTCGGTTGGCCATTGGCTGGACCTCGTGTCCAAAATGGTCATTTCCCTTCTGGGAAGGCTGCGGCTATAAATAGCCACCCCGCGCCGGCTTTGTCCGGTGGCTGCTCCGTTTGATTCTGAGAAGATTGTTGAGCAACCCCCTCTCTGAGCGATTTGAGTTTAAAATCCACCGAGACAAAAACCCTAGAGCCAAAGAATTAGATAGTGTTCAGCACCACTAGAATCTAAGTTTAGTATACTCCGCCTATTACTCTTGAGAGCTGCAAACTCTCTAGACGGTTAGGTGTCAATTTCTTCACAGACCAAGAGTGAGTGTGGTTCTCGAAGAAGAAGTCTGTAAAGGTTCGGAGATCGCCTTCAAGTATCTACCGTGAGTGATCGGCATCGGTTGACGAATCAATTGTCGAGGAGAATAAGGTGAAGAGAGTTTATCTTCCGTGTTAAGTCACAGCCCCTCCAACCAGACGTAGTCCTTGTGCAGAAGGACAAACTGGTCAAACAAATACCTTGTCACCATCGAGCATCTTTGGTTACCTCTATCACTCATGTTTACCTTCGATGCATTTTCATTCGGTTAATTTACTTCAATGCATGTCCTAGTTTCCCTTCTGTACCCTGTTCTAGTTTACTCTAGCTGGTTTATCATTCATTCCGCTGCTGGGTTCTGAGAGATTTAAGTTTTCTGAAGAAAATTTAAAACTCCCATTCACCCCCCTCTGGTAGACATACTTCGTTCCTACAGGGATATATAGTAGCAAGGGGCTAGTGTAAAGAGTGTACGAAGTTGAGCACAAATGGCCTATGTGCCTCTTTGACCCTGTCTTGGAGGAGCTCGAAATCTCTTATGAACCTGTCAAGCCAAGACCGTATAGAAGGGTCAATTGACCTAAAGTGTTTATTATTCCTTTCCTTCCAAAGGCTCCAGGCCGCCACAGTGAATTTCTCGAAGAACATCGGTGAAGGGTGGCCATTTTTTTGGTCTTCGATGGCTTGTATATGTCCAGGGAACGGATCCCAGTTTATGCTCAGAACCCTCCAGCATTGTTTACTGAAAGAGCAAGTGAAAATCATGTGCTCCACCATCTCTTCAATGTTGAGCCCACAAAGGAGGCAGTTATGATCATGTCCTATGTTGTAGTGTCGCCTCTTGAGCATATTCCGAGTGTTGAGCCTATCGTTGAGTAGCAGCCATGCAAAAACCTTTAGTTTCATTGTGCACTTTGATTTCCAGAACCATCCAAATACCTGGTGTGATTGAATCTCCCTGAAGAAAAAGTGATAGTAGTCGGTGGATTTGAAAATCGTTTTACTCCACACATAATGCCATACGTCCGAGGTAGCCGTCATGGGTTGAAAGGATGCGGCGATCGTTTGCATGTGCCTGACCTCTGCATGGGCTTGTGGGGACAGTGGGAGATGAAAGGCCTCCCCAAGAGACGTGATCCCTAAGAAATCCTTGACGGAGACATCCTTGTTAGTAGCATGGGAAAAAGCACATGGGTGTGAGTCCCGTAGTATAGTTGATCTGACCATAAATCTTTCCAGAAAAGAGTTGTGGTGCCACAGACGATATTGATACATGAGACCCCTCTGTAATTAGGAGAGAGCTTGAGCACATCACGCCACCAGAATGACCCCACAGGATCAGTAGCATGTGGGATTTTCTGTCCATAGTAAGTGTCCCAAGTAAGTTGCACCCAAGGAATATTCATCTTGTTGTAGAATTTATGTAAAAATTTCATAAGTAGAGCTTCATTTTGAATCCTGAGGTTGATGACACCGAGACCTCCCTTATTTTTTGGTTTGCATACCATCTCCCATGCTGCCAAAGAGTTGCATTTGTCCCCATGATCAGTTTTCTTGATCCAGAGGCATCTTCTCCTAATCTTGTCCAACATTTCAATCAATTTTGGGGGAAGCTTGAGCGTACACATGGCGTATATAAGTAGGGAGGTGACTGTAGAGTTGAGTAAGGTCAGTTTCCCAGCATAGGACATGTGGGAGAGCGTGGAAGATAGGTTCCGTTCAATAGAGCTGCGCACTCTCAAGACGGATAGGTTTCCTCTCGAGTGTTGAAGAGTTGTTGTCTTCACCGAGCTAGATTTTCAGCAGCCAAGAGTGATTGTGGTTCGCGAAGGTCGATTGAATGTTTGGAGATCACCGACAAGGATCTACCACGAGTGAAATCAACTGAAGTCTGGTCAGCTTCGAGTTGAAGGAGAATAGGGCGAAGAGAGTTTATCTTCCGTATTACACTAATGGAAATATGGCTATCCACAACTATCATTGGTGGCGTGCCATTTCCCATCAACGCCGGCACTATTTTTTCCAAATAGTGCTGGCATAAGACAAATCAGCATGCCAGCTTTATATGATTAGTGCTGGCGTTGCTTTTCTTTGAAACGCCACAAATCTTTTGGCCCATATGCACTCACCATTTGGAACGTACTGGTGGCGTTGCTTTTATTTGCACGTCATAGTTAATTTTTCAGTGCTGGCGTCCGTCTGCTTTGTACGCCAAAACACTTTTTCCATTTGATCAAGTGTTTTAAGTATTTAATTATTATACTAGTCACAAAATAATAGAAATTTTATATTATGCTTTTTGTGATAATTAATTTTACTGTTTTTATCAATTCAGGAATTTTATTTCTTTACTACCAGTTCAAATTTTGAGTCTTTTATTTTGTCAAGTCTTTCATTATTAATCTTTAGTCGTTTTTTTATTTGGCCTGTTATTAGCTATGGCGTTGCCCTTTCTCCCAACACCAGCGATAATATATCAGAGTCAACTTAGTAAAAGACCTAAGTCACCGCTCTCTCTCTCATTTCACACCCCTCCCCCTGACCAAAGCGGCCACCGCCGCCCCATTGATGCCCCGTTGCCGCCCCGCGTCGCCGGGCCTCGCCGACACCAAGGTTAGATCCACTACACTCCTCCCATCGCATCTCCTTCCTCTCCACTCTCCCACGTCCTTTGTTCACATTTTAGTGAATCCCGGTGTCACATTAAGCGCTGGCGCAAGCGCTCCAGGTGGTTTAATTAACCCAGGAAATTAGCGGCTACCGTTGTAGACCCCTGGGCGCTTAGATGCCTTTTTTATATTTTTGATATTGTAGATGCCCTTAGGGGATTGCTTTAATTTGTGTAGAAATTTTAGTATATATATCATGGATTTCTTTGTGTCATGTAGAATCCAAAGTTAGTTGCATGGATTGCTTTGTGTCATAGAAATTGTAGCTAGTGATAATTACTAGTGTAGAAATTGTAGCTTTGTGTAGAAATTTTGTTTACTTGTGTATGCAATTACTGGTGTACAAAGTGTTTATATACTTAGGCCCCAACCCGTCACCATCCGCTTGTACCTACTTGTTAAATTACTGTGGCTTTCCAGTACTTTAATTTGTCAATACTTCGCACTTAGTTTCAATTATATTATATGTAGAATGGAGCAGCCGCCACCATGTCCAGTGTGCAAGTCAAGGTGCGTAACCGACTTGTCAAGTGGCACGCTGTTTGGCATCTACTTCCAAACGTGCTTTGTTTCTGCAGTGGTAACGCATTACATGAACCTTCTATAACAGTTTTTTCTTTTGTTTTTCTTGCTATTTCCCATAATGCAATGTGTTTGTTTTTTTGGTTTTTTTTACACAGATCGTCCCTTGCAATGTCAGACTGGAGTTCAATGAGCTCATTACCGAAGACACTGTGATCTTCGACGCTCCAGGGGGGGCCCTACACTATGGAGGTCCACAAGGGACGAAAAACATCCCAGATTGGAGGAGATGATTGGAATCGTTTCATCAACCACATGCATCTCACTGGGGGTGAACTTATCAGCTTCTCCTTCAGAAGGCAAACTCCAAGGCTGGCTGTTATCTACATCAATTGGGAGGACAAAGATGATGACCCACTTGATGAAGCCCTCTATGCCAAAGGAATCAGGCTAAGCGAGGACGAATCGGGCAACCTCTGGTACATACTTCCTCCATGTGATGACTGCGTCGGGATGCCATTCGTGACCCGCCTGACAAGGACAAATGTCTGTCACCATGTCATGGTATGTTACTTGTTAGTGTAGAAATTTGATATGCTTAGTGTTGAAATTTGATGATATATATGCTTAGTTGTGACATGCTTGTAGTAATGTGATATGCTTAGTGTAATAATGTGTTGTGATATATATATGCTTAGTGTAGAATTTGAGGACATGCTTAGTGTGTAGTAATGTGATATGCTTAGTGTAGAACGTGATGAATGCTCAACTAGTGTGTAGTAATGTGATATGCTTACTAATGTGTTGTGATATATATATATGCTTATTAGTGTAGAATTTGAGGATATGCTTAGTGTGTAGTAATGTGATATGCTTAATTACTGTAGAACATGATGAGTATTATATATATATATATATATATATATATATATATATCACAACACATTATATAGTAAGCATATCACATTACTGCACTAGCTAAGAGCATATTCATCATGTTCTACAGTAATTAAGCATATCACATTACTACACACTAAGCATAATGTGTGATATGCTTAATTAATTAGCTAGTGTGTAGTAATGTGACATGCTCATTTACCATATTTGTTTTTTCTCCAGAAATTACCTAAGAGGCTAAGTGAGAACTGTGGCATCGAGCTGGATGAAGCAGGCATTGCTGGACTACGCCTTACCGCAAGGGGCTCCATCACGAACTGTGCTTACACACTGGACACGGACGGTCGCACTATGTTCAGCGCCGCAGGATGGAACAATTTCCTTGCTGGAAAGAATCTCCAGATTGGACAGGCCATCTTAGTCACCATCAGGAACACCCGGCGCCATGGCTTAAGGATGATGGTGGTCATCGACCTCATTTAGAACTATGTGTGTGGCGGGACAGTACATGAATGAACTGCTTAATTATGTATTAGCGCTATGTACTAGTACTGTTTTAGCTCGTAATGTTTCTATTAACTGGTTATGTTTGTGAGATCTAGCTAGCTAGCTAGCAGCCACTTAAATATCAACTCCTAATGTTCTATTATCTGGTACTGTTCTACTGTGTAGTGTTATATATATAGTATGTACTTAGTGTTAATGTGAAATGCTAAATGTTACATGGTGTTGAAAAACCTTTTTTTGTGCACGAAACATTCGTGGCGTGCAAATTACATTGTGCGCTGCTAGGTGAGTGAATATAGTGGTGGCGTTGCAAACATCGTATGCCAAAAACACGTATAATACTGCTGACGTAGGCTCCAGCGCTACCACTATTTTTTAACACTGGCGCCATATTGGTGGCGTGGGTGTCCTACGCCAGCAAGGCTGTTTTTGGCACGCCATAGCTAGGCTTTTCTGCACTAGTGTTAAGTCACAGCCCCTCCAACCAGACATAGCCCTTTGTCAGAAGGGTGAACTGGTCTACCAAATCTCCCATTTGCCATCGAGTACCATGGGTTCATTCTACTTTACTGCATTTCCGTCAGCAGTTTTCATTCGTGCTCTGTGTTGATTGATTACCTGATCATTATCACTCATTGGTAATTTTCTATCTGTATCTGTATTGTTCACCTGAGTTTATCTTTGTTCTCATTTCGTTGCATTTTCATCATCCTGTTTAGCTATTCTCATTTCTCTTCTGTGTATCCTCTAGCATATCGTTCATCACCAGTATCATGTTGTATCTCATTCTACTGCATCTGTTTGCATGTAGCATTACTCTCATCGTAGTTAAACCTGTGATCTCCCATACTTGTACTGTTATTATTTTGTTCATCGAAGAATATGCTTCTGACGAAGAAGATTGATTCAGCTTATTTCCTACTTCACTTTATTCCGCTGCTGTGATTGGGATCGGTTTCAAAACATTCGAAAGAATTTTTGAATCTCCCATTCACCCTCCCTCTGGTCGATATACTCTCGGTCCTAACAATTGGTATCAGAGTAGGTACTCCCTGTCTCTGTTTATTAAAGGTCTAACGTCCTTGGACTCTTGAGTATGTCGTACGTAGGTAGATCCTCGCACTCTGAAAGATTTCCTATCTTCGATGGAAATGACTATGTCTACTTGAGAGAAAGAATGAGAATCGAGGAGATTGTGGAAAATGGATACACCATTCAACAACCAAATGATCCAAATTCTGATGATAAAGAAATGCTGCGATTGGATGCACAAGCAAAAGACATTATCTGTGCAAGCACCACAAAGAACGTTTTTATTTGTTTCCGAAATCTTGACACTGCAAAGCAACTCTGGGATGCCATTAAAAATGTTCACGAAGAATCATTGCCAGAACAGACCCTCACACTCAAATGCTTCGTGCCATGTTTGCGGGTTTCAAAAGTCTGCATAGGGAAAGTGCTATGGAACTCACTGATCGATTGACAAACATTGTCGAAAGACTTCATCAACGAGGATTAATTGATATCACCGATAGAGATGTGGTCGACAAGCTTCTGAGTGCTCTTGATGAAACCTTCGATCCAATAGTAGCTGAAATCAAGCAAAGACCAAACTATGAAGAACTTCACTATGTCGAGGTCATGACACTGCTATCCATTCACGAAGAAAAGATGGAACTAGAAAATGCAGATCAAGAATCTTCTTCAGAAAGTGAAGGAGAAATCCTTTCACACTATGGTAGCTCACAAGAAGAAGAAGATGTCGAGAATCAACATACCATCACTAGAGAACTAGAAATGCTCACACAAAGGCTAAGTGACCTCAGAAGACAGAACATGTATCTTGTGAATGATGATGAAGATGACATGCCTGAATCCTCAAGACAACTACCTCCGAGAGAAATGAGGTGCTTCAAGTGCAAACAATTCGGTCATGTTATAGCAGATTGTCCTTGCTGGGATGAAGCACCTAGTAACCGATGGAAGTATCTTCACTGCAATGGGTTTGCTCAAATGGATCGTCACACTAAGCTCTTGAAGAAAAAGGAATCCTCTTCATCTTCTTCGACGAGACTAATCACTGACATGAAAGCCAGAGCAATCATCAATTCCAATATGAAGAAAATCTCTCAACTGAATAGTGCCTGTACTAATCTGGCCCTGGACTTTGAAGAAGAGACAACAGACACAGATTCAGATGATGAAGAAATCTACAAAAAATTGGAAGAAGAAATGCCTTCATTGCCTGTGAATCATCAGAAAATCCACTCGAATTAGACTTTGATGATGATGCTTCAAGTGATGATGAACCAATTGCATTTTGCCTCATGGCAAAATTATATAAGGATCAGGTATCAGCAAAACACCAAAAATCCATGAGTGGATATTCTCCTGAATATATTGCCTATGCTAAACTAGTCAAGATTGCTAAATCTCAACATGATGAACTTGAAATACTTGAGAAGAATCTTAGGAAAACCGAAGGATTACTGGTCGAAGAGATAAAGAACAATCAAAAGTTGATGGAAGAGCATGATGCTTTCTCTTCAACTATTGATGATCTTTCCAACAAATATGATTCTCTTTCAGTCAACTTCGAGAGTTTATCGGATGATTTCCTTAACAGGAATCAATAACTCGAGTCTCTAAAAGAATCTCATAACGCGCTTGTGAAAGAAAAAGCTTCTCTCTTCACCGAGCAATCTGTTCGACTTCCTGATGATTTTGTGCCTCCATGTTTAAAATGCTTAGAACGTAGTAATGTTGATTCTCATGCTGAAACTTCTAATGCTATCATTGAGAATATTGCAACTACTATGCATGATATCACTAACCCCACTTCTGAGGAATTTGCTACTGTTACTGAGGAAAATTGCAGGTTAAAGAACTTGCTTGAGACAGGTATGCTAAGGAGCCTGAAAGGGCATCAAACACTCTGTGATGTGCTCAAGAAGTCAATATTGCACAAAAATCCTCGAAAGGAAGGATTGGGTTTCGAAAGAAAACTCAATGTTGATGGAACCTACTAGACTCCCGAGCAATATCCTCAAACGACTTGGGTTCATGCCAAGAGTAAAAATCTTGAACCTGAAACTCTCACTGGATATCACTCACCCATTTTTGTTGAAACTAACGAGTCTGATGACTCAAATTACAAAATCTTCAAACAACAGAATGGCGAAGTTTTCGCTCAATATGTTGGAACTAACTGTAGGTCAGGTTCACCCAAGAAGCAAATCTGGGTGAAGAAGTGCATTATTGAAAGTTTATGTCACTGCTAACCTGACTGTGCAAGGTAACACTCTTTATGGAAATGATTATAATTCACAGAATGACTCAGGAAAATCTTCAAATGGTTATCGATCAAACCTTCAACAGAAGGAGTACATGCGTACCTCTACAAATCATTATACTCATATATCTGGAATTACTTCAATGCATATTCATATGATTACTCTCGAAGTGCACAGGTGTCTTACAGATCTCGACGAAAGAATGTTCCTGCTCAAACGAAGAAAATGAGATCCTCGTTGCCCATGCAAGTGTGGGTTGCGAAAAAGAACTAACCCTTTCTTGCAGATGTTATCTCAGGGATTTTCATCGTCCTTCTATTTACCTGAGAACCTTTGTTGGTGGTAGTTCATTGTGTTTTCTTTTGTATCTCTCTGTTCGTTTGCGTTTGCGTTCTGTCTGTATGTCAACTCACTCAGAGCTCTTTGGTGTTGTGTTTTTCTTTGTTTGGCTGACTGTTTTGACTTGGACTGTGCTCTTTCTCGTCAATCCCTATTTTTCGTCATAAACATGCAACTTCATCTAAAGAAGATTTCAATCCAGCGTCCTTGGTCGCGAATGAAATCAACTTCGAACATTTATCTGTCTTGGCGCTTGACTTTCTTCAAACCCATCGGCCTTCCGTTCAGTTACCGAGCTTTTCGCAGGAAATGGCTGACACGTGCCCACGATCTCACGATCGTGATCTTGTCCGTTGAATATGGAACGTCCCATGTTTTTCGGCCATAGATCTCGGAGGAAGCGGTTTCGCCTTCGGGCTATATAAACCCCCCTCCAGGCATCTTCTTCCTTTGTTCTTTCTCGGTTCATCCTCAAACCCCTCTCGCTCTCTGCCCGAGCCCGAGCTCGAAGCAGCACCAACGTCGCGTCTCGCCGTGAACTCCGGTGAAGCTTCACCGTCGTTGGTCGCGCCACTGCGGTACTTCTTCTTCTCCGCATTGCCGTAGTCGATCTCTGCTGCCAAGTTAGGGCACACAGATCTGGAGCTAGCCCTGTCTATTCCTCTGTTCTAGGGCTATTCTTACCAACGCGATTTCTTGTTATTTATTTTCTTGCGGCAGATCTTTAGGCCTCTCCAAGTTATAACTAGTGCAGTTTGTAGTTTTCCCTCGTGCTAGTTATCCTGGATCTAGGGTTCATGTGTATTTACTCAAAAGATTAGATAGGTTTTCACTTTGCCTTAGGGCATGTTGCAGATCTGTCAATGATATCTTGCATACATTCATACCATGGATTCCTTCGCTGCTTCCGAAAAAATTGTTGTTTTCAGTCAAAATTTGCTTATGTGCATGTTTATGACCCCTTCCTGTTTTCCCTCGCTTTGTTGTTTTTCTCTCAGGAGTGGTCATGGCTCATAGTTCGGAAGAGCAGTCTGGGTCTGAGGAAGAAATACCTCAGCTGCCGCGTATGGCTGTAAGAGCAAAGTTGACTGGTGAAACAAAAGCATCTAAGCCGCCAAAGACTCCGAAGAAGGAATCTGAATCTGAATCTGAAGGTGAAGAAGAAGATGATATTCCCTCGGCTCACAGCCAGCTTGAGGATGATCAGATCACCGATTCAAAGACCCCGTTCTCTGATGGAAATCCCAAGAAGGGTGGCTGCGGTAGAGAAAGGAACACCGCCGCTGAGATGTTTGATCCCGAGAATTAGAAAACTCCACCTGGAGTTGAAACAACAACCAAAAGAAATAACAGGCTGCAGAAGATTCGCCGTCACTGGGTGAAGAAATGGTTCAACTATGAGAATGTCCAAAGGAAATATCAGATCTTGTGTGCATTCACACCACCTTGGAATGACTGTATTGCTAAAGGCTGCCTAGGCCCAAATGATGAAAAAGCCAGGCCTCCTCCTCCTCCTGTAAATGCTCACACTGACTCACTGAAAACAATCACTGATTTTCCCGAAGAAGTGGAAAAGAGAGCTAAGGCCAAAGCCAAGCGCAAGGCCAAGGATGCGAAGAAAAATCAAATTGAATAGAAAAATGTTGAGTTAACTTAGCAAGATGTGCAAGAGAAGAAGGATAGGGCTTCTGCCCGAAAAGAAAAGAAGAAGAGGAAGTCTGTTTCCCCTCGAGCTTCGAGAAAGAAATCAGTTGCCTGAAAATCAAAGAAGGCTACTTCTGCCTCATCTGATGATTCTTCCGATGATAATGGTGCCGATGAGATTCCAATGTATGATCAACGAGCTCTTATGGACAAGCCGTATCAAACTCCCTCACCAGAAAAAGTTTCTCCTCCATTGAGGATGTCACACAAGCTTGCAGCTGCTCCGGTCTCTAATAAACCTTCTGTTAAGTCACAGCCCCTCCAACCAGACGTAGCCCTTTGGCAGAAGGGTGAACTGGTCAACCAAATCTCTTTGTCGCCATCGAGCACCACTGGTTCATTCTACTTTACTGCATTTCCTTTAGCAGTTTTCATTCATGCTCTATGTCGATAGATTACCTGATCATTATCACTCATTGTAACTTTCTATCTGTATCTATATTGTTCGCCTGAGTTTATCTTCGCATCTCATTTCATTGCATTTTCATCATCCTGTTTAGCTATTCTCATTTCTCTTCTGTGTATCCTCTAGCATATCGTTCATCACCAGTGTCATGCTGTATCTCATTCTACTGCATCTGTTTGCATGTTGCATTACTCTCATCGTAGTTAAACCTGTGATCTCCCATACTCGTATTGTTATTATTTCGTTCATCGAAGAATATGCTTCTGACGAAGAAGATTGATTCAGCTTATTTCCTACTTCACTTTATTCCCTGCTGTGATTGGGATCGGTTTCAAAACATTCGAAAGAATTTTTGAATATCCCATTCACCCCCCCTCTGGTCGATATACTCTCGGTCCTAACAGAAGGGTTGGGGAAATGGGTGGGATATGACCTCCTGCCCAAAGCACGCCGGTGCAATGCTCAACGTGACCGAGGTGAACCTCGGTGTGGGAGCCCCCGGTAGTAATCCATTTGCTTCTGCCGCTCTCCATCTGTCATGCCGGTGGTTAGGCTACCCAGCCGGTGCAAGGTTTATTGTTGGCAGGGCCGCGTGATGTTGCAGGGCGACAACCGATATCGGCTGTCGCAAGTGTGTGGTTGCGGCCACCGGCATGGCCTCTAGTCGCTGGATGGATCCCTGACCCTGCTCGCAAGCTAGGTGGTTGGCGGCGGACATGACACTCTCGGTGCTAGCCAGCCTTTCCCTAGAACGCGAGATGTTGTCCTGGAACTCCAACGTCATGTGGAACACGTGGGTGAGACCAGCCAGGAGTTTAGGATCTCCTAGTGTGGTTCATAGTTGGTCCACCAGTGCGGCCGCTGCTTGGAGGCCATGGGCAGGGGTTGGTGGTGGGAGCGTTGCGGGCTCTACTGCCAGTTCGTTGAAGCCGAATCCTTGCTCTCGGCCTCGGTTGGCGAGGTCGTTGAGGAGGTTCCATGGTTGGTGGCGTGGGTGACGCAAGTGTTCGCGCGTCATCATGTTGTTCCATTAGGCCTCGCGGGCGGAGATCTCCAGCGCCTTTTGTTGAAGCGTGGGTTGTGCGTTGAGCTAGGAGACGAACATGGCTTCCAGCATTCTGGACGTGGGGTCGATGCCGGCAATGGTCATCGTGAGATAATTTAGGGTGTACCCCGTTACCGGCGGCAATGTTGATGTCTTGCCCCATAGGGCCGCTACCGTTGTGGTGAGGCCCGCCGGTGAACTCAAGGGGAGGCCGGTGCTGACTTGTTGTTGAGGTGTCAGTACGGGGTCTATCTGCAGTTGTGTCGTAAGCAATATCGGTCCTATTGCCGGTGGTCCTGAGTCCATGGGCTCCAAAGGCTTCGTCATGCGCGGCACGTTCATGGTTGGTTCTGTCATCATGACCTGGTGGAAGGATATCACTTGTGGGCCTCGGACAGGGATGTATTTTGATCAAAAGGAACATCGGATTCCGAGCCTGTGGACGATTCTCACCACAGGTCGGAGTACATAACCTCGTGGAAGGGTTGGAGGCCCGCGTTCTCATCCTCATTGGTGAGGGAGATCGGTGCGTGGTCCCTTGCGTCATCCGAGGCTGAAGTTGTACTCGCTATGTTGGCGTCTCCGTGGGTGCTTGTGCCGGTGACGAGGTGATGACCCACAAGTATAGGGGATCAACCGTAGTCCTTTCGATAAGTAAGAGTGTCGAACCCAACGAGGAGCAGAAGGAAATGACAAGCGGTTCTCAGTAAGGTATTTTCTGCAAGCACTGAAATTATCGGTAACATGTAGTTTGGTAACAAGATAATTTGTAACAAGTGAGAAGTACCAAGAGTAACAATAAGTGCAGCAGTGTAGCCCAATCCTTTTTGTTGCGAAGGACATGCCAGAACAATCTCTTATAATAAGTACAACATTCTAGAGGACACATGGAAATTTCATCTAGTCACTTTCATCATGTTTGTTTGATTCACGTTCGTTACTTTGATAATTTGATATGTGTGTGGACCGGTGCTTGGGTGTTGTTCTGACTTGAACAAGCCTCCCACTTATGATTAACCCCTCTCGCAAGAATCCGCAACTACGAAAAAAGAATTAAGATAAAAACAAACAATAGCATTAAACATATGGATCCAAATCAGCCGCTTACGGAATAGTGCATAAACTAGGGTTTAAGCTTCTGTCACTCTAGCAACCCATCATCTAATTACTACTCCACAATGCATTCCCTTTGGCCCAAAGATGGTGAAGTTTCATGTAGTCAATGTTCACATAACACCACTAAGGGAATCACAACATACATATCATCAAAATATCGAACGAATACCAAATTCACATGATTACTTATGACAAGATTTCTCCCATGTCGTCAAGAACAAAAGCAACTACTCACAAATCATATTCATGCTCAAGATGAGAGGGATATTAAATAGCATAATGGATCTGAACATATAATCTTCCACCAAATAAACCAACTAGCATGAACTACAAGATGTAATCAACACTACTAGTCACCCACAGGTACCAATCTGAGGTTTTGATACAAAGATTGAACACAAGAGATGAACTAGTGTTTGAGATGAGGTGGTGCTGCTGAAGATGTTGATGAAGATTGATCCTCCCACGATGAGAGGGTTGTTGGTGATGATGATAGCTTCGATTTCCCCTTCCCAGAGGGAAGTATCCCCGGCGGAACCGCTTCGCCGGAGAGCAAAAGTGCTCCTGCCCAAGTTCTGCCTCGAGACGGTGGCGCTCCGTCCCGAAAGTCCTCTCCTTATTTTTTTTCTAGGGAAAATGGGCTTATATACTAGAAGATGGGCACCGGAGGCTGGCCAGGGGCCCCACTACCCCACCAGGGCGCGCCTGGCGCGCCCTGGTGCCTAGTGGGCACCTGGGTGGGCCCCTCTGGTATTTCTTTTCTCCAATAATTTTTATTTATTCCATAATAAATCTCCATGAAATTTTAGATCATTTGGAGATGTGCAGAATAGGTATCTCTGATGTAGCTTTTCTAGGTCCATAATTCCATCTGCCGGCAATCTCCCTCTTCATGTAAACCTTGCATATGAAGAGAGAAAAGGCATTAGAATTGCTCCACAAAGTGTTATAATGATAAAAAACACTATAAATAACAGTAGAAAAACATGATGCAAAATGGACGTATCACGAGGCAATCTTCCAAATGCTTTGTTGAGGCGGCAAGCCTCGCAAACCATCATGACTAGCTAGATTGCCGGCGTGGCCTCCACTCTGTGGGTGGTGCGGAGGCAGCTCACGGGTCGCATCTGGGTTGATCACGTGGTATGTTTGTCAGGCCGAGCGAGGCCGCCGTGAGCTCCACCGGGAGGTCCCAAGGTGGCGAGGTCGGCCGGTGAGTTGATGTCGACCCGGCCTGCCTCATCTGTGATGAACATGAAGGAGCCAAAAGTTAAGCTCTGATCTATGATCGGTCTCCAGCTGGCGCTGCTCGTGCCTAGCGCGCCAACTGACGGAGAAGATTCTTGTCAGATCCCTTGGTAGGGTTGCAAGTGCAGCTGGAAGTCATGGATCGGAGGTCACATGAGGGGTTTATCCAGGTTCGGGCCTCCGGAGAGTAATACCCTATGTCCTTCTAGTTTTGGTTATTCATAGTTGAGGGATACCTCGTGCGAGGGGTTACAATGGTGTATGATGTTGCTACCGAGAGTTATCCTATCTGAAGATCGATCATCAAGAGGAACCCTAGACCTCCCTTTATATAGACAGGAGAGGTCTAGGGTTTACATTCTGGATGCTATCTAGGGCGCCGCCGCCCTCTAGTCTTGGGCGTCAAGAAGGTCGTTTGGCCTCTTAGGGTTAGCGTCACACCGTGGGCCTGTTGGGCCCCCTTGAAGTTGACGAGGCCGGGCTCCTTGGTAGTATCCACCCCCGGTACAGGACATGTCATCATGTTATCTTCAACATGCGGTCCCAACATAAAAACCTCACCTTGCAACACACCCTTTCCTTTTCCTTCAAGACCCTCCCATTCTCACTCAGTTTCCCACCGTAGCAGGACATTTCTCGCTAGAGAGCCCTCTCCTCTAAAAATGGATGAAGCCCACCTAACCCTCTCCATGGCACCCTCTCTCCTTCAAATCATACTTCCTCACGGACCACCAAGGAGGAGTCCCCGACCAACCGCCCTGGTCCCATCCCTACGTGTTTGTGCCAATCCGTCACCACCATCAAGGGGGAGGAATCATGCGCCATCCATGACCCCACCCCGAGCCAAGAAGGCAAATCCAATGGCACCTAAGCCATTGCAACACTGTAACATACAGTTGAATGGCCGTGCGTGGCCATGGAACAACAAAAACATAGTGATGAAAAAAAAATTCTAATTACGAAATGTGTGTCGAACATGACATGTGTTTTCCATTCCTATCTCTACTCTCTATACTTACTTAAAAATATAAGTAATGTTCCCTTTTCTGCAAGCAGAGACACCTTCATCCAATTTTCCATGTATGTTGATAGCCCCTTCGATCACCAATAATATGGTTGTCGTGTATAGCGAGGCAATAAACAATTTTTTTCTTTGCAATAATGGTTTTATTCTTTCCTTTGAAATACACAATAACTCTGCAATTACTGTTATGGGGTCACCTTCCTAACCAAGGTCGCAAATCAATCTCAAATAAATACCAATCTCTAATATATGGAACCACCAACAAATTTGTACTACCATAGTAATGCACAGGCAACTACCTAATAACAAAAAATTTACTCCCTCCCTCCCACATAGGCAATCAATGGGTCTATTCAACCACTTCCTCCATGCAAGATGATAAAGAAACATCTTCGACCCTATCCTTCTTCTCATCCACTATTTAACCAACAACAATCTTTTCATCCAAGAAGATAACAACATCTTCCATATTATTCTTCTCCACCTTTTTTATCGCCACCACACGTGAGCCCTCTTTTTAGAATCTTGTAATTATATTTTTTATAGATTCAAAATATTCTTTTGATCTCTTTATTGGCGATCAATTATTTGAAATAAAAATTAATAGGTATGTCTTAAAACTAACTGCCAGGAAACATGAGCCTTGGTGAGTATAAAGCAACATTCAACTTAAATAGAGCAACACTTTTTTTGCTCGGACATTCCATCTGGTGTCATACTTGTTCTAGTATGTGGTGCTACACTCACGTGGGCAAAGTTAATTGAACAACAAACTCTTATATGAGTTCATCAATTATTTGGTAGATAGAGCACAAGGGATAAGTGTTGATTTTTATTGCATGTTAGGGGAAAGAACTTAGTCTTATACAGGTATCATTGCACAGAAAAAAATCTTAGGGCCATGGAGGCATGATGGATCTCGGCCCCTTCTGGCGGGGGGCACTGAGATTTCCCTCCATCAAGTATGAGCTATAAAACAATTTGAAGCTCTGTTCCACCATCCATTTTCCACCCAAGCACACTGTCGGCGTGGAAGCACGATCACCTATGGGGCAGGGGTGCTCCTTTGTGGTTCGACAAGGGGACGGTCACATCATACAAAGAGCAGAAACAACAGGACAACGCGACGGTGGACGGCTCTCTTTTACCCAGGTTCGGGCCGCTTTGCAACGTAAAACCCTACTCCTGCTGTGGTGGATTGATCTGGAGGAACACGAAGACGCGGTGTGCTCAAGCCCGGCAAGGGTGCCTCGGGGGGAGCAGCTACACGCGTACAAGTGTTGAGGGATCAAGTGTTCGAACCCTTTGCTAGGTTACCTCGAGCCTCCTTTTATAGGTTAAGGGGCGACCACAGTGGCAAAACAGTCATTTCAGGGTGATTAGATAGCTAACAGTGCTATCATACCTAACTCTGGCAGTTAGGACAAAGTGCATTAAATGCACTGCTAGGTGTCAAGCTGGTGTTGAAGCCCGGCAAGCCTGCCGCACCGCTTATCTGCTTCCTTCTTATTAGCGTGACACGCCATCTGGACGGGTGTCAATAAAGTTAATCTCCTCTTCACCATGCTGCCACATGCCTGACAGGATCCACCTAGCCACTTGGGGGCTCAACACTGCACCGATTAGTGACTAGCGTGCGATGAAGCGGAGCGGTGGCGTCTTGGCAGGGATCTGTAGGTAAGGAGCCTAGCGGGTTCTGTATTTCGGTCTTGACGGGCCCCGGGGTCCCTGCCGGGGTGTCCTTGTACTTGGCCTTGAGAGGTGGTCTCGACCCGACCGGGCTCTCCTGCCCGGCAAGGGAGGCCTCCTCGGAGTGATCTCTTGCTGGCTTGATCTCCTTCAACTTGGTTCGCCCGGCAGGGTCTGTTTGCCCCAGGAGGATATACAAGTCTGTCCACCAGTGAAGGGGGAAACAAATACCCCTGTTTGTGTACACCGACAGTAGCCCCCGAGCCTGAGCCACACGCGCCACGGGCGTCATTGGTTTAGGCCCAAACAGTGCACAGAGACGCGGCCAAAATCCGCTGCCCACGCGCTGATGAATTACTGATATGTCAATCACACGTCCATCCCACGTAGTTACTGCGGATCATGGAATCGTGGGCTTGCAGCAGTTACTGGTTAGTGCGCCTGTTAAAGGCGGTTTTGTAGGGGAGATAGTGGAGAGCCAGCCCCCTCGCGTGGTCCCATCAAAACAGGGTGGATGCGAAGGAGCACTGCTCATTCTCACCCTTCGCCCCTCTCGCTTCATCTTCTTCCTCATGACAGAAACTGCTTCTGCCGCCACCATCCCCTCCACACCACACCAGATCTCTCCCTTCCCTCTGCTCAAAAAAATGGGGCGCAAGAAGACCGTCGTAAAGGAAAAACAGGCGACCAAGCCTGAAGACCAAAGAGCTGAGGAAAAGAAGAAAGAGGCAGAGGAACTAGTTCTGCGGCGGCAGGGAAACATGGTCTTCTCGCCATCGAACTTGGATGGCAATACCTTAATCCAAAGGTATGCCTATATGTGGGGGAGGACAACCAAAGGCCATGGGGAACCCATCGTTCTTCCTGACGGACCCAAGATTCCGACGGACTCATACTCCTTTTTCTACGCGTATTTTTATTGCGGGCTTTCTCCCCCCTTCTCTGACTTCTTCAGGGCCATGATGTATGCTTTTGGGTTCCGCTTGCTGGATTTCACGCCCAATGCAATGACGTGCATGGCAGTGTTTGCCCATTTCTGCGAAAACTTTGTTGGAGTCGCCCCCAACGTGGATTTATTCCGCCACTTCTATATCCCCCGCATCGAGGACAAATTCCTTTCGGGGAATATATCATGGATTCCGCGGGGAGGAGAGAAGATTGGGATTACCTTGGAGGGCAACTGCATGGCAAGTGGGAGGAGTGGAGAGGTGATTGGTGCTGGATTAAGGACCCAGAAGCTCCTCCGTTCTGCTTGCGCAGCAAGGACTAGAGCGACCTGGTTGACTCTGACAAGAGACTCCGCCCAGCACTGAACAGGATCGCCCGCCTCAAGGCTGTCGGGCTCACCATCGAGCATGTGGGAGCTGACTTTCTCCGACGCCGCATTGTGCCACTGCAGAAGAGGGATCGCTTTGGTTCGGAGTACAAGAGTGCCGCAGACTGGATGTAGCTTTACCCTGGTGTTGCCAACAATCTGACAGTCATGAGCCATGCCTAGTTGTGCGAGCAGTTGTTCCACAAGGCTGGCACCTTCCACTTGCCGGCAAGGATTATCCCGTTGCATATCAACTCTGCCAGAGACCAAATCCTCAAGTGGATGCCAGACTGCAATGCCAACGGGGTTGAAGCAGATTGGCAATTGCCCAGCTTGGAGGACGAGATGGATTGGGCCTCTAGCTTGGAGGAGAAGGCCACCAGATAGGAGACAGACTTCACCAAGGGTACTACTGAAGAAGAGCAGGAGTACATACGCAACAAACTTGAAGAAGCCCGAAGGATCAAGGCTGCCGGGGCAGCCGATGATGATGATGGTGCTGATGATGATGATGATGATGATGATGATGATGATGATGAGAATTCCTCAGATGAGGAGCGGGACAATGAAGAGATTGCCGAGCTTGAGGGGTCGCAGCTGCCGGGACAGAAGCTGCCGGGGTAGGGGAGGCCGAAGCGCCCGAAGAGGAGGAAGGACTTGAAGCGGGTCCCCAAGCTCTAGAGTAGAAGCGCCGTCTTCATAAGAGAGGCAACCGAGAGTCGGTGGTCGCGTCTTCATCACGGGCTGGTCCCAAGGTGAAGAAGACGACCGCCAGGAACAACAAGGAGAACACAGCTCGCCATCATTCAGCTCGCCTCGCCCGAGCCCCGACACCACCTTCTCGGCAACGGGTTGTGAAGGGTGTTGACCCCACTCCACCATCAAGCCCGGTCCTGGCAGCGAGCAGGACCCCTCCTCCACTCAAGAGGGGTAGGGAATCACCCCCGCCTTTGGTGTACGAGATGGATGCCATGCTCGACGACCCAGAGTGAGGAAGAACTTTGCTTCTTGTTTTTTTACTGCTCTTCTGCTTTTTATTTGATCTTCAACTGATCTTGTGTTGCGGATCTTGCCAGGGACGAAGAGACCCTCGCGCATCGGGCCAAGCGGGCAAAGTCAGCGGTGGAGCAGGGCTCGGCATTTGGTGTCGATCCGGCAAAGGATGCCATGGACGATGCTGTGCCCAGCCCCTGGGCTAGTCCTCTGCACGAAGGCACGGGCAGACTTCATTTGTCGGTGGAAACGTGGAGATTTCTCCTCCATCCCCCGCCAAGGGGTCGAGTGGGGACCACCAGCAAGAAGCCCGCCAGAAAGAGGCGGCCACTCCAGCTCCCCCCATAAACGACGCCCAAGGAGAGGATTCCCCGGCAAGGTCTCCTACCACTGGATCGGTTCGCGCCGAGGCTGACCCCGTGGAGGAGACATACATCCGTAGCCCGCCAGCAGCAAATGTTGCCGGGGAAGGAGAAGTTTCTTCCCAACAGCCACCGGCAGGTACTCCATTCCCTTTCGAACCTTTATTCAAGGATATTTTTTTATCCTTGGATCATGCTCTTGAATCTCACATTTTTCTTGTCTCCAACTCTCTCTGCAGCCCCCGTTCTTGAAGAAAAGGAGCTTTTGGAGGAGGTGTCTGACATAGGGAAGGATGCCGCCGCGGAGGCTCTTAAGATTGCCACTCAAGAGAGGCACACAGAAGCCCCCAGGGATGTTCATGAAGCTCCAGAGAGGATAGAGAAAATCCCCGGCAGCACGCTTGGCCCCATCATGGAGGTTGAGGAGAAAGCACCCCTCCAATGTGATGCTTCAAATGTGAGGGTGACTTTCCCCGCAAGCAGCTTGGCGATGATTGTAGCACACCCTTCCCCGGCAGCCCCCCGGCTCATCTGCTCTTGCCAGGACAAACTTTGATGAAGAAATCAGCCGTATACTGGCTCCCTTGACCCAGAAGACCAAAGAAGCAGATGACTCCATTGACAGTTCCAAGGACTTAGCTTTTCTGGAGACAGTGGCTACTGGGCTGAAGGATGTGCAAGAGAGGTATGACCAGAGGCGGCAGGCAGTTCGAGAAGAACACAGGGCCCATGACGTGGCCACCTAGCAACTGAAGGACAAGGCAGAAGAATTGCGCACTTGGTATAATAGCCGATCCCGAGAACTCAGGGACCAGGAGGAAAGAATGGTTGCTGCCGCAGAAAGGGCGAGAGCTCGTGACGGTAGGCTAGCAGAGCGCGAGACGCAGCTCAACGCCAAAGCCAAGGATATTGCCGCCCGTGAGCAAGCTCTGGCTGACACCCTTCGCGGCAAAGATGATGAGCTGGAAAGCCTGGTCCAGCAGCGCACCCAGGATCTGAAGGACAACCACAAGAAAGCCATCGGCTTGTAGGCCCAGGACGCGGCAGCTAAACTCAAGGAAGTTGCCGATAATCTTGCCACAGCTTCCGAAGCCAAGATAACACTCAAAACCCAGGTGGGAAAGCTGGAGGAGGAGTTTGTCGGGAGCAGGAAGGAGACCGAGGTCCTTCGGGAGGAAGCGCGGAAGGCAGCCACCACGCTAGAGGGGCTGCAATCACAGCTTGCTACCAAGGACCAGGACCTGGCTACCGCCTCCATTACCATTGAGGATTTGAACACCAAGCTCGCCACCCTGGAGAAGGATCTTGAGCAGGCCAAGGACCGGGAAAGGGCCTTGATGGAAGAAGTCAATACTGCATGAGTTCTCTGGAAAGATGCATAGCTCAAACTCAAGGAATAGGTTGCTCTATACGACCTTTGGTCAAAGAGCATGGTCAACATAGCCGATCGCGTCTCCTCCTAGATTGCCAATATGAACATGAAGAGCTGGACCTTCTCCGTTAGTGAGCACGCGGCCCCAAGCGTCAAGCTGACACACTTCTTCGAGGGTCTCATTGATGGGTTGAAGACGTATGAGGATGACAGATCCGCCTGCTTCGATACAGAGTCTCGGAAGTTTGCTCGGGACGCCATCTTCACTATCCTTGTCAACCTTGCTCAGCGTCATCCTGACATCGATCTCTTCGACGCCTTCAAGAAGCTGCCGGCTGGGATGGATACCTCTGCTGTCGCACAAGTTGTCGGACCTCTGGTCGACAAGGTTCTTCGCGTGCCCCGGGTCCAAGAAGGCCGTCGGGACTAATTTCTCTTGCTCCTATCACTGTAACGCTGCCAACAAGATGACACATTTTGGCCTTATATTAAGCCTTCTTACTTCCTGGGATGTAATAGTACTATTAAGTAATTGTATGAACCGATGCTATCCTTTTAGTTTATCTTGCCCATCGTTCTTGTATGGTTATAAATCCTGCGCATGTTGGGAGCCTGCCGGGGCGGACACTAGTTGTGTTGCCATGGGGGCGGGCCCCTTTGCGTTCTGCAAGCGTAGGTGCCACCGGCAAGTTTCCCTTCGACGTTCTCGATGTAGCTGCCTGGACTGTTGAGCGGACTCGAAACAGATGAGGACGCAAGCGATCACGGAAGAGTCCCTTCGTGTTACGGATATCTCATACAATCGTTAGGGTCTAAACTAAAGGAGTCGCAAAAGGGGAAATAAAGGAGTCCAAAACCAGGAAGGTTTCACAACTTATCTTTGCTTAATCTTGCAGTTGCCATTGTCGCGGAGGCGTGAATCCTTCCTTTCCCCGGAAGCCTCGCACATAGGAGCTGGTACTTTTATCAGCGTGCGACACGATCGCAGCATACCGTGCCGTGTGGCGGAACTTGCCGGCTTTAAGATGGATATGCCTTGTCGCGATCCTCTTCTACAACAATGTTGCCCCGCAGACTCGGGAGGGGACCTGATGGATTCGCCGTGGCCCGCGGCTTAGCTGAACATCCGTCCTCGCAAGGCGAACGCCCGCGCCGACGGGTGTGGCTTATCGACAATCAGGTCATCCGCCCCCTGCGTTGCAGTTGCTGCGTCCCACGCTGGGAGAAGGCCGCAGCGGAAGTGGCAGCCGCACTATGGCGATTGCTCCACTCGTGGCGCCCTACTCCTTTCGTCGTGGCCGCGGCGCCCGCGGCGCCTACAACCGCAAACCAAGAGACCTTCAAAGCTGGGAAGGGCGCCGCCGCCCCACTCTTCTCCATGGGATCGAGCGGTGATGTAGAAGGAGGACGATGACCACGCGCTGGCTGTTGCTTCAGGTTCGCACGAGTGACGCCCCCTACCCGACGCGCCAAAGATGTCGGCATGGAAGCACGATCACCTATGGGGCAGGGGTGCCCCTTTGTGGTTCGGCAAGGGGACGGTCACATCATACAAAGAGCAGAAACAACAGGACAACGCGACGGTGGACGGCTCTCTTTTACTCAGGTTCGGGCCGCTTTGCTGTGTAAAAGCCTACTCCCGCTGTGGTGAATTGATCTGGAGGAACACGAAGACGCGGCGTGCTCAAGCCCCGCAAGGGTGTCTCGGGGGGAGCAGCTACACGCGTAAGAGTGTTGAGGGATCAAGTGTTCGAACCCTTTGCTAGGTTGCCTCGGGCCTTCTTTTATAGGTTAAGGGGCGACCACAGTGACAAAACAGTCATTTCAGGGTGATTAGATAACTAACAATGCTATCATACCTAACTCTGGCAGTTAGGACAAAGTGCATTAAATGCACTGCTAGGTGTCAAGCTGGTGTTGAAGCCCGGCAAACCTGCCGCGCCGCTTATCTGCTTCCTTCTTATTAGCGTGACACGCCATCTGGACGGCTGTCAATAAAGTTAATCTCCTCTTCACCATGCTGCCACGTGCCTGACAGGATCCACCTATCCACTTGGAGGCTCGACACTGCACCGATTAGTGACTAGCGTGCGACGAGGCGGAGCGGTGGCCTGAGGTGCTTGCATGCTGTGCTGGCACAAGATACCGGCAATTCACTCTCGGGTGGGCACGGCCTCTGACGAAGATCGCACGCACTGACGCACGTGTGCCTCGCGAGCCCGTCTTTGGTCGACAGCATACGTTGCTCCGAATTGTTGAGCAACAGATCATAGTCTATGATGGCCATGGGACGACGGACATGTATTTTCTGTCCGTTTCGGTGGGGCTCCGGGTCGCAGCTTCGTCGTTACGGTGACGTGCGTGCGTGATACTTTTGACATTTTGGCTGCATAAATTCACCGGCGTATGTAACATCGAAGTCCATCGATCCTGGCGTTTTCAGTACGCAGAAGATTCAAAGGATTCTAGGTAAGAAATGGTTAACTATATTTCTAGGTAAGAAATAGGGTGCCACAATGAGGGTCGTGGGAATGGATTGGCAGTAGACGAGTCACAGATTAACCCAGTCAGTTCGGAACTCTCCTGATAAGCCGTTCTCCTTGTGACTAACTCACCAGAAATTTAGTGTCTGTCAACGGAAAAACTGAGTATTCTAGTGAAGCGAGGTGCCGAGTCAATTGAGAAGGAAGGCATGACTGGATTCAGACTAATTTAAACATGCGGATCTACTTCTTCCCTACTGTTTTTGTAGTTAACGAGGACTTTGCGGCGTTCTCAGCAAAGGCTGACATTCTTGCTGCATTCAACTGCGTACTGTAAGATTGCGTGACGGGTTTGGTATCGAAGAATGAAACGGCTCCGAAATGCTGAGGGTGGCGGCGACCTGCAGGATAATTCCTCGACAGTCGACACCGACTGGCTTGTCGCGAACGGATTTGTGCCGTGCTCCAGGCCAAGTGCTTCGCGATCAAGGAGGCTTTCTCATCCATGTCTTCATCCACTTACAGATAATCTGTCGGGCTGTCCGGTCCCGTTATGAACGAGCACATAATAATAGCACTGAATAATTGAATACTAGTTCATTCGAAAAAAAAGAAAAGAAGAAAAAATGAATAGTACTTCCTCTGTAAAGTAATATAAGAGCATTTAGATCACTAAAGTAGTAATCTAAACGTTTTTATATTAGTTTTATATTAGTTTACGGAGGGAGTACGTCTCATCTTGTCAGAAGTATCAATTCTGTTCAAACGTCGTAAGGACACTCATGCTGAACGCTGGTATGAAGTAGTAGAGCAATCGATCCTTTTCGGCACCCACTCATGTATGTTGCTTTGGCCTGAAGATCAACGTGCATCAACCACAACATCCGACTAAACACGCCCCCCCCGGGGCGGGGAAACTTCCACAACGCCTGTCTGTGTCGTGTAATTAAGTCAGCCCGTGGCTGCGTGCAGGTGGGACATGCTACTATGCCGTTTGATCGTGTCAAACCACATCATGGGGTTCATTCATTTAAACCTCGATTATTAGTTCACAGTAATCACAGGTTAACACTCCCCTCAGCCCATCCTATCCCATTCCCAGCTACACCACCCGTGCCGCGCATGCGCAGGGAGGAAGATGATCCTCGCGGTGCTCATCGCCGTCCTGGCATCTTCGTCGCGGCCGTCGACGGCGGCGACGGCGATGCAGCCGAGGGAGACGTGCCTGCGGCGGTGCGGCAACATCGACATCCCGTACCCGTTCGGCGTGGGCAGTGGGTGCCACCTCGAGACCGGGGACTGGACCTTCTCGCTCAGCTGCAACCGCACCGACGACGGGCGGCACCGGCTGTACAACTATCAGATCGAGGTGCTGGACATGTCGGTGCGGCGCGGGCAGCTGCGCATCTACAGCCTCATCAACCCGTGGTGCTACAACGCCACGACGCGCGCCATGAACGACCAGAACAACTGGTGGTACAACATGGACATCACCAACTTCCGCATCAACGACGCCCTCAACCGCTTCACCGTCATCGGCTGCAACTCGCTCGCCTACATCCGCTCCCTCAACGACACCGCCGACCGCTACATGACCGGCTGCATGGCCATGTGCCCCGGCGTGGCCCGTCTGGAGAACGGCTCCTGCGCCGGCGTCGGCTGCTGCCAGACGGCCATCCCCTCGGGCCTCAACGGCTACCAGATCTCCTTCGAGGAGAAGTTCAACACCTCCGGCACCGCAGGATTCAGCCCCTGTAGCTACGCCGTGCTGCTCGAGGCTGCCGCCTTCGACTTCCGCACCACCTACATAACCACCGACGAGTTCATGGCCGCCAACGGCAGGCAGGTGCCGCTCGTGCTCGACTGGGCCATCGGGAACAAGACGTGCGAGGAGGCCAAGCGCAACTCGTCGGCCTACGCCTGCGTCAGCAGCAACAGCGAGTGCGTCGACTCCAAGTACGGACGGGGCAAGGGATACCTCTGCAACTGCTCCGCCGGCTACGACGGCAATCCCTACCTCCTCGACGGCTGTCAAGGTACTGTTGCTTGACATCTTCCCTTCTGTTGGTTATTTTCACTGCCGCGAGTTCATGGTGATTCATGCATGCCCGGCCGTTTTGGCCGCCTTGTCCTCGCAGATATCAACGAGTGCCAAGACGAACGGTACCCCTGCTCTGTTCCGGATACGTGCGTCAATACCATCGGAGGATACAGCTGCGTTTGCCCTGAAAAGACATCAGGCAACGCATACAACGGAACATGCGAGCAAGACAAGTCTCAGATTGGTTGGGAGATCGCCATTGGTAAGCCATCAAGATCGAGTGAAGGACGCCTAGAGCAGGTTCGATTGATTTTTCCAATTTGCGTACCAACATCTCACATGTCCATTCGTACTGGTCACCGCAGGAGTCAGCATCGGTGTTATCGTACTGATAGCCACCGCTTCCTGCGTCTACATGATCTACGCCAAACGGAGGCTCGCCAAGATCAAGAGAGAATACTTCGAGCAGCACGGGGGCCTGACGCTGTTCGACGAGATGAGGTCGAGGCAGGGGCTGTCCTTCAAGCTCTTCACCCAGGAGGAGCTGGAGGAGGCGACGGGCAGGTTCGACGAGCGCAACGTGATCGGCAAGGGGGCCAACGGCACCGTGTACAAGGGAACCACCAAGGACGGCGACCTGGTGGCCATCAAGAAGTGCCGGCTCGCCAGCGAGAGGCAGCAGAAGGAGTTCGGCAAGGAGATGCTCATCGTCTCCCAGATCAACCACCGCTACATCGTCAAGCTCTACGGCTGCTGCCTCGAGGTGGAGGTCCCCATGCTCGTCTACAAGTACATCCCCAACGGCACCCTCTACAGGCTCATCCACGGCCGGCGCGAGCGCGAGGGCCCGCGCATCCCCTTCACCGCCCGGCTCAAGATCGCCCACCAGACCGCCGAGGCGCTCTCCTACCTGCACTCCTGGGCCTCGCCGCCCATCCTCCACGGCGACGTCAAGACGTCCAACATACTCCTCGACGAGGATTACACGGCCAAGGTCTCCGACTTCGGGGCGTCCACGCTGGCGCCCACGGACGAGGCGCAGTTCGTCACCTTCGTGCAGGGCACCTGCGGGTACCTCGACCCGGAGTACATGAGGACGTGCAAGCTCACCGACAAGAGCGACGTGTACAGCTTCGGCGTCGTCCTGCTGGAGCTGCTCACGTGCAGGAAGGCGCTCAACCTGGAGGAGCTCGAGGAGGAGAAGTACCTCTCGTCGCAGTTCCTCCTGGTCCTCGGGGAGAACAGGCTGGAGGAGATGCTAGACCTCCAGATCAAGAGCGAGCAGAGCATCGAGGTGCTCGAGCAGGCCGCGGAGCTGGCGAAGAGGTGCTTGGAGATGCTCGGCGAGAACAGGCCGTCCATGCGGGAGGTTGCAGAGGAGCTTCATAGGTTGAGCAAGCTGGCCCAGCATCCATGGGGACCGCCCAATTCTGCGGAGCTAGTAGAATTGCTACGTGGATCACCGTCACCGACCACGTACTCTGGCCACTCTGGGTCTGGGGTAGAGCATAGTAGCACTATAAATGTCAGTTTCACTGACACGGCGTACATAGGAATTCAGTCTCCGCGTTGATCCCCGGTGCAGTTTGGGTACATACACTCGTGTGACAAATCCTCCTGTTTTTACAATTACATCTCCGGATTGATACAAGCAAAGATTGAAGCATTGGTTGACCTTCTACTCCCCATCTCTACATTTTTTATATATCTTACCCTATTTAAAAGTATTGACACATTTTACCCGGCATGGCGATATGGATTGGGTCAGGCTACATATAAAAAACACCAAAGGCTTTACGGCAACTCCAAGGCCGTGCACCAAATCCCCGCAAAATGTCAGTATGATGTTATCCAAAGGTCATCCAACGACGTGCATCAAACTTCCTTGGACCAGTCTGTATGAAAATCTCAGAAGCAAAGCAAGAGGAGGTTTGCGGCCGGACCTCGGTCACATAGGCCACTGACACCCCTGCCCACCCAACCACACCTCCGTCACATAGCTCCAACCTGCACTACACTCTCTGCACCGCATTAATGTCGGTCCAGAGTGAACGTGGCCGCTCGCTGCCGCATGTCGACCGGACGGCGCGACATTCACATCGATGCGGTGGTTGAGATAGCTGCTCCGGCTTGCTGTGTGCGCTCACTCTTCACGCCGTGTTAATGCCGGTTCAGAGCGGACGTGGTCGGGAGGGACGACAGGACGGCTTCCTACAATATTCAAGCGGGCCGATCCTTCGTCCGACTGCCAGCATTCACGCCGGCGCGGCCAACGAGAAGTCAACTCCGGCCGAACACACTCAAGTCGTCACCCCCTCCCCCTCTCCCCACCCCCCGTGCGTGCCCGTGCACCCACTACTGTTTGAAGACCGCCAGCCAAGACACAAATTCCACCACCTCCGAGCCCCACCTCCCTCCATCCGAGCCATCGGATAACTTTTCTAACATTTGATTAAGAATAATGATATTTTTTAGTAGCCTTATGTGACGCCCCCGGCTTAATCGTGAACTAATCATACACGTAAATGCACACGATCAAGCCTAAGGACTTACTTGAAGGAATCACAACACAACTCTAAAACATAAATAAAGGCATACAAGCATTATATTACAAGCCAGGGCCTCGAGGGCTCGAATACATAAGCTTGGTGTCAACAAGCATCAGCGGAAGCGTTAGATATCTGAGTACAGACATAAAAGAGAAACAGATAAACCTTTAAGAAGGCGGGGCAAAACAAAAGCTACGATCGAAAAGGCACAGACCTCCTGCTTGGGACCCTCCGCACCTACTCCTGGTCGTCAGCCAACTCGTAGAAGTAGCCATCTTCGGGGTAGTAGTAGTGATCGTCGACAGGGGCAGCTGGCTCCGGGGCTCCGTCATCTGGTTGCATCAAACGGATATGGGAAAAAAAGAGTGAGCAAAGCAACCGTGAGTACTCATTCGAAGTACTCAGCAAGCAAGGATCTACACTACATATGCAACATTATCAAAGAAAGGCTGTATATGTGGACTGGGCTGTAGAAATGCCAGAATAGAGAGAAGGCCTAGTCCTATCGAAGACTAGCATCTTCAACGGTCTTGCAGCATTAGAAGAGTGTAGATTAGCACAGTATAAGGTAATAGTAATAATAAGTATCAACCTCGCCCATAGATCCTTCCTCGACTCCCTGCGAGAAAGCGATCCCGGAGCCCTAATATCCATTTCTCATCACAAGTATCCAGTTCTAGTTGTATCGATTGGGATACAACTCCGAGCGTCCGTTACCGAGGATCAGGCTATGCATAGATGTTTTCTTCCCTGCAGGGATGCACCAACTTACCCACCACGCTCGATTAACTCCGGCCGGTCACACTTTTCTGGGTCATGCCCGGCCTCGGCCAAACGACACAACGCAGCCCTACCTAGATCTCAGCAGAGAGGTCCCCGTCGGTCTATATCCTAAGCGCTCAGGGGTCTTAGGCCCATCGCCCTTTGCACTCCGGGTCGTTGCGACGTCTGACAGTGCCGCAATGCTGAACTGGACGTCTGACAGAGCTTTCGGCTGATGCCACGATGCAAAGTGCCCATAACTTTTCTCGCGTGATGGTTAGTGCTATTGGGCCAGAGGCCTACTCGGATCAAATATCCAAATCGTTAGTGTATTGGTAGCGTGCGGTAACGAGTAGAGACTCACGATCGATGTGATTCCGTCGCCCCGTCTCGAGGACTTGCGGCAAGGGCTAAGAATGCCCGGCCACGCCTCGTAATTATCTCTCGGGCACCCTCCAGGTCAACCCTTCTCCACATCACTCGCATCTTATGCTCGCTCGGGTACCCCTCAGGGTCGACCCGACTTTCCAAGTAACAGTTGTAAAGTCCAAGTAACCGTGTGTCCTTAACATCAGGGGAATCTGAGGTATCACCCTCCTTGGATTCCTACTCGATATATCCGTCAAGGTGAACTCGGAGGAATCAACATCGATGGGTTCACACTTAGGGTGTTGCACGACAGCGTCGTTATCGGGATTGGTGAAGGAGGAATCACCCTCGATGACCACGACCAAATAGCTACTCTACATAGTTAACATCAGAAGTGCTAATGAGGTATCACCCTCGGCACTCGATAGTAACGCTGCAGTGTCGTACAATTAAGGGGGTGATGTGCGGTGCCGGGGCCTGGTTGTCGATCACGTTGATCGAGATATCTGATAATCCAGCGGGGGCAACTGGGTCAAAGAGGGGCTCTGGTGGGTCTCTAACCAGCCTATACTAAGCAGTTTAGGATAAGCAGGTAATTACAAAAGCAGGTTACAAAAATCAGGCTATGCATCAGAATAGGTAAAGCAGTAGCAGCAGCAATTCTAATGCAAGCACAAGAGAGAAGAGAATAGACGATATAGGCATGCTCAAGGGGGGGTTGCTTGCCTGGAAACTCTGCGGCAAAGGTCTGGTCGTCAGGGGCGTAGTCGATCTCCGGAGCTGCGTCGGTCTCGGGAACTGCGTCGGTACCAGGGTCTACCGAGAGAGAAGAGGGGGTGGAAACAGATAAATACACATCAAACATATGCAACACAGAGCATGCTATGCTAAGATGCAGTGCAGGGTTGCCTAAAAGCATGTTTAAGTCATTTTTAGTTATTTTAGGATTTAAGTTGGAATTATTAACCGGTGTATATGCACTATTCATCTACTAGAAATGGGTAAAAAGTTGCGGGTTCACCTACTTAGAGGGTCCCGACATGGAAACAGATGGCACGGTTGGATTCGTGGGATTTTTCTGAGCAACTTTCATGTATAAAGTTTTTCGATCCGAGCTACGGATTATTTTCTATGAATTTCTAAAGTTTTAAACATTTTCTGAAATTATTTAAATTAATAGAAATCTAATATTGAGTCAGCATGACATCAGCAATGCATCAGCCGTCGGCTGACCAGCTGACTGGTCAAACTGATAGGTGGGTCCCACCTGTCATAGACTCTGGACTAAACAGAGATTAAATTAAATCTAACGGAGTGAGGAGGGGAAGGAGAGGGGGAAGAGTGAGGAGGGCGACCAGGGGAGATGGACGGGGGCTCGCCATTATCCTCCCGCTGTCGGTGGCGTCGTCGTGTCGGCGTTCGGCCGGTGCGCGCTCTCGCGCCCATGGCGGTGACGACACGCGGGGAGAGAGAGGAGAGAGGCGGGCGCTGTGGGCTGGGCCACACTGTGGACTTAGGCCCAGTCCACAGTAGCGTTTTTCTTTTTTCCCGTTTTATTCTTCTGTTTTCTTTTTCCAGCAGTCTTTTGCGTTTAAAATAGCCATCAAATGACTTAGCAAAAATGTGTGGCTGGCAAAAACAAATGCTAGGAAATAATGTGCACTGCCACAAAAGGTTTGGGCAATTTTGGAATTCATTTGGATTTTTTTCTTCAAAAATGAATATGGCATTTAAAGTGCTGTTTTGGCACTGTTTAATTGTCATAACCCAACTTTTGGGTGATGGTGATATTGTTTTCCTTAACAACAATTGTTTTGGAATATTTGTTGAATAATGAACATTTTTTCAGCAACTTTTATGCAAATTGAAATTTCACTTTGAATTTGAATTGGATTCAGAGAAGGAATTTGAAATGATATATTAATCCAATATGATTAAGCTTTGTAAATCAAGATGACTTGGCACTGATCATAAGGGATTACTCTAGTGTGATGCTGGGGATGTTACAAATCTCCTCCACTACAAGAAATCTCGTCCCGAGATTTAAGTGGGGAAGTAAAGGGTAACTTCGGGAGAACTGACCCTTATAGGGTTAATTATCTGATGGACAATTCAGGGAGTGTGGCAGAAGTATCTCTCGAGTTGAAACTTAGGAAAACATCGAGAGCGAAATATGAAGGTACAATAGGAAGTTTCAGGCGAATGGACATCCTATCGATACCTGAACAGAGCGTGAGAAGGGGGTTCAGAGCATCGGGAATAGATCATCTCTCAGAGGGTGGCTCGTGATAACACACAAAGCCAAGAGCAAAGGATACTTCGGAATCAAGGATATACAGGAGAGTCAGGTTCCGATGCTGTGGAACTGTGAGGATTGTCAATCGAAAGTAGGGAGGACGGAGACATCTTACTGGTCACGACAACAAGGTAAGTCAAAGGATAGTCTGTCAGTTATGTCGGTGACAACATCGGTACCATGGGCGAGGGACGAAGAGAACCATTTTCCTACTCGTTAAAACGGACCAATAGGCAAAGTTCTTGTCCATCGGTGGTTACCGGAATGTCATGAACAGTAGTAACGGGGTCTTTCTGACAGAGTTGTAGACCGAGGTGTTTTCATAAGCAGAGACTTAATACTGCTTAGGTTATATAGATCACAAGAAAGACTAAACAGGCCAATGGAAAGGAAAATGTGTTTACACACAAGAACTAGGAGTATATCATTTCCCAAGGAAAAATGGAGCATGATATACATGATAGAACAGCAAGTTCAAAAGCATGTAGATAAAGGGGTGAGGGAAGAATCATGGTATTACCCATACAACGGTGTTTGGATAATAGATCAAGAAACATTTGGCAATGTGCTTCCAATGTTCTTGTGGATATTCGGAATACCACAATCATGCTTCAAGGTAGCCTTAATATGGTGTTTCAAGTAAGGGTTGGGTCTGAAGATCTCAAGAGATACAAAGGAACAATTTCGGAAGTATCGAGGAACGCAAGGTATAACCAAAACATAACCAAGTTTGAGTTGGCAGAAAGTCAAGGATGTTATCGATGATAACACAAATCATCGAGGAGCAAGGATGGTATTCCTAACCATGAATTTATTTCACAACTTTAGAGAAGTCAAAAGGTTGATGATGATGGTGAAACATTTTGTCGAGAGGCTTCATGAGATGTAATCGATCAGCGACGACATCAAGAAAATGGACTGATGAAGCGAAAGGTTATTGGAACCACGGATGTGACACAAGCTCGAAATCAAGCTTGTTGTTCGAGGTGAAATAATAAGATGAGGAAGATCGGCGTAAGCTTCGCTCATTGTCAAAAAGTTGTGCTCTGGGAATAAGAACCAGGTAGCACGGTTAAAATTTAGCACGATGATGATATAGCCGATCAGGCTAGGAATGATGTGATGGACTATTAAACTTCCTAGTAACAAGTACTAGGGATAATACCCGAAGGTAAATTAGAGTAGAGGTTGGACGGGTGAAATGATCTGCAGAGGACAAGTATTTTATTTTGTCCGGGAAATGGAATCAAGGAGAAAATATGGTCGGAACCACGATTGCAAAGGATCAATTCACAGATACAAGATGAACTTATACCAAGTGAACAATTATTTTTACGAGCAGCTTCCATGATGAGTTCTACATCGGGTCCATGGGCATGAACACATAGGTTCAAGGTCGACTCCCACTTCTTCAATGCATAACCTTTCATTCACTCCTCGTTTTCGAAGAAATTGTAGTGCGGAAGATTTATCTGGTGAAGCACCAGAAGAGTATGACTCGCATAACTTTCGAGTTCACACGGATTAGGGAAGGCATAGGTTCAACCCATCGGGACATTTTAGGAACATACTACACAAATTTCAGGAGAAAATTATACAAGCTCAAAAGCAGAGCAATGATAGAGAAAGCAGATGATACAATCTACCAAAGGCATTATTTATCCGAGGAAAGACTTACAAGGTTATTGAATATGAAAGACGCTGTCGGATAAAATCCAACAAAGAATCTGGTAGCCCACAAGGGATCTAATGTGAGCATCGATACTCAATCAGAGGAAGAAGGGATGCAAAGGCATTGGCTTATAGAAACATCTGAATAATTCGACGTTCAGATGCAAAAGAATTATGATTTCCAAAGCGAAGGATCAGGGGCAAACGCTCCGATAAAGGATGGTTAAGTTGAAGGGAACTAGGGGGACAATCAATTGCAACAAGATTGGCCGGGATCCAACTCATGTCTAAAATGACGTCTGAGCTGGAAGGATGAATTAGTAGGTAACAACTGATGATTGCGAGTATTCGCGCACATGTTGAATCAACGGGATCAGAATGATATTGACAAGGAATATCAACGATGATTACTTGACATATGGAACTAACCATAATGCAAGCAAGTAAGAAGAGTCTCAAAAGCAGTAGGCTGCAGAGGATTTTTGGGAGATCGGATAGCAATACGAGGTATTTCGTGAAACACAAGAACAACTGGGGATGAATGGATCCCCGAAAATGTTAGGAATTATTCCTAAGTGTGTTCAGGCGGAAAGGAACTGCAAGGCAGTAGGTTCAGAGAATTCTCAAAATGTCGGATAGTATTTCGATATGTCGGATGGAACAAAAGAGTAACTGGAATGAATATATGTACGACTAGTGTAAGTAGTTATCCTTCAGGATTTATCGGTGGTTAGGAACTGCAAAGCAGTGGGTACAGGGTCTCGGGAATATTCGAGGAGTATCTTCAGAGTCTTCTGATGGAGCAGACGATTATCTGTGATGCAGGGGCTCTCCGGGATGACGTGGTTACGAGAACCTAATGTCAGAGTTAGTAAAATCTTTAACCCGAATAGAAAAGAGATCAGAGTCCCAAAGTATAGACGAGGAATAAAAGATCCTAAGACCACCCAATTGGCGACGTGGGCCCGTAAGCCACACATCCATGTTAATAAAATAGTTTTCGAAAGACTAGACTCAACTTCGGCCAAGGAGTTGGAAAGGGGAATCCTACAGGCAGTCGGCTCTGATACCAACCTGTGACGCCCCCGGCTTAATCATGCACTAATCATATACGCAAATGCACATGATCAAGCCTAAGGACTCACTTGAAGGAATCACAACACAACTCTAAAACATAAATAAAGGCATACAAGCATTATATTACAAGCCAGGGCCTCAAGGGCTCGAATACATAAGCTTGATGTCAACAAGCATCAGCTGAAGCGTTAGATATCTGAGTACAGACATAAAAGAGAAACAGATAAGCCTTTAAGAAGGCGGGGCAAAACAAAAGCTACGATCGAAAAGGCGCAGGCCTCCTGCCTGGGACCCTCCGCACCTACTCCTGGTCGTCAGCCAACTCGTAGAAGTAGCCATCTTCCGGGTAGTAGTGGTGATCGTTGACAGGGGCAGCTGGCTCCGGGGCTCCGTCATCTGGTTGCATCAAACGGATATGGGAAAAAAAGAGGGAGCAAAGCAACCGTGAGTACTCATCCGAAGTACTCAGCAAGCAAGGATCTACACTACATATGCAACATTATCAAAGAAAGGCTGTATACGTGGACTGGGCTGCAGAAATGCCAGAATAGAGAGAAGGCCTAGTCCTATCGAAGACTAGCATCTTCAACGGTCTTGCAGCATTAGAAGAGTGTAGATTAGCACAGTATAAGGTAATAGTAATAATAAGTATCAACCTCGCCCAGAGAGCCTTCCTCGACTCCCCGCGAGAAAGCGATCCCGGAGCCCTAATATCCATTTCTCATCACAAGTATCCAGTTCTAGTTGTATCGATTGGGATACAACTCTGACCGTCCATTACTGAGGATCCGTCTATGCATAGATGTTTTCTTCCCTGCAGGGGTGCACCAACTTACCCACCACGCTCGATTAACTCCGGTCGGACACACTTTTCTGGGTCATGCCCAGCCTCGGCCAAATGACACAACGCAGCCCTACCTAGAGCTCAGCAGAGAGGTCCCCGTCGGTCTATATCCTAAGCGCTCAGGGGTCTTGGGCTCATCGCCCTTTGCACTCTGGGTCGTTGCGAGCAGGGTGGATACCAGCATCGCCTCGGATGGCCGACACGATCCGACCGTGCCGCAATGCTGAACTGGACGTCTGACAGAGCTTTCGGCTGATGCCACGATGCAAAGTGCCCATAACTTTTCCCGCGTGATGGTTAGTGCTATCGGGCCAGAGGCCCACTCGGATCAAATATCCAAATCGTTAGTGTATTGGTAGCGTGCGGTAACGAGCAGAGACTCACGATCGATGTGACCCCATCGCCCCGTCTCGAGGACTTGCGGCAAGGGCTAAGAATGCCCAGCCACGCCTCGTAATTATCTCTCGGGCACCCTCCAGGTCAACCCGTGTCCACATCACTCGCATCTTATGCTCGCTCGGGTACCCCTCAGGGTCGACCCGACTTTCCAAGTAACAGTTGTAAAGTCCAAGTAACTGTGTATCCTTAACATCAGGGGAATCTGAGGTATCACCCTCGTTGGATTCCTACTCGATGTATCCGTCAAGGTGAACTCGGAGGAATCACCCTCGATGGGTTGTTGAGGTGTTGCACGACAGCGTCGTTATCGGGAGTGGTGGAGGAATCACCCTCGATGACCATGACCAAATAGCTACTCTACAGAGTTAACATCAGAAGTGCTAACGAGGTATCACCCTTGGCACTCGATAGTAATGCTGCAGTGTCGTACAACTAAGGGGGTGATGTGCGGTGCCTGGTTGTCGATCATGTTGATCGAGATATCTGGTAATCCAGCGGGGCAACTGGGTCAAAGTGGGGTCTCTGGTGGGTCTCTAACCAGCCTATACTAAGCAGTTTAGGATAAGCAGGTAATTATCAAAAGCAGGTTAAAAAATCAGGCTATGCATCAGAATATGTAAAGCAGTAGCAGCAGCAATTCTAATGCAAGCACAAGAGAGAAGAGAATAGGCGATATAGGCATGCTCAAGGGGGGGTTGCTTGCCTGGAAGCTCTGCGGCAAAGGTTTGGTCGTCAGGGGCGTAGTCGATCTCCGGAGCTGCGTCGGTCTCGGGAACTACGTCGGTACCGGGGTCTACCGAGAGAGAAGAGGGGGTGGAAATAGATAAATACACAGCAAACATATGCAACACAGAGCATGCTATGCTAAGATGCAGTGCAGGGTTGCCTAAAAGCACGTTTAAGTCATTTTTAGTTATTTTAGGATTTAAGTTGGAATTATTAACCGGTGTATATGTACTATTCATCTACTAGAAATGGGTAAAAAGTTGCGGGTTCACCTACTTAGAGGGTCCCGACATGGAAACAGATGGCACGGTTGGATTCGTGGGATTTTTCTGAGCAACTTTCATGTATAAAGTTTTTCGATCCGAGCTACGGATTATTTTCTATGAATTTCTAAAGTTTTAAACATTTTCTGAAATTATTTAAATTAACAGAAATCTAATATTGAGTCAGCATGATGTCAGCAATGCATCAGCCGTCGGCTGACCAGCTGACTGGTCAAACTGACAGGTGGGTCCCACCTGTCATAGACTCTGGACTAAACAGAGATTAATTTAAATCTAACAGAGGTTAATTAGCAGTCGGGCCCCACATGTGAGTGACTTATCTATTTAACTAATTAGGTTTATTTAGAAAATTGTTTTAATTAGACTAATTAAGCGGTCGGGCCCGCACGTCAGTGGCACAGGGGTGCCCAGTCAGCAGTTGACTGGGTCAACCCAGTCAACTTGGGCCCCTGGGCCCATTGGCAGTGACCCTCGGGGTGGCCCCGGGTGTGTCACGTCAGCCGTGGCCCGGCGACCAAATCGACGGCGGCGAGCACGGGAGGTGGCCGGATCTCGCCTTCCGGCGACCAAATCGAACGTCGCGAGTGCCATTCAAACAAGCACAGGGATCCGCGTCTAGTGGTGCTACTGGCTCGGCCGGAAACAAGCTCAAACGACGGCGGCGTCGACCGCGGCGGACGCCGGAGTTCAGCCGAGGTGCGGCATGCGGCCAGGGGGCACGGGGGAACGAGCTAGTGGCTCGGGCGGCAATAGGGAGGTGCCCTGAGCACGTTGCCGTGCTTGCCCGGCCTCGGCAACGACTACAGCGACGACGGCAAGCTGCACGGCGGAGCCGAGCTCCGGTGAGGTTGCTAGCGACGGCTATGGGGACGGAGCCGCACGGGAGAGAGAGGGAAAATAGGCAAGGGCTTACAGCGCGCCTGTGTAACACCCCCAGTGGTTAGCCACAGTAATTCCATTTTGATAATGCCAAGTCAGCATGATTAACAGTGCATGATCATCATTTGCATCATAATGCTTTTCAACTCCTAACTCAAAATTCAAATTTAAATGAAAGTGAAGTATAAAAGTTTTCCAACATAAAAACTAAAATGTTCGATAAATGGCAAATATTACAGAGACTATTCTAAAATTGAAACCAACAATAAATAAAATAATTAGGTGGCTCTAACATTGTCAAAATAGCTAGGATTAATGCATTTTAATTATTATAAAAATTGTATGAACTCAAATTGACTCCAAACTAATTTTTGGTAGTAGTAGGTAATGCCTAGTATTTGTTGGAGCAATTCCTATGTTTTACAAAATTCAATATGTGGCCTAACTATTTACTAAACTGGAGATATGATTAAATAAAAAGAAAAAAAATAAAAGAAAGACAAAACACAAAACAAAATAAAAATAAAGGAAAAGACCCCCTGGGCCACTTGGCCCAAATGGCCGAGGCAGGCCGCCAGGTCCAGCCGGCCCACCCCGAGCGCCTGGCCTATTTGGCCTCGTCTCCCCTCGCTCACCCGAACCCTAACCCATTCCCCCCCCACTCCTCCTCGTCTCTCCCTCTCACGCCGCGCCGCCGCCTTCGCCCGACCCCGTCGATCGCTGCCGCCGCCCGGAGAACCCCCCTCGCCGGACACCTCGTCCTACTCCCCGGACCCCCACTCGCCTGGCTCTGGATCGGGGAGGGGCTCGATCCCACGTTGCTCCGTGCCCCCCCGACGCCGGCGCCCATCCCTGGCGCCGCCCCGCCGTCGTCGCCTCTCTTCCTCACCTCTCCCTCATCGGCTCCGTCAAGCCTCGCCGGCCCCGTTCGACTACAAACGGGGGTGAGCCCCGCCGCCGCCTCCCTCTCTTTCCCCGTCGCCCGTCCCCGTCGCCGCGCTCCGGCCGCGCCCTGCCTCGCCCGCCCACGCCGATGGCCGCGCTCGCTGCGCCACTTCGCGCTCCCGCGCACGCCCCTGACTGCGCTGCCACCTCCGCAGCCGCACGAGCCCACGCTCGCCATCGCCGCTGTCGCCCACGCCACAGCCATCGCCGCGCGCAGCGCCACCGCTCCCCGCTACCCCCTGCTGCCTTGCGCCTCCCGCTCGCCGGTCCGGCCCCCGCCCTTGGCCGCCAGCGCCCCGCCAGCCCGCGCCGCGGCTGGCCTGGGCGAGCTCCCTATCGGGCGGGCTGGCGCCCGTCGCCCATCGCCCGAGCCTGGCGCCCGTGCCCGTTTGGCCCTCCCGGGGCCACTGATCAATGGGCCTGGCCCCTGTGCCGCTGACAGCAGGGGCCCACGGCCCAGAACTGTGTAAAAAAAGTTAATAAAATAAATAATTAGTTAAGTAATTAATTAATTAGTAAATTAATTAAGTTAATTAATCCTGTTTAATTAGACTAATTAATTAGTTAACTTAACTAACCCTAATGACTGCTGACGTCAGCATGATGTCATGCTGACATCATCATTTACTATTCTGGATAATGTTTGATTTAAATAAATTAAATAAATTCCAGAAATCAATAAAAACTTTAGAAAATCATATCTTTTAATCCGTAACTCCGATCGAAAAACTTTGTACATGAAAATTGCTCAGAACGACGAGACGAATCGGAACGCGCGGTCCGTTCGTCCGTCACACGTCCCTAACTATCCGAACATGCAACCGTTCCTCTCCGGTCATCTGTCTGACAAATGTCCGGAGACGGGAAAACATTCCCGGATGAATCCCACCTTCGCCAGTTTCACCCGGCACTGCGTTAGGTCACCTCCGTCACCGCGTATTGCCATGATATGCTTTGTGCTGCACTTGTTCGCTGTGTATTTATACTGTTTCCTCCCCCTCTTCTCTCTCGTTAGACCCCGAGACCGACGTCGTCCCCGAGACCGACGCAGCTCCGGAGCCCGGAGACACCACTGACAACCTTGCCCTTGCCGCCGAGCAACCAGGCAAGCCCCCCCTTTGATCATCCCGATATCGCCCATTCTAATTTCCCATGCTTGCATTAGAATTGCTGCTGCTACTGCTTTACCTATTCTGATGCATAGCCTGTTTATTGTAGCCTGCTGTTGATAATTACCTGCATATCCTAAACTGCTTAGTTTAGGCTGGGTAGAGACCTATCAGTGACCCCACTTATCCCGACTGCCGCGCTGGATCGTCAGAAGACCCGATCAACGGGATTGAAGACCAGGACCCGACACCGCACATCACCCCCCTTAGTTGTAACGACACTGCAGCGTTACTATCGAGTGCCGAGGGTGAAACCTCATGTAGCACTTCCGATGTTAACTCTGTAAAGTAGCTATTCGGTCGTGATCATCGAGGGTGATTCCTCCTTCGCCACTTCCGGTAACGACGCTGTCGTGCAACACATCAAGTGTGAACCCATCGAGGGTGAATCCTCCGAGTTCACCTTGACAGACACATCGAGTAGGAATCCAACGAGGGTGATACCTCGGATTCCCCTGATGTTATGGACACACGGATACTTGGATTTACACTGTTACTTGGATAGGCGGGTCGACCCTGAGGGGTACCCGCGTGCGCCTGAGTGGCGAGTGTTGTGAAGACGGGTGCCAGTGTGGTGCCCGAGTGGTGAATACGAGGCGCGGCCGGGCATTCTTAACCCTTGCAGCAAGTCCTCGAGACGGGGCGACGGGGTCACATCTTTCGTGAGTCTCTGCTCGTTACCGCAAGCCCTAGTCCTAACGATTTGGATATTTGATCCGAGCAGGCCTCTGGCCTGATAGCACTAACCATCACGTGGGCATAGTATGGGCGTTCTCCATCGTATGCATCAGCCGAAAGCTCTGTCAGACGTCCAGTTCAGCAGTGCGGCATGGAGTGATTGGCGCCATTTCGGTGGTGCTTGGATCTGGGCCATGTGCGCAACGATCCGGAGGGCGAGGGGCGATGGCCAAGACCCCCTTGCGCTTAGGATGTAGACCGGCGGGGACCTCTCTGCTGAGCTGTAGGTAGGGTTGCGATGTGTCGTTTGGCCGAGGCCGGGCATGACCCAGGAAAGTGTGTCCGGCCGGAGTTAATCGAGCGTGTTGGGTAAGTTGGTGCACCCCTGCAGGGAAGAAAACTTCTATCGATAGCCTGTCCTACGGTAAAGGACACTCGGAGTTGTATCCTGATTGATACAATTTTTAGAACTGGATACTTGGATACTATGGCTCTGGGATTGCTTCTCGCAGGGAGTCGAGAAGGGATCTCCGGACGAGGTTGATGACTGTATGGCTCTGGGATTGCTTTCTCGCAGGGAGTCGAGAAAGGATCTCTGGGTGAGGTTGAGACTTAATGATACTACTACATTATATTGTACTGTTCTACTCTCTTCTACTGCTGCAAGACCTCTGAAGATGCTAGTCTTCGATAGGACTAGGCTTTCTCTCTATTCTTGCATTTCTGTAGCCCAGTCCACATATACAGCCTCCCCATGAAAATGTTGCATATGTAGTGTAGATCCTTGCTTGCTGAGTACTTCTGAGTACTCACGGTTGCTTTGTTTTCCTTTCCTCCCCGTATCAGTTTGTCGTGACCAGAAGACGGAGCCCCTGAGACAGATGCCCCGTCGATCGTCTACTACTACTACCCAGAGGGTGAATTCTGCTATGAGTTGACTGACGACCAGGAGTAGGATCGGAGGGTCCCAGGCAGGAGGCCTTCGCCTTTCGATCGTAGTGTTTTATTTTGCCCCGCCTTTCTAAAGGCCTTTCTGTTTCTATTTCATATCTGTACTCAGATATCTGTTGCTTCCGCTGACGCTTGTTCGCAAGCTTATGTATTCGAGCCCTCGAGGCCCCTGGCTTGTAATATAAAGCTTGTATGACTTTATTCATGTTTTAGAGTTGTGTTGTGATATCTTCCCGTGAGTCCTTATGCTTGATCGTGCGCATTTGTGTGTATGAATAGTGCACGATCGGGCCGGGGGCGTCACAGCCTGCAGGTGTGTAAAGATGTGCTCGGGGAAGGCTCGAGGCGGCGGTTCCCGGTGATGGCGACGGCGGAGCAGAGGAGGAAGAAGGAGTCGAGGCGGGCGCTCCGGTGGCCCCCAGCGCAGTCCAGTGGCACCAGACAAAGAGGACGACGGCGCTGGAGCTCCCGGGCAGATCGGCGGGGCCGGAGAGGCTCGGTGGCCGCGGGATCGACGCGGCGGCGGCGGCGATGGCGCTCGGCAGAGGGGGAGAGGGCGAGCACGAGGGGAAGGAGAGGGGGAAAACTGAGGAGGGCGACTAGGGGAGATGGACGGGGGCTCACCCTTATCCTCCCGCTGTCGGTGGCGTCGTCGTGTCGGCGTTCGGCCGGTGCGCGCGCTCGCACCCACGGCGGTGACGACACGCGGGAAGAGAGAGAGGAGAGAGGCGGGCGCTGTGGGCTGGGCCGCACTGTGGACTTAGGCCCAGTCCACAGTAGCGTTTCTCTTTTTTCCTGTTTTATTCTTCTGTTTTCTTTTTCCAGCAGTCTTTTGCGTTTAAAATAGCCATCAAATGACTTAGCAAAAATGTGTGGCTGGCAAAAACAAATGCTAGGGAATAATGTGCACTGCCACAAAAGGTTTGGGCAATTTTGGAATTCATTTGGATTTTTTTTCAAAAATGAATATGACATTTAAAGTGTTGTTTTGGCACTGTTTAATTGTCTCCTAACCCAACTTTTGGGTGATGGTGATGTTGTTTTCCTCAACAACAATTGTTTTGGAATATTTAATGAATAATGAACATTTTTCCAGCAACTTTTGTGCAAATTGAAATTTCACTTTGAATTTGAATTGGATTCAGAGAAGGAATTTGAAATGAGATATTAATCCAATATGAATAAGCTTTGTAAATCAAGATGACTTGGCACTGATCATATGGGATTACGGTAGTGTGATGCTGGGGATGTTACACCTTAGGGCATCTCCAACGGCGACCATCAAACCTCCTGGACCGCGCGGTCCGGACGAGTTGTGCCATCCAACGCGGGCCAGTATCAGTCCGCAAGACGGTCTGGGCGCACTTTCTCACGCAAACTGGAGATAAACATGGGGGGCTTTGCGGGCATCCGTACAGCACCCACGCTCGCTTCTGACCACCCTGCCCCCCAAACCCCCTCCTCCCTCGCCTGCGCGCGTTCCCGCCTGACGTCAGCTGCCCACATTCATGCCGTTGTAGAGCGGCCGCTCCACATTGAAGACGGCTCAAGCAAACGCGACCTCTCACTGGCTCCGTCATTGAAGCGGTGCGCCGGCCAAGGGCGCTACCCTTGCGGCGTCCCCGGTGTCCGCGCATGTGTAATGTTAGTGACGCATTACTGGACGGGACGGGATAGATATCTACCACACCTGTTCAATGCCACATCCGTTCGTATGCTGCCATTGAGCAGGCTCGCGGGCCGAGAAACCCACTCAGGCGTCGTGCATTGAAGCACCCGGACGCCTAGCCTCGCCGGAATCCGCTATTTAAAGGTGACCACACCCAGCTAACTCCATGCCACAACACAATCCGCTCCCCATCCTACTCCCTTGCACCGAATCCGCCATGACTACAGGCAACGAAGCTCTGTGGGAGAGCCTTTCCATGGAGATGAAGCACGAGGTGGCCGCCGTTGCCGCCGCCTGGCAGAGCCGCCATGCCAGGCGGATCGAGGCAGGCTTGCTGGCCAACTCGCCTGAGGTCTCCGACGATGAGGATGACCCCACGATGGAGACGGACTCCAACGACACCGCCGCGGCACCCGCGCCTATGTATGCTGGCTTCACCATGGAGCAGGCGCACTACAACGCTGCCATGGCGGACGTGCGTCCTGCGCCAACGCCTATGTTATTGTTCTAGCAGGCGCAGGAGGAATAGCGGTACAACCTATTCCTCCTGGAGCAGCACTGGCTGGCGAAGGGCTAGATCTATGGTGAGCGCGCGAGCGAGGAGGCCGTGGTGATCCCCAACTTCGTCGCGGAGCAGCGTGCCATCTATGATGTCTTCTGCACTCAAGCCGCCACTCTCCAGGAAGCGGCCACCACGGAGGCGCAGCTCCAGTTGATTGCGGAGGAGAACAATGCCATCTGTGCCTCCTAAGCGCCGCCGATGAACTATCCAGCGGCTCGATGGGACGACGACAACGTGGGCGCCACCATTTCCATCGTGGACCTCATGTGCACCAGCGACGGACAAGGCGCGGACTCTCCGAGGATGATTAGGGCATGGGACACGGTAGGGCCTTGTATCCCATGGGGGCCGGTCCATCTTCCGTGTTCTACTCTTCCTCGCTGGAGACCGCACCTTCACTTCACGGGTCTTATCGCTGGTGCTCATGGAGATCGCAGATGGAGGAGGTGGTCCCAAGGAAAGGAACAACAAGGGCTTCAACGCCGGCGGCCGCCATAGTCTTTTTGTTCTAACTGTTTGAAATGTAATGAAAACCCGCCGTGTTTGCACGAATGACGTCAGTTTTTTGTAAATTATATCCCGAACTTGAATGAAATCCGGCCATGTTTGCATGAATTATTCTGGTTAGTTTGGATGGTGTTTGAAATGTATCCGGCATCGTTGGATGGCGGCCTCCCGCATCTGTGCCCGCGTACTGGTCCCCCCTGTCTGTGGACAGATGCAGGAGGAAATTGGCGGGTCGCCATTGGAGATACCCTTATTAAGCTTCCGATAATCAGTTGTGATAGTTAGGATTAATAGGGATGATAGACTACTCATATCAATAAGGAATTGAACTCCAAAGTTAAGCATGCTTAGCTTGGAGCAATTTCAAGATGGGTGACCGACTGGGAAGTTGGTCCGAGGTGCGCACGAATGAGGACAAAGTGCGTAGGAAAGAATAATGTTGACCTGTGGGGCCAGTCTAGATCCCGCCATGAGTGACGACCAGTCACCGGCGGGTGTGTCCGGGCAGTTACAAGTTGGTACCAGAGCCGACCCTCATGGTTAGACGAATGTTTGCGGGTCAAGTGCGCAGTCATGTTGTGCATGACGTTTGTAGCACGTCGTGGCACACGACATGGCACATGAGTTGGACTGGACGGACAAACGTGTGCCAAGAGGGAACGTTCCTGTGGGCCGACGAGGATGTCAGTTCCTTTGAGTGGGGGTGTATGTGATAGCCTGGCTTAATAGGGATGATAGACTACTCATATCAATGAGGAATTCCTTCTTTTCCGGGAGCCCATTCGGAAGAACTCAAAAGTTAAGCGTGCTCTGCTTGGAGAAATTTCAGGATGGGTGACCGACTGAGAAGTTGGTCCCAGGTGCGCACGAGTGAGGACAAAGAGTGTGGGAAAGACTAGTGTTGATCTCCGGGGCCAATCTAGATCCCGCCAGGAGTGACGTCCACTTACGACGTATATATGGTGGACACTCCTAAAAACCCATCGAGGCATCGGTGCAGGCGCGCGAAGGGCACCAACGGTGGGTCCAGTGGGCATGACACCATTGCCACCACAGACGGCATCAGGGCCGACGAGGCTGAGGACCAGGTAGAGGACATTCAAGCCTCCCCGGGACGGCAAAACTGCCCCGCGAGAATACCTGAGGATGAGGACCCCGACGATCTCTTCGATGGGGCCGACAGTAATTATTTACCTGAATCTAAGGAGGATGAAAGCCTCAGACCCGATGACTACATAGTCCCTGAGGACCCATATGAGCAGGAGCGGTTTAGGCGGTGCCTGGTAGCCACCGCTAGGAGCATGAAAAAGAAACAACAACAGCTGTACACCGACCAGAACGAGCTCAACGACAAATGGGTGGAGATTCTAGCAGCCGAGCAAGATCTCGAAGAGCAACGCCAGGCCGCACCCAAATCCTACCCGTGCAGGCATTTGCTGCTAGAGTTCGATGGCCAGGCAATCGACAACGTGCTCTTAACACGCAGTCGGGCTGACCAACCTGATCGACCCTCTAGAGGGCGCGACAGGCCAACAAGGGAAAATAGAAATCCCCAAATAGTGACACACCATCACAACAAGGATCCTATTGACTACCCCGAGCCCTATGATAAACGACGAAGGATAGAAGCAAATTGAGCGCCTACTAGATCCATCTATGGGTCAAGTGATGTGCATCGGCCGGGCTCGACAATTATGAGGCCTGGTTGGACAGGCACAGCATGGCTTGGAATCAAGCATATGCACGGAGTCTCCCGACATCCGGTACAATATGGCTCAGTTTCGAGGGCCCGCTCACCCGATTTGTTTCATAGACGAGGTGATGGAACACCATTTCTCGGATCGGTTTAAACCCATAAACATCAAACAATACGACGGGACCGATCCAGCCGCGTGGATCGAAGATTTCCTCCTCCACATCCATATGGCTAATGAAGACAATCTCTACACCATCAAATACTTGCCACTCAAACTCAAGAGGCCGGTGAGGCATTGGCTTAATAGCTTGCCTCCTCACTCCATCAGGAGCTGGGAAGCACTCGAGGATGCCTTTAGGGCAAACTTTCAGGGCACTTACGTCCGACCTCTGGATTCCGACGACCTCAGCCACATTATGAAACAACCCAATGAGTCGGCCAGGAAATTTTGGAATCGGTTCTTAACTAAAAAGAACCAAATAGTTGACTGCCCTGACGCTAAAGCGATTGTCGCCTTCCGGCATAGTATCCGGGACGAATGGCTTCCATGCCAGCTCGGGCAGGACAAGCCGAGGACCATTGTGGCCCTTACTTTACTTATGACTTGCTTTTGCGCAGGAGAGGATAGTTGGTTGTTCGCAGTTCTCACAACGGCGAGGCCAGCACCTCGGAAACCCGCGACGACAATGGTAAACCCAGGCGCAATAAGAATAAGCGCACGCATAAGAACGACAGGAGTGACACCCAGGATGCTGCAGTCAATGCAGGGTTCAACGGCCCCAGGGCCGGACAGAAAAAGAAGCCCGTTAAAGGGAACAAGGACGGACCCAACCAGCTTGATAAAATCCTCGACGGACCATGCCAGATCCACGGCACCTCGGATAAACCTGCAAACCATACCAATCGAAACTGTTGGGTCTTCAAGCAGGCCGGGAAAATGGCGACAAAGGGTCAAAATAAAGGCCAGCCTTGCACTAAAGACAAGGATGACCCTTGGCTGCCAGACAATGGAAGCCAAAAACAATTCCCTCCTGAAGTGAAGGATGTAAACATGATCTATGTCACTCACATTCCCAAACGGGAGTAGAAACGCACACTTCGAGATGTTTACGCCTTAGAGCCCGTCGCCCCAAAGTACAACCTGTGGTCGGCTTACCCGATCACATTCAACAAGCATGACCACCCGACCAGTATCTGGAATGGACGATCTGTAGCTTTGGTCCTGGATCCCATTGTCGATGGATTGCACCTAACACATGTCCTCATGCACGGAGGAGCAACCTCAACTTGATCTATGTGGATACGATCAGAAAAATGGGCATCGATTCATCTCGGATCAAGCCCAGCAACACCACTTTCAAGGGTGTTACACCTGGTGTCAAAGCTTGCTGCACGGGAACAATCACACTGGAAGTAGTCTTCGGGTCACCCGAGAACTTCCAGAGTGAAGAGTTAATCTTCGACATTGTCCCCTTCCGCAACGGCTACCACGCGCTGCTTGGGCGAATCGCGTTTGCTCGTTTTAACGCAGTCCCACACTACGCATACCTAAAGCTAAAGATGTCGGGGCCAAACGATGTTATTACAATCAATGGTAACACCAAATGCTCTCTCCGAACAAAGGAGCAAACCGCGGCTTTCACAGTCGAGGTTCAGGCAACCGAGGAGGCGGCCCATACTATGATCAGGAGAGGCACACCCGACTCATCGAAGTGCAATCGGTGTGCATCGGCCGACCTTGGACAACCGACTACTCACCGTAAATAGGGATATGCACTCCTCGTCCGCCTCCCTTTGGTAGGGCATTACATCCCTAGGGTGCATAATTTCGTACTCAAAATCCCATGGGAGGCCAAGGAGCATAAGACGCGGGGCGCGCCATTCTTGGATCAACCAGGCAATGCCCAACCAAAGACTTGCACACCAACAAGGCACAATCAAAGGCCCAATGGGAGCAGCATGACTACATGGTTTAAACCATCATGCGGCAGCTACATGCTACTTGTGAGCTGCGTTGGGATTTCCCCGAAGAGGAGAGGACGATGCAGTACAATAGAGATAAGTATTTCCCTCAGTTAAGAACCAAGGTTATCAATCCCATAGGAGAACCATGCAATGATGTCCACTACACAACTTATTCTTGTAGACTCGTGTTGGGCCTCCAAGCGCAGAGTTTTGTAGGACAGTAGGAATTTTCCCTCAAGTGGATGACCTAAGGTTTATCAATCCGTGGGAGGCGTAGGATGAAGATGGTCTCTCTGAAACAACCCTACAACCAAATAACAAAGAGTCTCTTGTGTCCCCAACACACCAAATACAATGGTAAATTGTATATGTGCACTAGTTCGGTGAAGAGATGGTGATACAAGTGTAGTATGGATAGTAGATATAGGTTTTTGTAATCTAAAAAAAAAGCATGGTAGCAAGTGATAAAACGGAGCATAAATGGTATTGCAATGTCTAAAAACAAGGCCTAGAGTTCATACTTTCACTAGTGCAATCTCTCAACAGTGCTAACATAGTTGAATCATATAACAATCCCTCAACGTGCGACAAAGAATCACTCCAAAGTTCTTATCTAGAGGATATCATAAGATGAAATTATTTGTAGGGTATGAAACCACCTTAGAGTTATCTTTTCCGATCGATCTATTGAGCTATTCCTATAAGTGTCACAAACAACCCTAGAGTTCGTACTAAAATAACACCATATGATACACATCAACCAACTCTAATGTCACCTAGATACTCCAATGTCACCACAAGTATCCGTGAGTTGATTATTTGATATGCATCAAACAAATTCAGATTCATTATATTCAATCCAACACAAAGAACTTCAAAGAGTGCCCTAAGATTTCTACCAGAGAAAGTAGGACAAAAACGTGTATCAACCCCTATGCATAGATTACCCCAATGACACCTCGGGAATTCGCTAGTTGAGTGCCAAAACATACATCAAGTGAATCAATATAATACCCCATTGTCACCACGGGTATTCATATGCAAGACATACATTCTCAAATCCATGAAAGTATTCAATCCGATAATAGTGAAGCCTCAAAGGTAAAAACTCAATTCATCACAACAAGATAGAGAGGGGGAAACACCATATGATCCAACTATGTTAACAAAGCTCGCGGTACATCAAGATCATGACAAATCAAGAACACGAGAGAGAGAGAGAGATCAAACACATAGCTACTTGTCCATACCCCTAGCCTCGAGGGTGAACTGCTCCCTCCTCATCATGGTGGCCTCCGATAATGATTTCCCCCTGCGGCAGGGTGGCAAAAGAGGGCTCTAGATGGTATTTCAAAGGTACAGAGGCGTGCGGCGGCGGAGTAGAAATTCTAGGGTTATTTCTAGTGGTTTCTCTATTTATAGGATTTTTTGGTGTCGGTTTCACGCGAAGATGGGCCACAGGGTGCCCATTACCCACCAGCTCACGGCCAAGGCTCCTGGTGCGCCCTGGTGGGTAGCGGCAACCTCCTTCACCTTCTGGTCCTCCCACGATGCTTCTAGTGCCTCTTTTGTTCCAAAAAAATCATTAATTTTTTTGCTGCATTTGGAGAACCTTTATTTCTGCACAAAAAGCAATACCATGATAGTTCTACTGAAAACAGCGTCAGTCCTAGTTAGTTCCATTCAAATCATACCAAAACCATATAAAATTGTTATAAACATGGCATGAATACTTCATAAATTATAGATACATTGGAGACATATCAGCATCGCCAAGGTTAATTCCTGCTCGTCCTCGAGTAGGTAAATGATAAAAGAAATAATTTATGAAGTGTGAATGCTAGCATAGTGCATAAGTTTAATCAATGATAATTTCAATCACTTTTCCTAGCATCATAACAACAACTCTTTGTCATAAAACTCATCATGATAAAGTAGCGATCAATTCACATGTTATGGTTCAAACAATGCATTCTCTTGAAACTTAACAACCTATATTCTTAGTCACCAAACAATTGAAATTCAACTTATTCAACAAAGTCTAAGTAAGAGCTTCACATAATCAATCATCATATAGTCTTCTATGATTGCTAGTACTCAAAGCATATTTTTAGAACAAATGGCATCCATCGAACACAGAGAAAGATAGGGGCTTAATGTTTTGCCTCCCAACTCATTTATCATAGAGATAATTGTCAACAATAATAATTCATGATCAAATATATTTGACTGGCCATATGTGCCTGGATCTTTCCCCACAACATGGTGCTTATCCTCTAGAGAATAATTAAGGTTGAAATGAGAATGCATACTATTGACTCTTGCATAAAAGTAAATACTGAAAAGTAAAAGATAGGCCTTTCACAGAGGGAAGCACAGATTGTCATGCGCTTTTTATTTTTGGATATACAAGCTCTTAATGCAAAGGAATGTCACGTTATATTGCCTCTTGTGATAGCAACCTTTATTATGCAGTCCGTTGCTTTTATTTCTTTACCATCACAAGTTCGTACAATGCTTGTTTTCCCTTGCAATAAAAGATCATACATATTTTAGGAGCAATTTTATTGCTTTTTGCACCAACGACAACTTACTTGAAGGATCTTATTCAATCCATAGGTAGATAATGTGGACACTCATGGCAAGAAACTGGGTTTAAGGGTTTTTGGATGCACAAGTAGTATCTCTACTTAGTACGAATTTTTGGCTAGCAAAAGATCCTAAGCAAGCACCCCATGTTGGAGGATCCATAACAATATAACTTCTATGCAAATATACCCAAACATAACTCATTATGTTGTCTTCCTTGTCCAACTTCAACTAATTTGTTCAAGTTTGAAAATAATTAATGGGTATTCACAATCATAAAAGATGTCCAAGATAATATATTTATATGTGAAAGTTCTCTTCCTTATACTAATCATTGATGAATTGCTTGTATGATCAATATTGTGATTGTCAAACTTCAATAGATTTTGCTTTCTAAACCCAATGTGATGCTACTACTAGGCATGATACAAGTATATGAAGCACATATAATTTCAACTTCATGATATTTAATTCATTCAACAATTTAGTCATAGGATATAAGTGAAGCACAAGAGTAAATGAGAAACTACTCCAAAAAGATATAAGTGAAGATCAAATGAGTAGTTCAGTAAATAGGTAGCTATGTAAGGACTCTCTCCCATTTAAATTTTTTAGATCTTAAGTATTTTATTCAAACAGCCAAGAAAACAAAAAAAGATGACATTACAAGAATAGCACATATCATGCGAAGAAGCAAAAACTTAGGCTCAACCAAGACTAACCGGTAATTGTTGATGAAGAAAGGTGGGATGCCTAACGGGGCATCCCCATGCTTGAGCTATTATGTCTTCTTCATTCCTCTCATATCACGGTTTCCCTAATTCTTAAAAACTTCATCCACACAAAACTCAACAAGAACTCGTAAGATACATTAGTATAAATCAATGCAAAGCCTTATCATTCCCTACTGTAACAAATAACTAAAATTATAATTTAACATTGCATACTAAATTCCTCTGCATATTTAATACTCCTATCCTCAAATAGAATCATTAAACAAGCAAACAATGCAATCATAACAGCAATCTGTCTAAACAGCATAGTCTGTAATGGATGAAGAAGTATCCATACTTATTTAACTCAAAAAATTCTCAAAATTTACCACACTTTAGAAAATTTATCATATCATATTGTGTCAAAATTTCAAGCTTTATCACATTTTGACTTTTCTAGAGAATTCATGCAATAGCGTGCAACTTTCTGTTTTGAAACAGCAACTCATATACTTGCAAAGTAAGCATGGTAAATGCTACCTTTGACACTTTTATTTAAATAAAAGATACAAAAAATTATTCTAAATAACAGCAAGCAAATCTCAACAAAAGGAAATGACGCTCCAAGCAAAACACATATCATGTGACGAAAAAAATATAGTTCCGAGCGAGGTTACGGATAATGTTGAAGACGAAAGAGGGGATGCCTTCCGGGGCATCCCCAAGCTTGGATGCCTGGGTATTCCTTGAATGTTTACTTGGGGTGCCATGGGAATCCCCAAGATTAGGGTCTTGCCACTCCTTATTCTCATCATATCGATTTCTCACCCAAAACTTGAAAACTTCAATCACACAAAACTTAACGGAACTTCGTGAGATGCGTTAGTATAATAAAACAAATCATTCACTAGGGTACTGTCAAATACAAGATTCATAATAGTTTCCACATAATTCCTATTGTAGTCTATCATTTCCACAATTTATATTGAGCAATATAAGCCATAGAAACTATAAAACAAGCAAACTATGCATTGAAAAGAGAATCTGTCAAAAACAGAACAGTCTGTAAAGATCTGAATAATGACTATACTTATGTAACTCCAATTTTTTTGAACAATTAGGACAACGTGGGAAATTTGTATATCAATCATATATAAACAATTCAGAATTTTTCCACATTCCAGTAAAAGATAGGAATTTATTTACTTGACGCAAAAGTTTTTGTTTTTGCACAGAATCAAGTCAACTATCATCCACACTATCCCAAAGGTTTTACTTGGCACTTTATTGAAATGAAAGCTATAAAAAATGATTACTATAGTAGCCTAATCATGTGAGAACACAAAAACAGTAGGTGTAAGTGTTGGGTTGTCTCCCAACAAGCATTTTTCTTTAATGCCTTTTTGGCTAGGCATGATGATTTCAATGATGCTCACATAAAAGATAAGAATTGAAACATAACAGGAGCATCATGAAGCATATGACTAGCACATTTAAGCCTAACCCACTTCCTATGCATAGGGATTTTGTGAGCAAACAATTCATGGGAACAAGAATCAACTAGCATAGGAAGACAAAACAAGCATAACTTCAAAACTTTCAACACATAGATAGGAAACTTGATATTATTGAGATATGTAAAAGTATATGTTTCTCTCTCAAAATAATTTTAAGTAGCATCATGAATGTATTCAACAATATAACTATCACATAAAGCATTCTTTCCATGATCCACATGCATAATTTTTTTATTACTCTCCACATAAGCAAATTTATTCTCATGAATAATAGTGGGAGCAAACTCAACAAAATAACTATTATGAGATACTTGATTGACGTAATCAAATTGAACATTAAAATCATGTTGACAAGTTTCATGGTTATCATTATTCTTTATAGCATAGATTTCATCACCATAATCATCATAAATAGCAACTTTGTTGTCATAATCAATTGAAACCTCTTCCAAAATAGTGGATTCATCATTAAATAAAGTCATGACCTCTCCAAATCCACTTTCATAATTATAATCATCATAAATAGGAGGCTTCCTATCATCATAATAATTTTTCTCATCAAAACTTGGGGGACTAAAAATATCAACTTCATCAAACATAGCACCCAAGTTTGTGGCTTTGCATATCATTAACATCATGGATATTCAAAGAATTCATACTAGCAACATTGCAATCATGCTCATCATTCATGGATTTTATGCCAAACATTTTATTGAATTCTTCTTCTATCAATTGAGCACAATTTTCTGATCCATCATTTTCAAGAAAGACATGATAAAGACGAATAATATGAGGCGACCTCAATTCCTTTTTTTGTAGTTTTCTTTTATAAACCAAACTAGTGATAAACAAGAAACTAAAAGATTCAGTTGAAAGATCTAAAGATATACCTTCAAGCACTCGCCTCCCCAGCAACGGTGCCAAAAAAGAGCTTGATGTCTACTACACAACTTATTCTTGTAGACTCGTGTTGGGCCTTGAAGCGCAGAGTTTTGTAGGACAGTAGCAATTTTCCCTCAAGTGGATGACCTAAGGTTTATCAATCCGTGGGAGGCGTAGGATGAAAATGGTCTCTCTCAAACAACCCTGCAACCAAATAACAAAGAGTCTCTTGTGTCCCCAACACACCAAATACAATGGTAAATTGTATAAGTGCACTAGTTCGGTGAAGAGATGGTGATACAAGTGTAGTTTGTATAGTAGATATAGGTTTTTGTAATCTGAAAAATAAAAACAAACAGCAAGGTAGCAAGTGATAAAATGGAGGACAAACGGTATCGCAATGTTTAAAAACAAGGCCTAGGGTTCATACTTTCACTAGTGCAATCTCTCAACAGTGCTAACATAGTTGAATCATATAACAATCCCTCAACGTGCGATAAAGAACCACTCCAAAGTTCTTATCTAGTGGAGAACATAAGATGAAATTGTTTGTAGGGTACGAAACCACCTTAAAGTTATTGTAACACCCCGGGTGTCATGCTACAGTAAACTCCTGTTAATGATGCCAGGTCATCACGATTAAAAGTTTGCTAAACCTCACTTGTTTCAAACTAAGTTCAAATTCAAATTCAAATACTAAGTGAAATTCTAAACTTCTCAAACATGAAAACTAAAATGTTCATCTTGTGGTAAATATTCATTCGTGAATATTGGTGGTGGACCAACATTTTACAAAGTGTCTAAATGCCTTAAACTAATTAAAACAGTGGTTAAAACAAATATTTTAATGCGTTCTTAATCTATAAAAATACTAAACTAAGTCATTTAAATGTTAAACTTAATGTGGCAATAGCCTAAATTAGAATTATATTTTAGAAGCAAGTTTTAGATTTTATAAAACTATTTTGTTTTAAAAGAGAAAAGAAAATAGAAACTAAAAAAAGAAAAGAAAATAAAGAAGAGAAAAGGTGAAAAGGCCTTGAACCCCCTGGGCCCAGCCGCCTGGCCGACCCAGCCCACCGACCGCATGGTTGCCTTCCTCCTGTTCCCCCGACTCGGGTCGCAACAGGGGCGACTCCCCGCCGGACCACCTCGCCGGTGTCGGCGGGTGGATAAGGCCCCGCCCTGCCTCCTCGGGCTCTCCCACTCCCCCTGCGTCGCCCACTCACCCGCACACTTCCCCTAGCGCCCCCTCTCCTCTTCCCCCCTCTCCACCAGATCCCCCTCCACTAAGCGCCTCCTGTTGCCGCCCACCGACGTCCACCACGGAGACCGCCGCCCCCATGCCTCTTCGACGCGTCCCGGAGCTCCACGGCCACCAGCACCGTCGTCCACGCCCACGAGCGGGAGCCGGGAGCCCCTCCATCGCCCGACCGGCCCTCTTCTTCCACCTCCGGACACCGAAGGCCGCCACCATCGATTTGTTGTCTTCGGTGCCCCCCAGAGCCCTTGGCCTGCCCTGCTGCACCACTGTGAGCCGTGCCTCCCCTCTGCCTCCCCCCTCGAGCTCGAACTCAAGCTCCGGCGCGCGCTCCGCCGTAACCATAGCTACATCGCCGCCGCGCCTTGCGGCTGCCATGGTGAGGGTCGCGTCTATTGACGCTGAGCGCGGCAGCACACTCCTGGCCCTCCTAGGAGGCCAGCGAGCCCCTCAGCCAGCCGCTAACCCCGCCACAGGCTCGCTCCCGTGCAAGGCCGAACGCCGGCCGTCGCGACGATGCACCTCTGGCAACCCCACGACCACCGTTGAACGCGGCTCATCGTGCGCGTTCTAATGAACCCCGCGGCACTCGATTTGGGAGATCGTAGCCGAATCCCGGTGTGTCCCGTGCCTCGCCGCCGCGTCTGGCCTCGTCGCCGGCTCGCACCGCGGTTTGAACGGCCCATGTGCCGCTGACATGTGGGGCCGCCACTGTAGCATTTTAGGTTAGATTGGAATTAACCAAAAAAATAAATGAGGCACTGACAGCCTGGGCCCGAACACTAATTAACCTAATTAGATGAGTTTAAAACTTTGTTTTACTAGCAGAGTATGGTAGGTGGGCCCCCTGGTTAGTTTGACCAGTCAACAGGTCCACAGTTGACTGCTGACTAAGCAGTCAACTGGGCCCACTGTCAGTCTCAAAGTGCATTGCTGGGTGCACTTAACATTTATATTTAATATAATTTTGCATTAAATTAAATCCATTAATTTCTAGAAAATATTTAAAACTTTAGAAAATTAATATAAAATAAACCATATCTCGGATGAAAATACTTTATACATGAAAGCTGCTCAGAAAAATACAACCAATCCGAATATGCCATCCGTTCATCTGTCACATGCCTCTAGCATGCTGAACATGGAACCGTCCCCTCTCTTTCATCTGTCCGGAAAATGCCAAACGCCGGGAAAACCCCTCCGGATGTTTTCCTTCTCCGTCTGCAATGTGTAATACCGCGTTAGAACACCCCTAGCCCAGCATATCGGCATGTCATGCTTAATGATGCATCTGTTTGCATTGTATTTACTGTTTCTTCCCCCTCTTCTCTCCGGTAGACCCCGAGACCGATGCTGCCCCTGTGATCGACTACGTCACCGACGACCCTTCTTCCCTTGCATCAGGGCTTCCAGGCAAGCAAACCCTCTTGATCATTCCTATATCGCCCATTCCATTCTCTCTCATGCTTGCATTAGAACTGCAACTGCTTTTATATGTTCCTATTTTGATGCATAGCTTGATTTTGTAACCTGCAATTGTTATCTTACCTATTTATCCTAAACTGCTTAGTATAGGTTGGTTAGTGATCCACCAGTGACCCCTCACCTTGTCCCAATTGCCCCTGCTTGATGACCGATGACTCGATCAACATGATCGACGTCCAGAGCCCAACACATCACATCACACCCCCTTAGTTGTACGACACTCCAGGGTTACTATCGAGTGCCGAGGGTGATACCTCGTCAGCACTTCTGATGTTAACCCTGTAGTGTAGCTACTCGGTCGTGGTCATCGAGGGTGGTTCCTCCTTCACCACTCCCGATAACGACTCTGTCGTGCAACCCTTCAAGTGTGGACCATCGAGGGTGATTCCTCCAAGTCCACCTTGACAGTTACATCAAGTGGGAATCCATCGAGGGTGATTCCTCGGGTTTTCCCCTTGCTATTTTGGACACACGTTTACTTTGACTTTACCCCAGAACCATGACTGAAGTCGGGTCGGCCCCGAGGGGTACCCGCGAGTGAATTGTGAAGTCGGGTTGACCGTGAGAGTTCCCGCGAGTTGATGTGTAGTCGGGTTGACCGTGAGTGTACCCGCGAGTTGATGTATAGTCGGGTTGACCTGGAGGGTACCCGCGAGATAATTACGTGGCACGGCCGGGCATTCCGAGCCCTTGCCGTAAGACCACGAGACGGGGCGACGGGTTCACAAGATCGTGAGTCTCTGCTCGTTACCGCGCGCTACCAAGACACTAACGGTTTGGATATGTGATCCGAGTAGGCCTCTGGCCTTATCACACTAACCACCATGCGGGAATAAGTATGGGCACTCTGTGTCGTATGTATCAGCGAAAAGCTCTTCGGATGTCAGTGACTAAGCGGCGCGCGCCGGGTTGGACTGCGTAAGCCTGCGCTTGTATAAGGGGGCTAGGTCTGCTCCCGGCCGCCCACACAACATGCAGGAGTGCAAAGGGTGATGGGGCCAAGACCCCTGCGCGCTTAGGATGTAGACCTGCGTGCTGGCCTCTCTGTTGAGCGTAGTTAGGACTGCGGTGTATTGATCGACCGAGGACAGTCATGACCTGATGGTGTGTCTGGCCGGAGTTGATCAAGCGTGTTGGGTAAGTTTGCGTACCCCTGCAGGGAAGTATTATCTATTCGAATAGCTGTGTCCATGGTAACGGACGCTCGGAGTTGTATCCCGATCGATACAACTAGAACTGGATGCTGAGGCATGTGAAATGGAAATGATGGCTTCGGGATTGCTTTCTCGTAGGGAGTCGAGAAAGGATCTCTGGGTGCTAATGTTACAACATAATTGTTAAATATAATATGCTATTCTGTACTCTTCTAAATGCTGCAAGATGCTAGTCTTTGATAGGTTAGGCCTTCCCCTCTATTCTGGCATTCTGCAGTTTAGTCCACAGATACATCCCTTCCTTTGATACCAATGCATACTTAGTATAGATCTGATGCTTGCGAGTACTTTGGATGAATACTCACAGTTGCTTTGCTACCCCTTTTCCCCCTACCTTCTTTTTTCTGGATGTTGCGATCAGATGATGGGTCCCAGGAGCCAGATGCTACCACTGACGACTACTACTACCCCGAGGGTGCCTACTACTACGTGGAGACTGCCGACGACCAGGAGTAGTTAGGAGGCTCCCAGGCAGGAGGCCTTGCCATTTAGATTATCTTAGATGTTTGTGCTAGCCTTCTTAAGGCAAACTTGTTTAACCTATGTTTTACTCAGATATTGTTGCTTCCGCTGACTTGTTTGTATTCGAGCTTATGTATTCGAGCCCTCAAGGCCCCTTGCTTGTAATATGAAGCTTGTATTATTTTAATTTGTGTCTAGAGTTGTTTTGTGATATCTTCCCTTGAGTCCCTGATCTTAATCGTACACATTTGCGTGTATGATTAGTGTATGATTGAATCAGGGGCGTCAGAGTTATCATTTCCGATTGATATATTGAGCTATTCCTATAAGTGTCACAAACAGCCCTAGAGTTCGTACTAAAATAACACCATATGATACACATCAACCAACTCTAATGTCACCTATATACTCCAATGTCACCACAAGTATCCGTGAGTTGATTATTCGATATGCATCAAACAACTTCAGATTCATAATATTCAATCCAACACAAAGAACTTCAAAGAGTGCCCCAAGATTTCTACCAGAGAAAGTAGGACGAAAACGTGCATCAACCCATATGCATAGATTACCCCAATGTCACCTCGGGAATCCGCGAGTTGAGTGCCAAAACATACATCCAGTGAATCAATATAATAACCCATTGTCACCACGGGTATTCATATGCAAGACATACATCAAGCGTTCTCAAATCCATAAAAGTATTCAATCCGATAATAGTGAAACCTCAAAGGTAAAAACTCAATCCATCACAACAAGATAGAGAGGGGGAAACACCATATGATCCAACTATGTTAACAAAGCTCACGATACATTGTGATCGTGCCAAATCAGGAACACGAGAGAGAGAGAGAGATCAAACACATAGCTACTTGTACATACCCCGAGCCTCGAGGGTGAACTACTCCCTCCTCATCATGGTGGCCATCGGGATGATGAAGATGGCCTCTGATGATGATTCCCCCCTCCTGTAGGGTGCTAGAACAGGGCTCCAGATGGTATTTCGAAGATACAGAGGCGTGCGGTGGCAGAGTCAAAATTCTAGGGTTATTTCTGGTGGTTTCTCTATTTATAGGATTTTTGGGTGTCGCTTTCACAAGAAGATGGGCCACAGGGTGCCCACTACCCACCAGCCCACGACCAAGGTCCCTGCCACGCCCTGGTGGGTAGTGGCCACCTCCTTCACCTTCTGGCCCTCCCACGAAGCTTCTAGTGCCTCTTTTGTTCCAAAAAAATCGTCACAAAATTTCGCTGCATTTGGAGAACTTTTATTTCTACACAAAAAGCAACACCACGGTAGTTCTGCTGAAAACAGTGTCAGTCCGGGTTAGTTCCATTCAAATCATACCAAAACCATATAAAACTGTTATAAACATGGCATGCATACTTCATAAATTATAGATACGTTGGAGACTTATCAACATCCCTAAGCTTAATTCTTGCTCATCCTCGAGTAGGTAAATGATAAAAGAAATAATTTATGAAGTGTGAATGCTAGCATAGTTCATAAGTTTAATCAATGATAATTTCAATCATTTTTCCTAGCATCATAACAACAACTCTTTCTCATAAAATTCATCATGATAAAGTAGCTATCAATTCACATGTTATGATTCAAACAATGCATTCTCTTGAAATTTAACAACCTATATTCTTAGTCACCAAACAATTGCAATTCAACTTATTCAACAAAGTCTAAGTAAGAGCTCCACATACTCAATCATCATATAGTCTTCTACGATTGCTAGTACTCAAAGCATATTTTTAGAACAAATGGCATCCATCGAACACAGAAAACGATAGGGGCCTAATGTTTCGCCTCCCAACTCATTTATCATAGAGATAATTGTCAACAATAATAATTCATGATCAAATATATTTGACTGGCCATATGTGCCTGGATATTTCGCCACCACATGATGCTTACCAACTAGAGAATAATTGAGGTTCAAATGAGAATGCATACTATTGGCTCTTGCATAAAAGTAAATACTGAAAAGTAAAAGATAGGCCCTTCGTAGAGGGAGGCAGAGGTTGTCATGCGCTTTTATTTTTGGATATACAAGCTCTTAATGCAAAGGAACGTCACGTTATATTGCCCCTTGTGATAGCAACCTTTATTATGCAGTCCGTTGCTTTTACTTCTTTACCATCACAAGTTCGTACAACACTTATTTTCCCTTGCAATAAAAGATCATACATATTTTAGGAGCAATTTTTATTGCTTTTTGCACCGATGACAACTTACTTGAAGGATATTATTCAATCCATAGGTAGATAATGTGGACACTCATGGCAAGAAACTGGGTTTAAGGGTTATTGGAAGCACAAGTAGTATCTCTACTTAGTACGAATTTTTGGCTAGCAAAAGATCCTAAGCAAGCACCCCATGTTGGAGGATCCGTAACAATATAACTTCTATGTAAATATACCCAAACATAACTCATTACATTGTCTTCCTTGTCCAACGTCAACTAATTTGCTCAAGTTTGAAAATAATTAATGTGTATTCACAATCATAAAAGATGTCCAAGATAATATATTTATATGTGAAAGTTCTCTTCCTTATACTAATCATTGATGAATTGCTTATATGACCAATATTGTGATTGTCAAACTTCAATAGATTTTGCTTTCTAAACCAAATGTGAAGCTACTATTAGGCATGATACAAGTATATGAAGCACATATAATTTCAACTTCATGATATTCAATTCATTCAACAATTTACTCATAGGATATAAGTGAAGCACAAGAGTAAATGACAAACTACTCCAAAAAGATATAAGTGAAGATCAAATGAGTAGTTAAGTAAATAGGTAGGCCACTACCCACCAGCCCACGGCTGTAGGATCGAAAGTAGGTTTAGAAGGGGGGGGGGGTGATTAGACTACTTGACCAAATAAAAATCTAACCTTTTCCCAATTTTAGTTGTGGGCAGATTTTTGCAATTAACACAAGTCAAGCTATCAACCAACACATGCAATTCTAAGAGTGTAGCAGCGGAAAGTAAAACATTGCATATGAAGGTAAAGGGAAGGGTTTGGAGAGTGTAAACGCAATGATGACATGGAGATTTTTGGCGTGGTTCCGATAGGTGGTGCTATCATACATCCATGTTGATGGAGACTTCAACCCACGAAGGGTAACGGTTGCGCGAGTCCACGGAGGGCTCCACTCACGAAGGGTCCACGAAGAAGAAACCTTGTCTATCCCACCATGGCCATCACCCACGAAGGACTTGACTCACTCGGGTAGATCTTCACGAAGTAGGAGATCTCCTTGCCCTTACAAACTTCTTGGTTCAACTCCACAATCTTGTCGGAGGCTCCCAAGCGACACCTAACCAATCTAGGAGACACCACTCTCCAAAAGGTAATAGATGTTGTGTTGATGATGAACTCCTTGCTCTTGTGCTTCAAATGATGGTCTCCCCAACACTCAACTCTGTCGCTCTCACAGATTTGGATATGGTGGAAAGATGATTTGAGTGGAAAGCAACTTGGGGAAGGCTAGAAATCAAGATTCTTGTGGTTGGATTGGAATATCTTGATCTCAACACATGAGTAGGTGGTTCTCTCTCATAAAATGTAAGCTGGAAGTGTAGGCATGTTCTGATGTCTCTCTCTCAGCTGGAGAAGGGGGTGGAGGGGTATATATAGCCTCCACACAAAATCCAACCGTTACACACATTTGACCCAACTCGGTCAGACCGAATAGAAGAACTCGATGAGACCGATTCAGTTTAAAATGTGAACATTAGGAATCTCGGTGGGACCGACTGGAACAACTCGGTGGGACCGATGTGTTAGGGCTAGGGAAAAACCTCATCTCGGTGAAGCTGATTTCTTGAACTCGGTGAGACCGATTTCAGCAAAGAGCAAATAGAGAGTTGGTCAAGCAAACTCGGTGGGACCGATCGCTCATTTTGGTGAGACCGAAATGTTACAAAAGGGAAACAAAGAGTTTGCAGGACCATCTCGGTGAGACCGAGATCCATATCGGTGTGACCAAAGTGTTAGGGTTTCTAGTAGTGGCTAAGTCAAATGAACTCGGTGGCGCCGGATAGAAGATTTCGGTGGGGCCGAGTTTGACTTTGGGTTTTGGACATATTTGGAAATGAGAAAGTGGTTGAGGGCTTTGGAGCAATATCACTAAGCATTTTGAGCAAGTAGACCATAAAGCAATGCCTCATCCCCTTTTAATAGTATTGGCTTTCCTATGGACTCAATGTGATCTTGGATCACTAAAATATAAATGAAGAGCCTTGAGCTTTTGCCAATATGTGTCCTTAGCATTTTGAGGGGTCCACATCTCTAGTCCATGCCATGCCATTCATTGAACTTTCTGAAATATTAAACTTGAATGGATATTAGTTCAATGAGCTATATGTTGTTATGAATTACCAAAACCACCCGGGGATTAGTTGCACTTTCAATCTCCCCCTTTTTGGTAATTGATGACAACATATAGATCAAAGCTTCAACAAATGATAATATGAATGAAATACATCGTCACCTTGAGAAGTATATGGTAAGAAAGAGCTCCCCCTAAATTTGTGCATTATTTAAAATTTGCTTTTGAATGCAAATGCACAATCGATTAGGATCATGGGTCACTCTTCCATGTCACATACATCTTGGTGGAGCGCTCAAAATGATAAGAGTTAAATAACATGCACTCATCACCAAGAAAACAAGTGATTGATCATACACAAACATTCATGGATACAATCATGCAAGCACACATTAAGCATAATATGATCAAACACATGATCACATAAGTATCTCATGAGCATAACACAAATTGTAGCATAGGAAGACAACCAAAGTAACAAAAGTAGTAAGAGTAGCAAATGAAACCAACAAAAAAACAAGAGGCACTCTCTCTCTCTCTCTCTCTCGAAGCCTATGATCTATACACTTTCTCCCCCTTTGGCAACAAGTTACCAAAAAGTTCAAAAACATATAGTGCTATACGACACTCTAAGCATGCTCCAGGAGCTCCTGAAGGGGTCTTCTGGCTTGTTGCTCCGGTGTGCATAGACGGCGTGGAGAGGAGGGCATCTGCAAATGCCTCGGTAGAAGTCTGTGGAGCTGGAGGAGTTGATACTGGAGGTGCAACTGTGGCAGTGGCTGCAGGTGCTGAAGTAGTAGTCATGGAGTCTCTGGCAACTGGCACAACTGATGATCTTTGTGCCCTCGGCACTCTCTGAAATGTGTCTGTTGTGGGTCTATCATCCCTATCCTCAGCATCCTCTTGAAGCTTCTCCACAATTGTTTGAACCTCAGTGACCTTCACATCTAGGTCATGGAACTTAGTCTCAATAATCCTCTCAAGACTCTCCTGATTTTGAGACAAGGTGGCCAGGCTCTTCTCAATTCTCACGGTGGCCTCAAGAAGATAACTGAGTTGATCTTGCCTGGTCTTGAGATTCACAACTGAAGCATCTGGGGCACTTGCTGCCTTTGCTGCTTTTGCAGCCTTTGCTTTCTCTATCTTCTCCTGGGCATCTGCACAGGTAGGATGTGAAGCATCCATGACAACCTCGTTGTCCTCAAAGTCTGGCCTCAGGGGAAGATGCTATCTGTTCAGTAGATATGTCCCAGTTCCCATCTTGGAGTTGATCAAGATCTGAATGTGAGGGGCATATCCACAAGACCTCTGCTGGTATGCTGCTGTCCTCTTCACTGTCTCTACTATCAAGCTCATCACCTTGAATTTCTGTGGGACATCAAACAAGTGAAGCAAGTTGATGGAGTGACCACGAATCATCCTATGATCTCCTGACTTGGGCAATAGAGTGTGCCTCAAGATGGTGTTCATGGTGGTCAAGCCAGCAAGCAGATAGTAAATAGAACCAAGCTTGTGTGTCTCCAATGCTTTGTCAGGGAATGGCTTGTACATATTAGCCATGGAGTTGTGATCCTTCCTAAGCTTACTGTATACATTAATGTCATTCTCTTCTTCCTCAGGGGCATTGATCATCTTGGCCCATTCTGAGATTGTTGACTGATATCTGGTTCCTTCTGTCATCCACACTATCTTACCATCAGGGTAGAAGTGGGCAGTGGAGTAGAACTGCATAATCATTTCATCGTTCCACTTTGTCAGTTTCTGACCAACAAACTTGTCAACACCATTCATCCTGAAGCTCTCATGCACATGAGGAAAGTGATCATCATTGGAGTCAATGTATTTCCAGTCCACCCATTTCATGTCACAGACAATGGGTTTCTTGTCCAATAGGACAGTCTCATAGAAGTCCTGCTGCTCTATGGTGTGAAAGTGATAGTCCACAGCAGTCCTTCTCCTAGTGGCATAAGGACCAGTCTTCCTCCATTGTCTCAGACCTGCATCCTTTCTCAACTTCATGTTCTCTGCCACAAGATGATCATCATTATGTTCTGGAATCTTGGGCTTGAGTTTCCTGAGCACTAGTGGATCATCATCTTCCTGAGCTTCAAGCACTGGGGCCTTGTTCTTTTCTGCAGCTGATATATTTCTTGTAGATCTCTTTGGAGCTATTGTCTTGGGGGCTTGAGCTGGAGCTGAAGGCTTGGGGGCAAACTTGGGCTTAGAAGGAGCAGCCCCAATCCTGATGGCATCCCCCATCAGCTTCTGTGTCTTGGCAGGAGCTGCAGTAGGCTCTTCCTCCTCCTCTTCTTCTTCTTCTTCTTCTTCTTCATCCCTCATCATGGATGGTCTGCCAATCACTCTGGCAATGGTCTTCCTGACCCTTTCCTTCCTCTTCTTTCCACCAACAGCTTCTTCTTCTCTGGGCTCAAGTGTAAACTACATTGTTTCTTGAGTTGAGGCTCTGGCCTTGGACATTGGAGTCCTCTTAGCAGGTGCCTTCTTGGAGAGGCCTGGCTTTGTGGCAGCAGCAGCAACATACTCTTTCTTGAGTACCTTCTTCTTGGAGGTCACTTCCTCTTCAATCACAAAATCTTCATCTTCAGATTCAGATGTTCTTTTCTTCCTTTGCCTAGTTGCAGCCTTAGGCAAGTTGCTGGGAGTGCTCCTACTCCCCTTAGCATAGCTACCAGAGGGGCTAGTGCCCTCACTGAGATTGAGCTACTCTTCAGACTTGTTCTGACTATCACTGGCCTCTGACATAGCTGCACTGTCCCTGTGAATAGTAGGGTGTGGATAGAGTAGATGAGCATCACAAAGTACAGCTTGTTTTTGCAAAAAATTGAGTCAAAAACTTAACTTTAGTTTTCTGCAGAAAGCATTTCGGAGCTACCGATTTGACAAACTCAGTGACACCGAAGCACTAACAGAGTCTAAACATGCAGTTTTGGTCAAACCGAAATGCAGTTCGGTGACTCCGAGATGCTAGGGTTTCACAGAGAAAGTGATTTCGGTCTCACCGATCAGTACACTTCGGTCAGACTGAGTTGTACTTATGCAATGGCCAGGGCCAATCGGTGTGACCGAAATCCTCAGATCGGTCGGTCCGAGATGGGTTCGGCGGAAACCTAACCCTAAGTTTTTTGCATCAAATCTATTCTAAAGAATTTGTTTTCTGGATAGATTGATCTCATACGTGGGAAGAACAAAGGCATTATACTTTGTGCATGAATCAGAGCAATGGAAAGCACAAAGGGTCAAATCCGTACCCTAACTTGGTGGCGGATTGCTACGACGGCAACGGCGGTGAAGAATCCCGTTGACGACGGCGGAAACCAGCGGCGAAGGGTCACTGGTGAAGATGGCGACGATCCGAAGACCAAGGGGGCGGCAGTGCTGGGCGAGCTCATGTGGTTCGAAGTAATTTTCAACCGTACGGGTACGCGAGATATAAACACCGAGGCGCTGTCGGTGGCGCCTAGTGGAATGCCTCGGTGGCACCGAGATGCAAAACTGCTAGCAGTTGCTGCAACTCGGTGTGACCGAATCGTTCTAATCGGTGGCACCGAGATGAAAACCTAGATCAACTTACTGATTTCGGTGAGACCGAGTTGGATAAGTTGGTCTGACCAAAAATCATTAAGAGGTTTTGGAAGTTAAGCCCTTGACGGATCGGTGGCTCCGAGTGCTCCTCACCCGGAGGGTCCGAAAGTGACTTGTTCAAACTTTGTGATGTAGCATGAATAGAGTTTGAGACGAGAAAAAGCATAGATAGCTAGAGGGAGTACTTAGGCATTCTTGTCCATCCATTTGGCAAAAGAAAAACCAAACAATCAAAAACAACAAATGGATGTCCTCGAATGGAGAAAATTATGCAACCAACATGCTCACACAATAAGATAGCAAATAAAACATGTGGCAAAGCATGCACATACACTCTAGCATCTATCTAGCAATTGGCGATGACTAGGTCAACTAAATATGAGTATATTGACTTAGGAGTCAAATGAGAACATTTGATCATAGGTCATACTCATCATTTAAGCACAAGTGGGGTTACCACTTTTACATAAAGCATTATTGTGTTCACACTATTAGAGTTGCTTTTGCCCAATTTTTAGAGCAAAGCTCCCCCTAGATGTGATATCCCCCCTAAGAGGGATGAACTAACCTTGGGTTTTGTCGATGATGACTTCATGTAGATGTTGAAGATGTGGAAGCTCAATGTTGATGTAGATCATTTGGAGCAATCCATTGGAGTGAGTTGCACTTTCAACACCTACATGGGTTAGTCCCACAAGGAACATACAAGGATATCCATAGACATAGAGTGAAATACACTTATGATGATGTCCATGAAGGCATTAGGTTACCTTGTCCCTTGTCTTACCAACAAGAGGGTTGTGACTCCATGAACTAGTGCAAGATATGAAAGTTGATTGCACTTGTCCTTGCCAAAATGAATATGAGTGAAGTATGTTGGCGGAGTCACCCTCAAGAACTCTCTAGTTCTTCTTCTTTGGGATCCACATCAACTTGATTGGAATCCTTGGAGTTGTAGTCGTACCTGATGAAGTAGAACTTGATGTTGTCGGATTTCGGGTTCCGCAAACCCTTGAGAGGTTCGAACTCTAGGGTCCGTGCGAAGAACTCATCCTCCCTAGTCTGCCTACTCGCTAATCTCACAGCCTAGCTCGACGAACTGTAAGGAAAGGAGACACAACAGTTTACCTAGGTTCGGGCCACCTTGCGGTGTAAAACCCTACTCCTGCTTTGTGGTGGATTGGCCTCGAGGGGCTGAGGATGAACTAGTATAGTGGCGAACAACCTCAGGAGGAGAGGTGTTCTTGAGCTCGAGTGAGCTAGTGGGGTGAGGGTGATCTGAATGATCCGCCCGGGGGTCCGATCCCTCTCTACGGTGGTGGCTAAGTCCTATTTATAGTGGCCTTGGTCTTCTTCCCAAATGAAAGGCGGGAAGGGATCCCACAACGGCCAAATTCGAAGGGAGACAACTAGTACATGCTATCCTGACAAAAGTAGTCTTCGCCTACGAAAGCCTCTGGTTGTGATGCCATGGTGGGCTCGGTGATGACCTCCGTCCTGCCGTCCTGGCGGTCTTGGTCTTGTTGGACGGGAATGGAAACCTTTGGCTGATTCCTCAGGACTCCACGCCTGCACTTGCCTCTTTAGCACCAAAGAGGAAACTGGTACACTGCGCCCACTGGCACTCGCCTGGCCTTGATCGTCATGGCTCACGTCATTCGGACCTCATGAGGTGAGGCTTGCATAGAACTCTCCGCTCCTCAGGAGCCAGCCTGAGGAGGCTGCTCCTCCTGGAGGTCTTGGTGTCGTCTGCCTCGCGAGGCTTGGCCCCTCGCGAGGGTCTTGAGTTGTTGTTGCTGAAGCTTGGCCATACCAGGCCATCAATGGAGCCACGCCGTGGGCCGTAGGCAGGCAAGTCTGGGTACCCCCATTCCCAGAACACCGACAGTAGCCCCCGGGCCCAAGGCGCGCTCGAACTTGGCTTTGGGGCGAAGCCAAGGGGCAAGTGCGGAGCGCCGCGGGCCCTAATCGCGTGCGGCCTTGGTCGATGCATGGCGATTGATGGGACGTGAGCATCTCCGCTTCCCCACGCCACCTCGGCAATTGTCCCTGGCTGACAAAAAGGCTGGCGCTTGCCGCCGAGCCTTCATTGCCTTTCTTCCATCTTGCTCCAGATCCCCTTCTCCTTCTGCTTAGCGCGCCTCCAGATCTGCTGAATCCTTTCCCCGGACTCGCCACCGATGGCCACCGACAAGGCAAAGTCATTGGCCTCTGCCGCGCGCTCGGCTCCCTGGTTTGAGCCGGCCTTGAGCGCATCCTCCATCGCCAAGGAGAAGCACCTTGCCGCCGTGCTCCCGCTGACGGCGGGCGGCGACAATGAGGGAGGGGAGACGGCACTCCGGGTCGGCTCCACCCAGCCGGAAGCCTTGGGTGACACCTTCTACCCCTTCTTCCTGCACAGCGTCTTCGCTGGGCTGGTTCCCCCTTTCTCCCATTTCTTCTACACCGTCCTCAACCACTATGGTCTCCACGCCCTCCATCTTCATCCCAACTCCATCCTCCTCCTGTCGATCTTTGCCTTCTACTGCGAAGCATTCGTGGGGGTGACGCCCTCCGTCGCGCTGTTCCGCCACTTCTTCTACCTCCGGATAAGCAGCGGCCAGTGCTCTGGGTGTGCCAGCTTCATCGCGTCCAATGGTAGCAATGCGATCTCGCGGGCCAGGAAGAAGGTGGAGGACTTCCGGAACAAGTGGATCTTCATGGACGCCAAGCGCTCCCACGCTCGGCTGGAGCTGCCGACCGCGCTGCCGACGCCCCTGGATCGAATGGCTCACGAGAAGCTCACCGACCCCAGGGCGGAGCAGTTGCTGGAGAGGATGACGGCCGACCTGAAGGCGGAGGACCCGAAGGCGGAGAAGCTGACAGGGGCCATGATCATCAAGGAGTTCCTGACGCAGCGCCTGGCTCCGCTCCAGGCGCACTCACGCCCCCTGTGGAGCTTCAAGGGCGCAGAAGACGACCTCCGGTTGCGCCCGGACAACTTGTTTGATGAGGAGCTGAGCAAGGTCGTGTGCACCTTGCTCGCGAAGGACCAGGGTGGCCCCTCGGAGGCCCATCTCCCGTTGTACCGTCGCGCCGACGGGGAGAAGATAGCCGCTGCCATGCCTGTCTTCAACGAGCGGGGGCTCGTGCCGCTGGAGCCTTCCCTGCCCGCGGGCTCCCCGGTGCCGGTGTCCTCCGGTGATCCCTCCGGGGAGGAGGAGAACGAGAGCTCGGAGGCGACCTTGGAGGAGGTGGGGGAGACTTCTCCCCCATGGCGGAGCGAGCTCCTCCACGCCTTCTCAGACGACGACGCCGGCGAGCACCCAGTCAGGGAGTCACCGCGCTCCGCCGGGGTCATCACGAGGTCCAGGGGCACCCCTCTGAAGAAGCTGAAGCAGGGTGTCCCGAAGAAGAACAGGTCATCGTTGCTTCCCCGAGGTGGCGCCTCCGCCCCGCCATCGGCCGCCGCTGCCGCAGATCCGGCCGCCGCGCGCTCATCCGCTCCCGAGAGCGCGGCGGGGCTCGCGCCCACGAAGCCTGTGGGCATCACGCTCCTGAAGAGGATGAGGGAGTACGTCACCACGGACCAATAAGCACACCATCTTGTGTTTGCTTCCTGCTCTTGACGTAGTGCTCTGACATTTTCCTCTCTGCGGCTAGGCCAATGTCGGCGGCGAAAAGGAAGAAGGAGGAGGCGAGGGCTCCTGAGGCCAAGCAGCCCACCTCGGCCCCGGAGGTTCTGGCGCAGACGGACGAGGCTAGCTCGCGTCCTCCTGCCGCAGGGTTGCCCTCGTGAGGCTCAGGGGCCCAGCCTCAAGAGAAGGATGCCCCTGCGGCCGCGCCGGCTTCAGAGACGCTAGCCTTCAGCGCGCTTGCTGACGACCCGAGGGCACCAGAGCCCCTGGCCGTCCTTGCTGCTGCTGCGCCAGTCTTGATGCCGTCGCCGTGTCCTCTTCCAGCCGCCACGCCGGCGGTCCGCGGCTCTTCTACCACGCCCGGTGCTCTGGAGCAGGCCTTCTCCGCGTTGGATCAACTCCAGAACAATCTTCGGGGCCCCGACCGGCGCCGGGCGTCGGGGCGCCTGGAGCTGGTCTCGGGGTGGCTCCAGGCTGACTCGTCCGTCAGGGCGGCCTGGGACCAGGCCGACGCTGCTGAAGAGGAGGGCTAGAAGGTGGTCGGCGTGGCTGCTGCCACCCGTGACATGCCGTTGAAGGACGTGAAGGACGCTGAGGAGCACTGCCGCGGGGCGAAGGCCGAGCTGAATGCCCTCCGCGATGAGCAGGCCACCCGCGCCCGCCAACTCGAGGAGCAGGAGGAAAAGCTGAAGGAGCGGGAGTCTGCGGTCGCCGGTCGTGACGCCGAGTTGGAGCAGGCATCTCGGGAGCAGGCCACGGAGCGCGGCCGCCTGGAGAAGCTGAAGGAGGAGGTGGAGGCGGCCCAGGCGTCCCACGCCCAGCATGTCTCCGACGAGAAGGCTCGGCTGGAGGCCAGGGAGAAACTCCTTGCCAAGGCTGAGGAGGCGGCCACCGCGGGGTGTGCCACCTTCGACTCCCTCGAGCAGAGGTCCCGCAAGTCACTGTGGGATCTCTACGGGAGCGGGTACAAGGAGCCGCTGGTGACTCCAGAGGAAGGCCCCGCCGGGCTGCTCCCCAAGCTCGTCGCGGCGCTTGAGGGCATCGTCGTCGGAGTGGGCCCCATGGTGGAGGGAGAAGCCCGCGCGCTTTCGGCCTCGGCCGCAACGCGCGTTTTCAGCCACCTCCATCTTCGGGACTCCAGCTTCAACTTTGGTGCCCTGCTCTAGCCCATGGACCCTGAGCTCCAAGACGCTGCTGCCGAGGCTGTGAAGGGTCAAGTGGAGGCCCTGCTGCGGAAGTTCCTCGCCGTTGACCCCGTGCCTACGGCTGACGGCAAGGACGGCGGCGACGTCGTCGGTGATGGGACTCCCCAAGCGGGCAATGGTGGCGTCCAAGGCTGAAGGAGATGGTGGCGCTTTCCCCTTGTTCTATTCCTGCAACATGTATCGTGCCTCGTGGAGGCGTAAGAACTTATGCTTTGGAACTTTAAGAGACAGTATGTTTTGTAATAATTTGCTAAGGTTCTGCGGTTTCCTTTCCATTTGCTTTGATGTTCTGCGTTGGCAGGGCCCGGCCCCACGCATACCTCAGCTGTCGTTGGGTCATCCAGATCACCAGGACGAGACCAAGGGGTGAGGGGCTACGTGGCCAGTTAGGCTCCTGAGTCGCGATGCTCAGGAGTCCCCCTTGACGTATGAAGAGCCCTCGAGAAGGAGACGCGAGAGTGGGTCTGGGCGTTCTGCGTCGGCAGGGCCCAGCCTCGCGCGTACCTCAGCCACCGTTGGGGCGTCCGGATCGCCAGGACGAGACCAAGGGTGCTACGTGGCCAGTTAGGCTCTTGAGTCGCGATGCTCAGGAGTCCCCCTTGACGTGCGAACAAAAACCCCCATACCTGTCCTCGCCGGGCTTTCACTCGGGAGGGTTGCGCGAAGACCAGGTCCGAGGGACCTGGCATGGTGGCATACGCCAGGCATGACCTGAGCGTAGCCCCCGTGCCCAGCCCCCTCGCGCTACTCTCCCGAGGGGAACGCAGCGCGGTGAGGCTGAACACCGAGCCTGGTGGCTCTCCTGAGGTTAGTGCAACTGTTAGGCTGCCCCCAGTTGTTTATCACTAGCGCGGAGCATGGCGCTTCCGCTCTTGCACAGGCATAGCCGATCCTCGACCGTGTCGACTGCCAGCGCGGAGCATGGTGCTTCCACTGGTACGTGGGTGGGGGCTCCCTCTGAGGGGAGACCCCGGAGCGTGTATAGCCCCGCCCTAACACGTGGCTTGCACGATAGGGCTAGAGGAGGTGTGTATGGGCACTCGTGAGCCAGCGCGGGACTCACGAGGCCCTACCTCAAGGCGGGTTGCGCCTGAATTTGATTCGTAGCACTTGTGATAGTCCTGCGAGATGGTTAGGCAACCCGCAGCGAGTCAATCTTCTGAGGTTATCGCATGAGAAGGCCAAACACCAATGACCCCAGGAGGTGACGTGAACGGGTCCGGCCTGCCAGACAAAGTTCAGCCGTTGGGTTTGTCGATGCTACAGGGACGGACCCGAGCACAGACGCCGTGCCCAGTCTTCTCATGTGAATGTCCTGAAGAAAGACAACCGGCGCTTGGCTCCCGCGATGGCGAGGCACCGGGTCACGCGCCCTAACTTACCCGCCCCCGATTAGCTCATGCGAGAACAAGGCACCAAGGACCATGGGAGGTGACGTGCACGGGAGCTGGCCCGCGAGCCAGAGCTCAGCCACTTGGGTTTAGTGATGCTGCAGGGACGGACCCGAGCATAGACGCCGTGCCAGTCCTTAATCATGAGGCGGTCGTGGGTGGGCTTGCAAGGGCGTACGACGTTCATGGTGACGAAGCACCGGACAGTCAAGTGATAATCATAAACAAACTCATGGACAGGGTAGAGCTAGTTCTGATAGATGCAAAACGATACATGCCACAGGGACGGACCCACGCGGCTTGGGGATAATTCAGCCCGAGGGGCGCCCCCAACTGAACAAACCAGAAAATGTCACCTGGCACCGTTGCTGAAGAGATGTTGGAGTAGCTGAAGACGCGTGATGCAGAAGTCGCTCCTCATGAGCCGCCTAGGCCCTGAACCTCGGGAGGCTCACGAGGATCCATCTCCTCCTCTGACAGGATCGCCTGGCTTCTGGCCTCATGAGCCGCCAGGACGCCCCGCATGTGGCACTGGAATGTAGCAGCCGCGCTCGACAAGCCCAAAGGCATGCGAACATAGCTGTGAGGGGGACCCTCGCACCGGCCAGCGCGGGACAGCCAGAAGCGCTCCTGAGATGTGGCCCTGTTGAGCCCTAGGATGTTGACGCAAACGCGCAGCTCGCTGTCCTCGCCGGGACAAGGAGCCGCGTCGGGTGGTGGGCGATGGTCGCCTCTTATAGCTCTTGCCTCCTGAAGCTCCTCGATCGCCTTGGTGATGAACTCCTGAGCACCTGGCACCTCGCGCCTAGTACCCTCCTGGCAGAAGCGCGCGCAGAAGCATGCCTCCACATGGTGCCCGAGCGCCTCCCTCGTGACGTTGGCCAGGTCAGAGGCCCTCCAAAGGTGAGCCCCCGAGCCCAGCCTGAGAGGGGCACCGGGCGCGCCTTCCTATGCAAGAGAGGGAGGCGCCCCGTCAGTGGGTGCAGGGCCTGTGGTGGTTCCGCTGGACACCCTGCTCTCCTGAGGTCCTTGGCGGAGCAGCTGCTTCTTCTTCTTGGGGACAGCCTCAGGAGGGTAGACGGCCCCTTCATCGTCTGGGTTCTCGACCGCCGCACCCTGGTAGGCGCGCTCGAGAGAGCACACCGTGTCCTTCTCCTCGCAGGCGACCGTGATGATGCCGCAGCTCCCTGGCATCTTGAGGACATTGTAACCATGATGAGTCACTGCCATGAACTTGGCCAGGGCCGGATACCCAAGGATGGCATTGTATGGAAGGCGAATGTGGGCGATGTCGAAGTCGATGAGCTTAGTGCGGTAGTTGCCGTGCTTGCTGAAGGTGATAGGGAGGTGGATCTACCCTATCGGGGTGCTGGAGCCGGCGGTCACTCCTGAGAAAGGCTTGGTAGGCTGCAGCTGGTCATAGGGCACCTGGAGTCGGTTGAATGTCTCGATGGAGAGAACGTTGAGCCCCGCACCGCCATCAATGAGAGTCTTGGTGACGAGCACGTTGCTGATGGTAGGCGAGCAGAGCATCGGGAGAGCGCCGGCAGTTGCCGCGCACTTGAGTTGATCGGATGAGCTGAAGGTGATGGTGCACTTAGACCACCTGAGTGGACGTGTCGCCTCGAGCTTGGGAAGGGCCACGTTCACCTCACGGGCAAACTGCTTGAAGATGCAATGAGAGACAGGGGCCTGAGCACCGCCCTGGATGCAGGTGATGGCACGAGGCTCCTAGAAGCCCCCAACCCCTCATCCTGGTGGTGGTCGTCATTCCTTCTTGGTGGTGGCGGCAGCAGAGGAAGGCCAGCGTTGCCCTGAGGACGGTCCTCACGAGGCTGGTCTCTCTAGGGGCCCTCGCAAGGCTGGCCCTGCCCGCGGTCCTCACGAGGCTGATCGCGCCATTCTTGGCGGGGGTCACGGCCATCCCAGCGTCCTCCACCTTGGTCGCTGCGCTCGGGGCGTCGACCGAGGCACCCGTCGTGGATGGCCCTGAGCTCCTGGCAGTCGTTGGTGTTGTGACTGTGTACGTTGTGGAAGACGCAGAACGGGCGGCTGCCCTTGGATGACTCTGGGTGGTTGCAGCCGCGCTTCATCTCTGGTTTGGCCGCAAGCACGGCCGGTCCCTTGCGCTTCACGTCCTTGGCTTTGGCTTTCTTGTCTTCTGGGTCAGCCCCTGGGAGCTCCAGGAGAGAGAGGCGACCTTCCTCAGCTCTCGCACACTTGGTTGCCATGTTGAACATCTCCAGAGCCGTGCACAGGTCCTCATGTATGGCGAGCTCCTCCTTCATCTTGACGTCGCGGACGCCATCAGTGAACACTGAGATGATGGCCTCGTCCGACACCTTGGGGATCTTGAGGCGGACGCTGTTGAAGCACTGGATGTACTTCTGCAAGGTCTCTCCTGGCTGCTGCTTGATGCGCCGCAGGTCACCCGCAGCCGGTGGACGGCCGCGAGTGCCCTGGAAGTTGGCGACGAAATACTCTCGCATTTCGTCCCAGGAGGAGATCGATCCCGCGGGCAGGTTCAGGAGCCATGAGCATGCACCATCCTTGAGGGCCATGGGAAACCAGTTCACCATAACCTTCTCGTCACTGTTGGCTGCCTGGATGCTCAGCTCGTAGAGCTGCAGGAACTCGGCAGGGTCCGGGGTGCCGTCGTAGCGCGGAGGCAGGTCGGGCTTGAACTTCCCCGGCCAGACGATGCTGCGTAGCTCTGGAGTGAATGCGCGGCAACCTGCTGTGGTCACGGGAGCCCGTCGTGGAGGTGGAGCTTGGTCTTGGCGCTCGCGCGCCATCGCTGCAGGCGGCGCGCGGTCTTGACGTGGCGGTGCTGGGAGTGCACGAGCATCTTCTTGCGGCCGCTGCACCACCTAGCAGCTTTCCTCTTCACGCGCCGCCGCCCTGCGCGGCGGGTCGCGCCGCGGGGCCTCGCGCCTTGGCCCGAGGGCGACGTCTTGACGGGGAGGTGGAGGAGGTGCTCCATGGGCTACGTCACCCGCAGCAGGTGGCGGGTGAGGCAGCGAGCGAGATGGTGCGGGAGAGTCCCCGACGACGCTGACAAGCTTGGCGATGTGGTCCAGCCAGTGTTCATAGAGGTCGTCAACGGGGCGGTAGCGCAGGAGCTCGCGCGCCATGAGCAACGCAGCCTGCGTGTTCGCCGGCCCGCGACGAGCATGAGACGACGAACCAGCCGGAGTCAGCGACGGGGTGGCGGTGCGCCCATCCCGCCGCACAGAAGGGTGCAGCAACGAAGGTTGCTGCTCATGCCCCGCGGGGCCGGTGGCGGCGTTCACCACTGGAGATGGGGGACGGCGAGGGCAGCCATCTCCCGCAGGCGCTCTCTGAGCGACGCGGGCGGCGAGGGCGGCCCGGCGCTCAGCGCGGGCTCGACGAGCGTCAGCCATGGAAGCGGTGGAGCGGTGGTGGATCGATCGGCGGGGGAGAGGCTCCGACGCACCCCTACCTGGCGCGCCAAATGTCGGATTTCGGGTTCCGCAAACCCTTGAGAGGTTCGAACTCTGGGGTGCGTGCGAAGAACTCGTCCTCCCCAGTCTGCCTACTCGCTAATCTCACAGCCTAGCTCGACGAACTGTAAGGAAAGGAAACATAGCAGTTTACCCAGGTTCGGGCCACCTTGCGGTGTAAAACCCAACTCCTGCTTTGTGGTGGATTGGCCTCGAGGGGCTGAGGATGAACTAGTACAGTGGCGAACAGCCTCAGGAGGAGAGGTGTTCTTGAGCTCGAGTGAGCTGGTGGGGTGAGGGTGATCTGAATGATCCGTCCGGGGGTCCGATCCCTCTCTACGGTGGTGGCTAAGTCCTATTTATAGTGGCCTTGGTCCTCTTCCCAAATGAAAGGCGGGAAGGGATCCCACAATGGCCAAATTCAAAGGGAGACAACTAGTACATGCTATCCTGACAAAAGTAGTCTTCTCCTGCGAAAGCCTCTGGTTGTGACGCCGTGGTGGGCTCGGTGATGACCTCCGTCCCTGCCATCCTGGCGGTCTTGGTCTTGTTGCACGGGAATGGAAACCTTTGGCTGATTCCTCGGGACTCCGCGCCTGCACTTGCCTCTTTAGCACCAAAGAGGAAACTGGTACACTGCGCCCACTGGCGCCCGCCTAGCCTTGGTCGTCCTGGCTCACGTCATCCGGACCTCATGAGGTGAGGCTTGCATAGAACTCTCCGCTCCTCAGGAGCCAGCCTGAGGAGGCCGCTCCTCATGGAGGTCTTGGTGTCATCCACCTCGCGAGGCTTGGCCCCTCGTGAGGGTCTTGAGTTGTTGTTGCTGAAGCTGGGCCGTACCAGGCCGTCGATGGAGCCACGCCGTGGGCCACAGGCAGGCAAGTCTGGGTACCCCCGTTCCCAGAACACCGACAGATGTAGTCTTGGGAACCCACTTGACCATGGCCTTAGGAGCTTCTTCAATTGAATCAATCTCTTCTTGAAGCTTGTCCTTGCCTTTTAGCTTGTGGTCTTGTGGTGGAAGATCATCTTGAGCTTGTGTTCCCTTGAATGAAGTGGGGTCATACTTCTCTTGTTGAGGAACAAACTTCGTCTTGGGATATTGATCTTCTTCCCACTCAACTCCATTGGCATTGAACTTTCGTTCAAAACCAACACCTTGATTCTTCCGGTGCCTTCCTTGCTTGCGTACAATTTCCTCAAATTGCTTACTTCCGGCAAGGCTCTTGTAAACACCTTTCTCTATGATTCCCTTCAATAAGCTATTTTCTTGCTCAAGTGTAACTTGGCTAAGAGAATCATTAGTGGAATCAAGAGAACTACTAGAAGCAAATATATTGGATTTAACATGATTATTGTTACTACTAGAGGAAGAATCTTTCTTGTTCTTATTGCTAGATTTTACTAGTGGCATATAAGTAGACAAGAGTAAACGCTTGGCAATGTAAGAAGATGTGATATCCTAATTTTAGGACCTTTCTTTTTCTTTTGTTTTTCTTTGGATTTTTGATTTGAATTGCTTTTCTGTGGCTCTGTGGTCCTGAAACCTGGGAAGATCATCTCTTCTCAGGCTTCCAAGTGGCTTGTCATGCTCAAAACCATCTCAAGACCATGTCATTTACATCTTAGCCCAATCCCAATATTCTTTTTATTGGGAATATTCCTTTTTCTATTAAAGGAATAACCCTATTTGCCCTAGGTTGTGAAGCAACCTATATTTCTGTCTTCCAAAAAATTCCCAAATAATTCTCATAATTTTTTTGGGTCATATATTCCACAGATATGTCAAAACCCTTCCTTGTCATCATCAAAGATAATTGACAAATATTCCTTTTCTCATTCTGCCCTAAGTGGCTTTTTGAGAAGGAAGTGCTATTTATCTTTGCTTTCTTGCCCCCAAACCTTTTGGGAACTCTTTTCTATCCATATCATGGCCACATGACAAAATTCAACAAAATTTGCCTAGTGAATCTTCCTCAGCAAATTTCCAAAGTTTTTTTTTCTGAGGGAAGCCTTTGTGGAGGAAGTACTAGCTAGGGTAATCCAAATGAGTTGAAATTTTACAAGGTCCTTCATATGATCAAATAATCACTCTCCTCCAAATTTGAGATCATTTCATCACTCTATGTGAGCTTAACATTAAATCTTGATTTCTGGTTAGATTTTCAGGTTGTGAAGCAACTATACTTTATATTGCTTCATTATTGCTGAAAATTTACCAGGACATGCTCCACCCATATAAACCCTCTCCACAAAATTTGGGCTCATTTTATCTAGCCATTTGCCCTCTGCAAATTTTCTAAGATTCTGTGCAGAGAGGTGCATTGTGAAGGAAGTACCACTTTGGCTTGTCCAAATGGTATGAAATTTTTATGGCACCCTAATATGCCTAAATTATCATGCCATGACCATTTTCAGCTCAATACAATCTAGCATGTGAGTGCAACATCAATATTGCATTTCTGACCAAGTTGGCACTATGTACAGCAAGTACTAGCTAAACCCCTCTTCTTGAGCTGATACCTTTCCATCTTGATTACCTTAGTGAGTGATCAACACCTGACAAAGCAAATCCTTCATCCCCAAGTATGTGTCCTCCAGCAACAGCACAAACACCTTGCTGTTCAGCTGGTTTGGAGCTAAGCCCAAATCTCTTTTTTGCCCTTGCCCTTGGTTCTTTCCTCCTTGGCACTCTCTGTCGACTAGTCCATCTCCCAGACACGGTTTGGCAGCCCAGCGCGCGTGTCACCGCCGGGTTCACGCGGTGATCACGGGACTGGCATGCCAAACAGGGTGTTATAGAAACCGCGCCACTGTTCTCGAATGTTAACTCTTCTTCTTGATGCCAAGCCATGTCCTGGAGCTAGATCGTGACTGTGCAGTCATTTCCCCTCCTCTGTCCCGTCCTATCTCACCGCCAACGAGTCGCCATCCATTGTGCCCGTGATCTGCCCGCCCTGCCATCGCCGTGTTCATTTGCCTGTGGCGCTCTCGAGCCATCTCGAACACGCCCTAGCTTCTCCACGTCATGGGAAACCTCTGCCGCACCTCTTCCCCTCCCTCCGCGTGCCCCTCCGAGCTCCAGCTCACCGGCACATGCGTCGCCGTGACCGTGCATGCCCTCGACCTCGCCCCGCCTATATATTGGCCGTCCCGAGCCCTCTCGTTGGCACCAGCAGCATCACCTCCTTCCCAGAAGCCTCCCCGACCACTCCCCGGAGCTCAAGCCGCCCTCCTCGCCTCTATTGACCACCATGGCTGCCACCTCGACTCGCCTAAATTGGCTCAATGCCGAGCCCTCCTCCACCTTAGTCCACCACCAGAATATCACCACGAGACCCCGGGAGCTTCTCCGCCCTTTCCCTCCCTCTCCGGTGGCCCGTGGCACCGTGTCCATTTCCACCCGAGGCCGCCGTCCGCTGTGTTCGGCACCCCTCTCAACCAAGAGCTCCCCGGGAGATTTGATGCATCCCACCCGACGCGCAGCGTCGCCCTGAGCAGGTTGGTAGCTGGGGCCTCGCCTGAGGTGCCCGGAGCCGGCCTGGGCAGCACCGGCAACTCCTCACTCGCTCCTTCTCTGTTCGCTGTTGGGGGAGCAGCGGGAGGAAGGAGACGAGCCAGGCCAGGCGCGCCCAGCTTCCCCCGACCCCACCCATCAGATGCAGAAGCCCGGGTCCAGTCACTTAAGTGGAGGCGGGTTCTTCCCAAGTGCGATTTCTGTTTTCGGAAAGCGCATTCTGCTGTTTACGTTTCCTTTTAAGGTAAGCGTATTCTGCTCTTTTTCAGCCCAAACTATGTTTTCTCTGTTAGAAAGCGTATTTCCTATAAAGACACGTTCAGTTTAATCAGCCAAGGACCTGTTTGTGAAGAAACTTTTATGGCTTAGTCCCTGACCTTCCACCTCTCGTATCTCCGCGACCGTAACTCCGAATCAGGTGATTCCAAAGCCCACGTCTTCGTCTCGTCGAGCCCTATCTGTTGTACCATTTTCACTATGTGTTCACATACTGGAAATGACCCTTTTGCCCTTGCCATTAATCAGCCCCCTTCGAGAGAGGTGTTTCCGGTGAATCCTTTCGCGAGCTTTCCGCACTTCCTCCCGGAGAAGCCTCTACCCCAGGCAAGCCACGACAGACACTTGCATGCTGGCCATGCAGTAGCCATGGTTTTCTACTTGAATATTTAATAATTGTTTGCTCATTTAACTATTGCTATCGTTGTTTCGGTTATGCTTGTGGATCCATGCTCATGATCTTGATATGTTCTTATGCACTTTTTTTTACTATGTACTACTTGCTAGTATTATTTTCATATGTCATGCTTGGTAGTAGTACATGCTAGTAATAGTGATGTTCTCCGATGCATTATTATTGTCTGTTATGAAAAGTATTTGTGATCTGCACGATCATCGCTATACCATGTTCATCTGCATCAAGTAGACGAAGTGCTTTATTGATGTTGATGTTAAGATCTACATGCTAAATGGTTATGTTACCTATCCATGCTCATGTTGATATCAGGTTCTTATGCATTGTTATTTCATTCTGTTATGACTCAACTCATTACTCTTAAAGTTTAACCGGATATTAATTGAACTTGAATACATGTTGGCTGAGTCATAGTGCCATCGAATCGAGATGACCAGTGCAACCACACTTGCTTTATGGGGAGCCCTGACTTGGTTTATTGTTAGGCCTCTCGCCAGTGCATCCAACTAGGGAAGATTAGGTGCGCGCGCTACCCTGGCCTGGTAGGCGGCAATAACCTTGTGAGCCCAAGTTTGGTTCTGTGCACATGTCCCCGTTTGGGACCGTTTTTGTTTTTCCACGACGGTGGCCGTTGGGTGTCATGAGGTGACATCGGGGCCACCCATGACTTAGCTCAAAGGGGAGTTGGTCGGAGTGGCCGAGAGAGTGTTATGCAGTAGATCGGTTTTGTCGGTATGCCATTGGTCCACCCGAATGGGAGCACGAGGCCTCGGGTTCCGTAGTGTGGGTACAGTGTACTAACCTCTGCAGAGTGTATAATCTATCGATAGCCACGCCCGCGGATATGGGCCCAGTTCGTAGTAGGTCACACTATGAGTCAACAGTAATAATAACCTAAATAATTAACAAGCCCTGTTTGATGAGGAAAGAAGTTGGTTGATCTTTATGTGATCGTGAGAGGATCACAGTGGTATCGTGGATACCGAAGCTGGTTGATGTTTGTGGTGTTATGCGATAATCACGGGTAAGGATAAAGCTCCTTGTGGTCAGGTAATGATTACTACAGTATTGTTAATACCAAGCTTGATTTGATCCTGAGGTGATCGTGTGATGTCCATGAGGGTAAGTGGTACATGTGGTGGTTACGAGGTAACCCGGAACAGAGTAAGTTGAATCATGATAGTTTAAGCATGCTGCATCCTAGTACCATCCGGTTCACTTCATGAGTAACATGCCATGTTCATTTCATATGGTTCTGGTTGTGTGATGTTCAACATGCCCATGTTCATGCCATGCTTATGTTGTTCTAGTGGTATCATGTTCATCTCTAATGTTTAACCTGTAAATGCCATGTTGTTGTTTGTCTTGATTGCTTTTGGTTGCCGTGAGCTTGCGAGTACATTCAAAGTACTCACCTGGCGTGTCATGCCAGTTTGCAGGTCATTCCGTGTTTGCTTGCTTGCCGAGGATCCCGAGTTTGTGGGCTAGGATAAGCGTTCCAGCCAGAGTCCCTGCGGAGTGGAGTCCATCGCTGTCATCGTTGTTCCACTGCTTCGAGTTATTCTGCTGTTAGCATAGAGCAACCTGAGCAGGCATAGTATCGCCGTGCCGATGTAATTCGTTGTGATATCGGAACCCTTGTATTCGTATCATTTGTAATAAAGAGCTGATTTGTTCTATACCAAGTAGTGCCGTATTCCAGAAGACTTGATCTCTGGGCTGGAATACGGGGTGTTCCGGTCTCTCTGAGATGGGGTGCCACAACGGTTGGTATCAGAGCCAGGTCTGGCTGTAGGACGCCCTAGTCCGCGCGAGCGTTAAAAACCGGTAGTATAGAATCCATTCGGTTTGCTGCATTTGGTTGTTGCATTTGTTTGTCGCATAGCATGCATATAGACTTATTATCTTGTCGCTAACAATTGATCTTGTGAGTGTAGGTGGCATCGGTTTTGATCCACTACCTGCACCCTCCAGCTTTGCATACCTGCTTCTCGGTGTTCAGCCTCATCTCTGTCCCAGCAGAGTGATGCCGTGGTACCAAGTGTTCCATACACCATTTGTAGGAGTTATGCTCAGGTATCGTATCTTCCCGTCAGCCACCCCTATCGTTTCGGTGATAGACATGTTTCTATCCCGAATCGTGCCATCCCACTCGCCGCTTTGGCAACCCTTACCGATTTTGGCTATCAGAAAAGGGAAATGCCAGCAAGCCTTGTTTTTCACCGCTATCCTACCTTATCACCCGTTCCTTGGACGAGTACGGTTTTATTCCGTCCGCTTGATGATGATGTGGTTGTAACCTCCGTGTTCAGCTACATGATCACCAAGTTCGTACTCACCTCATAAGCCCATTCAGATGCAACCGGTGTTAAGCCAGCATTTGGTGTAGCTTTGTTTACACCAACCTTTCCACATGTGGATTCACTTTCGTGCACATCACCACGACATATTAGATCGTAGAACCGGAGTTTTCATGAGATCTGTGTGCTTAAGTATGCATGCATATCATTATTGCGAGTAGCAGTAATATGTGATGTTGCTTGAATATGATATTGCTTGTATATAATCCTAATTGCTTTGTGTGCTTTTGTTTTCGTCGTTTCTTTTGGTTTTTTTTTCTTTGGGCCCTCGGTGTTGCCTTATTTCCCCTTATTAAAGTTGCTCATCAATTGACACCGGACGCGAAGAATCAGTGAGGAGTTCAAATATTTGAAACTTAGCAACATTATGGGATTCACAGTCGACTGCATTATATTGGAAATATCTGGTCTGACTGCAAAAAGATACCTTGGATTGGTTACCAGCATACAAATATACATCAGTGTGCATTCTTCACAGCAGTAATGATCAAATCATCCGGAAGACAAATGGTGTGCAAGACCAACAGTACAGTTTTAGTCAAAGATATGGTTTATATACAAGGTCTGATTCCGCTAATGAATAAGATTTGAACCATGCTATATTCTGGAAACCAGCCAGAATGTACTATGAAGTCAGTACTCAGCAAGAATGATAGTCGAACAACTCTTTTCATACCCATAACCGGCAGCAGGAATATTAAAAGTTATATATATGTTATTCAGTCCGCATATCACAGAGAGAAGCTTCTGGTGTATGCAACCCAATCTTTCCCCGCAAGCTACCAGAGAAGCTTACAATGCAAGGTTCCTCAGTCTTCAACAGTATGATATGTGGATGACTTCCTGTGCAAGATACTCAGGCTTTCTCAGTAAGCTACCGCAAAATCTTCTGGCATAAGATACCGAGTCTTCCCCAGCAAGCCATTAAGGGGGGAAGCTTCTGAAGCACGATATCCAATATTCTTCAGCAAGCTGCCCCGGCAAGAGCTTCGAGCACACGCTATTCTGTCTTCCCCAGCAAGATACTCTCGATGGCTTCCAACACAAGCTGTCCAATCTTCCTCAGTACGGCATCGGTGCTAGGTATTACACAATGAGTTGGCAGCATATGGCAGTGCATTCCAAGAATCCGATTCACAACCGTTTGGTCAGAAACAAGAGTCAGTTAGAACACAAGTATGTCTCGGGAGTCAGACCCTGTTATATATATACTGTGAGCATGCTGCCAAGTTCATACAAGTCACTTGTACGATGATGAAGTTGAGGAAAGCATCCGACAACTTCACCAGTTATACACCTCAGTGGGTGATGCAAGGACCGACAAAGTTTGACGAAAGACCACCTAAGGCAACAATTTTGACAGTGCTTATCAGGGCCAGCTTCCTCACACCCGACAAGGTGATGTAATCAACCTTTGTTACTGTCTTGTATGATGGAAGACAACAATGAGCTCTGTACAAGCACACATGGACCTAGTATATATTATATGTCCCGAGTCATGAACAAGGCCAAGGTATGATTGCCGGAATATTACATCTGACAGCACCAATGGTCACACGAAGAATTAAGGATATAGGTGGCCAAGTTCTTTCAGCAAAGGATCAAGACAAAGAAAACAATAATGAAGGAGCCAGACCGGCAATACAGCTATGGTACTTGTTGCAGGGCCAACATGGTACGGATACCCCGGACAATCTGAGTCAGTATCGATCACCATGAATATACGCCAAGGGGTCTACTCCGTCGTGGTAAGGACCTCATATCAAGGCAATCCGCTCAACTAAATGTATATGCTCAGATTTGTCAATATCGACTATCCAAGTCTGCCCCGTCAGAACAAAGGTCAGTTCAACAAATTGACCCCAGCAACAGTGTTATGGCATCACACGACCTACTATCCACATGGACATGCAGACAAAATGAGTAATCAGAATATTGAACAACAGTCTCGAAGCATGTGCCCTCACATATGGGAATTGTTAAAGTATAGCCTGCGTGAACAAGATTCTTCTGCCAGAACCACCGTCAGTCAAGTCTGTGGATACTATCGTTATAAGGCCGTACCCCTTTTATGCTGGTCACAACAGGCGGTAGTCAAATCTTGGGTGCAGATTTGATACTCAAGACAGTGAGGCCAGCCAAGATGATTCAAAAATCCCTGCGAGAAGGCAGATTCCGCCAGGAAAACGGTTATGATTCACAACACTGTTTTGACCTCGGAGGACATGTATCTATTCGAGCAACCCAATGCAAGAATTAAAAGATTGGGTGTGCACCGGGAAAATCTATTCATAGCTCCATGGAATGTTGTCAGTACTGGATATAAGAAAACACATCTATGGGAAACAACTCTCGGACTTGTGAGAAGGGCATATATTTCAATCATGATAATCTTTCACACCGCAGGCCAGCAGATATAAAAGAAATTGGAGCCAGTGTAAGCATGAACATGTGAGGTATGACCTGTCAGAATGAGGATACATAAAAGCAAACCACCCCAGAGCCAGGCAATCAGGCATATAAAATTCAACGGGAACATCATATAAGGAAAAAGGATACCCGAGTTGGAAATGGTTTCCTTAAGACAGAATATTCATACTTGTTCCCTGAGCAACCAAATCTCGAGGACGAGATTTCTTTAAGGGGGGAAGGTTTGTGACACCCTGATTTTTAGCCCTTTCTTTTTTTTCTTTGGATTTTTTATTTGAATTGCTTTTCTGAGGCTCTGTGGTCCTGAAACCTGGGAAGATTATCTCTTCTCAGGCTCCCAAGTGGCTTGCCATGCTCAAAACCATCTCAAGATCATGTCATTTACATCTTAGCCCAATCCCAATATTCTTTTTATTGGGAATATTCCTTTTTCTATTAAAGGAATAACCATATTTGCCCTAGGTTGTGAAGCAACCTATATTTCTATCTTCCACAAAATTCCCAAATAATTCTCATAAATTGTTTGGGTCATATCTTCCACAGATATGTCAAAACCCTTCCTTGGCATCATCAAAGATAATTCACAAATATTCCTTTTCTCATTCTACCCTAAGTGGCTTTTTGAGAAGGAAGTGCTATTTATCTTTGCTTTCCAGCCCCCAAAATTTTTGGGAACTCTTTGCTATCCATATTATGGCCACATGACAAAATTCAACTCAATTTGCCTAGTGAATCTTCCTCAGCAAATTTCCAAAGTTTTTTTTTCTGAGGGAAGCCTTTGTGAAGGAAGTACTAGCTAGGGTAATCCAAATGAGTTGAAATTTTGCAAGGTCCTTCATATGATCAAATAATCACTCTCCTCCAAATTTTAGCTCATGTCATCACTCTATGTGAGCTCGGCATCAAATCTTGATTTCTGGTCAGATTTTCAGGTTGTGAAGAAACTATACTTTATATTGCTTCATTATTGCTGAAAATATACCAGGACATGATCCTACCCATATAAACCCTCTCCACAAAATTTGGGCTCATTTTATCTAGCCATTTGCCCTCTGCAATTTTTCTAAGATTTTGTGCAGAGAGGTGCATTGTGAAGGAAGTACCGCTTTGGCTTGTCCAAATGGTATGAAATTTTTATGGAACCCTAATATGCCTAAATTATCATGCCATGACCATTTTCAGCTTAATCCAATCTACCATGTGAGTGCCACATCAATATTTGCATTTCTGACCAAGTTGGCACTATGTACAGCAAGTACTAGCTAAACCCCTCTTCTTGAGCTGAAACCTTTCCATCTTGATTACCTTTGTGAGTGATCAACACCAGACAAAGCAAATCCTTCATCCACAAGTATGTGTCCTCTAGCAACAGCACAAACACCTTGCTGTTCAGCTGGTTTGGAGCTAAGCCCAAATCTCTTCTTTGCCCTTGCCCTTGGTTCTTTCCTCCTTGGCACCCTCTGTCGACTAGTCCATCTTCCAGAAATGGTTTGGCAGCCCAGCGCGTGTGTCACCGCTGGGTTCACGTGGTGATCACGGGGCTGGCATGCCAAACAGGGCGTTCCGGAAACCGCGGCCACTGTTCGCGGCTGTTTTCTCTTCTTCTCACTGCCTCGCCATGTCCTGGAGCTAGCCCGTGATCGTGCCATCATTTCCCCTCCTCTGCCCCGTCCTATCTCGCCACCGACAAGTCACCATCTATCGTGCCCGTGATCTGCCCGCCCTGCCATCGCCGTGTTCGTTTACCTGAGGCGCTCTCGAGCCACCTCGAACACGCCCTAGCTTCTCCATGTCGCGGGAAACCTCTGCTGCACCTCTTCCCCTCCATCCGCGTGCCCCTCCGAGCTCCAGCTCACTGGCACACGTGTCGCCGTGGCCGTGCACACCCTCGACCTCGCCCCGCCTATATATAGGCCGTCCCGAGCCCTCTCGTTGGCACCAGCAGCATCACCTCCCTCCTAGAAGCCTCCCCGACCACTCCCCGGAGCTCGAGCCGCCCTCCTCGCCTCTATTGATAACCATGGACGCTGCCTCGACTCGCCTAAATTGGCTCAATGCCGAGCCCTCCTCCACCTCAGTCCACCACCAGAATATCACCATGAGACCCCGGGAGCTTCTCCGCCCTTTCCCTCCCTCTCCGGTGGCCCGTGGCGCCATGTCCATCTCCACCCGAGGCCGCCATCCGCCGCGATCGGCGCCCCTCTCAACAAAGAGCTCCCCGGGAGATCTGATGCATCCCACCCAACGCGCGGCATTGCCCTGAGCAGGTTGGTAGCCGAGGCCTCGCAGGAGGTGCCCGGAGCCGGCCGGGGCAGCGCCGGCAGCTCCTCTGTCTCGCTCCTCCTTTGTTCGCTATCGGGGGAGCAGCGGGAGGAAGGAGACGAGCCAGGCCAGGCGGGCCCAGCTTCCCCCGACCCCACCCATCAGCTGCAGAAGCCCGGGTCCAGTTACTTAAGTGGATGCGGGTTCTTACCAAGTGCGTTTTCTGTTTTCGAAAAGCGCATTCTGCTGTTTATGTTTCCTTTTAAGGTAAGCGTATTATGTCCTTTTTTAGCCCAAACTACGTTTTCTCAGTTAGAAAGCGTATTTTCTAAACAGACACGTTCGGTTTAACCTGCCAGGGACCTTTTGTGAAGAAACTTTTACAGATTAGTCCCTGACCTTCCACCTCTCGTATCTCCGCGACCATAACTCCGAATCAGGTGATTCCAAAGCCCACGTCTTCGTCTCGTCGAGCCCTATCTGTTGGTACCATTTTCACTATGTGTTCACATACTGGAAATGACCATTTTGCGCTTGCCATTAATCAGCCCCCTTCGAGAGAGAAGTGTTTCCGGCGAATCCTTCCGCGAGCTTTCCGCACTTCCTCCCGGAGAACCCTCCACCCCAGGCAAGCCACGACAACCACTTGCATGATGGCCATGCAGTAGCCATGGTTTTCTACTTGAATATTTAATAATTGTTTGCTCATTTAACTATTGCTATCGTTGTTTCGGTTATGCTTGTGGATCCATGCTCATGATCTTGCTATGTTCTTATGCACTTTTTTATTATGTACAACTTGCTAGTATTATTTTCATATGTCATGCTTGGTAGTAGTACATGCTAGTAATAGTGATGTTCTCCGATGCATTATTATCATCTGTTATGAAAAGTACCTATGATTTGCACGATCATCGCTATACCATGCTCATCTGCATCAATTAGACGAAGTGCTTTATTGATGTTGATGTTAAGATCTACATGCTAAATGGTTATGTTACCTATCCATGCTCATGTTGATATCAGGTTCATATGCATTGTTATTTCATTCTGTTACTGTCGGTGCAACAAACCCTGGTGTATGTTGCCCAGACTGTACACAGGCTCAAGGGTAAGGTTGCAGCAACAAGACAAGGCCAAGCAGAAGAAATAGCTCTTTGAGAAATCAAAGGGCGGATCAAGAAGACCAAGACAAGCCGAAGGAACAAGATATCACCAAGGGAAAAGCCTCCCTTGCCGGGCAGGTGAGCCTGGTCAAGTCGAGGCCACCCCAGGGACAAGTCTCAAGACCTCCCCGGCAAGGATTGTCGGGGCGCCGACGGCCTGCTTCCCCGCCAAGGCTCCACCGCTCCACCTCACAGCAACGTCGGTCACTTATCGATGCGGTGTCGAGCCCCCAAGTGATTAAGTGGCTGTCACTTAGCACGTGGCAGCCATTTCTGAGGAAGATCAACCCTAAATGACACCCGTCCAGGGACGTGTCACGCAGACAGGCAAGAAGGTGGTTGAATGGCACGGCAAGGCTTGCCGGGCTGCTTCCACGATGTGACACTGAGCGGTGCATTTATTGTACCTGGTCCTGTCTACAGAATTATGTATGATAGCACTATGGCTATCTAGTCACTGGATAATGACTGTTTTGCCACTGTGGTAACCCCTTTACCTATAAAAGGAGGGCCAATGCAACCTTAGAGAGGATACGGACCCTTGTACACTCATACGCGTGTAGCTGCTCTCCCCGAGGCAACCTTGCCGGGCTTGAGCACTGCGTGTTCGTCACGGTCCTCCACCCAATCCACCAAAGCAGGAGTAGGGTTTTACGCCTCGCGGCGGCCCGAACCTAGGTAAAAACCACCCGCATCACCATTACCGTGCTGCTCTACGGCCTCCGCTCTTTGTGCAATGTGCCCTTCCCCTTGCCGAACCACAAAGGGGCTGATGGCCTCATAGGTGATCGTGTCAAACCACGATATCTTTGGCGTGCTAGGTAGGGGGAAGCGCTTGTGTGAACCCGAGGACGTAAGCAACGCATCAATCTTCATCGCCGTTCTTCTTCGACGGCGGCGTCATCATCCATGGTGCCCAAGAAAAAGTCCGGTGCAGCAGCTCGTCCTTCCACCTCGAAGGCCCCCTCGCATGCAGCCACTGATCCCATGGGGGCTGCGGTGGCGTCGGGGGATGCAGACGCCGCAGGGAACATGACCGGCGCAGGCGGCACCGTCATCGTTCCCCCCACGGCTGAGGTGGGAGCAGGAGGCTCCGGAGGAGGACAGCATCAACAGCACCCTAGCGGCCACGCTCCACAAGATGCGGGAGGGGAGAACATCCAATCTCCGCCTCTCCACCTCACTGGAGAACACAGCCGCAACGATGGTGCCCGCTCCGGCGTGAATCACGGCCTCCTAGATGCCCCTGCTGCGGGTGCAGCTACGAGGCACACAACACCCCCAGGGCAAGGCAATCACGACGAAGCGCCGAACGGGGCCGTCAACCCCCAAGCGCGTCCTTCTCGTTGTCACGCCGCCCTCGCGATTGGCTCGCGGCGACGGGAGCGCGACACCGCCACTAACGGTACCGTCAGGAGACGGGCGATGTCGCGATCTGCGTCGTCATTCGTGCCAAGTACTGCTTCGGAAGCCATGGCGTGAGCCCAGCTCCTATTGAGATTCCCATCAGCGGCCGACCAAATGGATGATGGGGAGCTACCATTCAAAGTTTGATTGGTTTCGCTGAGGCAGGGGGATCACAGCGAGCGGGCTCACCACGGCATCCGCAGGCAACGACAGCGGCCTGAGCCGCTGGCCGTGCTGAAGGGGCCAACCTTATGGTGTAGTGCCCCCATGACAGCCAGCGCAGGGGCCGCAGCCAGAGCCGCACAACCAAGAACACGACGAGGTGTCGATGGCTTCATCTGATCCTCGAGCCCGTCGAGATCAACGGCAGGTCCTGGAGGACAGGCAGAGGGAAGACGCACGCATCACCATAGAACCGCGCCGCGAAACCCACCGCCAGTCTGACAGGCACAATGGCCCCAACATCGATGAGCCTGTGCCCGGTGGAGACGGATACCTGCCTTTCGAGGTTGGGTGTCCTGCCTTCACTCGTGAGCTGCGGCAAGTCCGTTGGCCATCTGCCCGTACGTTCAAGCCAGAGATACCAGAAAAATATGATGGAAGACTGACCCGACAGAGTTCTTGAGCATCTACACCATTGCTGTTCAAGCCGCCGGAGGAAGAGATGAAAAGATATTCGCCAACTACTTCCCTTTGGCACTTAAGCCAAATGTGAGGTCATGGTTGATGCACTTGCCGGAGAACTCCATCTCGACTTGGGCTGATCTGTGCCACGAGTTTGTTGGCGCCTTCATGGGCGGCCATCAAGAACCAGGGCGGCCCAGCGATTTGCAGCTCCTTCCGCAAAAGGAAGGGGAGAGCTTGCGGAAGTACATGCAGAGGTTCAGCCAGGTGCACCGGAACATTCCAGATATCCACCCGGCAGCTGTGATTGCCGGGTTCCAGTCCAATGTATGCAACTGCAGGATACATTCCAAGATGAACGTCCGGTTGCCCAAGACTGTGAACGAGCTTTACACCTTGGCGGATAAGTGTGCCCGTACGGAGGAGGGGAGGCGTCTCCCCGGAGAAGAGGATGGTGTCGACGTTGACTCAGAAGATGACGACGACGCCGCCAACCAGAAGAAGAACAAGAAACGCAACAGGAAGCGCAAGGAGAAAGCAGTGATGGCTGTCGAGGGGTCGGGTACTCCTAGTATCGGCAAGAAGGCCAAGGCCCAAGCCCCAGGCAAGGAAGTTGCCACATGCGCCGACTGCCTGGAGGCTGCGGCTACCGAGAAGGCTGGGAAGCCTAACGGACCGTACTGCAAGATCCATCGAACCAAGGGCCATGATCTCCAAGAGTGTCATCAAGTTGAGCAACTCGTCAAGAAGCACAAAGCTGAGTACGAGAAGCGCGACAAGGAAAGAGACCAAGATGGTGTTGGCGGGAAGGGCCGAGGCGGCCAAGGGGGCCGTCCGGCAAGGTCCCTCAACACCAAGGGAAACCTGCTAAAGGCCACGAGAAGAAGGAATGTGGTGACGAAAGCGATGAAGGGGATGAAGAGGAAACCAGTGAGCAAGAGTTTCAGAAGGCCACTGACGCCATGTGCATTGACGGGGGTGCATCTTTAGACTCCTCTCACTGCTAGCTGAAACAATGGGCACGTGAGGTCAATGCTGTGGAGCCAGCGGCAGATTCACGGAAACCACTCAAATGGTCTCGCATGCCCATCGTCTTTGACGAAGAGGATCACCCTGACCGCATTACCGTGGTAGGGTGCTTGTCATTGTTGGTATCACCAACAATCCGCAACCTCAACGTCACAAAGATGTTGGCTGACGGCGGGGCCGGGTTGAATCTGATTTCCCCCAAGGTAATCAGCAAGTTGCAGATAACCGATGAAGAGCTCAAGGTTACTGGCACGTTTCAAGGAATCAACCATGGTAGGAGTCGTCCAAAGGGGAAGATCACGCTGCCGGTGACATTTGGAGGGGACTTGAAGTACCGGACTGAGATGATCGTGTTCGATGTGGTCGAGCTTCCGTTGCCATATAATGGGATATTTGGGTGACCTGCCCTGGCAAAGTTCATGGCGGCATCCCACTATGCCTACAACACCCTGAAGATGCCATGACCGATGGGCGTCATTTCTATCCCATCAGACAAGAAGGACGCAATCATATGCATGGACAAGATGTACCGGGATGCGGTCGCTGCCGAGGCCGCGGAAGCCACGGTCCCCGTCAAGAAAAACAAACAAGGGAGAAAATCTAGCAAGGATACCGGCAAGGAATCCGGGAAGCACGCCTCTCTGGAGTACGCTGCTCCCGTCGATGACTTGCCGGAGAGTTCCACTAGCAAGATATCCAAGGTTGCTTTGCCCACTGTGAAGAAGGGCCCGGCAGGGCTGGTTGGCGCTGATGGTACATTCACTATCAGCTCCACCCTTTACGACAAATAGGAAAGCGCGCTCGTTGCCTTCCTGCGGGCGAATATCGATGTGTTAGCTTGGCAACCATCTGACATCCCCGGTGTTCCCAGGGAGGTAATCGAGCACCACCTTGCTGTCTGCCCTCATGCCCGGCCCGTCAAGCAAAAGGTCCGGAAGCAAACCTTGGAGCTGCAGCAGTTCATTGCCGAAGAGATCAAGAAACTTGAAGCAGCTGGTTTGGTCAGAGGAGTATTGCACCCAACATGGTTGGCGAATCCAATGGTAGTGCGCAAGGTGAATGGGAAATGGAGGTTGTGCACAAATTTCACAGATCTGAATAAAGCATGCCCGAAGGACCCCTTCCCCTTGCCGCGCATTGACCAGATCGTGGATTCCACCTTCGGGTGTGATCTGCTTTCCTTCTTGGATGCTTACTCCGGGTACCACCAGATGTTGATGTCCAAGGAAGATGAGGAGAAGACAGCGTTCATAACCCCTTGTGGCACGTACTGCTTCGTACGGATGCCCTTTGGGTTAAAGAGCGTTGGGTCCACTTTTGCAAGGGCAGTGCAGACGGGGTTTGAGTCTCAGCTACACAGAAATATTGAAGCTTACATGGATGACATAGTGGTCAAGACCAAGGACAGATCAATGCTCATTCAGGACTTGGAAGAAACCTTTGCAAGATCAACTTGAAGCTGAACCCAGAGAAGTGAGTGTTTGGCATTCCCTCTGGCAAGCTACTTGGTTTCTTTGTGTCTCACCGGGGGATAGAGGCCAACCCCGACAAGATCAGGGCAATCGAACAGATTCATGCACCCAAGTCAGTCAAGGACTTGAGGCGTTTAACTGGATGTGTTGCCGTGCTGAGTAGGTTGATTTCCAAATTCTGAAGAAGGCAGGGCCCATGAAGTGGACCCCGGAGGCGGAAGCAGTGCTGCAGGACTTAAAAGCTTACCTCTCCTCTGTTCCCACCCTGGTCGCTCCTAAAGCACAAGAGCCATTGCTGCTGTATCTGGCGGCAACCAATCAAGTGGTTAGTGCAGCACTGGTGCCACAACGGGAAGTGGAAGAAGGAGCAGCTGCAGCTACTGTCCTCCCAGTAGAAAGAAGAGCAGAGAAGTGAAGGTAATCCCAAGACTACGGCAAGGAAGAAGGTGGTGCAGCGGCCAGTGTACTTTGTCAGCTCCCTGTTGTAGGGGGCTAGGTCAAGGTACTCTGGCGTGCAAAAGTTGATCTTTGGCCACGTCATGGCCTCAAGGAAACTGCGCCACTACTTCCAAGCTCATGAGGTCACAGTTGTCACTCGTTTCCCTTTGCAACGCATACTGAGGAACCCGAAGGCCACTGGCAGAATAGTGGAATGGGCTTTGGAGCTATCAAGCTTTGGTTTAAAGTTTGAGAGCACGTTGACCATTCAGAGCAGAGAACTGGCGGAGTTTATTGCGGAGTGGACACCTACCCCAGACGAAGAGGCACTAGAAGCAGCTATCCCCGGCAGGGAAGCGCCCCAAGAATGGATCATGTACTTTGATGGTGCCTTCTCACTTCAAGGTGCAGGAGCTGGTGTGCTCCTCGTCGCACCCACCGGAGAGCACCTCAAGTACGTGGTCCAGATGCATTTCCCCCAGGAGAAGGCTACCAACAACACTTCAAAATATGAAGGACTCCTTGCCAGGCTCAGAATCGCAACAGAGTTGGGGATCAAGAAGCTAATCATCCGAGGAGACTCACAGCTCGTGGTGAGGCAAGTGAACAAGGATTATCAGTGTCCATTGATGGAGGCATATGTGGAGGAAGCGAGAAAGCTGGAGGAGCGCTTTGATGGATTGCAAACAGAGCACGTGCCACGTGCGGAAAACAGCATTGCTGATCATCTGTCAAAGTGCGCTGCGCAAAAGCTTCCTATGGGACTAGGGACTTTTGTTCTCCACCTGACTCAGCCCTCCATGTCCCCGGCAACAATGGCCAGAAAGAGGAGGAAACTGGACTCCGGCAAGCCTCTCCCGGCAGAGCTTCCCGAAGCCCCCGACAGAGAGGTTGGCGGGAACAACTCCCCTTTGCTCGGTGAGCAGCACCCTCCCGCCGAACTACCAGTCCTTGCGGTCGAGGCATGCGCTCCCACGAACGAGGAGGTGCCCCTGGTCCTTGTTGTCGAGCCTCAGGCTCCAACTTGGGCACAACACATAGTCCATTACCTCCAAACAGGAGAACTTCCCGAAGAGCAAGAAGAAGCTGAAAGAGTAGCCCAAAGGGCCAGTATGTATCAGTTCGTCGATGACACGCTATATAGAAGGAGGCCCAATGGTGTGAAATTGAAGCGCATTTGCCGGGAAGAGGGGAAGGAACTTTTGGCAGAAATACACAGAGGCATGTGCGGCTCCCATATTGGATCAAGAGCCTTGGTTGGAAAAGCTTTCCGGCAAGGTTTCTACTGGCCCACGGCCCTCCAAGATGCGATTGAGCTAGTCACCATATGTGAAGCCTGCCAGTTCCACTCCAAGAATATCCATCAGCCTGCTCAAGCTCTCCAGACGATTCCTTTGTCATGGCCATTTTCGGTCTGGGGGCTCGACATCTTGTGCCGCTTCCCCCGTGTTATCGGGGGCTTTGAATTTTTGTTCGTTGCCATCGACAAGTTTACAAAGTGGCCGGAAGTGGAGCCCGTGAGAAAGGTAACCGCACAGTCAGCTATCAAGTTCTTGAAGGGATTGGTGTGGCGCTTCGGAGTACCTTCCAGAGTCATCACTGACAACGGCACCTAATTCATAAGATGCGCCTTCAAGCAATACGTTCAAACCCTTAGGAGCAAAGTTTCATTTGCCTCTATTGCCCATCCCAGAAGCAATGGACAAGCTGAGAGGGCGAACGCTGAAGTGCTGCGAGGACTCAAGACAAGAACATTTGATAGGCTGCAGAAGTGTGGCAGGCGCTGGATCGACAAGCTGCCGGTGGTTCTTTGGTCCCTCCGTACGACACCAAATCGAGCTACCGGCCAGACTCCCTTCTCCCTATTCTCTGGGGGAGATGTAGTGATCCCCATGGAGCTCATATACGGGTCACCTCTAGTATTTTCCTACGATGAAGTAGAGCAAGAGCAGCACTGGCATGACGACGCTGTGCTCCCTAAGGAGAACTGTCTCCGGGCTGCTACACGTGCTGCATGCTATCAGCAAGCCCTGCGTCACTACCACAGCTGCAGGGTTCATGCCCGAAGGCTTGAGGAAGGCGACCTTGTCCTTAGGCGCGTTCAGTCCGCCAAGGGTGCAAACAAGTTCATGCCGAAGTAGGAAGGCCCTTACCGGGTAGTACGAGTCTCCAGACCCGGTGTAGTCCGTCTGGAGACCGAAGATGGCATTCAATTGCAAAACTCATGGAACATTGAGCATCTTCATAAGTTCTACCCGTAAGGCGCGGTTGTCGGGCCCTGCCCGGCAGCCACCCTTTTGTACAAGCCTTGCCGATGCTGCATGTAACCCTTTGTCCAAAGCCGGGCGCAGACCCTGAGCAACAGATAAATAAACGAAGCGCTGGGGGCCCCAAAAACTTGCATGCATGCATAGCATAACATGAGCATGGCATGATCATGTAGATAAGGTCATATGTAGCTTTGTTTTCCTCTGCACTAAACTGCAGGGCTCTTGCCGCGGACTCGGTCCCGAAAAGAAGAAACAGAACCAAGCCTACATATCGGTCCCCGACAAGCCAAACAGATAAGTTCCTTCTTATCCCTACATGTTCTGTAAGGAGCAAACTTGTGCATATAGAAACCTCGTCACCTTCGAAGCATGGGTGCTCCCATCCTTTGACCCGAACATTGCATCGGTCAAGGTGGTTGTAGTGGCCTTTAACGGAGAAGATTTGATGGGGGGGGGGGGGGGGGCTGGTCCCTTTCCATAGTTTTGAGCCCGGCAGGCCATGCCGCGGCAACAAACGGAAGGTACCGGCAGGATAGCTTGCCGTGGAAACTTGTTTACTCAAACGTATAGAGGCATTCCACCTCTGCATGGACATAATACATGCACAAGTACCCGGCAAGGCTTGTCTTTTTCATTAATATGCAGATAAACAAGTGCAGATCTTACAGAGCATAAACATGGATAAAGAAGATTACATATTTAAGACTAAAGTTTGGCAAGTGCCTACATTTTTTAGGCAAAAAAAAGATAAGTGCCCCGTAATCCCCTTCTTGTCCCTCTCCTCCTAGGAACTACAAGGGAAGGCGAAGAGGGCAAGAGGAGTGCCTGAGCGGAGGCCCAGCCTGGTGAGCCCAGGAATGGCGAGGTTGCGAAGCCGACGGCGGATAGAGCGGCCAGGCGGCGCCCTAGCCGCCACCGGGACCGCGGGGTGCGCCCGGTAGAAGACACCAAGAGAGTCGCCCCTGGCAACCATCCGGAAGGGGCTGGTGATGATGGTGCCGGGGCAGGGGAAGAGATGGAAAATGGAGCGGCAGACCAACAATACGAGACGAAGGCGTTGGTGCCACCGTACTCCGACCTGACGGACTGCCACCCGCCTTCCTCGTCTTCGCCGTTTTGCTCCTCATCACTGTCGCTCCGAGGAGGCCTTGGGCTCCCCGCCCGACGCCTCCCCCGGAGAGACTGTTGATGATGGTGGCGGCGCCCAAGGCATGCTAAGAGCACCGTTCACCACTCTAGCGGGCAGAAGGGCACCACCACCTCCGGCGTCGCCCCTCGCCTCGACAGATGGAGCAACGCCGGGATCATCGAGGATCCCGGGCGCAATCCCACGGACGGGTGCCGGAAGCCCCGGACGAATAACTCGTATGAAAGATACGAGCGTTCCGCCATCAAGGAGGGACACGGCGCCCCTCACACCGAGATCGGTGCGAACGCCGTGGGTGCGTTGCTGCCAACTACGGCGGTTCCAACGACAGCCGCCACGTCTCCTACAACCGCGGACCAAGCTCACTCCATGGGTATCTACACGGACTTCCAAGATCATCGCCCCTGAACGGGACCGCGGGGTCGAGCCTCGGCCTCTCTTCTTAGGCATGAAGAAAGCAAACAAGAAGAAGGAAAGAGAGTAGGGATGAGTGCCTTCATTCACCCTCATGCTCCCTTTTATAGACAAGCGGAAGCCCGGAGCTGGGAGCTCCCTTGGGCTCGACCCGCTCGTGTCACTGGCCACGACCGGGCTCGTCCACCGCCCTCTCGCACCAATCCGAAGCAGCCTAGTTTTTGCCACGGCGCCCTCCCCTGCGCCATCCACCACCTACCCCGCATGATGCATGCGGCGTACGTGGCAATAAAAGAGAACACGGTGGGAAGAGTTGAATGGCAGTTACCTCCCCGTGAATTAAAGTCATTCACGAGCCGGTGTAGAGACGGCCCCACTGTATTCGGCATTTTTCACAACGCGTGGAAAAACCGGGAACTGGCTCAAGCATAGGTTAATGAAGGAGCAAAGAAAATATCAAAGGATGAGCTGCCACGAGCCCACTGCCTGTGTACCTGATAGGGCCTACCCCGACGACGCTCGGTAGTTATGACTCAGCTCATTACTCTTCAAGTTTAACCGGATATTAATTGAACTTGAACACCTGTTGGCTGAGTCATAGTGCCATCGAATCGAGCTGACCTGTGCAACCACACTTGCTTTATGGGGAGCCCTGACTTGGTTTATTGTCATGCCTCTCGCCGGTGCCTCCAACTAGGGAATATTAGGTGCGCGTGCTACCCTGGCCTGGTAGGCGGCAATAACCTTGTGAGCCCGAGTTTGGTTATGTGCACATGTCCCCGTTTGGGACCGTTTTTGTTTTGCCACGACGGTGACCGTTGGGTGTCACGAGGTGACATCGGGGCCACCCATGACTTAGACCAAAGGTAAGTTGGTCGGATTGGCCGGGAGAGTGTCATGCAATAGATCGGTTTTGTCGGAATGTCGTTGGTCCACCCGAATGGGAGCACGAGGCCATGGGTTCTGTAGTGTGGGTACAATGTACTAACCTCTGCAAATTGTATAATCTATCGATAGCCGCGCCCGCGGATATGGGCCCAGTTCGTAGTAGGTCACACTATGAGTCAACAGTAATAATAACCTTAATAGTTAACAAGCCCTGTTCGATGAGGAAAGAAGTTGGTTGACCTTTATGTGAGCGTGAGAGAATCACAGTGGTATCATGGATACCGAAGCTGGTTGATGTTTGTGGTGTTATGCGATAATCACAGGTAAGGATCAAGCTCCTTATGCTCATGTAATGATTACTACGGTATTGTTAATACCAAGCTTGATTTAATCCTGAGGTGATCGTGTGATGTCCACGAGGGTAAGTGGTACATGCGGTGGTTATGAGGTAACCCCAAACATAGTAAGTTGAATCATGATAGTTTAAGCATGCTGCATCCTAGTACCATCCGGTTCACTTCATGAGTAACATGCCATGTTCATTTCATATGGTTCTTGTTGTGTGATTTTCAACATGCCCATGTTCATGCCATGCTTATGTTGTTCTAGTGGTATCATGTTCATCTCTAATGTTTAACCTGTAAATGCCATGATGTTGTTTTTCTTGATTGCTTTTGGTTGCTGTGAGCTTGCGAGTACATTCAAAGTACTCACCTGGCGTGTCATGCCAGTTTGCAGGTCATGCCATGTTTGCTTGCTTGCCGAGGATCCCGAGTTTGCGAGCTAGGATAAGCGTTCCAGCCAGAGTCCCTGCAGAGTCGAGTCCATCGGTGTCGTCATTGTTCCGCTGCTAGAAGTTTTTTCGCTGCTTTGAGTTGTTCTACTGTTAGCATAGAGCAACCTGAGAAGGCGTAGCATCGCCGTGCCGATGTAATTCGTTGTGATATCGGAACCCTTGTATCCGTATCATTTGTAATAAAGAGCTGATTTGTTCTATGCCAAGCAGTGCCATATTCCAGAAGACTTGATCTCTGGGCTGGAATACGGGGTGTTCCGGTCTCTCTGAGCCGGGTGCCACAGAAGAACTCTTCTTTCGAAGATCATCATTGATTGCTTTTAGGAACCAATGCTCTTGCTCTAAATTTAGCTTCTCGAAGCGTAGCTTCTCATGAGTCCTTAGGAGCTGTCCATGATCCTCTAGAGTTGTTTCATGAGCTAACTTAAGAGTGTTTAGTTGTTTAGTTATACGCTCAATCTCCTTCTTATCATTGTCATTCATTTCATCTTGATTAGCATGATTAATAGCAATTTCATCATAGTTTTCATCACTAGTGTTGTCAACAAGTAAATCATCATCACCTAGCAAATCATCTTCATCACTATTGAAATCAACATACTCGGGGTGTGATACCTTAGGGCCTTTAGCCATGAAGCATCTTCCAATTCCTTCATTTGGTGAGTCAAATATGTCATAGGAGTTGGATGGCACAAGTGCAAGTCCGGCAACACCTTCATCTTGAGTATATTCGGAGTCGGAGTGATAGCTTCTCTCGGAGTAGTTGTCGGAGTCGGAACCGGATACCCATTCACCAACGTGATCTTGATATCTTCATCTTGTGTATCTCTTTGATGACTTGTCCTTCCTTTCCGAATCCTTGCTTCTACGAGAGGGTCTTCGTTCATAACGATCATCTCTACTACTTCTCTCTCTTGGTGGTGATTCATCTCTTTTACTTCTCCTCTTTGGTGAATCTTCTCTTTTCTTGTAAGGAGCCGTGCACTCATTGGAGTAGTGTCCGGGTCTTCCACAATTGTAGCAATTACGATCACGACTAGAAGATCTTTTGTCATTGTAGGATCTTGACTTGGAGCTTCTCTCTTTGCTTCTATTCTTGTAGAACTTGTTGAAGTTCTTCACCATTAAGCTCAATTCTTCATTGAAGACTTGTTTCTCACTTGATGTTGTAGGAGCATCACTTGAAGCTTTGTAAGCACCACTAGACTTGTTATGGAGCTCTTTCTTATCCTTGAGTGGCATCTCATGAGCAACAATTTTACCAATGACTTCCATGGGCTTGAGATCTTTGTAGTTGGGCATCATTTGGATCAAAGTGCACACGGTATCATATTTTCCATCCAAGGCTCTTAGGATCTTCTTGATGATGAATTTGTCGGCCATCTCTTCGCTTCCTAAGCTGGCAATCTCATTTGTGATGAGAGCAAGCCTAGAGTACATCTCAGCAACTCTTTCACCATCCTTCATCTTGAACTTGTCAAGTTGACTTTGAAGCACATCCAATTTGGATTCCTTGACGGACTTGGTACCTTCATGCATATCAACCAAAGTATCCCAAATTTCCTTTGCATTCTCAAGGCGGCCGATTTTGGTGAATTCTTCGGGGCACAATCCATTGAAGAGAATATCGCAAGCTTGAGCATTGTATTGCAACATCTCCATTTCTTCCACGGACGCTTCACGATCTGGTTCTTTTCCATCCTCGAAGAAATCACCTTGCAAGCCAATGCGCAGAATAGCCCAAATGGCGGGGTTATGACCAAGAATATGCATTTTTATCTTATGCTTCCAACTAGCAAAAATAGTACCATCAAAGTAAGGACCTCTACGATGGTAATTTCCCTTGCTAGACGCCATACTCTCCTAGGTTGTGAAACCAAGGCTATGATCACCAAAGCTATGGAAATCAAGGCAAATGGAGAACAAAGCTCTGATACCACTTGTATGATCGAAAGTAGGTCTAGAGGGGGGTGATTAGACTACTTGACCAAATAAAAATCTAACCTTTTCCAAATTTTAGTTGTGGGCAGAGTTTAGCAATTAACACAAGTCAAGCAATCAACCAACACATGCAATTCTAAGAGTGTAGCAGCAAAAAGTAAAACATTGCATATGAAGGTAAAGGGAAGGGTTTGGAGAGTGCAAACGCAATGATGACACGGAGATTTCTGGCGTGGTTCCGATAGGTGGTGCTATCATACATCCACGTTGATGGAGACTTCAACCCACGATGGGTAACGGTTGCGTGAGTCCACGGAGGGCTCCACCCATGAAGGGTCCACGAAGAAGCAACCTTGTCTATCCCACCATGGCCATCGCCCACAAAGGACTTGCCTCACTCAGGTAGATCTTCAGGAAGTAGGCGATCTCCTTGCCCTTACAAACTTCTTGGTTCAACTCCACAATCTTGTCGGAGGCTCCCAAGCGACACCTAACCAATCTAGGAGACACCACTCTCCAAAAGGTAATAGATGTTGTGTTGATGATGAACTCCTTGCTCTTGTGCTTCAAATGATAGTCTCCCCAACACTGAACTCTCTCGTATAGATTTGGCTATGGTGGAAAGATGATTTGAGTGGAAAGCAACTTGGGGAAGGCTAGAAATCAAGATTCTTGTGGTTGGATTGGAATATCTTGATCTCAACACATGAGTAGGTGTTTCTCTCTCAGAAAATGTAAGCTGGAAGTGTAGGCATGTTCTGATGGCTCTCTCTCAGATGGAGAAGGGGGTGGAGGGGTATATATAGCATCCACACAAAATCCAACCGTTACACACATTTGACCCAACTCAGTCAGACCGAATAGAAGAACTTGGTGAGACCGATTCAGTTCAAAATGTGAATGTTAGGAATCTCGGTGGGAACGACTGGAACAACTCGGTGGGACCGATGTGCTAGGGCTAGGGCAAAACCTCATCTCGGTGAAGCCGATTGCTTGAACTCGGTGAGACCGATTTCAGCAAAGAGCAAATAGAGAGTTGGTCAAGCAAACTCGGTGGGACCGATCGCTCATTTTGGTGAGACCGAAATGTTACAAAAGGGAAACAGAGAGTTTGTAGGGCCATCTCGGTGAGACCGAGATCCGTATCGGTGTGACCGAAGTGTTAGGGTTTCTGGCAGTGGCTAAGTCAAATGAACTCGGTGGCGCCGGATAGAAAATTTCGGTGGGGCCGAGTTTGACTTTGGGTTTTGGACATATTTGGAAATGAGAAAGTGGTTGAGGGCTTTGGAGCAATATCACTAAGCATTTTGAGCAAGTAGACCATAAAGCAACGCCTCATCCCCTTTTAATAGTATTGGCTTTCCTATGGACTCAATGTGATCTTGGATCACTAAAATGAAGAGTCTTGAGCTTTTGCCAATATGTGTCCTTAGCATTTTGAGGGGTCCACATCTCTAGTCCATGCCATGCCATTCATTGAAATTTCTGAAATATTAAGCTTGAATGGATATTAGTTCAATGAGCTATATGTTGTTATGAATTACCAAAACCACCCGGGGATTAGTTGCACTTTCAACGGCCAAGGCCCCTGGCGCGCCCTGGTGGGTAGTGGCCACCTCCTTCACCTTTTGGTCCTCCCACAAAGCTTCTAGTGCCTCTTTTGTTCCAAAAAAATCATCAATTTTTTTGCTGCATTTGGAGAACTTTTATTTCTGCACAAAAAGCAACACCATGGTAGTTCTGCTGAAAACAGCGCCCGTCCGAGTTAGTTCCATTCAAATCATACCAAAACCATATAAAATTGTATTAAACATGGCATGAATACTTCATAAATTATAGATACATTGGAAACATATCACGCAACACCTCATGAATAGTACCTACACACAAAATAACAAATACTTGCACCCAACGCAAACAAGGGGTTGCCAATCCCTTGGCTGTTAATTGCAAGGATCAAATCTCGTAGTGGTAGATAGATAAACAAAAACACAAAATAAAATAATGGTAAATAAATTGCAGCAAGGTATTTTTGGATTTTAATATATGATAAAGATAGACCCAGGGGCCATAGTATTCACTAGAGGCTTCTCTCTCGAACAAAAAGCATATGGTGGGTAAACAAATTACTATTGGGCAATTGATAGAAAAGCGAATAATTATGACGATATCCAAGGCAATGATCATGTATATAGGCATCATGTCCAAGACAAGTAGACCGACTCCTGCCTCCATCTACTACTATTACTCTACACATCAACCGCTATCCAACATGCATCTAGAGTATTAAGTTCATAAAGAACGGAATAACGCCTTAAGCAAGATGACATGATGTAGACAAAGTAAACTCAATCAATATGAATAAACACCATTGTCGGTGCAACAAACCCTGGGTCTGTTGCCCTGACTGTGCACAAGCACGAGAACAAGATTACAACACCAAGGCCATGTCAAGATACAAGAGACCAAGATCTTAGAAGAACCAGCATGCTGATTAAGAAGGCCAAGACCAAGACAGAGAAGCGAGACACCATCGGGAGAAAAGCCTCCCTTGCCGGGCTGGCGGACCTGGCAAGGACAAGGGCTCCCCCGGAAGAAAGCATTCAAGACGTCCCGGCAGGGCCTGCCGGGACTCACGAGGGCAAAGACACCTCACCACGACCCATGTCGTTTATCAATGCGGTGTCAAGCCGCAAAGTGACTAAGTGGCAGCCATTCGCCACATGGCGGCCTCTTTCTACAAGAAATACCAACAGATGACACCCGTCCTGCGACATGTCAAGCAAGCAGGCATGGAGCTGGCAAGACGAGCCCGGCAAGGCTTGCCAAGCAAGCAACGATGTGACGGTGAGCGGTGCATTTAATGCACTCTGTCAGCCTGCAGAATTAGGTATGATAGCACTGTTTGCTATCTTATCAGTGCATAATGACTGTTTTGCCACTGTGGTGACCCCTTAACCTATAAAAGGAGGCCCATGGCAACCGTAGCAAGGGTTGGGAAAAGTTGAACACCCCCACGCTCGTACACGCGTAGTCACTGCCTCCCCAGGGCTAGCCTGCCGGGCAAGTGTACTACGCTCCACCCCCACTTTTCCACCATCAATCCACCAAAGCAGGAGTAAGGTTTTAGGCCTCGCGGTGGCCCGAACCTGGGTAAAATTGCCCGTGTGATCTCTGCCGTGCTGCCCCACGTTCTTCAGCTCTTTGTGCAACGAGACATCCCCCCTGCCAAACCAGCAAGGGGCCCCTTGGCCCCATAGGTGGCCGTGGTTTCCCGTGACATCTTTGGCGCGCCAGGTAGGGGGATCACTTGCGCGAACCTGAAAGCGTGTGCAGCGCGTCATCTTCATCGCCATCTTCATCTTCGACGGCGCCGTCGGCAATGGCGCCCAAGAAGAAGCCCGGTGCTGCTGCTCACCCATCCACCTCGAAGGCGCCGCCGCCCGCAGCCACCAATGCTGCGGGGGACGCGGAGGCGCACGAGAGTGTGGACGCCGCTGGGGCTGTGGTCGGGGTATGCGGCACCGTCACCACTTCCCCTGCGGTCGAAGCAGGAGCAGGAGACGCCGGAGGAGAGCAACATCAGCAACACCCCGATGGCCACGCTCCACGAGGTACGGGTGAAGGGGCTACTCCATCCACACTCCTTCCCCTCGCCGATAGGCATAGCCCCAGCAATGGCGCTCGGTCCGGGGCGAATCGCCGCCCTTCGGCCGCCCCCACCACGGGGGCGGCCGCAGCGCGTGCACCTCTCCCGGGACGAGTCGACCAGGCTGCTACGCCTAGTGGAGCTGCTGACCCTCAAGCGCCATCACCGCGCCACCATGCCATCCAGGTGGCTGCCCCGCAATAGCGGGGACATGATACGATCGCTGCTGGCCCCATCAGGAGCCGAGCGATGGCGCGATCTGCATCATCATTGCCCATACCAAGTACTGCTACGGAGGCCATGGCACGGGCTCAACTGCTGCTGAGGTTTCCGCCAGCGGCCGAGCAGATGGATGAATGGCGTGCCACCATCCAGAGCCTGCTCGGGTTCGCCGAGGCTGGGGGCTCACAGCAAGCTGGCCTGCCATGGCCTCCCCAAGCGACGACAACAGCCCGTGCTGCTGGTCGTACGGAATGGGCCACCCCCACGGTACAATCCCCGCCACGGAAGCTAGCGCGGGCGCATCGGGATCAAGAACCTGATGGTGTCTCGATGGCCTCTTCTGACCCTCGAGCGCGTCCAGGCCGGCAGCGTGCCTCGGAGGACAGGCGGAGGGGAGACGCGCGCGTTGTCGTTGAGCAACGCCGCGATGCCCACCGCCGGGCCAATGGGTGTGACGGTCCCGACGTCGACGAGCCTGCACTCGATACTGGCAGGTACCTACCTTTCGAAGTTGGGTGCCCTGCCTTTACTCATGAGCTGCGGCAAGTCCGTTGGCCGTCCGTCCGCACATTCAAGCCAGAGATACCCGAGAAGTACGATGGGAGGCTGAACCCGGCAGAGTTTCTGAGCATCTACACCATCGCTGTTCAAGCTGCCGGGGGAAAGAGATGAGAAGGTATTCGCCAACTACTTCCCTTTGGCTCTCAAGTCCAATGTGAGGTCTTGGCTGATGCACCTGCCAGAGAGCTCCATTTCGTCATGGGCTGATTTGTGCCATGAGTTCATTGGCGCCTTCACTGGCGGCCATCAAGAACCAGGTCGGCCCAGCGATCTGCAGCTTCTTCAGCAGAAAGAAGGAGAGACTCTCCGAAAGTATTTGCAGAGATTTAGCAGAGTCCACAGAAACATCCCAAATATCCATCCAGCAGCTGTGATAGCCGCCTTCCAGTCCAATGTGTGGAACCGGAAGATTCGTTCCAAGATGAATGTACGGTTGCTCAAGACTATGAAGGAACTTTACACCTTGGTGGATAAGTGTGCTCGGATGGAGGAGGGAAGAAAACTGCCCGGAGAGGAGGATTGCATTAATGTTGATTCAGAGGATGATGACGAGTCCACCAGTTAGAAGAAGAGCAAGAAGCGCAATAAGAAGCGCAAGGGTAAGACGGTAATGTCTGTTGAAGGGTCGGGTATCCCTAGTACCGGCAAGAAGGTTAAGGCCGAAACCCCCGGCAAGGAAGCTGCCGTGTGCTCTGACTGCCGGGAGGCCGCGGCCGCCGAAAAGGCCGGGAAAGGTGATGGACCGTACTGCAAGATCCATCAGACCAAGGGCCACGACCTTCAAGAGTGTTATCAGGTTGAGCAGCTTGTCAAGAGACAGAAAGCAGAATATGAGAAGCGTGACAAGGAAAAGGGACAGGATGTTGCTGGCGGTAAGGGTCGTGGCGGTGAAGTAAATTGCCCCGGCAGACCTCTTCGGAACAAAGGGAAACCTGCCAGGGATCGAGAGAAGGAAGCCTGCGGTGATGGGAGTGATGAAGGGGATGAAGAGGAAACCAGTGAGCAGGAGTTCCAGAAGGCCACTGACGCCCTGTGCATTGACGGGGGTGCGTCTCTACACGCCTCTCACCGCCAACTCAAGCGGTGGGCGCGTGAGGTTAATGCCATGGAACCAGCACCAGGGGCCCGGAAACCACTCAAATGGTCACGCACGCCCATCATTTTTGGCGAAGAGGATCATCCTGACCACACCATCGCGGTAGGATGTTTCCCGTTGTTGGTCTCTCCAACAATCCGCAACCTTAAGGTCACGAAGATGTTGGTGGACGGCGGGGCCGGGCTGAATCTGATTTCCCCAAAGGTTATCAGCAAGCTTCAGATAGCAGAGGATGAGTTAAAAGTCACCGGCACGTTTCAAGGAGTTAATCCCAGCAGAAGTCATCCTAAGGGAAAGATCACGCTGCCTGTGACGTTTGGGGGAGAGCTGAACTACCGTACTGAAAAGATTGTGTTTGATGTGGTTGACCTCCCCTTGCCGTACAATGGAATCCTTGGACGCCCAGTCCTGGCTAAGTTCATGGCAGCATCCCACTATGCCTACAATGTCTTGAAGATGCCAGGGCCGGTTGGAGTCATTTCCGTCCCATCAGATGAGAAAGACGCAATCATTTGTGTGGACAAGATGTACCGGGACGCAGTCGCGGCAGAGGCAGCAGCAGCGGCAGTTCCCGCCTAGGAGAACAGAGCGAAGAAGAAGGATAGTAAGGGCTCTGGCAAGGAATTCGGGAAGCGCGCCCCTTCGGAGTGCGCTGCGCTTGTTGATGACTTGCCAGAGAGTTCCAACAACAAGAGATCCAAGGTTGCTGCTCCACAAGTGAAGAAGGTCCCGGCAGGGCTGGCTGGCGTTGATGGTACTTTCACCATCAGCGCCACCCTCGATGACAAATAGGAAAGCGCGCTCGTTGCCTTCCTGCGGCCGAATATCGATGTGTTTGCCTGGCAACCATCTGATATCCCCGGTGTTCCCAGGGAGGTAATCGAGCACCACATTGCTGTCTCCCCACATGCCCGACCTGTCAAGCAGAAAGTTCGAAAGCAGGCCTTGGAGAGGCAGCAGTTCATTACAGAGGAGATCAAGAAACTTGAGGCAGCTGGTTTGGTCAGAGGAGTGCTGCATCCAACGTGGTTAGCAAATCCAGTGGTTGTCTGGAAGGCCAATGGGAAATGGAGACTTTGCATAGACTTCACAGATCTCAATAAGGCTTGCCCGAAAGACCCATTTCCCTTGCCACGCATCGACCAGATCGTGGACTCCACTTCAGGCTGCGATTTGCTCTCCTTTTTGGATGCATATTCTGGGTATCATCAAATCTTCATGTCTAAGGAAGACAAAGAGGAGACCTCGTTCATCACCCCGTGTGGTACGTACTGTTTTATCCGCATGCCTTTCGGATTAAAGAGTGCCGGGTCTACTTTTGCAAGGGCAGTCCAGATTGGTTTTGGGCCACAGCTGCACAGAAACATTGAGGCTTATATGGATGATATTGTGGTCAAAATCAAGGACAGATCAACCCTTATCCAGGATTTGGAGGAGAAATTTGCCAATTTGCGCAAGATCAACTTGAAACTCAACCCGGAGAAGTGTGTATTTGGTGTTCCCTCCGACAAGCTGCTCGGGTACTTTGTATCCCATCGGGGGATCGAAGCCAATCCCGATAAGATCCAAGCCATCGAACAGATCCAAGCACCAAAGACGGTCAAAGATGTAAGGCGTCTGACAGGGTGCGTTACAGCGCTAAGCAGATTCATTTCCAAGTCTGCCGAGCGCGCCTTGCCGTTCTTCAAAATCTTGAAGAAGGCAGGGCCCATGAAGTGGACTCCAGAAGTGTCGGGCCCCTTTCTGGTAATAAATCTCAGAAAAGGCCCTAAGTCACACCAGCCCCAAGATCAACACAACTGGTGGACTTCCTTGATACAGATAACAAGTACAAATAATATTACACAGGGTTGAGTCTGAAGGCTCAACAAAATTATTACAAACTCGCCAAATATATGGCAGTGGCGGAATGTGACAGTGGTGTGGTGGTGATACATCTCTGATACAATAACGTAAAGCCAAGCGTCAGAGTGAGGCTTGACTATTTTATTGGTGTAGCAGAAGCTCAGCGGAAGATACATGTGGTAGACTCCTATCTCACAGGTTGACTGACTGGGACTCCTCTAAGCGTCGGGCTTGCTAGCGCAATCCTTCTCCACAAGCTCGTCCTCCTCCAAGTCTGGCCAAGTAGATAGACAGGGACAAGCCAGTGAGTACGTTGGAATGTACTCGCAAACATTATGAACAAAAGATATAATGGATGCACATGCTCATGTAGGAACATAATGACATGCTCATGCTGACTAGAATCCTGGTCATGACATAATTATAAAATGATGCGGAAGTAAATGAAACATGTTAGCCATAACCAGTCTTTTTAAAAATAAAAGCAAGTGAATGCCACGGGTAGTCTAGCCAGCCCAAGTGACATTCAGAAAAATAAGAGAAATGCCGGTCGGGTGTCTACAAGAGTAGTGGCGAGATAAACCGCCTGTTAACTCGAGAGACGCCACGAGAGGTCTTGAAAAGAAATGCCTGTCGGGCGTCAAGTGACGCCACGGTTGGACTTGAAGAGAAATGCCAATCGGGTGTCCACAAGAGTAGTGGCGGAACCGCCAGTAAACTCGAGAGACGCCACGAGAGGTCTTGAAAATAATAGTTGAGTGCCCGGGGTAGTCTAGCCAGCCCCTGAGACACTCAGGAAGAATACAAAATGAGAGAAACGGGTTAGTCCGCAATATTATGCATAGCCATAATAATATTTAATAAGCATAATCAAGGTAGCAACAGGGTATCAACAATTATACTGCAAAAATGAGTCAGACACATTTTAATTATTTCCTCCGGAGACCGATACCGGGACCGACACTTGACCCACCCAGCTACGCCCTTTGACCGAGGACACGGCTATTCGAATAGTTTTAACTCTGCAGAGGGTGTACTCTTTACCCACAAGTAAAGGATTTCTTTAGTCAGTACCGTGACACTGACTAATTCCCATTACGGTCTTTGGGCTGAAAACACACCTGACCAGCACACACCAGAATAACTCTTCGGATGCCAGGAATCACCCAAAGCATCGTTCAAGAAAAACTCTAAGACGGAGAGACCAACGTCCTGCATGGGATCACTATTAATACGCGCGGATTACAAGGGGTGCCCCCCTCTCAGTCACAGCCGGAAACACCCATGCCCCCTGCCCTGATGACAGGATTTAGTCCAAGGCCTTTGGAAACCCTCATCGTGGCCCTCTGTACGGTGTGTACCTGGACAGGGGTTAACAACTTACTCAGCCGCACCTTCCTTGCGGAAGGACCCGTGGCAGCACGGTATCCAGCTAGGTGTAACGGAACAAGACTCGATCTAGGCCGACTCAGGAGGTGTTAATTAACATCACCGGAATATTCCACTTAAGTCACATGACACCACCGTGTCAAGCATAATGGCCCGTGCCCACTGGCACGTCCAAGGCAGGAGAAACTCTCCCGTGTTTCCACAACTTTACGATGTCAGAAGAATCTCTTGCTTGAGTGATGTGCAAGCTATGAGCAAAAGAGATATGACCATGCATGCAAGTGCTAGTGACATACTTCACATATGGTGCAATATCAACCTATGCAACATGCAAATGCAAATGCAATCACCATATCCCAAGTTCAATAATGCATGCCTTGTCCAAAGTAGTCAGGTGAAAACCCTTCAAAATTCTCGGCAAAGTTTCCCTCTCCTTTTTCTGCTAATTCAAAATCAACTTAAATTAAAAATTTTGGCAACAGTACAAAAAGTTGTCCCAAAACATTTTTAAATAAATACTAAAAAAACTAGAGAGAAAAAAATAAGAATTTCAAAAAAAAGTTCAACTCAAACGGAGTTGTGGTTTAAAAGTTATTAAACTTTCAAAATCAGGGGTTTTTCTATAAAAAGCTAGTCCCTGTGCGTTTATAAAGAAAACGCTTCGGGCCGAAATACGCTTCTCAGCGCGAAAGGCGTAAAAGTCGAGATTACGCCTTCGTTTTTAGACAGAGAAAAAGAAAAGAAAAAGTGCGGGGTGGGGTCCACCCGTCAGGTTCAAATGTTTGAACCCGCGCGCGGAAACAGAGAGGAGACGGCGTTCACCGGCGGTGATCGCCGGGGTCTTGGAAGGCGGCGATGGTCGGAACATGACCAGGGAGGAGTGCCGCGTCGAAGGGAGGTGGTGGTGGCCGCCGAGGAGCACCTGAACGCCGGCGAGGTCGACGGTGGCGGACGGTGGTTCGGTGGCGTTGGGATTTCGTCGGAGAGAGCTCGGGGAGTGGAATTGAAGTGGGGAATCGATGATTTGGTGGAATATATGACTATTGGCAAGATTTGAGCAGTTGAGGTGGAGTAACGACGATGAACGGATTGGTGACAGTGGCGGCGGAGTAGTGATCGAAGGGGAAGAAGAAGACCTCCTCGATGTCGGGTGGGTGGTGTAGGGGCGATTGGGAGGTGGTGGAGGCGATGGGTGAGAAGAACGGGGCCCGGGGGCCTTTATATAGGCGATCCCGAGGCGGTCCGGCGGGGTTCGGATCACGCCGGAGTTATGATGGTCGGCGAGGTCGGTTTGGGCGGTGGTCGTGGTCGGTGAGTGTCAGTGAGGGTGGAGGAAGCTGCCCAAAGCACCAGCGCGAACGAGCTCGGGCTTGGTGGCTTTATCCACGGCGAGGTCGGTGTACGGGTGCGGCGGATGTCGTCCATCTCCGGTGGCTGACAGGGGGCCAAGGGCGGCATGATCAGCGTGGAGAGAGTGCGGAGAAGGTGCCGCGTGGTGAGTAGTTAGGTGGGGGAGGTCAGCGAGGGAGTGAATATGGCGGGCACCGTGTGGATCAGCTCGGGTTGCCGTCGCCGAGGACGGAGGCAGGTCCACCGGCCTCCTTCTGTGCTGTCGGCGGTGAGGCACTGACGAGGAGGGTCCAGGGCGGCGCAGTTACGAGGGAGGAGGCGTGGACGAGAAGGAGTGGGGATGGAGTGGAGTGCACGGCGCCGTCGCTTCTGCCACTGAACCAAATTCAGTTAACTAAATTTTGGACAGCGGTGAACAGTGTGCACATTAGCTGTTTGATAAAATGACAGAAGGTGCTAGAGATTTTAGGATTTTGTGGGGATTTTTGTGGTAATGTGTGGATGCTCAAAAATGAGTTTGGCAGAGTTTGGGAATTTTTGGAGCATTTAAAAATATGTTTGGATCAGGATTATTTAATTTGGTCCAAATTTGAATTGAGTGGGATTTGAAAATTTTGAACTGGGGTACCCCATGTTTTTGGAAAAATGGGTTGTGGGTACCATATATTTGCTGGGATAATTTTGGTGGAGGTGGCATCCTTGTAGAAATGGTGGTTCCTTTGTAAACCAAAGGAATGATGGAATATATGAATTCCAACTTTGGAATTTATTTGGGTGGTGAAAAATATTTTTGTGGGGTATGAAAGAGTTGGATTCTGTCCTAGATGAGGTGAGTGACTTGTGGGATAAATTTGGAGTGGAATAAAATTTGTTGGATGGATTTTAGTAGGGCTAAAAGGAGGTGAAAAGGTTATTTCCTTTGAAAATTTAATTATCCCCAAAACTTTTCTTGCTAAAAATAAATTGTTTGAAAACCCCAAAGTAATTATCCATATAATTTTAAACTCTTCAACCAGAATATTTAAAGAAGATTGAAACCCAAATAAAATTTGAAAAGGTTTTCAAATTGAAGAAAGGTGATATGATCAAAAATGATTTTCAAAACTTTTATTTTTAAAGGAAAGATTTCAAATATTCGGAAAAATATTTTTGGTGTGTTACAAGAAGCAGATGCAGCTTTGCAAGAGTTGAAGGCCTACCTATCTTCTGTGCCCACCTTGGTTGCTCCCAAACCGCAAGAACCCTTTGTTGTTATACTTGGCGGCAACCAATCAAGTGGTTAGTGCAGCCTTGGTGGCGCAGCGGGAAGTGGATGAAATAGAGAGTGAGCAAAGACCGGCAGAGTCAGATAGGGGTCAGGACAGAGATAAGCACGGCAGCGAAGACAACCCCAAGGACACGGCATGGAAGAAAGTGGTGCAGCGCCAAGTGTACTTCGTCAGTTCCCTGCTACAGGGGGCTAGATCGAGGTACTCTGGCGTGCAAAAGTTGATCTTTGACCTCATCATGGCCTCAAGGAAACTGCGCCACTACTTCCAAGCCCATGAGATCATGGTTGTCACTCGCTTCCCGTTGCAAAGGATACTCCGGAACCCTGAGGCTACTAGCAGAATAGTGGAGTGGGCTTTGGAGTTATCCAGTTTTGGTTTGAAGAGAGCACATCAACAATCCAGAGCAGGGCATTGGCAGAGTTTATTGCAGAATGGACGCCAACCCCTGACGAGGAAGTGCCAGAAACAGTTATCCCCGGCAAGGAGGCGCCCCAAGAATGGATCATGTATTTTGATGGTGCTTTTTCCCTACAAGGTGCAGGGGTTGGCGTGCTTCTCGTCGCTCCCTCCGGGGAACACTTGAAGTACGTCGTACAGATGCATTTTGCCCAGCAAGAGGCAACCAACAATACAACAGAGTATGAAGGGCTCCTTGCCGGGCTCAGGATTGCCGCAGAATTGGGAATCAAGAAGCTGATCATTCGAGGAGACTCACAGCTTGTGGTGAGGCAAGTCAACAAGGATTACCAAAGTCCATTGATGGAGGCATACATTGAGGAAGTGAAAAGATTAGAGGAGCGCTTTGACGGGTTGCAAACAGAGCACATACCTCGTGCGAAAAACAGCATAGCTGATCACCTGTCAAAGTGTGCTGCCCAAAATCTTCCTGTGGAACCAGGATCTTTTGTTCTCCATCTTACTCAGCCCTCCGTATCCCCAGCAACAATGGCCCAGAAAAGGAGAAAGCTGGACTCCGGTAAGCCTCTCCCGGTAGAGCCATCCTCTCCTGGCAGGGACCCTGCCGGAAACAACTCCTCACAACCTGCCGGACCGCACCCTCCAGCCGGACCCATGGTCCCTGCGAACGAGGAATGTGCCCCCGCAGTTGAGGAGGTGCCACTAGTCCTTGTTGCCGAGCCCCAGGCTCCAACTTGGGCAAGCCACATAGTCCACTTTCTCCAAACTAGAGAACTCCCCAATGACCAAGATGAGGCTGAAAGAGTAGCCCGGAGGGCCAGTATGTACCAGTTTGTCGATGACACTCTGTACAGAAGGAGGCCCAACGGTGTGAAATTGAAGTGCATCTGCCAGGAAGAAGGGAAGGAACTACTGGCTGAGATACACAAAGGCATGTGCGGCTCCCACATTGGATCAAGGGCGCTGGTTGGGAAAGCATTCCGGCAAGGATTCTATTAGCCCACAGCCCTCCAAGATGCGGTTGAGCTAGTCACCAAATGTGAAGCCTGTCAGTTCCATTCGAAGAAAATCCACCTGCCTGCCCAAGCTCTTCAGACAATCCCTTTATCATGGCCATTTTCGGTCTGGGGGCTCGATATCTTCAGCCCTTTCCCTCGAGCGATCGGGGGCTTTGAATTCTTGTTCGTTGTTATCGACAAGTTTACAAAGTGGCCGGAAGTTGCTGCCATGAGAAAGGTGACTGCTCAATCAGCTATCAAGTTCTTGAAAGATTTGGTGTGTCGTTTTGGAATCCCGGCAAGGATCATTACCGACAACGGCACCCAATTCACGAGCCGCGCCTTCATGCAATATGTTCATGCCCTCGGAAGCAAGATCTCGTTTGCTTCTGTCGCACATCCCAGAAGCAACGGGCAAGCTAAGAGGGCGAACGCTGAAGTGCTGCGGGGACTCAAAACAAGAACCTTTGATATGCTGCAGAAGCACGACAGGCGGTGGATCGATGAGCTGCCGGTAGTTCTATGGTCCCTCAGAACGACACCAAATCGAGCTACCGGACAGACTCCTTTTTCCCTGGTCTATGGGGCGGAAGCAGTTATCCCCACAGAACTCATTTACGGGTCGCCTCGAGTTCTTGCCTACGACAAAGTAGCGCAAGATCAGCACCGGCGTGACGACCCTGTGCTACTCGAGGAGAACCGTCTCCGGGCTGCTACGCGTGCTACACGCTATCAGCAAGCCTTGCGTCGCTATCATAGCCGCAGGGTTCATGCCTGGTGTTTTGAGGAAGGCGACCTTGTCCTTAGGCTCGTTCAGTCCGCCAAGGGTACAAACAAGTTGACGTCGAAGTGGGAAGGCCCTTACCGGGTAGTACGAGTCACCAGACCAGGCGTAGTCCATCTGGAGACTGGAGATGGCATTCAATTACAAAACTCATGGAATATTGAGCATCTCCGCAAGTTCTACCCGTAAGGCGCGGCTGTCGGGCCCTGCCTGGCAGCCACCCATTTGTACAGGCCTTGCCTCAGTTGCATGTAATGCCTTGTACAAAGCCAGGCGATGACCCTGAGCACCAGAGAAATAAACGAAGCGCTGGGGGCCCCCCGACCAAGTTGCATGCATGCATAAGCATTTCAAGGGCATTTGCATAAGCATTTCATGCGCATTTGCATATGCATATAGATAGGATCGCATCCTGCATCATTCTCATCTGCATAAAGCTGCAGGTTCCTGCCGAGAACTCGGTTTCTGCAAGAAGATGGGGAGATGAACCAACGCTGCGACCCCCGGTGAACCAAACAGATAAGTTCTACCTCTTGTCCATAAGTGTTCTGTAAGCTAAAACTTGTGCATAAGAAAACCCCGCCACTCTTCGAAACTTAGGTGCTCCCATCCCTGGCTCGAACGTTGCTTCGGCCTGGATGGTCGTAGTGGCCTTTGATGAAAAGAAATTGGCGGGGGGCTGGTCCCTCTATTTCTTGCCGGTAGGCTCAGTTCCCCGGCAACGAAGAAAGGGTACCGGCAGGATAGCCTACCGGGGAAAACTCGTTTATTTAAAATAAAGAGGCATTTCACCTCTGCGTGGACATATACATGCACGAGTTCCCGGCAAGGTTCATCTTTTTCATTAATATGCTGGTCATACAAGTACAAACCTTACAGAACATAGACATGGACTCGAGAGATTACATTATTCAAAATAAAATTTGGCAAATGCCTACGAGTTTAAGATTGAAAAAAGATAAATGCTCCGTAAACTCCTCTCCCTGTCCCTCTTATCCCAGGTAGTGCGGTGGGAAGAGAAGAGGATAGGCAACGCATCGATACAACGCCACCCCGATCCCCGTCAAGGGCTGCCGAGCACAGCCTGACAAGATCGGGAGTGGCGAGGCTGCGAAGGAGGAAGACGTACGGTGCACCTCAGCGGCTCCCTGGTCACCACTTCCAGAACCAGGCAGAAGGCTCCAGCATAGGCACCAACAGAGAGGGGTGTCGGGGGTCGGCCAGGAGACCACTGGAGGAAGCGAAAGCGCCAGGGGAGCAACCCTTTCCCCGGTCACCAAGAAAACAGTGATGATGGTGCCGGGGAAGGGGAAGGGAGGACGGAGGGATAAGGCAGCAGGTCGCCAGTACGAGACGAACGCGTCGATGCAGTCGTGCTCCTACTGGACGGCCTGCCTCCCGCCTTCTCCGTCTTCCCCAGCTTCATCTTCATCAACACCGCTCCGGGGGAGCTCCAGGACTCCAGCCCGACGCCTTCCCCGGAGAGACGGCGAGCGACCAAGACAGCCAGGGGGCTCGGGACACGCCCCTCCCCGCCTTGGCGGGCAGGAAGGCGCGCCTCTCATCGACATCATCCCCACGGCTCCCAGATGGGGCAGTGCTGGGTTTACCGACGATTCCCAGCCCTGCCTCCCGGGCACGCCCCAGAGACGCCAAGCACCCGATCGCCAAGACCACGAGCGGCGGTGACCCGAGGCTGGACACCGCACTACCCAACGGGCAGACGACCGTGGCAAAAGGAGCAAGCATTCCCTCACAATGGGAGAGCTTGGTATCTCCCGCACTACGAGCAGCCCGTCCATGACGCCTTCTCCGAGCATGGACCAGGCTCACTCCCCGAACACCAACACTCAACAACTCTAGGCGCGAGCTGAAGCCTGGAGCTTGGCCCCGGGCCCTTCTCTTCAACATGACCAATGAAAGGCAGACACAGGGGAAGAAAGGATCCAGAGATGGATGGCTCGGCTCTCCCTCCGTCCCTCATTTTATAGGTGGAGCAAGAAAGGGAGCCGCTCCCTCAACAAGCAATCGCCACCCCTCTCCGCCAATTCAAGAAGACCGGGCCCTCGCCTCGATGCTCTCCCGCACCACGCGCCTCCGTTACCTACCCTGCGCGATGCATGCCGCATACGTGGCTAAGGATAAGGGCATGGCGGGAAGAGTGAATTGGCAGTTTCTACCCCGTGCGATAAAGTCATTCACGGGCCATTGCAACGATGGCCCCACCACGATTGGCTTTACACAACGCACGGGAAAACCGAAAACTGGCCCAGAATCAAGATTAATGAAGAAGCAAAGAAGACTCCAAGAGATCAACCTCTTCAGCGCCCCTGCCTGTGCACTTATTAGGACCTACCCCGACGACGCCCGGCAGCGCGATCGGGGCAGGCCCGGGGGCTTCTGTCGGTGCAACAAACCCTGGGTCTGTTGCCCTGACTGTGCACAGGCACAAGAACAAGATTACAACACCAAGGCCGTGTCAAGATACAAGAGACCAAGATCTTCAAAGAACCAGCATGCTGATTAAGAAGGCCAAGACCAAGACAGAGAAGCGAGACACCACCGGGAGAAAAGCCTCCCTTGCCGGGCAGGCGGACCTGGCAAGGACAAGGGCTCCCCCGGAAGAAAGCATTCAAGACGTCCCAGCAGGGCCTGCCGGGACTCACGAGGGCAAAGACACCTCACCAAGCCATCTCACCACGACCCACGTCGTTGATCAATGTGGTGTCAAGCTGCAAAGTGACTAAGTGGCAGCCATTCGCCACATGGTGGCCTCTTTCTACAGGAAATACCTACAGATGACACCCGTCCTGCGACGTGTCAAGCAAGCAGGCATGAAGCTGGCAAGATGAGCCTGGCAAGGCTTGCCGGGCAAGCAACGATGTGACGTTGAGCGGTGCATTTAATGCACTCTGTCAGCCTGCAGAATTAGGTATGATAGCACTGTTTGCTATCTTATCAGTGCATAATGACTATTTTGCCACTGTGGTGACCCCTTAACCTATAAAAGAAGGCCCATGGCTACCGTAGCAATGGTTGGGAAAAGTTGAACACCCCCACGCTCGTACGCGCGTAGTCACTGCCTCCCCAGGGCGAGCCTGCCGGGCAAGTGTACTACGCTCCACCACCACTTTTCCACCATCAATCCACCAAAGCAGGAGTAGGGTTTTACGCCTCGCAACGGCCCAAACCTGGGTAAAATTACCCGTGTGATCTCTGCCGTGCTGCCCCACGTTCTTCTGCTCTTTGGGCAATGCGACATCCCCCCTGCCGAACCAGCAAGGGGCTCCTTGGCCCCATAGGTGGCCATGGTTTCCGCGACACCCATCATTTTATCCTTAATGTCAACAATACAAATACATGTCTTGTCCCTTTCTATCACTGGGATATAAGCACCGCAAGATTGAACCTATCACAAAGCACCTCTCCCATTGCAAGATAAATCAATCTAGTTGGCCAAACCAAATGGATAGATCGGAGAGAAATACAAAGCTATAATAATCATGAATAAAAGAGTTTAAATAAGACTCAAATGATATTCATAGATAATCTGATCATAAACCCACAATTCATGGATCCCTACCAAAACACCGCGAAAGAAGATTACATCGAATAATTCTCCAAGAACATCGAGGAGAACATTGTATTAAAGATCAAAGAGAGAGAAGAAGCCATCTAGATACACTACAGGAATCAGCTTCTTTGCTGTCTGTTATGGTAGATGGCAAAGGACTGGAAAGCGGACGGCAAAGGGCTTTGCCATCTGTCGCGGACGGAAAACATGCCCGGCAAAGATAGCTACGGTAAATAGCTCGTTTGCCGTCTGCTTTTGTCCAGCGCACGGCAAAGACCACTTTGCCGTCTGTGGCAGACGGCAAAGATCGTTGATGGCAAAGAATAGACGTTAGCCATGTTAGGTGGCTAACGGGAGGCTTTGCCGTCCGCCGGCTGATGGCAAATATGCCCTCCCCTTTGCCGTCTGCCTTGTGACATCAGCAGACGCGTCATGCCCTCCCGCTCTTTGCCGTCTGCCACGGACGGCAAACTGCACAAGCCTTTGCCGTCTACCACGGATGGCAAAGTGACCAAATAGGTCAGCTCCCAGGTTGCACAGGTTACTGCCACGTGTCCACTTTGCCATCTGTGGCAGACGGCAAAGACCCCTTTGCCGTCGGTGGCAGACGGCAAAGTGCCTGTATTGTTTCTGTTTTTTCTGTTTTCTGTTATATCCCTGCATTTTCAAAAGATATATATGATATATATAGTTTCAACCTCAAACATAGCCCATGTATCAAACATCTAGCAGTCCATCAATGCAACAGAACACATAGGGTATTAAAAGATCCAATACATACATAGTTTCACAGAGTTCATCCATATATACATACATAGTTTCACATTGTTCATCAATACAAATGAAAACTAGAACTAAACACTAGCAGTCCATCAATGTTGCTTCCATGAAGTGAATCAAACCTGCAAAAATGGGAGTAAGAAAGTTAGAAGAAGAAGAAGACTAGAAGAAGAAAGAGAAGAGCTAAGAAGAAGAAGAAGAAGAAGAAGAAGAAGAAGAAGATAGAAGAAGAAGAAGAAGATATTTCTCTCTTCTTTTCTCATCTTTCTTTTCTCTTCTATCTTTTTATCCTTCCTTCTCATTCTCATTCTTCTTCTTTTTATTCTTTCTTTTTCTTCTCTTTCTTCTTCTATTCTTTCTTTTTCTCCTCTCCTTGTTTTTCTTCTTCTTATTCCTTATTTGTGTCATTTTAGAGCTAACTTAGGTAATTATGCCATTTTAGCTAACTAAGCTTATTATGTCAATTTGGAGGAAAATAAGGTAAGTATAGGTCATTTTTGTGCTAACCTAGGTGATGATGCCATTTTTGAGCCAACTTAGGTAAGTATAGCTCATTTTTTATCTAACTTAGGTAATTATGACATTTTGGAGGAAAATAAGCTAAGTATATGACATTTATGAGAGAACCAAGGTTATTATGCCATTTTTTAAATGAATAAGCTAATTATGTCATAAATGAACTAAATAAGCTAATTATGTCATTTTGGAGGATAATTAGCTAAGTACGTCTTTTTTGGGGAAAATAAGCTAAGTATGTGGCATAATAGGGCTAACAAGCATGTACGAAGCTAAGTATGCATTTGTTAAGCAAAACACTAGAGAAAGCTTACCCTCATCACAACAAATGCGATCAAGATCGCAACTACGGTAACAATTGATCCAACGTCATAATGATACCAAGCCTCATTATCAATGGCATATTTTCTAATCTTCTTAATCTTCAAGCGCATTGCATCCATCTTCATCTTGTGATCATCGATGACATCAGCAATATACAACTCCAATTTCATCTTCTCTTCTTCAATTCTTTTCATTTTTTCTTTCAAATAATCGTTTTCTTTTTCAACTAAATTTAACTTCTCGACAAGAGGGTCGGTTGCAATTTCCGGTTCACATACCTCCTAGATAAAAATATCTCTATGTCAACTTGATGGCCATAATTTTCATAAATGCCAAATGCAACAAATAGTTATAAAAGAGAATATACCACATCCGAATCATAAACCGGGCGAGGGCCGACGGGGACGGATATTAAGACCATGGCACTATGTATAACAAACAATCATACAAAGTAAGAAAATTATACAAGTAACTATATAAATCATACAATCATACAAGTAACTATATAAATCAAGTACAACATTAAAAAATTGAATACCTGACATGAACTAATAATAATCTTGATCGTCGGGTTCAATAAATGCTCCGGGGTCAATAAATGCATCATCATCATCACTATCATGAATGACGTGCTCATCGGTTTCAGCGGCTTAAACATGTGGAAGGCCATCTTTATGTAATCGGTCAAGCATTGACAAGTCATCCGCACCAGTAACCTCTTCTTGTTCAGGATCTTCTTGTTCCGGCTCAGGGGTGAAGTCAGATTCACTGTCGCTGTCTACTTCAATGTTTTGGGGTGAAGTAGAGCGTTTCTTGAAGCGTTTTTTGGGAAGACGTGTTTCTTGAAAGAATTCACCTTCATATGTGTCTGGGTTAATGTGAGGTTCATAATCATCTTCATTGGGGGGAGGTGGTCTAACATGCGGCAGCACTTCATAAACGATATCCCAACCATTCAGATTTGGATCAGTTTGGTAGGCCCACGGTAGATAGAAAACTTGGGTCGCCTGTTGAGCCGTAGTATAGACATCGGGAACATCTAAATGGGTGCTTTGTTTGATTTCGACTAGCCCTATATGTTCATGAGTCCTTCTAGTCTCCTTCGGCTGGAACCAATAACATTTGAAGACTACGACATTCGGTGGGGTTTCATCATAGAATAGAAGTTCATAAATTGCTTCAACTCTCCCATAATACTCGGTACCTCCATTGCCGATAGCAGAGACACAACAATTTGTAGACTTTCGGTCGGCCATAGATAGCTCTTTGCCGTAGGTACGAAAGCGATACCCGTTGATGTCGTATTTGCCAAATGAACGGACCTTATAGTCAAAACCATTAGCGACTTTTCTCAATTCAGCGTCCATAGACTCTGAATTAGCCTACAAGTTTAATATGAAAGGATTGTTGCATTAGCCGCAAATTAGACGAAGAAATGAGAATGGTCTAATGGAAATTACCGTTTGTTTGAACCAAGAGATGAAACCGGGAAAGCTGCCTCCTTGCTTTGCCAGAAGCTTATACTCTTTGATGGATTCCTTTTCGATCTCCGCTCCATTCGAGAATTTGGCGACGTATCGACTGTATCAAATATCCAGGAATAAGAGAATTTCAAAGGAATTAGAAGTTGCGAAACAATGTACCGCGATAACTTACTCGATGTACGACCGCACTTCTGTTAGGTTGTTGAAGACATACAACGAAATGGTCCGCCATTCTTCGACATCCAACAATATTGGTTTAGAAGCACCGGCTGGTGCGAGATTCCCTTTCAATAGGCTGAGGTTGGATCCACCTTTTTTAGGGTCGCCAGCAATACCGAGGCTTCGGATTATGCAAATGATGATTTTTGGCTTCGTAGTGTGCTGTCACGAAGTTTGCCGCCTCCTCAGTAATGAATGCCTCGGCCATCGATGCTTCAATTCTACATTTATTTTTACATTTTGCTTGGAGCGTCTTCTGCATCCTCTCAGTTGCGTAGCACCAACGATTTTGCACGCCCCCCCCCCCCCCCCCCGCCCCAATCTTGCCTCGGTCGGGAGATGCAAAATCAAGTGTTGCATTGGATTAAAGAAGCCCGACGGAAAGGTCTTCTCTAACTTGCAGATCAACTCCGGTGCCAACTCTTCCATTTCTTCTAGCACGGCAGGCGATAGTTCTTTCGCACAAAGAACACGGAAGAAATAGCTCAGCTCTGCCAGTACTAGCCATTCATCCTCAGGGATAAAGCCACGCAACATCACCAGCATTACCCGCTCAATCCTATGTGCCAATCATGACTCTTGAGACCAAATATTTTCAATTTTTCAAGACTCGCTCCCCTCTTTAGATTCGCTGCATACCCATCGGGGAACATCAACTGCATTTTCACCCACAAGATAATTTCCCTCATAGCTGTCCTTCCAAGATTGAACCATGCCTTTGGCTTCGTCCAGTTCTGCTTTCCTTTCGGTTCTTTCATGTTTTGTAACGGGCTATCACATAGCGCCTCTTGATCGACTCTAGACTTAGTATTATCTTTTGACTTCCCCTCTATGCCGAACAATGTACCAAATAGGGCCTCGGCGATATTCTTTTCAGTGTGCATCACGTCGATGTTGTGTGGGCAAAGGAGGTCTTTGAAGTAAGGCAGATCCCATAAGCATGTCTTCTGAGTCCAGGCGTGTTTCGAATTATGCCCCTTGAAATACACTGGATGCTCTGGATCTAGCTCGAGAGCGTTTAACTGATCCAGGGTCTCTTGGCCTGTCAATGCAGGTGGTGCAGAGTTTTTGACAACTCTACCTTTGATGAAGTTCTTCTTGTCTTTCCTGAACTTATGGCGAGGATCCAGGAACTGTCTATGCAAGTCGAAGCAAGAAAACTTGCGACCCTCCTGCAGCCAATGAAACTCAAGAGCTGCCTTGCATGTGGGGCACGGGAACCTTCCATGCACACACCGGCCAACGAATAGCGCATACGCCAGCCAAGTCATGCATCGAGTTCATGTACCAGACACGCATTATGAAGTTATGTTTGCTAGCGGCGGCGTATGTCTTGAACCCATTATCCCAAGCTTCTTGCAATTCATCCTTGAGCGGCTGCATGTACACATTCATATTCTTCCCCGGATAATTGGGCCCTGGAATTATCAACATCAGGAAATGTTCTTTCTTTGCATAATCTGTCCGGGGGGGGGGGATTGAGTGGAATGACAAATACGGACCAACAACTATATTGGGTTGCCGTCAGACCAAACACACTGAACCCATCCGTGCTGATGGCGACTCGAGGATCCCTTGGATCTGCCTTTTTTCCTCATGTAATGCATCAAAGCGCTTCCACGCAGAACCATCTGATGTGTGTACCATCATCAGATTCCATCGACCATGAAAAGACATTGAAGTCTTGGTACGATTGGCAAATACCGAAGAACATTAACAGGGATTTTGGTCTGCGTCTTCTCACCCATACAGTTGTCTACCACAACATACCTGGAAGACTTGCAAATGGGACAATAGTTCAAGTCCGCATACTCAAGCCTAAATAAGGCACATCCTTTCTCACATGCATGTATCTTCTCATAGGGCATCTTAAGTGCACGGAGGATTTTGTCCGACTGGTACAGGTTTGCAGGCATTACATGGCCTTTGGGTAGAAAGCGTCCAAATACTGTCATCATCGCGTCGTAGCATTCTCTGCCCAAGTTGAATTGAGCCTTCAAAGCCATTACTTGTGAGATGGCATCCAGCTGACAAAGCTCAGTGTGCTTATGGAGAGGACGTTTTGAAGACTCCAACATTTCATTGAAGGCCTTTGCAGATTCCTCCATCTCATCGTCTGAATCCCGAGCATCATCAAAGTCTTGCACCATGTCTTGCATCCCGGTACCATGCTCGTCGGTGCGACGACGAATCGCCTCAGCTCTGGCATGTTGGGCAGACTCACCATGAAATGTCCACACCATATAACCGGGCGTCAAACCACTCTTCTACAGGTGTTTGCCCATTTCATCCTCTGTCCTCTTTTCCCAATTGCCACACCGGACACAGGGGCACCAGGTTTTCCTCTGGCCATTTGCAAATGCGGCTTTCACAAACCCCTTGGTTTTTGTTAACTATTCATTGGTCATCTCTTTCTGACTAGTGTGACCGGTGTACATCCATGCACGATCACTCATCTTGCCTACCTACACTCTAATAGGTAAAGATAGGTCCATCAGCATGTATATTCATCAGTTAATCTAGTTTGTCAATTTTATTACGTCCATGCAACCTACACTCTAATAGGTAAAGATAGGTCCTAATCTCACCCGAGTATGTGTAGATTGAGTACGTTCTCCATGCTCTACCCCATTCCGAGACAAAATTTCGGCAGCACCTCCCCGCTGTTCTCCAAATACACGTCTCAGCAAAAAGCAGAGAGAATGTGCATCCGGAGAACAACAGGGAGGCGCTGCCGAAATTTTGTCTCGGAATGGGGTAGAGCATGGAGAATGTACCCAATCTACACATACTCGGGCTGTCCGTGGAAATCGATGGACAATCCGAATGAGTTACGGTGATAAATATGCAACTGAATTCATATTTATCAATGCAACCCTTTCGGACGGGAGACGCATACTGGTTACGCGACTTAGCATGAAAATGATATCTAGTGACATGATTAAAAGAGCGTAGGAGGTGAAGGTGGATTCGTAGCTCACCCTCAGCTGTAGAGGAAGTAGTTGAACAACGACGGGATAACGGACCAAAAACTTCTACCACGATGACTCCAAGGAGATGAAATAGCACAAAGCCTGCAAATTTTACCGATCGAGTCAAGAAAATTTAGGACATCACATCACATAAAGCATTGACACTTCAAACTATGAAAAAAAACTTCGACCCCTCGGCGATCCTCGACCCTCGACCCCTCGGCGACCCTCGACCCTCGACCCCTCGGAGATCCTCGACCCTCGACCTTCTTTTCTTTCTTTTTCTACTTCTTTAATTTATCTTCTTCTTCCTTCTTTTTCATCATCATCTTCTTCTTCTTCTTCTTCTTCTTCTTATTTTCTTCTTCTCCTCCTCCTCTTCGTCTTCTTCTTATTTTCTTCTCTCCTCCCCTTTTCTTCTCCTCCTCCTCCTCCTCTTCTTCTTCTTCTTCTTCTTCTTCTTCTTCTTCTTCTTCTTCTTCTTCTTCTTTTCTTCTCCTAATAATTTTTTCTAGAACTAACCTAGAACTAATCTAACTAACCTAACTAACACTAGTAACTAACCTAAATAATAGTTGAAAAAAAGAAAAAAAACAGGGGGGAGAGGCTCACCGGAGTGGGGCGTCGGGGTCGTAGGACTCGCGGGCAGCGGTAAGACGCTGGGTCGGAGGACGGGGTCTGGAGAGGGAAGAGGGAGACCCGGAGTGAGGGAGGAAGAGTAGAAAGGGAAGGAGGCGGGAAGTTCAGGGTGGAAGAGGGGGAGAAGGGAAAAAGGGGAGGGTTGGTGGGGAGGAGGGGGGGGGGGCAGGAGAGGGGAGGGAGGAGGGGGGGTAAGGGGGGGGGTAGGGGGAGGACGAGGCGGAGGGGGGGGGGGTGGTAGGGCGGAGGCGACGGCGGGTGGTGCGGCGACGGGGAGGGCGGTGGGGGTGGGGGCGGGGGCGGCGAGGCGGGGGTGGTGGTGCGGCGATGGGGTGGTGGGATGGTGCGGCGACGGGGTGGTGGGGTGGTGCGGCGGGGCGGCGGGGTGGTGCGGCGGGGCGGCGTTGCAGGCAGATTGGGGACAGAGAGAGGGGAGGGTCCGGGGAGAGAGAGAGAGGCCGTTAGTTTGGATGGGGCACGATCTTTGCCGTCTGCTAACAGACGACAAAGAGTTAGGGGGTGGGGTGGGCCATTACAACGTTGCCCTAAAATGGACCCCACCCAAACTCTTTGCCGTCCGCTAGCGGACGGCAAAGATTTGGCTGACGGCAAAATTCATCTTTGCCATCAGCTAGTTCGTTGCCTTCTGCTTTTTGTACGCTGACGGCAAAGATCTTCTTTGCCGTCAGCTAGCAGACGGCAAAGAAGTGGCAGACGGCAAATTCTCTGATTCCAGTAGTGATACTAGCTATGAACCCGTAGGTCTGTGGTAAACTACTCAGACATCATCATAAGGGCAGCAAGGTTGATGTAGAGGCCCTCCGTGGTCGATTCCCCCTCCGACAGAGTACCGGAAAAGACCTCCAGATGGGATCTCACAAGAACAGAGGCTTGCGGCGGCGAAAAAAGTATTTTTGGGTGGCTCTCTATTGGTTTCGCGATTTTAAAGAACTAGTGGGTCCACCCGCACATTTGCGCGGCTAGATGTCTAGTATTTACTATTTATGTATTTTAGACAACCATTTGTGGTCATTTGATTATTTATTTTTCTACGTGGTGAAATCTCTACTACTAATGGAGCAGTTGGTAGTCTCCGTTTCACGGTTTTTTTTTCGTCCCCCTTCGCCTGATTTATTTTCGTCTCTCCTCCCACCTCCCCGTATACCAAAAAAAACCAACCAAAACCAGAGCGATGCCTCCAGTCCCTCGCACGCCTCGCACTCGCATGCTGCAACCAAAAAAACCAGCGAAAAAGAACCCTACGAAAAAAAACAACGACAAAAAATCAGGCGACTAGCACGCACGAGCGAGAGTGCCCTTCAGAGTGCCCTCGAGTCAGGCCTCCAGATCCCTTCGCCGCCGCCCTTGCACTCCCATCAGGCGACTCGCAAATCCATCACTTTGCCGCCGCCCTCGCGCTCGCATCAAGGATCCCTTCGACGACGCCGGACCCCTTGGCCGCCGTCGCCGATCACTTGGCCGCCGCTGATCCCTTCGACGCCGCCGAACCCCTTGCCATCGCGGATTCCTTTGCAAACGCCGATCCGCTTCAGGAGCCGCCGCCGATCCCCTTCAGGAGCCGACGCTGATCCCCGAGCATCCTCAAGTGCGGCAAGGGCAAGGTCTGGCTCGACCCCAATGAGGTTAACCCACCCCCCTCCTTCTCTCTCCCTTGCCACGCGTCTCGATTTTCTCGCATATTCCATAGATCTGTGCGGTTTAGGTGGTTTGAGGTGGGTAGATCCCTGCTTGCTTGTGCGACGCTTGCTCATAGATCGCATGAGCTGCCTCGGGTTGCTGGGTTTAGTGTTCTTGGGGTAGCTGATTTTTTAGCCGAAACATCATATATCTGATGCATCCGTCTGCAGTTTTTACCAGTAGATATGTGGAACAGTACTTGTATTTGTGTTTCCTACCATGTTTGGTTACATTCATTGATCCCTTTGGTTTACTGAGAAATTCCTGAAACATAGCCATCTAAGTACTTTTACTCATGCATCAAGTGGTCGAATCAAGCATGCTGTCAACAGTAGTGTGGTAATGGTTCTTTGGTTGATACGATTGTGATTGCACATAATAAATACGATTGTGATTTTGTTCTGATGTCCCGTGATAGCTATGGGACTGTGATGTTGCCACTGATCGTGTTTCAGATAGCAGATGAATCGGTGAGTCATGTACGTAGATGCTTGTAAAACGCAAGTCACTTAGATTGAGCATCCACGCTTGCTCTTATTTTTCCGTTGCGTGGTTAATGCATCTCCAAGTGTTTTACCCTGTTAAATTTACTGGCTTATCTGCCAGAATTTGATAGTACGAATCTATGTAGGTCCAGTGGAGTCTAATGTAATTGTTTGTGCATATAGTTCAATATTATGTGGTCTCTCCATGTGATGAATATGTTTCCTTGCGGGGCACTGGCAGACTGCAAAACACGTACAACAAGAGTTCGAACATAGTTTAAGAAATCCTTAAAAGCATGTTTCTCCATTAGCTTAGCCATGCTAACTCCTTGAAGTTAATTCTACTGATGAAGCTAATAGAGTTGCTGCTTCTGATGTTGATTTACCTTCATGCACAATTGACTTCTAGCAATGAAACTAATAGAGTTGTTGGTTTCGGTGTTCCTTTACCTTCATGTGCACTAAGACAACACAACATAGTTGGATTATACTGAAGTGGTTGCGCCGTTAGCTTAACCATGATAAGTCCATGTAAATCTTCTGCCAGTGGCAGAGTTTAGGTGTTATTTTACCTTTTAACGCATTAAAGCGTGTATAAGCAGTCTTGTCTGTTAGGGTTCAATTGTCGCCTCATTTTGTGAATGTCAATCTCGTGGACCTAGCTCCCAATTCTGTTCCTCAGTTTGTATCATTAAATTTGTAGTTCACACGCACTTGAATGTCAGGGTATTGCAATCACATCCATTCTTATGCTATATGTTGTTTTTTATAATAGGCAGTTTCTGTGTTAGTTTTAACTCATATTTCTGTCTACTTTGTACCTGTTCTGTTGTTTCAATCCATTGGAGCCTCTTCATTCTTCATTATGCTATGTCCATTGATTCATAACTGAGCATAAATGTGATGCATTGTTTGGTTAACACTTGCAGGGCAGAACATCCGGAAGCTGGTAAAGGATGGTTTCATCATCAGGAAGCCTCAGAAGATCCACTCCAGGTCTTGTGCAAGGAGGGCACATGAGGCTAAGCAGAAGGGCCGTCACTCTGGATATGGTTTGTAGCTGCAACTTTAATTGGCACGATGGTGTTCATTTTTGGAGATATATGTTGTAACCTGTGATTCTGTTCTCTGCACAGGTAAGTGTAGGTGTACCAGGGAAGCTAGGCTCCCCACCAAGATCCTGTGGATGCGGAGGATGCGCGTCCTGAGGCGTCTTTTGCGCAAGTACCGTGAGGCCAAGAAGTCCATTTAACAGCAAGCAGCACTCGTACACTACATCAACATGCTAAACTTAGTCTCCCAGATAGCAGGTGGTGATGGAAATTGCCTACGCTATTTAGTTGATTGTAGGCTATAAAGCTTTTATAGCCTGTTGCTCTATATGTGCCTATCACTACTAGGTTTTTTTTTGCCTACATGTCATACATCAAAGATGCCCATGTCCTGGAGTCCATCGCATGAGATCCAATGAACGTACTACAAACATTTTGTGACAGTCACCTATGTTTTTCCTTGTAGATAGAGTCGTCCCTTCAAATACTCCATCAATACAAGTAATTTTGATCAGATGATGTTTAAGTGTACCATCTGATCCACTCGAACTAACTAAACTATGTTTTTTTAGTGTCATCGACATTCATAATGGAGGAGAACCTACTGATGTAAAAGGAGGCAGTCTGCAACATGCCCTGGAGCGCTATGCGCAAATGGATAAACAGAAGAAAGAAGAAATACTCAACAGCCGAAGTCTATCAACAAAAAAAAGCTCGGCCGTAAATTCCCATGATGCCCTTGCAAGTCCATCTATCATTTCCCACCTACAAAGTACACCATTTGTTAAAGGTACACTTTACCTTCAATCCCCATATTACTTGCAACTATATCAATTCCTGGTTACATGTTTCTGATGCAACCAACCAAGCAGGGGACGGGCCTGCTATGCAAATGCATAATAAAATTTGTTCAGTATATAGTTGCAATGACTGAAAGATATTATTGTGTGTATAAGTGCACACTAAATTATTTAATGTATGAAATTGGAGAGAGTTGGTTGTACAAGGCAGAAAAGAAGCGGAGATGGCTGATGGTCTGGCACACAACACGGTGGAAATGCACTATACTGGACTAGAGGGGGGAGGAGGATAGCACAATAAAAAGAAATTTGAAATTGTTGATGTTGTAACCATTGTTGTTTGAATCATTAGAATATGTATGCTCCCAGATAACCATCATCTCCCCTGAAGACCTTTGCAAAGAGAAAGGTGACCGAGACGGCAACAGCCGTAGGTGGCCTAGAGGCAGGGAAGTGGCGCTGCCTGCAATCGGTGGCCTTCTCCAATGGCTTGCTGCAGCGTGGCGAGCCGGTGGCGCCGTGGGCGATACTCCTGCCGTTCAGTGCCATGGCGTGGATGTAGTGGCCGACATCATGCGGCCACGAGGCCAGCGCAAGATCAAGCTGATCTGCTATGGCTGTCGTTCCCCGTCCCAGAGGGCTAACTACTCGATCTCGACGTTCTCCGCCACGTGAAATTACCTGCATATTTAGGTTTGCTGTACGAACGAACAAATTCTTCCACCCAGGCCGTGGGAAAGAAGGTGTATCAAATTGGTTTTCATGTATGTCCCAATTAGCTGAACGGTTCTACTATGAATTTTATGCATTGAAGTCATTGGCTTCTAGCTATATGATATGCTGTCTACAGATTGCCCTTTCCTCTTTTTATGTAATGTAATTCCAAACTCTTTAGGTTAAGCTAGCACTGCCACTAAATTCTCTAATGAACATGTCATGTGCATAGGAAGGGTGCACCCTTTTTTTCCTTATTTTCATCTGAATTACATCCATCCAATGTGAATGCAGGAACTAAAGACATGTAGCTGAACACGAACCATCAATCCTCTTATTGCTTATTGTTCGTCAAATGCTATATTAAAGTACTGCATCAATTCCATTGTTACTTACACGAAGGGATGGATTAAAACATGGGGGATCATGGCTCTTTCATCGTGAAGGTAAGCCTCTCTGGCGTTCCATTTAATAATAATATCTTCATTTGGCAACTATGTTTATTTTTCATTGTTTTTCAGAGTATTTCTGATGTATCCGTCACTTACCGAGAAACGGGGTTGTCCGGATACTGGAGAGGTCTTGGTGGACTAGCGCAAAATGGAATCCTAGAAAGAAGTGAAACTAATCAGTTGTGGTGATGGACATTTACCTGTCCAATGTTCTCATGGAGTTTTCATGCAACTAGCGGGTCGCCCATGATGTCCTTTATGCATTTGAAAAAAAATACTAAAGGGAAATGCATGAATGTTTATTTCAAAAAAAAAAATGCATGAATGTGTAAGTTTGGCAGCAGTAGATTCAGAATGATGTTCTCTATGCATTTTAAAAAATTCATACAATTCTTGAACCTCTTCAGAATTATGCAATCATCTCCTCGGACTCGGAGTAGTGAGGAGGGCGTGCATCAGAGGCCAGACAGCAGAGGCGCGTGCAGGTTTATGCTTGAGGGTGTGCGCGAGCCGGCGTCTACGGGTAAAGGCTGCGGCGTGTGCCTTCATGTATGGTGTGGACGGTGTGCTTTCTGACCTTCATGATCTTGGCAAACTCAAGAAACATGTATTGCAAGTACAGGCGGGAAATTTCTTAGTTACTTTCATGTTATCAACGGTGTCCTGTAGGTACTCTCCACCTATTAGTTGGTTCCATGCTATATTTTGAGTGTGCAGCTTGTGGCATCTTTCTCCGTGTTGGACATCTGATTTAGTACAAATTTGTGGTGCTGATTTCTAAACCATGCATGGTTTTTGTACCTAACATCATCCTGTATGTACTGCAGCTTATTTTTGCTGCTTTGGATGGTGATGGGTTATCTTGGAAGCAGAAAATTATGTGAATGACATTAACTACAATTGGTTTAGCAGGTGAGTCCCTGATTGGATGGCACTGGAAAATGGATCATCATTCTGTGATATATGTTTCCGATTTTCCATAGCGGCTTCTTTTTCACTCTTCATGCATTAGGATTCAGAATTATTGTACATATATTACCTTCCCTCGAATAATTATTTCAATTCAGCAGCTATGTGCAATTGAGGGTTGAGTGTTTTAATGACGGTTTTATTTCAATGTAGATATTATCTTCAATTTGTACTTGGCCATAATGGGATACTTAATATTAGGTGTTTTACATATTACCGGGTTTCTATTGTTTTTAGGAGCTGAAAGACGTCGGCCATTCTAAAATTTCTAACTGTACTTTTAGTAAAGAGGCAACACCTGACAGTGTGCCGATACTAGGCAAGATTGTAGGATGTGTTCTCGCTTTTTGCCCCTGTCAGGCTTTATGTTTTGTCCCTATGACTCAGGATTAGTTTAGTAGCCATATGTACATAAGACTGTAAAATAAAGTTGCTCTAAGTGAAGGCGAAGCTAATGTTTTCCTTGCTATTTCAACAATCTGTTCTATAGCATTCTACATATTCTTTATTCATTGGAAAATTTTGATGGCACCAAAATATTTTATTTGTGATCCTTTTCCCAATTAAATTATCTCGCCACAAGTGTACAAATCAAAATTTGTGACATGACATCGAGTTGTCATAAGAAAAATCTCAACAAATAGTACTACCTCTTTTTCCTTAGCTTGATTGGCAATAAAACATAATTGGTATATTAGGCTAGCGATACTGTGCAAAGGTTCATCCTTCCAATATACGTGAAAATAAATTCCCCTAGATTTACAAGTTTATTCGACGAATAAAATGTCTACTTTATCGACACATACATCTGCGCAGGGTGACCAAACTGGAGTGTGAGCTAACGAGGGTAGTGTAGCACAATTGCTAGAGATGGCATGGAGAGGAGGGGTCGGCCGACGCCATGGAGGGGAGAGGAGGATGCGGCGACGTCGTCGATGGAAGGGTGGCGGTGGGGACAGGAGCGGACCGGTGGCTGTGAGAGGAGAGAGTTCTATGTGAAGTCAAATATTCAGATGTTGGCAACACTCTTTGATAGCTGGCCTGGGGTAGATAACATCTCATCATGCAACTTGGTATGTAACGTAAGTACCTTTCTAACAAAACTCCAATTGTCCATTGTTGTCATAATTTATGGTTTCTAATAGCTATCACTTATAGATTTATCTTTTATATGCATTCATACATCTTGTACGTCAGCGACAAATATGCACACCATGTATATACTATGGACCTTATCCATTCGTCATAGTCGCCATAGATTAAAACTCATGAGGCATTTAGTGAAATTACAAAGATTTGCGAGGGAATTCAACAATGCACTCAAAATTGCGCAACCTGGCTGAAATTCTGATATATCTAGATGGCAACATATATGGATGGATAAATTTATATATTTCATTATCATAACATTCAAGATACAAGCATTTATTTTCGTTATCCCTATATTGAAGATAATATACGTTTAGGAAATTGTAGGGTCCTGTCTTGCTATTTTGTTTTTGATTTTTTGTTCTCGTGAAAGGGTAAAGAATTGGTCGTCCGGTTTGCAATGAGTATTTTGCGTTGCACATTTATTTGTACTAACTAAGATATATTGCTTGTACAGGATGGTTATGAGTTGAGAAATAATTTTTATTATATTTGCTTAAATATGTGCGAATGAAGCTAAAAACAACATTTCTAATATTGTGCAAGAATATTTTTAGCGCATCAAGCAGATCTTAATTCGTAACAGATTAATAATTGGATAATTGCTCTCTATGTATACATCATCGCAAGTGAAGTGGACTTCAATTATTATGCAATTGTTACTATCTTTTCTCTACATATGAAATTTAACATGCAATATGTTTGTATAACTCCAGCAAATTGTTTCAAAAGCCCGTACCAACGCACGGGCATTCTCCTAGTCAATATAGTATACCATTAAATGTTGATTAGTTGTGTGCCACTAAAAAATGTTCAATACTAATGGGCCTTGCATTATTTGATGGTAACTACGAACTTGAAATTTAAATTTGATATTATTAAGAGAGCAACACATTTATAGGAATTGATTTAAAAGTTGTCCCGAGATATGCATTAATGGCTGCCTCGGTGCAATTACATAGTTCAAATATATGCACAATGTTTTTTTCTCTTCTTTGCTCTTCTCCGAGCCTGTTTAACCATGAGGCTATGATATTCTCCTAGAGTGGCATGTTTCGACGATAATCATGACTTGCTTTTCTGCTGTTTGTCCAATTTTTTCGCCTTCAATCAGTGCAGCAAACCTGATTTTATGATTTTTGTTTGATTCTCCAAACCCCAACGCTTATGTCACTGAAGTAGGTGCACGGTGACTTTGGTTTAGTTACGTTGATAGCCAGGTGGACGGTGAAATTATATGTTCCCCGCAAAAAAGCATTGATAGCGAGTTGCAGTTCGCTAGTACTCTACTTCTATTTTAAAACCTGATTGGTTGATATCATAATATGTATTCCACTACAATGTCCTTAGTTTATAGAACATATAATTTCATGCAAGATTTTTTGTTCCATTATGTTCAAACCACTTGTAATGATTTATTGTTCCATTATGTTCAAACCACTTGTAATGATTATGTTCAAACCACTTTTCATGATTTTCTGTCACTGATTTCATGCATGGTAGTGCAACTAATGCTTTTCCGCCATGTTGAGCACTGCTGGCCCTCTACCTTTATTACCATACATGATTTTGTGTTGCCACTTTTTTTCCATATGATTCCATGTTGCTGGTCTTTACAACATCTTCTAGATCGTATCTGCCTGATATTATGTATTGATGGTAGCAGAAGTGTCTTCGAGTATATTCATCCAGTGGTCTACATTGATGTTGTTTACGAACCTTTGACTCAATCAAGCTCTGCTGAGTATTCATGCATCATCACCATAGTTTTATTAGACATCCTTCCCTCCTCAACCCTCAAATCTTTCATACTATTTCTTGCTCGGTTTCCCTCCTACCATCACGTCCAATTCGTCCAGCCTCTAGCAAGACATCTAGATTTCCCAGTTAAGGGTCTTCATGTAGAAGCAACTAAGAGATGGAAACTGTTATTCTATAAAAGCACAAAAAAAGTAGACACTCAGTCCACGGTGTAAATATTTATGCTGGAGGCACGTGTAAATTTATATATAAATAATTGGTTTTTTGCCTGAAAAATTTGAATGCTCTAGAAAACTACCTTGTAATCATGAAAATTGATTTTAAACGTCAAAAATGTATTTTAAATCATCACAAAAATCTCCTCTAATATTCATGGAAATTTACACACAAAAATTCATATTCATGACTAAATTAGTCAAAAGTGTTGACAATTGAAAATATATTATTTTTACCTCGGAGCCCATCCAGTTGTTTGACACTTTTCACAATAAATACTGAGAAAAATGTTAATCACGTCCGATGCGCCGCCACACGTGTAAGTTGCATGCGGCGGTATTACAATGGAATCGCTCCCACTTGAGACACAGCCACTACAAAATTGGTAGCCACGGTGCTCGTTTGCCACCTGATGCTGTTGTCCAGCTCAACCATCTGCCGACGCATCCACTGCCACACCAGCTGCTGTTCGTGGAAGGAGGACTGCGGCTACCGCAGCAGCTGCATGGCGGATGGCCCCTCCTTGCCCAGTTATGATGTCCCGCGAGGGCGCCTGTTCCCATCCTCCTCTTTCTCTGCATGCGCTGCTCTCGTCCAAATCCTTGTGGTACCCGATGTTATGTTTATGGAAGTGGTCGCTGTCCAAAGCCAGTGGCGCATGAAATCTCATCGGAGCCGGTGGCGCTGTGGTAGGAGTGCATGAACTTCTCCACTTCTTGCTTGGTGCCCGACGTCGAAAGCGACAAAAGTTTTCTGAACTCAAGCTCACCGGTGCCAAGCGTAAGCATAACTCGTTTGCATGGGTGTTGAGGTGGAAGGAGCTGACGGGAAGGCAATGGTTGTTGTCACGGAGAGCGATGTGCGTCGGGGTGGCCGGCGTCACCGTCAGTCCTGCAGGAGATCTTGCACTTCTTGGTCGGGATGTTGTGCCTCTTCCATAGCGTTTTCTCGATCCCTCCGGATCAGGAGCACCTATTTCGGAAGATGATGAGGCTGTTCGTCAATGTGCCGACCGCACTATTGGCTTCGATGGGATCGTGGGCGCACTTCAGGGAGTTGGGTTCGAGGGCCCGAGGTGACTTATGGATCACATGTAAATTTTACCATCAGCGATGATAACTGTTATGTGATTCAAATTCATCATAAAGGCAGGGGCTATAATCCCCTGGCTTCTCGCATGTATATGCATACAATGGACACCCTTATTTTCCTTCTATTCTATCCGATCTCTCTATTGCATAAATCTGTACTTGTCCCTTGGAGATACGCATGTCTTATTTGTTTATTTTTATTTTATTGAGAACGCATGTCTTATTTGTTTAGAAAGGAAAGGAGAGTTCAAGTGGCTCGTTCGGATAAGACAAAAAAAAGTGCATGGCTGTGATGCTATCCGACCACAATACTAACTTAGCCCGACCTAATTAGATTAGTACTTTATGTGCCAAGGCTATTGCCTGGTCTTCCCGTACGTGCAACCTTTGCATGTGTACGTGACAAAACGTGACAGTTAAATAAGCGTATACATACATGTTATTATGTTACGCAAAATCTTTTAAATCTCAGCCATTAATATTCTGATCTAACGATATAAATAATATTAGCATATGTGGATGAATATAATAGCTTGTTTGACTCTTATTTTAATAATATAATAGATAGATTTATAGAGTAGTAATTAGGTCAAACGAAGGAACGAGGGGCCCACAAGGCACATGGGCACGCCTATGGCCTACTCCTTCGCCTTCTGGCCTTCTCCCGGAGCTTCTAGGGTCTCTTATGTATAGAAAAAACCGTCAAAAAGTTTTATGGCATTTGGACTTCGTTTGGTACTGATTTTCTGGAAAACAAAAAATTGGCAAAAAAAACACACACAAGCAACTGGCACTTGGCATTAAATTAATAGGTTAGTCCCAAAAATGATATAATATTGCATATAATTGCATATAAAACATCCAAGATTGAAACTATAATATCATATAACAATAAAAAATTATAGATACGTTGGAGACGTATCAAGCATCTTCAAGCTTAATTCCTGCTCGTCCTCGAGTAGGTAAATGATAAAAACAGAATTTTTGATATGGAATGCTACCTAACATGTTCACCATGTAATCTTTCTTGTATGGCATGAATATTTAGATCCAAATGATTCAAAGCAATAGTCTATAATTTGACATAAAGACATCAATACTCATGCATCCCAACAAACAATCATGTCTTTCAAAATATCAATGCTAAAGAACGTTATCCCTACAAAATCATATAGCCTTGTCATGCTCCATCTTCTTAACACAAAGTATTTATCATGCACAACCCCGATGACAAGCCAAGCAATTGGTTCATGCTTTTTAACGTGCTTCAGCTTTTTCAACCCCCACACAATACATGAGCGCAAGCCATGGATAGAGCACTATGGATGGAATAGAATATGTTGGTAGAGATTAATATGGAGAAGACAAAAAAGGAGAAAGTCTCACATCGACGAGGCTAATCAACGGGCTATGTAGATGTTCATCAATTGATGTCAATGCAAGGAGTAGGGATTGTCATGCAACAGATGCACTAAGAGCTATAAGTGTATGGAAGCTCAAAAAGAAAACTAAGTGGGTGTGCATCCAACTTGCTTTCTCATGAAGACCTTGGGGATTTGAGGAAGCCCATCATTGGAATATACAGGCCAAGTTCTATAATGAAAAATTCCCACTAGTTATACGAAAGTGAAAGCATAGGAGACTCTCTATATGAAAAATATGGTGCTACTTTGAAGCACAAGTGTGAGGCCAAGTTCTATATATATTTGTTGGCAGCTTTTTTTATGGGCTCTTTTTGGCCTCTTTTTTTATTTATTTCCTCACTTGGGACAATGCTCTAATAATGATGATCATCACACTTCTATTTACTTACAACTCAAAATTATAACTCGATGCTAGAACAAAATATGACTCTATATGAATGCCTCTGGCGGTGTACCAGGATGTGCAATGATCTAGCATAACATGTATAAAAAATGCTGAACGGTGGCTGAGCCACAAATACCATGTCAGCTATATGATCATGCAAAGCAATATGACAATGATGATGTGTGTCATAAAAATGAAACGGTGAAAGTTGCATGGCAATATATCTCGGAATGGCTATGGAAATGCCATAATAGGTAGGTATGGTGGCTGTTTTGAGGAAGATATAAAAAGGCTTATGTGTGATAGAGCGTATCATATCACAGGGTTTGTATGCACCGGCAAAGTTTACACCACATCTCGAGGTGAGAAAGGGCAATGCACGGTACCGAAGAGGCTAGCAAATTGCGGAAAGGTGAGAGTGAGTAAAATCCATGGATTCACATTAGTCATAAAGAACTCATATACTTATTGCGAAAGTTTATTAGCCCTCAAAGCAAAGTACTACTACGCATGCCCCTAGGGGGATAGATTGGTCGGAAAAGACCATCGCTCATCCCCGACAACCACTCATAAGGAAGACAATCAACAATAAATCATGCTCCAATTTCTTAGCACAACAAGAGACTATACGTGCATGCTTCGGGAATCACAAACCTTAACACCAATATTCTTACTAAACTACAATCATTCACTAGTTGTTGGTGCAACAAACCCTGGGTCCATTGCACGGACTGTGCACAGGCCAGAGACAAGATTACAAGACTAAGATCAGACCAAACAAGGAGGATCAATTCCTTTAAAGGATCCAAGTGCAAGTCGAGAAGGCCAAGGTGAGCCAGAGGAACAAGGCATCGCCAAGGGAAGGACCTACCTTGCCGGGCAGGCGAGCCTGGCAGGGTTGGGTTTTGCCCCGGAAACAAGCTCCCAGATCGTCCCGGCAAGCCTGTCGGGGCTGGCGGAGGCAAGCCACTCCACCGCTCCACCTCACAAGCGACGCAAGTCATTAATCAAAGCGGTGTCGAGCTCCAAGGTGACTAGGTGGCTGCTTTCTGCCACATGGCAGCTACTTCCTACAGCAAACACCTCCATATGACACCCGTCCTGAGATGTGTCAAGCGAGCAGGCACAAAGCTGGCAAAACAGCCCGGCAGGGCCTGCCGGGCGAGCTGTGATGTGACACTGAGCGGCGCATTTAATGCGCTCTGTCAGCCTGCAGAGTTAGATATGATAGCACTGTTAGCTATCTAATCAGTATGAAAAGACTGATTTGCCACTATGGTGACCCCTTAATCTATAAAAGGAGGCCCATGGCGGCCGGAGAAAGGGTTGGACCCCTGCATATCCATACGCGCGTAGCCACTCTCGCCCCCAGGGCGACATTGCCGGGCGTGTGTGCTACGTTCACCACCATTATCCACCATCAATCCACCAAAGCAGGAGTAGGGTTTTACGCCTCACGGCGGCCTGAACATGGGTAAAGACTGCCCGTGTGATCTCTGCCGTGCTACGCGATGCTTCTCCGCTCTTTGTGCAACGTGCCCATCCCCCCGCCGAACCAAAAGGGGCTCATGGCCCCATAGGTGGTCGTGGTTTCCCACGACACTAGTACCTCCCACATATTACCATCTTTATATCGCAAGGAATCAAACTTATCATATTCAGTGATCTACATGAAAGTTTTTATTATATCCCTCTTGAATACCTATCATATTCGGACCAATTTCATAACTTGTGCATATTGCCATTACTACCAAACTCTCAAAATGATATAAGTGAAGCATGAGAGTGCAACTATTTTTTAAATGTAACCACCGCCATGCTATAAAAAATATAAGTGAATCACTAGAGCAACTGCCTAGCTCAAAAGATATAAGTGGAGCACATAGAATATTCTAACAAATCATGAATAATGTGTGTCCCTCTCAAAAAGGTGTGTCCAGCAAAGATGATTGTGGAAAGATAAAAAGCAAACAAAGCAAAGACTCATATAATACACAACACTCCAAGCAAAACTCATATCATGTGATGAATAAGAATATAGCTCCAAGTAATTTACAAATGGTTGATAGAAGAAAGAGGGGATGCCCTCCGGGGCATCCCTAAGCTTAGACGCTTGAGTATCCTTGAATATTACCTTGGGGTGTCTCGGGCATCCCCAAGATTAGGCTCTTGCCACTCTCAATTCCTTCATCCATCGTGATCTCACTCAAAACTTGAAAACTTCAGCACACAAAACTCAACAGAAAACTCCTGATATCCGTTAGTATAACAAGCAAATCATCGCTTTAGGTACTGTTGTAAACCCATTCATATTTTATTATTGCATAATACCTACTGTATTATAACTTCACCATGACTTATACCCCCCGATACAATCCATAGATTCATTAAAACAAGCAAACAATGCAACGAAAATAGAATCTGTCAAAAACAGAACATTCTGTAATGATTTGAACAATGACCATCACTACAAAAAAAATACACTTCCGTGATGATACGTGTTTGTCACATTAGGTCACATTTTCTGTCTTGCATGTACATCCATGACGATTTTATGACAGAATCAAGATAGTCATACCTGTGTTGTCGTAGAAGTGTTCCATGACAATACTGAAATTATCATCACGGAAGTGTCCACTTCCATGACGATAAATACCGCATCATGGAAGTGTTTTCGTCAAGGGTAACCGACACGTGGCTTCCATCGTAACGGGTCGCCGTTATGCTATCGGGTTCCAGTTTGCATCCGATAACCCGTTAACAGCCCAGACCAATGGGGATTTTTCATGTGTAAAATTCTCATTGGCACAGGAACCACGTGTCAGCTCGTCATTGGGACAGAGAGGCGCCTATGATATGTCGACATGTGGCACGGCCCAACAGTGGCCCATTTAGCTTACAAAGACCGGCCTATTTGACTTGGTCAAAAGCTAGCGGGCCGACCCATGAAAAGCCTATTAACGGAATATTCGCATATAGCCCATTTTATGACCCGGTAACTCACGACCCGTTTTAACGTTCCCGAATTTGGCCCAACAACGTCATGTGGGCCTTCCAGTATAATACCAGCCCGTTTCACTTTCAGCCCATGTACTGCCCACGACGTCTTTCGGCCCATATGAGGCCTTTCGTATCTTTGGGCCCTTTAGTGGCCCGCGGTGACTCTAGCCCATAATATACAGTAAATTTCTTTATACCCATTAACGGCCCATGATTCACATGGGCCATTTCTAGCCTGTGTTAGCTTTCGGCCTACTGACGGCCCATACATTCTTGGGCTCTTTTCCGGCCCTCGATTACTTCCGGCCCGTTACAGGCTTGTTCTCCTAATGGGCCAAATTCAGCCCGCGGTTAGAATCGGCTCATTTGTGGCATGTTAATCCGTTGCACCGATTCCAACCCGTCATGTATTCTGGCCCATTAACGACCCGTTATGCCTGTGATAGAATTAGCCTTTGCTGTCTTTCGGCCTGTTAACGGCCCGTTACCGTGCTGGCCCGATACCAATTACGCCCGTTTACGGCCCATTTATCTGACGGCCCGTAGGAGGCCCATTGATTCTACGGCCCGTTGGAGGCCCATTTATCCGACGGCCCGTAGGAGGCCCATTGATCCTACGGCCCGTACTAGGCTCAAGGTTACCACGGTCCGTATCTGGCCCATGGTTGTTGCGGCCACTAGCAAACCAAGGAAAAAGAAGACTAGGGAAATAAATAAGCCAGAAACTAATGCTAGGCTATTAAGGCGATTGCACAGATTACATCCAGTGAGCATCAAAGTTAGCCACCAGTGCAAATATAGGGAACACCCTACACTATACAAAAATGGCTTGCTGTTTTCTTCAGCTGGTCGCTGCATGTTAAGAACAAATTTTGTATCGCAACAAAACAAATTACAACCATAAAATAAAAGGAAGGTTGGCATAAAAGTTAACAGTCCGGCAGATAAATGCACCACCGGAAGTTCAGAAGATCAGTTCATTTGACCTGACTGTTACGTTTTCATGTTGTATTGTCTGATGGAGCACCATAACCTTCGCCTTCATTTCTCCTAGGCTCATGAATTACATAGCAAATGTCTGATAGTCTGGTTTCAAACCCATGCATATCTTGACAACATCGAACAATGGTTGTCCTTGTTTCACAAAGGGTCTCTGTTAGGGATTGGACTTGTGTCTGGAGCGCAAATATAACATTGTTTTGAGCTTGCATATCTTGATCATGAGGCAGTTTGGACGAGATTGCCTTAACAACCAACCCAGTATTACACAGGTCTTTGTCATTCCTGTACTGAATCCATGTTGGGAGGATACGTGCATGACACCTGACGGCAACGGCTGCCTCGGATACTAACTTGGCTGACTCTGTAGCATCATGTGGCCTTTTTAAACTTACCTCAAAACGGATCTCCATTCTTCCTCCTCTAGATTTAGTTAACCTGTCAAGCATTATCCCTGATGTCGGTTTCTTCTTGCGCCTAGGTGCTAGTTCAACAACGAACATGGGAACTATTAGTGTACATCAAACTGTGAGACTACATATAAAGAAGCATGCAACTATAACTTGACTCGAGCAACCACCTTCTTGTTGTTGAAGCTCACAATGTTCATCTGATCTTGCCAACTTGTCTTGTGTCAAGAGTGCTTCGGAAGTAGTGTCAGGTGGCAAGGGAGCTTGGGAACTTGCCACTAGCAGAGTTACCGAACGAGTAACTCGTGCAGATGTTGGTACTGTGGAAGAAGGTGTTGCAACAACTAGGGCTGTCGTTGCTTGTTTGGTGGCAGCTATTCGTTTGTGTTAGGATTGTTTTGTAGCTGGTGTAGCAGGGGATACCGTGTTTGTACAATTTTCCGGTGGACTTCGACCTTCTATTACACTATCAGTACTAGTAGAATCTGCATAATTCTTCCGCTTCCGTTTCCGTGCGTCCTGAGTACTAACAGCATCCCCTACCATTATGTGTTCCTTCCTCTTTCTCTTTGCCATGTCAAGTCAAACCAACAAGAAAAAAGAATAAAAATTTAGTTCTTCAGAACAAATTGATGCGTGATACAGACGAACTGAACTTTGATGTTAGACAACCGCATGATAGGAGGATGTAATATGTATGAAAAACAGGACGGCATGAGATAATCAGAACTATGATGTGTATACTAAGCAAAAGGTATTTCAATAAATTAGAAGCAATGCAATGGAAGGTAGAAACCATATGAAAGATGCTACAAATATCGCTCTGCCAAGTTAACAGTATCTCATCATAACTGGCATTTAAAGAAATATGAAGCAGTACAAGAAATAAAACATATGCAAGATGCAAAGAACATCACATTACCAAGTTAAAGGTCTCTCTTCATTAGTGCCATTGCATATTCACAGCTATGATGTGTAAACTAAGCAGAAGGCATTTCAACAAATTAGAAGCAATGAAAGCTAGACACCATATGTAAGATGCAATGAATATCACTCTACCAAGTTAAAACTGTCTCGTCATTAGTGCCATTTCAACAAATTAGTAGTACAAGCTAGAAAATGTTGCGAGATGTAACCTATATCAGACTCCCAAGTTAAATGTATCTTACGATAAGTGATTGTTGCAGGTTACACAACAGTAGTACTTTGATGTAAGAACATGGTGTGATAGACAGATATTGTGTGTTCTAGAAACAGGAACACGTGTCTTATTCACAAGTATAATGTGTAAAGTAAGTAGATGGAATTCAACAAAATTAGAAGCAATACAAGCTAGACATCATACATAACATGCAACCACATATAACAGTGCCATGTTAGAGGGAACACCTGTGATGGTGGACTAGGGGAGACGTGCTCATCATCAACACAGCTACATCGAGTGTCTATGCATGTGTTGTCTTCCAAATCTTGTTGGGGGGATGGCGGAGTAGAATCTGTAGAGGCCCTCTGTTTCAGTTGGTTGGAAGGAGGACCTTTATCCGCTGCCTTGCGAATTTCCTTTCGCTTTATTGATTTTGCATTGTCAAGTAAAACCGACAAGAGAAAGCAATAAAATTCACTCTTCAGAACTCATTCATGCATGATACTGACAATCACTACTTTGATGTAAGGCAAACACATGATACGAGGATGGAATATGTACGAAAAACAGGACGGCATGGCATATTCACAACTATTTGTGTAAACTAAGCAGAAGTAATTTAATCAAATTACAAGCAATACAAGCTAGACACCATATGCAACATGCAAGACAATATTACACTGCCAAGCTAGAGAAAGCACTAGGGATGTCGGTTTCGCCGGAAGACCGCCATCAGTCCCTGCCTTAATTTTTTCCTTCCTCTTACTTAATTTTATTGCCTTGTTAAGTCAAACCCACAAGAAAAATGAATAAAAATTCGCTTTTCAGGACTCATTGATGCAGGATGCTGACGAGCACTACTTTAATGTAAGGCGACCGCATGATAGGACGATTGAATGTGTAAGCAAAACGACAGCATTGCATATTCACAGCTATGATGTGTAAACTAAGAAGAAGGCATTTCAACAAATTAGAAGCAATGAAAGCTAGACACCATATGAAAGATGCAACGAATATCACTCTACCAAGTTAAAATTGTCTCATCATAAGTGCCATTTCAATAAATTAGAATTAGTACAAGCTAGAAAAGAATGCGAGAGGTAACCTATATCACACTCCCAAGTTAAACATGTCTTATGATAAGTGATTGTTGCAGGTTACACAATAGTAGTACTTTGATGTAAGAACATGGTGTGATTGACATGTATTGTATGTTCTAGAAACAGGAACACGTGTCTTATTCACAAGTATAATGTGTAAAGTAAGCAGATGGAATTCAACAAAATTAGAAGCAATACAAGCTAGACATTATACATAACATGCAACCACATATAACAGTGTCATGTTAAAGGGAGCACCTGTGATGGTGGACTTGGGGAGACATGCTCATCATCAACACAGCTACGTTGAGTGTCTATGCATGTGTTGTCTTCCAAATCTTGTTGGGGGGATGGCGGAGTAGAATCTGTAGAGGCCCTCCGTTTCAGTTGGTTGGAAGGAGCACCTTTATCCACTGCCTTGCTAATTTTCTTCTGCTTTATTGATTTTGCATTGTCCAGCAAAACCTACAAGAAAAAGCAATAAAATTCACTCTTCAGAACTCATTCATGCATGATACTAACAATCACTACTTTGATGTAAGGCAAACACATGATATGAGGATGGAATATGTACGAAAAACAGGACAGCATGGCATATTCACAACTATTTGTGTAAACTAAGCAGAAGTAATTTAATTAAATTACAAGCAATACAAGCTAGACACCTTATGCAACATGCAAGGCAATATCACACTGCCAAGCTAGAGAAAGCACCTGTGATGCCGGTTTTGCCAGAAGACCGCCATCAGTCCATGCCTTAATTTTTTTCCTTCCTCTTACTTAATTTTATTGCCTTCTCAAGTCAAACCCACAAGAAAAATGAATAAAAAATCGCTTTTCAGGACTCATTGATGCAGGATGCTGACGAGCACTACTTTAATGTACGGCGATCGCATGATAGGACGGTTGGATGTGTAAGAAAAAAGGACAACATTGCATATTCACAGCTATGATTTGTAAACTAAGAAGAAGGCATTTCAACAAATTAGAAGCAATGAAATCTAGACACCATATGAAAGATGCAATGAATATCAGTCTACCAAGTTAAAATTGTCTCGTCATAAGTGCCATTTCAACAAATTAGAAGTACTATAAGCTAGAAAAGAATGCGAGATGTAACCTATATCACCCTCCAAAGTTAAACGTGTCTTATGATAAGTAATTGTTGCAGGTTACACAACACACTACTAGGAAAATGGCTATAGCTAATATGGACATTAATGGCGCACCATGTATGTGGTGCGCCACTGCTATATAGTAGTGGCGCACCAGATACAGGTGAGCCATTAGTGTCCTCATTACTAATGGCGCACCAGACACACGGTGCGCCATTACTAGAAAATTTTATTTTTTTTATTTTTCCAAAACTATTAATGGCGCACCAGGGCACAGTGCGCCATTACTAGTTTTAACTAGTAATGGCGCACCACACACTCCGTGCGCCACTACTACCAAATTTTTTTTTTACTTTTTTTTAAAACTAGTAATGGCGCACCTGAGTACAGTGCGCCATTACTAGTTCAAACTAGTAATGGCGCACTATCCACTGGTGCGCCACTACTAAACATTTTATTTTTATTTTTTTGGCAAAACTAGTAATGACGCACCACGTAGCAGATGGAATTCAACAAAATTAGAAGAAATACAAGCTAGACATTATACATAACATGCAACCACATATAACAGTGTCATGTTAAAGGGAGCACCTGTGATGGTGGACTTGGGGAGACATGCTCATCATCAACACAGCTACGTTGAGTGTCGATGCATGTGTTGTCTTGCAAATCTTGTTGGGGGGATGGCGGAGTAGAATCTGTAGAGGCCCTCCATTTTAGTTGGTTGGAAGGAGCACCTTTATCCACTCCCTTGCTAATTTCCTTCCACTTTATTGATTTTGCATTGTCAAGTAAAACCGACAAGAAAAAGCAATAAAATTCACTCTTCAGAACTCATTCATGCATGATACTGACAATCACTACTTTGATGTAAGGCAAACAGATGATAAGAGGATGGAATATGTACGAAAAACAGGACGGCATGGCATATTCACAACTATTTGTGTAAACAAATTAGAAGCAATGCAAGCTAGACACCACATGAAAGATGCAACCAATATGACTCTGCCAAGTTAAAAGCGTCCCATCATAAATGGCGTTTCAACAAATTAGATGCAGTGCATGCTATAAAACATATAAAAGATGCAACCAATATCACACTACATATACTAGAGGTGTCTCGTCATAATTGATTGATGCGGGGTATAAAAAATAGTAGTTTTATGTAAGGACATGCTTAATAGACAAATGTACTATGTACCAAAAATAGAAAGGCATGTCACATTAACAGGTATAATGTATAAACTAAGCAGAATAGCACATGCAATTTAACCAGATTGGAAGAATTACTATGTAGACACCATATGCAATATGCAACCACATATCACGCTGCCAAGTTAGAGCAAGCACCTGCGATGGTGGTGTAGGGGAAGTGCGGTGATCAACTACAGAGCTATGTTGACTATCTTCATCTTGCCTTGCTGTTTCTTGAGAATCATGTGGGGAGGCTGACACTGCATTCTTTAAAAGAGCATCTTTTTTCACAGTAATCCACGGGCCTGACTGTCTCATCATAAGTGATTGATGAGGGATACACAAGAACATTAGTTTGATGTAAGAACATGGTTAATAGACAGATGTAGTAGTATGTACCAAAAACAAGAAGGCATGTCATATTCAAAGGTATAATGTGTAAGCTAAGCAGCTGCAATTTAACCAAATTGGAAGCAATACAAGCTAGACACCCGGCTGGAGTGGTGAGCATGGTGGGAGACGGGCTGCTTTGCCACCACCGTCGCTATTTAGTTGGCTTGCAGGTGATGCCTGTCTGTGCTGGGCTTGTCACTAGCTCGGCCAGTGCCCTGACTAGCTATTTGGCTTTTGGTGCTCCCGGGATGGTGGTTCATGTAAAAAATATCTTTCCTTATCTAAATAAAGACCCACTTCGGCCTTTCGAATATAAGCTAGACACCATATGCAACATGCAACCACATATGACACCGTGAAGTTAAAGCAAGCACCTGGGATGGTGGTTCATGGCGAGCGAGATCATCAACTCCAGAGCTATGTTTACCATCTCCATCTGCTGAGACTACACCCTTTAAAGTGCTGAAACATGTCTTGCCTACCCGCGTACAAAGCTGGAGCGACTTCTCTCTTTTCTTTCGTGTTTCTATCAACAGTTTGGCAGAGGGTGAAATACCCATGCATAAAAAAAACAATAGTGAGAGTATGAGTGAAGTGTGTGCAGAACTAGTGCACTGTAAAAGTAGAAGATAGCAGGGGGCTGGAAAATAAATGACAGGAGACATATGATAGCTCATAGCTCTACAACATTGCATGGCAAACGAAATTAGATTCTACTCCGTATGATTTTGTAATATATGAGCACAGGGATGGCTGGGAAATGTAGGTACTCCTCCAGCACACCACCACATGTGGTCCTATCAAAATAAGAGTCGACTGAAAATAAATAGGTCAGTCGATTTTTTTCTGAACCGTCCGATCTACAAGGAACGAGATGGCCTTCGTCTACCTGCCGCCAGTCACTGTTGACGATCTTTCTCGAACTGCCAACAACCACCGGCCCAAACCCCTGCCCTCGCCGCCCCGCCGTCCCCCTCACACCACTGCCGTGCTTGGCAGCGCCCCCCGGCCATCCCTTTAAGCCTGGCCGACCTCCAGATCGGGCGCCAACAGCTCCTAGGTGTAACACCCCCAGTGGTTAGCCACAGTAATCCCATTTTGCTAATGCCAAGTCAGCATGATTAACAGTGCATGATCATCATTAACATCATATTGCATTTCAACTCCTAAGTCAAAATTCAAATTTAAATGAAAGTGGAAAATAAAAGTTGTCCAACATAGAAACTAAATTGTTCATTAAATAGCAAATAAATCAGAGACAATTCTAAAATTGAAACCAACATCATTGGAGTTGGGTAAGTGACTCAAACATCTTCAAACAGCGACTAAAAACAATATTTAATGACCATTTATTAAATCTAATTTAAGTATGAAATGATGTTTTGCCCAAACTAATTTTAGGTGTTAGGGAATAAAGCACTGGTATTTATGGACTAGGTCTCCCTTTTTACAAAATTCGGTTTGAGGCCTAACTATTTACTAAACAGAGATATATGAATTAAAAAAAAGGAAAGCAACCCCCCCCCCACTGGGCTCCCGGCCCACAGGCCCAACCGTCCAATTGGGCAAACGCCCAACCGGCCAAGCCTACCCCCACTCCTATCCCCTCATCCCCCGCGAACCCTATCCCCATCCCCCCACACCCCCCGATCCCCTTCTTCCCCCCCTCTCTCTCGTTCTGATCGGCGAGCGCCCCGATCCCGTCGCCCTCGCCGGATCGCCCGCCACCAACGCCGCCGGCCACCGCTGCCTCGACCTCCTCCCCGAACGGCTTCTTTGAGCCTCGCCGACCCCCTCCACGGCAACGGCCGTGAGCCCCTTCCCCTCTGCCTGCATCTCTCCCCTCCGTCCGCGTCCTCACGCCGCACCGCGCATGCTCCCAGCGCCACTGCTCGCGCTCGCGCACGCCGGACCACGCCCGGCCACCGCTCGCGCGCGCTCCCTCGCACCGGCCACGCCCGCTCACTCGCCCGCTCTGGTCCCCGCCGCGCCGTGCCCCCCCCCCCGCGCCCTGGTCGACCTCGTCGCGCGCCCGCCCCTGCGTGGCCGCGCTCCGTTCGTCGGCTCCCGCACGCCCGTGCGCGCGCTCGCGCTGACCGCGCCACGCTCGCCTCGCGCCCGCTGTCGCCGCTCGCCTGCATCGCGCGCGCCCGCAGCCGCCTCGCCTTGCTCGTCTCCGCCGTCGCCCGGGCCGCGTCCGCCGCTGCCAGGACCCGCTGACCCCGCGCGAGCTCGCACCCGTCCCTGCTCGCCGGCCGGCCGCCCGTGCGAGCCTCTGGCTGTGGCCGCCGGCGCGACCGTGCCCAGCGCCCGCTCGCCCCTGGCCGCGCCGTGCCCGCGCGCTCGCTGTGGCCTCCTGGGCCACTGCCAGGTGGGCCCAAGCCCCTGTGCCACTGACCGAACGGGCCCACGGCCAGAACGTTTTAAGAAAGAAATAAATAAATATTAATAATAATATATAATTAATTAATTAGTAAAATAATTAATTAACTTAATTAACTCTGCTTAATTAGCTTAATTAACTAGGTTAGTTAAGTTAAACCTGATTAGTTAGTCTTAGTCAATGACAGGTGGGACCCACTGGTGCTGACGTCATACTGACATCAGCAGACACTGTTTCGGATAATGTTTGATTTAAATAAATTTTATAAATTCCAGAAATCAATAAAAACTTTAGAAAATCATATCTTTTAATCCGTAACTCCGATCGAAAAACTTTGTACATGAAAATTGCTCAGAACGACGAGACGAATCCGATTTCGCGGTCCGTTCGTCCATCACGCGTCCCTAACTATCCGAACTTGCAACCGTCCCTCTCCAGTCATCTGTCTGACAAATGTCCGGAACCGGGAAAACATTCCCGGATGGATTCCTCCTTCCTCGGTGACGTGCAACCATACGTTAGGACACACCCGGCACTGCATATTGTCATGCCGTACTTTGCGTTGCTCATGTTTGCTCTATATTTATACTGTTTCCTCCCCCTCTTCTCTCTCGATAGATCCCGACGCAGCTCCGGAGACCGAAGACAGCATTGACAACCTTGCCCTTGCCGCCGAGCAACCAGGCAAGCCCCCCCCCCCCTTGATCATCCCGATATCGCCCATTCTATTTCTCATGCTTGCATTAGAATTGCTGCTGCTGCTGCTTTACCTATTCTGATGCATAGCCTGTTCATTGTAACCTGCTGTTGATAATTACCTGCATATCCTAAACTGTTTAGTCTAGGCTGGGTAGAGACCTATCAGTGACCCCACTTATCCCGACTGCCGCGCTGGATCGTCAGAAGACCCGATCAATGGGATTGAAGACCAGGACCCGACACCGCACATCACCCCCCTTAGTTGTAACGACACTGCAGCGTTACTATCGAGTGCCGAGGGTGAAACCTCATGTAGCACTTCTGATGTTAACTCTGTAGAGTAGCTATTCGGTCGTGGTCATCGAGGGTGATTCCTCCTTCGCCACTTCCGGTAACGACGCTGTCGTGCAACACATCAAGTGTGAACCCATCGAGGGTGAATCCTCCGAGTTCACCTTGACAGACACATCGAGTAGGAATCCAACGAGGGTGATACCTCGGATTCCCCTGATGTTATGGACACATTGATACTTGGACTTTACACTGTTCCTTGGATAGGCGGGTCGGCCCTGAGGGTTACCCGCGTGCGCCTGAGAGGCGAGTGTTGTGAAGACGGGTGCCAGTGTGGTGCCCGAGTGGTGAATACGAGGCGCGGCCGGGCATTCTTAACCCTTACAGCAAGTCCTCGAGACGGGCCGACGGGGTCACATCTTTCGTGAGTCTCTGATCGTTACCGCAAGCCCCTAGTCCTAACGATTTGGATATTTGATCCGAGCAGGCCTCTGGCCTGATAGCACTAACCATCACGTGGGCATAGTATGGGCGTTCTGCATCGTATGCATCAGCCGAAAGCTCTGTCAGACGTCCAGTTCAGCATGGTGGCACGGTCGGATCATGTCGGCCACCCGAGGCGATGCTGGTATCCACCCTGTGCGCAACGACCCGGAGGGCGAGGGGCGATGGCCAAGACCCCCTTGCGCTTAGGATGTAGACCGGCGGGGACCTCTCTGCTGAGCTGTAGGTAGGGTTGCGGTGTTTCGTTTGGCCGAGGCCGGGCATGACCCAGGAAAGTGTGTCCGGCCGGAGTTAATCGAGCGTGTTGGGTAAGTTGGTGCACCCCTGCAGGGAAGAACATTTCTATCGATAGCCGGTCCTACGGTAAAGGACACTCGGAGTTGTATCCCGATCGATACAACTAGAACTGGATACCTGTGATGAGACCTGTATGTATGGCTCTGGGATTGCTTCTCGCAGGGAGTCGAGAAGGGATCTCCGGACGAGGTTGATGACTGTATGGCTCTGGGATTGCTTTCTCGCAGGGAGTCGAGAAAGTATCTCTGGGTGAGGTTGAGACTTAATGATACTGCTACATTATATTGTACTGTTCTACTCTCTTCTACTGCTGCAAGACCGCTGAAGATGCTAGTCTTCGATAGGACTAGGCCTTCTCTCTATTCTGGCATTTCTGCAGCCCAGTCCACATATACAGCCTCCCCTTGAAAATGTTGCATATGTAGTGTAGAGCCTTGCTTGCTGAGTACTTTTGAGTACTCACGGTTGCTTTGTTTTCCTTTTCTCCCCATATCAGTTTGATGTGACCAAGATGACGGAGCCCCTGAGACAGATGCCCCGTCGATCGTCTACTACTACTACCCAGAGGATGGATACTACTACGAGTTGACTGACGACCAGGAGTAGGATCGGAGGGTCCCAGGCAGGAGGCCTACGCCTTTCGATCGTAGTGTTTTATTTTACCCCGCCTTTCTAAAGGCCTTTCTGTTTCTGTTTCATATCTGTACTCAGATATCTGATGCTTCCGCTGACGCTTGTTCGCAAGCTTATGTATTCGAGCCCTCGAGGCCCTGGCTTGTAATATAAATCTTGTATGACTTTACTTTTGTTGTAGAGTTGTGTTGTGATATCTTCCCGTGAGTCCTTAGGCTTGATCGTGTGCATTTGCGTGTATGATTAGTGCATGATCGGGCCGGGGGCGTCACAAGTTGGTATCAGAGCCGACTGACTGTAGGAAGCCCCCTTTCCAACTCCTTGGCCGAAGTTGAGTCTAGTAACCGAAAACTGTTTTACTAACTTGGCTGTGTGGCTTACGGGCCCACGTCGCCAATTTGGGTGGTATTAGGATCTTTAACTCCTCGACCTTTACTCTGGGACTCTGATCTCTCTTCCTTTCGGGTTAACTAAAGTTTACTAACGCCGACACTTAGGATCTCGTAATTCTCGTCCACCCGGAGAGCTGGATATCTGTGCGATTTCCCTGACATTGATCTGATTAGTCTGATAATCATTTTCCTTTCCATTGTTTTGTTTAACCTTTCTCTCCGAGATCGGTTATACTTCTCCTTGTCTTTTGACAATCATGAGTTTCCTCTGTTTCAGATGGATCGTTTGTTTCCACCACACCCTGCGACGCAGCTACCAGCTGTTCGAGCAGGGATACATCCAGAGTACATTCTTTATCCACTGGGGCAGATGTCAATCCGTTACAATACCCCAGTACTATCTCCTCCAGATACCTGCAAAGACTTTGTGATCTATTGTGACGCATCCCGTGAAGGATTAGGCTGTGTCCTAATGCAAGAGCGTAAAGTGATTGCTTATGGCTCTCGTCAGTTGCGCCCACATGAAGAGAATTATCCGGTACATGATCTAGAACTAGCTGCTGTGATCTATGCATTGCAGTTGTGGCGACATTACCTTCTCGGTAATCGTTGCGAGATCTACACGGATCATAAAAGTCTGAAGTACTTGTTTACTCAACCATCTCTAAACCTCCGTCAGCAAAGATGGATGGAGGCCATTGCGGACTATGATTTGGGTATTTCCTATACCCCTGGCAAGGCTAACGTGATGGCTGATGCCTTAAGCCGCAAGTCCTATTGTGACAACCTCATGGTTAGGCGAGCTCAACCTCGTCTTTTTGAAGAACTATGCAAGCTAAATCTGCGTATTGTTCCACAGGGATCTCTTAATAACCTTGTGATACAACCAGATCTTGAGAAAGCTGTTAAGGATGGGCAAGCTAAATATGCTGAAATTGATCTGATGAAGAAAGACCTTCACCTTGTAAAGTATAGGGATTTCTCGCTGTCTGAAGATGGAACCTTGTATTTCAGAAGCCGCATTGTCGTACCTCGTTTCGAACTTATGACTGACAAGGTCATGAAGGAGGCACATGATACCCCGCTGTCTATTCATCCGGGTAGCACCAAGATGTATCGTGATCTCCGTCAAAGGTACTGGTGGTCTAAAATGAAGCAGGACATTGCTCGTTATGTTGCTGAATGTGATGTGTGTCGACGCGTTAAAGCAGAACATCAGAAGCCAGCTGGAATTCTGCAACCACTTCCTATTCCTCTATGGAAATGGGATAAGGTTCAGATGGATTTCGTTACAGGACTTCCCAGGTCACAGAAGGGTCACGATGCTATTCTTGTCGTCGTCGACCAACTCTCTAAAGTTGCACACTTTCTGCCTGTCAAAGAAACTATCACTGCTAGTCAGTTAGCAGAGTTGTATATCTCCAGAATTGTATCACTCCACGGTATTCCGAAGGAGATCAGTTCGGACCGTGGCGGCCTTTTCACTTCCAAATTCTGGGAAAGTTTCCAAACAGCTATGGGAACTCATATTACTTGGAGTTCAGCTTATCACCCTCAATCTCAAGGCCAAGTCGAACGAGTCAATCAAGTGCTTGAAGACATGCTTCGGGCTTGTGTTATTTCATTCGGCAAGAAGTGGGAAGAATCTCTCCCGTATGCCGAATTCTCTTACAACAACAGCTATCAAGCCAGCTTGAAAATGGCTCCCTTCGAAGTACTCTATGGACGTAAGTGTCGAACCCCTCTGAATTGGTCAGAAACTGGGGAACGACCGCTCGTGGGTCCGGATATTATCCAACAAGCCGAAGAACAAGTTCGTATTGTCCGGGAAAATCTCAAGGCGGCTCAGGACCGCCAGAAGAGCAACTATGATCGCAAATGATGGGGTTTGACTTATCAACCTGGTGATCAAGCTTATCTGCGAGTCACCCCGATGAAAGGCACTCACCGTTTTGGAATCAAGGGCAAGCTAGCTCCACGCTATATTGGTCCTTTCCGCATTATTGCTAGGCGTGGACAGGTGGCATACAAATTGGAATTGCCGCCGCAATTCTCCCATATCCACGACATTTTCCATGTGTCACAACTTCGTCAATGCTTCAAAGAATCTCCGCACCGAGCTATGGATCACGAGGTGCTCGAATTGCAAGATGACCTATCTTATAAGGAGCATCCGATCCGCATTCTCGATGAAGCTGAACGTCGGACCCGTCAGAAGGTTACCAAGTTCCTCAAAGTGCAGTGGTCAAATCATACTGAAGATGAAGCCACTTGGGAACGCGAGGATAATCTTCGTGCGGAATACCCCAAACTTTTTCCTTCTACCTCTTAATTCTCGGGACGGGAATTCTTGTTAGTAGAGGAGATTTGTAACACCCCCAGTGGTTAGCCACAGTAATCCCATTTTGATAATGCCAAGTCAGCATGATTAACAGTGCATGATCATCATTAACATCATATTGCATTTCAACTCCTAACTCAAAATTCAAATTTAAATGAAAGTGGAAAATAAAAGTTGTCCAACAAAGAAACTAAATTGTTCATTAAATAGCAAATAAATCAGAGACAATTCTAAAATTGAAACCAACATCATTGGAGTTAGGTAAGTGACTCAAACATCTTCAAACAGCGACTAAAAACAATATCTAATAACCATTTATTAAATCTAATTTAAGTATGAAATGATGTTTTGCCCAAACTAATTTTAGGTGTTAGGGAATAAAGCACTGGTATTTATGGACTAGGTCTCCCTTTTTACAAAATTCGGTTTGGGGACTAACTATTTACTAAACAGAGATATATGAATTAAAAAAAAGGAAAGCAACCCCCCCCCCACTGGGCTCCGGCCCAGCAGGCCACCGGCCCAATTGGGCAAACGCCCAACCGGCCAAGCCCACCCCCACTCCTTATCCCCTCATCCCCGCGAACCCTAATCCCCATCACCCCACACCCCCCGATCCCCTTCTTCCCCCCTCTCTCTCGTTCTGGATCGGGCGAGCACCCCGATCCCGTCGCCCTCGCCGGATCGCCCGCCACCAACGCCGCCGGCCACCGCTACCTCGACCTCCTCCCCGAACGTCTTCTTCGAGCCTCGCCGACCCCCTCCACGGCAACGGCCGTGATCCCCTTCCCCTCTGCCTGCATCTCTCCCCTCTGTCCGCGTCCTCACGCCGCACCGCACATGCTCCCTGTGCCACTGCTCGCGCTCGCGCGCGCTCCCTCGCACCGGCCACGCCCGCTCACTCGCCCGCTCCGGTTCCCGCCGCGCCGTGCCCCCCGCGCCCAAGTCGACCTCGTCGCGCGCCCGCCCCTGCATGGCCGCGCTCCGTTCGTCGGCTCCCGCACGCGCGCGCGCGCGCTCGCGCTGACCGCGCCACGCTCGCCTCGCGCCCGCTGTCGCCGCTCGCCTGCATCGCGCGCGCCCGCAGCCGCCTCGCCTTGCTCGTCTCCGCCATCGCCCGGGCCGCGTCCGCCGCTGCCAGGACCCGCTGACCCCGCGCGAGCTCGCACCCGTCCCTGCTCGCCGGCCGGCCGCCCGTGCGAGCCTCTGGCTGTGGCCGCCGGCGCGACCGTGCCCAGCGCCCGCTCGCCCCTGGCCGCGCCGCGCCCGCGCGCTCGCTGTGGCCTCCTGGGCCACTGCCAGGTGGGCCCAAGCCCCTGTGCCACTGACCGAACGGGCCCACGGCCAGAACGTTTTAAGAAAGAAAGAAAGAAAGAAATATTAATAATAATATATAATTAATTAATTAATTAATTAGTAAAATAATTAATTAACTTAATTAACTATGCTTAATTAGCTTAATTAACTAGGTTAGTTAAGTTAAACCTGATTAGTTAGTCTTAGTCAATGACAGGTGGGACCCACTGGTCCTGACGTCATGCTGACGTCAGCAGACACTGTTCCGGATAATGTTTGATTTAAATAAATTAAATAAATTCCAGAAATCAATAAAAACTTTAGAAAATCATATATTTTAATCCGTAACTCCGATCGAAAAACTTTGTACATGAAAATTGCTCAGAACGACGAGACGAATCCGAATACGCGGTCCGTTCGTCCGTCACGCGTCCCTAACTATCCGAACTTGCAACCGTCCCTCTCCGGTCATCTGTCTGACAAATGTCCGGAACCGGGAAAACATTCCCGGATGGATTCCTCCTTCCTCGGTGACGTGCAACCATACGTTAGGACACACCCGGCACTGCATATTGTCATGCCGTACTTTGCGTTGCTCATGTTTGCTCTATATTTATACTGTTTCCTCCCCCTCTTCTCTCTCGATAGATCCCGACGCAGCTCCGGAGACCGAAGACAGCATTGACAACCTTGCCCTTGCCGCCGAGCAACCAGGCAAGCCCCCCCCCTTGATCATCCCGATATCGCCCATTCTATTTCTCATGCTTGCATTAGAATTGCTGCTGCTGCTGCTGCTTTACCTATTCTGATGCATAGCCTGTTCATTGTAACCTGCTGTTGATAATTACCTGCATATCCTAAACTGTTTAGTCTAGGCTGGGTAGAGACCTATCAGTGACCCCACTTATCCCGACTGCCGCGCTGGATCGTCAGAAGACCCGATCAATGGGATTGAAGACCAGGACCCGACACCGCACATCACCCCCCTTAGTTGTAACGACACTGCAGCGTTACTATCGAGTGCCGAGGGTGAAACCTCATGTAGCACTTCTGATGTTAACTCTGTAGAGTAGCTATTCGGTCGTGGTCATCGAGGGTGATTCCTCCTTCGCAACTTCCGGTAACGACGCTGTCGTGCAACACATCAAGTGTGAACCCATCGAGGGTGAATCCTCCGAGTTCACCTTGACAGACACATCGAGTAGGAATCCAACGAGGGTGATACCTCGGATTCCCCTGATGTTATGGACACACGGATACTTGGACTTTACACTGTTCCTTGGATAGGCGGGTCGGCCCTGAGGGGTACCCGCGTGCGCCTGAGAGGCGAGTGTTGTGAAGACGGGTGCCAGTGTGGTGCCCGAGTGGTGAATACGAGGCGCGGCCGGGCATTCTTAACCCGTGCAGCAAGTCCTCGAGACGGGGCGACGGGGTCACATCTTTCGTGAGTCTCTGCTCGTTACCACAAGCCCCTAGTCCTAACGATTTGGATATTTCATCCGAGCAGGCCTCTGGCCTGATAGCACTAACCATCACGTGGGCATAGTATGGGCGTTCTGCATCGTATGCATCAGCCGAAAGCTCTGTCAGACGTCCAGTTCAGCATGGCGGCACGGTCGGATCGTGTCGGCCACCCGAGGCGATGCTGGTATCCACCCTGTGCGCAACGACCCGGAGGGCGAGGGGCGATGGCCAAGACCCCCTTGCGCTTAGGATGTAGACCGGCGGGGACCTTTCTGCTGAGCTGTAGGTAGGGTTGCGGTGTTTCGTTTGGCCGAGGCCGGGCATGACCCAAGAAAGTGTGTCCGGCCGGAGTTAATCGAGCGTGTTGGGTAAGTTGGTGCACCCCTGCAGGGAAGAACATTTCTATCGATAGCCGGTCCTACGGTAAAGGACACTCGGAGTTGTATCTCGATCGATACAACTAGAACTGGATACCTGTGATGAGACATGTATGTATGGCTCTGGGATTGCTTCTCGCAGGGAGTCGAGAAGGGATCTCCGGACGAGGTTGATGACTGTATGGCTCTGGGATTGCTTTCTCGCAGGGAGTCGAGAAAGGATCTCTGGGTGAGGTTGAGACTTAATGATACTGCTACATTATATTGTACTGTTCTACTCTCTTCTACTGCTGCAAGACCGCTGAAGATGCTAGTCTTCGATAGGACTAGGCCTTCTCTCTATTCTGGCATTTCTGCAGCCCAGTCCACATATACAGCCTCCCCTTGAAAATGTTGCATATGTAGTGTAGATCCTTGCTTGCTGAGTACTTTTGAGTACTCACGGTTGCTTTGTTTTCCTTTTCTCCCCATATCGGTTTGATGTGACCAAGATGACGGAGCCCCTGAGACAGATGCCCCGTCGATCGTCTACTACTACTACCCAGAGGATGGATACTACTACGAGTTGACTGACGACCAGGAGTAGGATCGGAGGGTCCCAGGCAGGAGGCCTACACCTTTCCATCGTAGTGTTTTATTTTACCCCGCCTTTCTAAAGGCCTTTCTGTTTCAGTTTCATATCTGTACTCAGATATCTGATGCTTCCGCTGACGCTTGTTCGCAAGCTTATGTATTCGAGCCCTCGAGGCCCTGGCTTGTAATATAAAGCTTGTATGACTTTACTTTTGTTGTAGAGTTGTGTTGTGATATCTTCCCGTGAGTCCTTAGGCTTGATCGTGTGCATTTGCGTGTATGATTAGTGCACGATTAGGCCGGGGGCATCACACTAGGCCCCACACACCGCTAAGATAAACACTGAGGCACTGCTTCCCCGACGTAACAGGTGGACTAGCGCATGTTATTCCGGGGAATGCTTCCTTTAATTGGGAATCAACTGACCAGGAATTGAAATCCAGGGGGGCGACGGACCTCTAGCTAAGGTGAAATAGTATATGAGGAGAAACCTTGTGCATCGTGAGTTACTAGGAACATCTAGTATCAGGAAGAAGGTGCAGGAAGAAGTGGTCAACTAGTGTCTTCTGTGGGATGAATACCGTGCAAGCAGACACATAAGATTTGCACGAATAAGGGAAGAGGAGTACCAATTCCGGTTGCCAGTGTTGTGTCCTCCTGATTTCGCGGCGATGTTCTTGTTTTTACCGGGGGAACCGATATTTTAGAGGAGGGTGGAGCCTTGGACGAACCGATGGCCAAACTATTGACTGTGCTGCGGTGGCCGTCTGTCGGTGGAGAGGAAGCAGATCCTGTTGGTAATATGCCCTAGAGGCAATAATAAATTGGTTATTATCATATTTCCCTGTTCATGATAATCGTTTATTATCCATGCTAGAATTGTATAGACCGGAAACTAAAATACATGTGTGGATACATAGACAACAACATGTCCCTAGTGAGCCTCTACCGGACTAGCTCGTTGATCAAAGATGGCTATGATTTCCTAGCCATAGACATGAGTTTTCATTTGATAACGGGATCACATCATTAGGAGAATGATGTGATGGACAAGACCTAAACTATGAATGTAGCATATGATCGTGTCAAGTTTATTGCTATTGTTTTCTGCATGTCAATTATATGTTCCTATGACCATGAGATCATGCAACTCACTCACACCAGAGGAGTACCTTGTGTGTACCAAACGTCGCAGCGTAACTGGGTGACTATAAAGGAGCTCTACAGGTATGTCGGATTCAGGGCTCCGTAGACCCAAGAAAGGTTCGAACTCTGGGGTGCGTGCGAAGAACACAATCTCCCCATCCTGGCAACTCGTCGATCTCATGGCCTAGCTCGATGAACTGAAAAGGACAGGGACACAACAATTTACCCAGGTTCGGGCAACCTTGCGGTGTAAAATCCTACTCCTGCTTTGTGGTGGATTGGCCTCGAGGTGGGCTGAGGATGAACTAGTAAAAAGGGGGAACAACCTCAGGAGAAGTGTTCTTGTGTTGGTGTGAGTTGGTGGGGATGATCTGGTTGATCCGTCCGTCCCCCCTCTACGGTGGTGGCCTAGCTATATTTATAGTGGCCTTGGTCCTCTTCCCCCAAAACGAAGGCGGGAAGGGATCCCACAATGGCCAAGTTTGAAGGGGGACAAGTAGTACATCTTATCCTGACAAAAGGTGGTCTTCGCCTGCAAAGCTTCTGGTCGTGACGTCGTGGTGGGCTCGGCGATGACCTCCGTCCTGCTGTCCTGGTCTTGCATCACGGGAATGGAAACCTTTGGCTGATTCCTCGGGACCCTGCGTCTGCACCCGCTTCCTTATCACCAAAGAGGAAACCTGCTGTACTGCGCCCGCTGGCGCCCGCCTGGTCTTGGTCGTCATAGCTTGCGTCACCTGAAACTCATGAGGTGGGGCTTGCATAGAAATCTCTGCTCCTCAAGAGCCGGCCTAAGGAGGCCGCTTCCTCTGGAGGTCTTGACGTCATCCGCCTCGCGAGGATTGGCCCCTCGCGAGGGTCTTGTGTTGTTGATGATGAAGATGGGCCATACCAGGCCGCAGATGGTGCCACGCTGCGGGCCGCAGGCAGGCAAGTTTGGGTACCCTGGTTCCCAGAACGCCAACAGTAGCCCTCGGGCCCAAGGCGCGCTCGGACTTGGCTTCGGGGCAAAGCCAAAGGGCAAGGGCAAAGCGCCGTGGGCCCCAACCGCCTGCGGGCCCGGTCGACGCGTGGCGCTTGATGGGACATGAGCGTCTCCACTTCCCCACGCAGCCTCGGCAACCGCCAGACTTGACGGCTGCCTGTTGCGAGCGCGGCTCTCCATCATTGCCCGCTGTGCTTGTCCTTGGCTTCCCCCTTTTCATGTGAACTTGCAGCTCCTCTTCCAGATTCGGCACCGGCGCCAATCCACCTTTGATGCCATGGCCCCGAGGTCGAAGGAGAAGGGGAAGGCCTTCGCGCCCACCGAATCCCAGTTGGGTTTGGAGCCCGCGCTTGATTGGTTGATGGTGATCAACCAGGAGGGGTTGGACAAGGTCCGGTCGGCCCTCGCCGCTGATTCCAATGAGTGGAAGGCGACGACGGTCTGGCCCGCCTCCCGGGCCTTGGTCGACGTGGAGGCCACCGAGATCCCCATCCACCTTCATGCTCTCCTGGCTGGCTTGGTTCCTCCTTTTTCTGATTTCTTCAATGCCACATCTTGCATTACCAGATCCAAGCGCTGCATCTGGACCCCCGGTCCATCATCCTCCTCGCCGCCTTCGCCTTCCTGTGTGAGGCTATGGTGGGTATTGCTCCGTCTGTCGCCTTGTTCCACCATTTCTTCTCGCTCCACCTGGCCAACGGCCGACAGCGCTCAGGATGCATGGCATTCCAGGCTGTGGCGGCGACAGCTGGCTCCGGCATCGACTTCACGCTCCGCCCGGACATGAAGGGATTCCGGAAGCAGTGGGTGTATGTGGATGCCGCCACACACAGCCCCCTGCTCCTGCTCCCGTGGGCGCCGGCGGAACCCAGCTCCGGCTGGGGGCACGTGAAGCTCGTCGATCGTCGGCTCGCCCGCGTCTGGTCCAAGCTGGCCAGGTTGAAGGGGGCAGGGGTGACGGTGTCGATGGTGGTGAGGGAGTTCGTCCGGTGGCGCATCGCCCCGCTCCAGCGTCATTCTCGCCCAATCTGGGCCTTCACTGGCCCCAACGACCCCATGAGGATCCAGGTGCCCTCGCTCCCTTCCAAGACGCTGTGTGCGGTGCTCGAGCTCCTGACTAGCGACCAGCGCTTGCCGCGCTCTCGGCGGAGGGATGCCTCTTGTATCACTGCACGAACACGGAGGACTTTGTGAAGCAGATGCCCCTCTTTGACGAGTGGGGGCTACGCCCAGAAGGTCTCCAGGGGCCTCACGAGAACCCCGTCTTGGTGGCTCCCGTGCTCGTCGATCCCATGGCGCGCGCCCCTGAGGTGGTTGCAGGGGGGCGAGCACCGTTGAGTGCTCCTGAGGCGACCGTTGGAGAGGGGGTGCCATCAGGTGCTCCGGAGGTGATTGCTGGAGAGCATGAGCCGTTAGGTGCTCCTGAGGCGGCTACTGGAGAGCGGGTGCCGTCAGGTGCTCTTGAGGCGGCTGCTGGAGAGCGAGTGCCGTTAGGTGCTCCGGAGGTGGTGGCCCGCAGCCCTACCACTAAGGGCGGCGCACCAGCCCCCGGCGCACCTCGTCTGGACCTCCGGGCACTCCACAAGAGGAAAGGGCTCTGGAGCTGCAGTGGTGGCGCTCCCCGGGCCCTGAAGCAAAGGAAGTGGATAGCCGTGGACGAGTAAGTACCTTATCTTCGTGGATCTTTGCGTGTCATGCCCTTTTTCTGACTTTGGCTCTTCAGGATTCCCTCGGTTGCTGCGGTGAAGCCTCCTGGGGTGCGACCCCCGGATACCCTTGGCTCGCTCGCGATTCTAGGCCCCTCGCGTCGGGCGCCCGCACAGGGCATGGAGCCGGCCCGCGAGGCGATGGTGCCGCTGGAAGGCCGCGAGCCCGTGCTCCCAGCTTCCTTCCTCCACGTGTAGGGGGCGTGCCGAGGGCTCCTCCACTGGTGCTCGCTGGTAGCTGGGCGAGCCCATCGCCGGCTTCATCTTCAAGCAGCAGGGCTCAGTCGCACAATGCTTCCGTCGAGGCCCGGGGAACAGATGAAGGAAAGCTGGCTACAAGCCCCCTGCCAGAGACGGGCGAGTCGTTTCGCGCCTCTTCGGCAGCCCCTGGCACGGAAGAGGGGCTCGGCCGTGCGCTGGAGCTTGCTCGCGGGTGCAGCGTTGTCCGTCATGACCTCTTCCAAGAGGCAATGGGCGCGCTGGGTCGCCTTGGGGGAGAACTTGCTGATGTCGACGCACGCCTCGAGGCGGAAGGCCTCTGCCTGGCGCGCGAGTGGAACCAGCTGAAGGTCACCATCAACCTCGGGCATCTGTAGCGTGAGCGCGCTCGTATAGATGCCGCGGCGTCCCTCACAGCTTCTCGTGAGGCCTGCGCCCGCGCTCTGGAGGAGGCCAGGGCTGCTGACCGCCATCGCGAGGCGGCCAAGGAGCGGGAGAAGGAGCTTCGAGCTTCGAGCGCCACCCTTGAGCGGCAGGTCCAGGCGCGCAGGGCCACCCTGGCGGCATCGCCGAGCGAGCCCCCCTCAGATGAGAAAGGAGGTGATGTCTTCTACGCAACTTTATTCTTGTAGACTCGTGTTGGGCCTCCAAGCACAGAGTTTTGTAGGACAGTAGCAATTTTCCCTCAAGTGGATGACCTAAGGTTTATCAATCCATGGGAGGCGTAGGATGAAGATGGTCTCTCTCAAACAACCCTGCAACCAAATACAAGAAATCTCTTGTGTCCCCAACACAACCAATACAATGGCAAATTGTATAGGTGCACTAGTTCGGCGAAGAGATGGTGATAAAAGTGTAATATTGATGGTAGAAATATATTTTTATAATCTGAATAAATAAAAACAGCAAGGTAGCAAGTGACAAAAGTGAGCAGAAACGGTATTGCAATGCTTGAAAATGAGGCCTAGGGTCCGTACTTTCGCTAGTGCAATCTATCAACAATGCTAATATAATTGGATCATATAACCATCCCTCAACGTGCGATGAAGAATCACTCCAAAGTTCCTATCTAGCGGAGAACATAAGAATAAATTGTTTGTAGGGTACGAAACCACCTCAAAGCTATTCTTTCCGATCGATCTATCCAAGAGTTTGTACTAAAATAACACCAAAGCGAATTCAGATTCGTAATGCTCAATCCAACACAAAGAACCTCAAAGAGTGCCCCAAGATTTCTACCGGAGAAACAAAGACAAGAACGTGCATCAACCCCTATGCATAGATTACCCCAATGTCACCTCGGGAATCCGCGAGTTGAGTGCCAAAATATATATCAAGTGAATCAATATAATACCCCATTGTCACCACGGGTATTCGTATGCAAGACATATATCAAGTGCTCTCAAATCCATAAAAGTATTCAATCCGATAGAATGAAATCTCAAAGGGAAAACTCAATTCATCACAATAAGATAGAGAGGGGAAAACACCATATGATCCGACTATATTAACAAAGCCCGCGATACATCAATATCGTGACATCTCAAGAACACGAGAGAGAGAGATTAAACACATAGCTACTGGTACAAACCCTCAGCCCCGAGGGTGGACTACTCCCTCCTCATCATGGTGGCCGTCGGGATGATGAAGATGGCCACCGGTGATGATTTCCCCCTCCGGCGGAGTGCCAGAACGGGGTCTAGATTGGTTTTGCGTGGCTACAGAGCCTTGCGGCGGTGGAACTTCTGATCTAGGGTCTTCGTGAGGGTTTTTGGAATATTTGGCAATTTATAGGGCGAAGAGGCGATGCGGGAGGCCACCGAGGTGGGCACAACCCACCGGGGCGCGCCTGAGGGCCCAGGCACGCCCTGGTGGGTTGTGCCCCCCTCGGGGCACTCCCCAGGTGCTGCTCTGGCCCATTGGATGTCTTCTGGTCCATAACAAATCCACAAAAAGTTTCGCTGCGTTTGGACTCCGTTTGGTATTGATTTTCTGTGATGTAAAAAACAAGCAAAAAACAGCATCTGGCACTGGGCACTATGTCAATAAGTTAGTCCCAAAAAATGATATAAAGTTGCTATAAAATGATTGTTAAACATCCAAGAATGATAATATAGCAGCATGAATACTTCATAAATTATAGATACGTTGGAGACGTATCAGCATCCCCAAGCTTAATTCCTACTCATCCTCGAGTAGGTAAATGATAAAAGAAATAATTTATGAAGTGTGAATGCTAGCCAAGTGCATAAGTTTCATCAATAGTAATTTCAATCACTTTTCCTAGCATCATAACAGCAACTCTTTCTCATAAAACTCATTATGTTAAAGTAGCAACCAATTCACATGTTAAGGTTCAAACAATGAATTCTCTTGAAACTCAACAACCTATATTCTTAGTCACCAAACAATTGCAATTCAACTTATTCAACACAGTCTAAGTAAGAGCTCCACATACTCAACCATCATATAACCTTCTATGATTGCTAACACTCACCGCATACACATGAGCAAAACGTTTCAACTGGACACATAGAAAGATAGGGGCTTATAATTTCGCCTCCCAACGTATTCACCTCACCTCAAGGGTGATGTCAACAATAATAACTCATGCTACCCATATCCAACTGGATATATATATGCCTAGATCTTTCCTCACCACATGATGTTTGCCAAAAGAGAAAACTAAAAAGGAATAGCGAGAAAAACTTTGACTCTTGCATGAAAGTAAATACATAAAAGTAAAAGGTAGGCCCTTCGCAGAGGGAAGCAGAGGTTGCCATGCGCTTTTTGTTTGTATGCTCAATCCCTTAGTGCAAAAGAACGTCACGTTATATTGCCCCTTATGATAGCAACCTTTATTATGCAGTCCGTCACTTTTATTCTTTGCCATCACAAGTTCGTACAACGCTCAATTTTCTCTTACACTAAATGATCTAACACTTTTAGAAGCAATTTTTATTGCCTTATTGCACCGATGACAACTTACTTGAAGGATCTTACTCAATCCTTAGGTAGGTATGGTGGACTCTTGAAAATAAGATTTGGGTTTAAGGGTTTTTGGATGCACAAGTAGTATCTCTACTTGGTGCGGAATTTTTGGCTAGCAAAGATGGGGGGCAACCACCACATGTTGAAGGATCTATGACAATATAACTTCTATGAGAATATGAACAAACATAAATCATTACGTTGTCTTCATTCTCCAATGTCAACAATTTTGGCATATAATATTTTGATGGGGGCTCACAATCACAAAAGATTTCCAAGATAGTGTATTTGCATGTGAAAGTTCTCTTCCTTATAGTAATCATTCATGAATTGCTTGTATGACCAATATTGTGATTGTCACGCTTCAAAAGATTTCACTTTCTAAACCCAATGTGAAGCTACCACTAGGCATGATATGAACATATAATTTCAACTTCATGATATTCAATTCATTCAACAATTTACTCATAGGATATAAGTGAAGCACTAGAGTAAATGACAAACTACTCCAAAAAGATATAAGTGAAGATCAAGCGAGTAGTTAAGTAAAGGGGTAACTAATTGAGGACTCTCTCTTATTTAAAAACTTTCAGATCTAAGTATTTTATTAAAACAGCAAGTAAAACAAAACAAAATGACATTCCAAGAATAGCACAACTCAAGTGAAGAAGCAAAAACTTAGGCTCAACCGATACTAACCGATAATTGTTGATGAAGAAAGGTGGGATGCCTACCGGGGCATCCCCAAGCTTAGATGCTTGAGACTTCTTGAAATATTATCTTGGGGTGCCTTGGGCATCCCCAAGCTTGAGCTTTTGCGTCTCCTTAATTCCTTTTATATCACGGTTTCCCTAAATCTTAAAAACTTCATACACACAAAACTCAACAAGAACTCATGAGATAAGTTAGTATAAACCAATGCAAAAACCTTATCATTCTCTACTGTAGCAAATCACAAAAATTATTATTCAACATTGCATACTAAATGCCTCTGCATATTTAATACTCCTATCCTCAAATAGAATCATTAAACAAGCAAACATATGCAAACAATGCAAACATAACAGTAATCTGCCAAAACAGTACAGTCTGTAAAGAATGCAAGAGTATCAATACTTCTTTAACTCCAAAAATTATGAAAATTTACCACACTGTAGAAAATTTTTCAGAGATTGCTGTGCAAAAAGTTTCAACATTTTATCACATTCTTACTTTTCTCGGGAATTTTTGCAACGTCGATAAACTTTCTGTTTTGAAACAGCAACTCATATACTTGCAAAATGAGCATGGTAAAGGCTATCCTTGACATTTTTTATTGAAAAGAAAGATGCAAAACAATATTCTAAATAACAGCAAGCAAATCCTAACAAGAAAATGACGCTCCAAGCAAAACACAAGTCATGTGACGAAAAAATGTAGCTCCAAGTGAGGTTACCGATAATGTTGGAGACGAAAGAGGGGATGCCTTCCGGGGCATCCCCAAGCTTAGTTGCTTGGATCTTCCTTGAATATTACCTTGGGGTGCATTGGGCATCCCCAAGCTTAGGGTCTTGTCACTCCTTATTCTCCTCATATCGACATCTCACCCAAAACTTGAAAACTTCAATCACACAAAACTTAACGGAACTTCGTGAGATAGGTTAGTATGATAAAGAGCAAACCATTTCACTTTGGTACTGTCAAAGACAAGATTCATAATTGTTTCCACACAATTCCTACTGTATCATATCATTTCCACAATTTATATTGAGCAATATAAGCCATAGGAACTAGAAAACAAGCAAACTATGCATTGAAAACAGAATCTGTCAAAAATAGAACAGTCTGTAGTAATCTGTACTCCAACCATACTTCTGCTACTACAAAAATTCTGAAAAATAAGGAAAACTTAGGGAATTTGTATATATATCACCTGTAAAAAAGTCAGATCAAAAGCACGTTCCAGTGAATTTTCAAAATTCCTGGCCTGAGCGCCAAAGTTTCTGTTTTTGCACAGATTCAAGTCAACTATCATCCACACTATCCCAAAGGCTTTACTTGGCACTTTATTGAAACAAAATCTATAAAACAAGATCACTACAGTAGCATAAACATGTGAATACACAAAAACAGTAGGTATAAGTGTTGGGTTGTCTCCCAACAAGCGCTTTTCTTTAATGCCTTTTAGCTAGGCATGATGGTTTCAATGATGCTCGCATAAAAGATAAGAATTGAAACATAAAGAGAGCATCATGAAGCATATGACTAGCACATTTAAGTCTAACCCACTTTCTATGCATAGGGATTTTGTGAGCAAACAACTTATGGGAACAAGAATCAACTAGCATAGGAAGGCAAAACAAGCAAAACTTCAAGATTTTCAACACATAGAGAGGAAACTTGATATTATTGCAATATGTAAAAGCATAAGATCCCCTCTCATAATAATTTTTAGTAGCATCATGAATGAATTCAACAATATAGCTATCACATAAAACATTCTTTTCATGATCCACAAGCATAGAAAGTTTCTTACTCTCCACATAAGCAAACTTATTCTCATGAATAGTAGTGGGAGCAAACTCAACAAAATAACTATCATGGGATTCTTGATTGGCATAATCAAATTGAACATTAAAATTATGATGACAAGTTTCATGGTTATAATTATTCTTTATAGCACACATGTCATCACCATAATCATCATAGATAGCAACTTTGTTGTCATAATCAATTGAAACCTCTTCCAAAATAGTGGATTCATCACTAAATAAAGTCATGACCTCTCCAAATCCACTTTCATAATTATCACAATAAGATTCAACACCCTCCAAAATAGTGGGATCATTAGTACCTAGAGTTGACACTCTTCGAAACCCACTTTCATCAATATAATCGTCATAAATAGGCATGCTACCATTATAACAAATTTGCACATCAAAACTTGGGGGACTAAAAATATCATCTTCATCAAACATATCATCCCCAAGCTTGTTGCTTTGCATATCATTAGCATCATGGATATTCAATGAATTCATACCAACAACATTGCAATCATGCTCATCATTCAAAGCTTTTTTGTCAAACATTTTATAGGATTCTTCTTCTATCAATTGAGCACAATTTTGCTTTCCTTCATTTTCACGAAAGACATTATAGAGATGAATAATATGATGCAACCTCAATTCCATTTTTTTGTAGTTTTCTTTTTATAAACCAAACTAGTGATAAAACAAGAAACTAAAAGATTCAATTGCAAGATCTAAAGATATACCTTCATGCACTCACCTCCCTGGCAACGGAGCCAGAAAAGAGCTTGATGTCTACTACGCAACTTTATTCTTGTAGACTCGTGTTGGGCCTCCAAGCGTAGAGTTTTGTAGGACAGTAGCAATTTTCCCTCAAGTGGATGACCTAAGGTTTATCAATCCATGGGAGGCGTAGGATGAAGATGGTCTCTCTCAAACAACCCTGCAACCAAATACAAGAAATCTCTTGTGTCCCCAACACACCCAATACAATGGCAAATTGTATAGGTGCACTAGTTCGGCGAAGAGATGGTGATAAAAGTGTAATATTGATGGTAGAAATATATTTTTATAATCTGAATAAATAAAAATAGCAAGGTAGCAAGTGGCAAAAGTGAGCACAAATGGTATTGCAATGCTTGAAAATGAGGCCTAGGGTCCGTACTTTCGCTAGTGCAATCTCTCAACAATGCTAATATAATTGGATCATATAACCATCCCTCAACGTGTGATGAAGAATCACTCCAAAGTTCCTATCTAGCGGAGAACATAAGAATAAATTGTTTGTAGGGTACGAAACCACCTCAAAGCTATTCTTTCCGATCGATCTATCCAATAGTTCGTACTAAACTAACACCAAAGCAAATTCAGATTCGTAATGCTCAATCCAACACAAAGAACCTCAAAGAGTGCCCCAAGATTTCTACCGGAGAAACAAAGACAAGAACATGCATCAACCCCTATGCATAGATTGCCCCAATGTCACCTTGGGAATCCGCGAGTTGAGTGCCAAAACATATATCAAGTGAATCAATATAATACCCCATTGTCACCACGGGTATTCGTATGCAAGACATATATCAAGTGCTCTCAAATCCATAAAAGTATTCAACCCGATAAAATGAAATCTCAAAGGGAAAACTCAATTCATCACAACAAGATAGAGAGGGGAAAACACCATATGATCCGACTATATTAACAAAGCCCGCGATACATCAAGATCGTGACATCTCAAGAACACGAGAGAGAGAGAGAGAGAGAGAGAGATTAAACACATAGCTACTGGTACAAACCCTCAGCCCCGAGGGTGGACTACTCCCTCCTCATCATGGTGGCCGCCGGGATGATGAAGATGGCCACCGATGATGATTTCCCCCTCCGGCGGAGTGCCGGAATGGGTTCTAGATTGGTTTTGCGTGGCTACAGAGCCTTGCAGCGGCGGAACTTCTGATCTAGGGTCTCCACGAGGGTTTTCGAAATATTTGGCAATTTATAGGGCGAAGAGGCGGTGCGGGAGGCCACCTAGGTGGGCACAACCCACAGGGCGCGGCTGGGGGCTCAGGCGCGCCCCCCTCGGGGCACCCCCCCAGGTGCTGCTCTGGCCCATTGGATGTCTTCTGGTCCATAAAAAATCCACAAAAAGTTTCGCTACGTTTGTACTCCGTTTGGTATTGATTTTCTACGATGTAAAAAACAAGCAAAAAACATCCAAGAATGATATAACTTAGAGCTATAAAATGATATAAATTTGCTATAAAATGATTGTAAAACATCCAAGAATGATAATATAGCAGCATGAATACTTCATAAATTATAGATACGTTGGAGACATATCAGGAGGCCAGGCGCGTGAGGATGCGCTGGCGTTCAAGATCTCGGAACATAACTTAGAGCTCGAGCGGCTGGAGGTGAGGGAGTGCCAAATGGCCACGGCTGAAGATGCCGTTGCCGCCCGGGAGGCCAAGATCCAGCTGGAGATTGACCGAAGGGTGGCGGAGATTTGCGGGGCTCTTGTTGGCGAATACCGCCGGAAGCTGAGGCTCCAGGAGACCCGCTTCCAACAGCGGCAGGTTGAGTTGCAGGGCAGGACCGACGCCCTCAGGGCGAAGCTTGCCGCGGCAGAGTAGCGCAAGATGACCGCCAAGGAGGCTCGGGTTTCCGCCCAAGCCGACTTGTCCTCACTTCAGCAGCAGGTCACGGGCGTCACGTCTCTTGTGGAGAAAGCCATGAACGAAGCAAACCACCGTCGGACGATGCAGCACAAGCGCTCCTCGATGCTTGAGGACCTCAGGGTTCGGGCCAACCGGGCCTTGGATACCATCTGTGAAGAGAGCGTCTCCCGCCCGCACGAAGCTGATGATGCCGGCTACCTCCACTTCTTTACCCAAGTCGTGACCCGTCTGGAAGACCGGGCCACGAGGGCGCGCCAGCTCGTCGAGGAAAGAAGCAGGGGACTTCTCAGGCGCGCGTTCTCGTGTGTCTTCAGCTACCTTCTTAGCCTGGATCCTGACTTCGACTTCAACGCTACGATAGCCCCCGTGCCTAGGGTCACGCAGGGCGACCTGGCGAGCTGGGTGGATGACCATGTGGACGACCTGGTCATGGAGTTCGCCCGTGAAGATGGCGTGGACATGCCCGCAGCTGAAGAGGGTGGTGCTGACGACGGTGATGATGAAGATGGCGACGCCGATGGCAGCGCGTCTTGCTAGGCTTACGCGTCCTTTCCGATCCTGACCTGCAATCCAAAATTTTGGGCTCGGCCCCGCGGGGTGTGAAAAGCATTTTCTTGGTGGGGGTTTCCCCGTTATGTATGAAACAATGATATGCCTCCTAAATTGATTCTGAAATGTGTCGCCGAGGGCAGAAAGGCCCCCTACTAGAGTAGTTTGTTATGACTTATCTTTGATGCCGGCGGTCTTGGACGGGTTCTTGTGTCGTGAGGGCGCTCCCTTCCCGAGGCGGGCCCCGCGGGGGCTCGAGAGGGCTTGAGCCTCCAGAGGAGCCTGCAGGCCCGCCCGAGAACGCCGCGCGAGGAGCCGATTGCCGTGTCACGGCAAGGTGTGCGTGCGGTGGTCCTGCGGCAGATGCGCTTTTGGCCCCGCGGGGGCCTCGGCGCCGCTTGGGCTGGCCCAAGCACACGCGCAGCGCGCACACTACGCCCAGCACTCGCTTGCGGGGTGCTCACGGGGGGGGGGGGGGGCAGCAGGCATGAGCCCTGCTTTTTAACATAAACCAAAATCCAAGAAAACACCACGAATCAAAAAATCTCCCCCCCCCCTTTTTTCCTTTTGATAAGCTCACGAAACTCCAAATCTCATTTCAAAAGATGGCAAATCGGGTTATATAAAGAGGGCGAAACAAACAGCCGCGTCCGGCACCTAGACTAGTCTTCTCACCAGCGCGGAGCTAAGTGCTTCCACTGGGCGTGGGCATAGTCATTGGGGGACAGTGTCAACGGCCAGCGCGGAGCATGGTGCTTCCACTTGGACGTGGGTGGGAGCCCCCGTGAGGCCCGAGGGCGGCGCTCAGGAGACTCCGAGGCGTGTACAGCCCCAACTCATTATTACGTGAGAGTGTCACGAGCGGAGATCTTCATGGGCGTCCCTGACGCCTGGAGAGGGCCCCGCCCTGCGCCTCCCCTGACCACCGTTGGGGCGTCTGGAAACGAGGACGAGACCAAGGGGCAAGGGGGACGCTGGCGGTGCCCCGGCGATCGCAGGCCCCCCACCGGGGGGAAGGGCTCACCGGCGCCTTCCCCGGCGGAGGACCTACTTCTAAGCAGCGTGCACCACCGTCGTGGCGGCGCCTTGCTCCACGCGGCGTAGGGGAGGCCCTAGCGCCGAGCTCCCCCTGCGCAGATCCCAGTGCGCCCCGTCCGCTTGCAGCGGGGCCATCATCCTGAGGTCCACGGCCGTTGCCGTGGCTTGGTTCACCTGCGGTCCATGGTTAGAATAATCGTGCTCTTGAGATATCGGCTGTACCCGGTGGCTGTTGTTGTCGAAGACGCCAGTGAAGCTCTGGGGTGGCCCACGAAGAGCTTCGATCTCACGTGGTCCTGCCGCCCAGGCTGGCGAGGGGAATGAGCAAGGGCTTCCTCTTGGCGCATACAGCAAGCTCGTCAGTGGAGGTACAGGGGTGCCCGAGGCCGCCATCCCCTGGTCTGCGCCTGGCTGCCCGGCGCCATTGCTTGTCATGCCTGGCGCCAGGTCTCCACGGCCGTGGGGTGGCATCCCGTCGCGGTCCCAGGAGGGGTCGCCCGGTCCCGTCATGCTCGGGCGTGACATACCCTGGGTAGGGTAAGCGGCGTCGCAGGCCAGGTTGGCATCGCGAGGTCCTCTGGGCCCCCCAAGGAAGGGCGCGCGGGTGTGGCGAGAGCTGGCGCGTGCCCCCGGCAGTGCTTGCAATGTAGGCAAGGTGCAGAAGGGCGCCGCGCCCTCGCAGGCGGCATCGAGTAGCTCAGTGATGCGCTCCAGCAGGGTGTCGTGGTCACCTTCCGCCAGCCTGCACCACAGCAGCTCCCACGCCATGATGAGCGCGGCTCATGTGTTCACCTGCTGCCGGCGCGTGTGTAGGGTCGTTGCCGTGGCATAACCCGAAGACCGCGCGGTGGCGCGGTTGCGACGCGGCATGGAAGCGGGCAGAGGTTGTCCGTGCCGCCTGATGCCGACGGCTCTGGCCACTGTACGGGATGCAAGGAGCGCAAAGTGTAGGGCTTCTTGGGCAAGGGGCGCTGCTCGGGCGGGCCGAGCGGCCCAATGCTCAGCATGAGCTTGAGGATCTCCCGCCAGGGTGACGATGGGGCGAACGGCGGGGGAGAGACTTCGACGCACCCCTACCTGGCGCGCCAAATGTCGGATTCAGGGCTCCGCGGACCCAAGAAAGGTTTGAACTCTGGGGTGCGTGCGAAGAACTCAATCTCCCCAGCCTGCCAACTCGTTGATCTCACGGCCTAGCTCGATGAACTGGAAAGGACATGGACACAACAATTTACCCAGGTTCAGGCCACCTTGCGGTGTAAAACCCTACTCCTGCTTTGTGGTGGATTGGCCTCGAGGTGGGCTGAAGATGAACTAGTACAGAGGGGGAACAACCTCAGGAGGTGTGTTCTTATGTTGGTGTGAGTTGGTGGGGATGATCTGGTTGATCTGTCCGTCTCCCCTCTACGGTGGTGGCCTAGCTATATTTATAGTGGCCTTGGTCCTCTTCCCCCAAAGCGAAGGCGGGAAGGGATCCCACAACGGCCAAGTTTGAAGGGGGACAAGTAGTACATCTTATCCTGATGAAAGGTGGTCTTCGCCTGCAAAGCTTCTGGTCATGACGTCGTGGTGGTCTCGGTGATGACCTCCGTCCTGCCATCCTGGTCTTGCAACACGGGAATGGAAACCTTTGGCTGATTCCTCGGGACCCTGCGTATGCACCCGCTTCCTTATCACCAAAGAGGAAACCTACTGTACTGCGCCCACTGGCGCCCGCCTGGCCTTGGTCGTCATAGCTTGCATCACCTAAACCTCACGAGGTGGGGCTTGCATAGAAATCTCCGCTCCTTAGGAGCTGGCCTAAGGAGGCCGCTTCCTCTGGAGGTCTTGACGTCGTTTGCCTCGCGAGGCTTGGCCCCTCGCGAGGTTCTTGGGTTGTTGATGCTGAAGATGGCCCGTACCAGGCCGCAGATGGTGCCATGCTGCGGACCGCATGCAGGCAAGTCTGGGTACCCTGGTTCCCAGAATGCCGACAAGGTATCTCCGATGGTGTCTGTTGAGTTGGCATGGATCAAGACTGGGATTTGTCACTCCGTATGATGGAGAGGTATCTCTGGGCCCTCTCGATAATACAACATCACAAGAAGCTTGCAAGAAATGTGACAAAGGAGTTAGTCACGGGATCTTGTTTTACAGAACGAGTAAAGAGGCTTGCCAGTAATGAGATTGAACTAGGTATGGAGATACTGACGATCGAATCTCGGGCAAGTAACATACCGATAGACAAAGGGAACTGCATACGGGATTAGCTGAATCCTTGACATGGAGGTTTGAATGATAAGATCTTCGTAGAATATGTTGGAACCAATATGGGCATCCAGGGCCCGCTATTGGTTATTGACTGTACAGGTGTATCAGTCATGTCTGCATAGTTCTCAAACCCGCAGGGTCTACACACTTAACGTTTGGTGACGATATAAGTATAGTTGAGTCATTATGGTGGTTACCGAAGGTTGTTCGGAGTCCCGAATGAGATCCCGGACATGACGAGGAACTCCGGAATGGTCCGGAGGTGAAGATTGATATATTTTACGAAGGGTATTGGAGTCCGGGATTGTTCCGGGGGTACCTGGTGATGACCAGCATGACCGAAAGGGGTTTCGGGGGGCCCCGGCAAGTGTTGGGGGGCCTCATGGGCCAAGGGGAGGGGGCACACCAGCCCACTAAGGGGCTGTGCGCCCCTCTCACCCCTTCTCACGTAACCAGGAGAGGTGGGGCACCCTCCCTAGGGCAGCCGCTCCCTTTGCCTTGGGCGCCAAGGCACCAAAGGGGAGGGGGCAAAACCCATCTAGGGTTTCCCCCTTGTGGCCGCCGGCCCCCCTAGGGAAACCCTAGGGCGCCCCCTCCTCCCCCCTTCCCCCTATATATAGAGAGGTAGAGAGAGGGCAGCCAAACCCTCATACGCCACGGCGCTGCCCCTCCTCTCCCTCGTAGCCTTCTTCCTCTCTGTAGCGGTTAGCGAAGCTCTGCTGAGATTCCTCCACCACCACCGTCACCACGCCGTCGTGCTGCCGGAGGACTCGAGCTACCACTTCATCATCACTTGCTGGATCGAGGAGGTGAAGCTGTCATCAAGCCGTACATGTGTTGAACGCGGAGGTGCCGTCTGTTCGGCACTTGGATCGGGAGTTCGCGGGACGGATCATGATTGGATCGCGAAGACGTTAGACTGCATCAACCGCGTTTCTTAACGCTTCCGCTTAGCGATCTACAAGGGTATGTAGATGCAATCTCTCCTCTCGTAGATGTTCATCTCCTAGATTGATCTTGGTGAGCGTAGGAAATTTTTTGTTTCCCATGCAACGTTCCCCAACAGTGGCATCATGAGCTAGGTCTATGCGTAGATGACATCACGAGTAGAACACAAAGGAGTTTGTGGGCGTTGATATTCAGATTGCTTCCTTCCTTGGTCTTTTCTTGATTTGACGGTATTATGGGATGAAGCGGCCTGGACCAACTTTACATGTCCACGTACATGAGACCGGTTCCATCGACTGACATGTGACTTTGGTGCAAAAAGATGGCTGGCGGGTGTCTGTCTCTCCCACCTTAGTTCAATCGGATTCGACAAAGGCGGTCCTTGTAGAAGGTTAAATAGCAACTTGCATATCACCGTTGTGGCTTTGCGTAGGTAAGAATCGTTCTTGCTAGATACCCATAGCAGCTACGTAAAACATGCAACAACAATTAGAGGACGTCTAACTTGTTTTTGCAGGGTATGTTGTGATATGGTATGGCCAAAGACATGATGAGATATATTTGATGTATGAGATGATCATGTTTTGTAATAGTTTATCACGACTTGCATGTCGATGAATACGGCAGCTGGCAGGATCCATAGGGTTGTCTTCAATTATTGTATGACCTGCGTGTCAATCATTAAACGCTGTGTAATGCTTTACTTTATCGCTAAGCGGTAGCAATAGTAGCAGAAGCATGGTTGGCGTGACAACCCCAATGGTGACACGATGATGGAGATCATGGTGTCATGCCGGTGACGATGGAGAACATGCCGGTGCTTTGGAGATGGAGATCAAAAGCATAAGTTGATGGCCATATCATGTCACTTATGATTTGCATATGATGTTAATCATTTTATGCATCTTATTTTGCTTAGGACGACGGTAGCATTATAAGGTGATCCATCACTAAAATTTCAATATAAAATTGTGTTCTCCCCAAGTGTGCACCGTTGCGAAAGTTCATCATTTCGAAGCACCACGTGATGATCGGGTGTGATAGAATCTACGTTCACATACAACGGGTGCAAGCCAGTTTTGCACATGCAGAACACTTGGGTTAAACTTGACGAGCCTAGCATGTATAGACATGGCCTCGAAACACAAGAGACCAAAAGGTTGAACACGAGTCATATAGTAGATATGATCAACATAGAGATGTTCACCATTGAAACCACCTCATCTCACGCGATGATCGGACTTGGGTTGGTGAATTTGGATCGTGTTACACTCGGACAACCAGAGTGATGTTGATTTGAGTGGGAGTTCTTAGGTAATATGATTAATTGAACTCATTTATCATGAACAATAGTCTATGTTATATTTGCAAATTTATGTTGTAGATCAATGGCTCGCGTAGTAGCTCCCCTGAATTTCAATGCATTCCTAGAGAAAGTTAAGCTGAAAGATGATGGAAGTAACTTTGTGGACTGGGCCCGTAATATGAGGATTATCCTCACGGTTACCCAAAAGGCTTATATCCTTGATGCACTGCTTGGTGTGCCACCCCCTCCAGTGACTATGGACATTGTGAATGCCTGGGAGTCGCGTGTTGATGACTACTCAATAGTTCAGTGCGCCATGTTGTATAGCTTAGAGCCGGGACTTCAAAGGTGTTTTGAACGTCATGGAGCATATGAGATGTTCCAGGAGTTAAAGTTTATCTTTGAGAAGAATGCCCGGATCGAGAGGTATGAGACCTCTGATAAGTTCTATGCCTGCAAGATGTAGGAGAACGGGTCTGTCAGTGAGCACATACTCAGAATGTCTGGGTACTATAACCGTCTGGCTGAGTTGGGAGTTGAGCTCCCGCCAGAGGCTGTCACCGACAGAGTTCTTTAATCGCTACTGCCTAGCTACAAGAGCTTTGTGTTGAAGTATAACATGCAAGGGATGAACAAGTCAGTCTCTGAGCTGTTCGCAATGCTGAAAGTCGCTGAGTTAGACATCTAGAAGGAGCATCAAGTGTTGATGGTGAATAAAACCACTAGTTTCAAGAAAGGCAAGGGAAAGAAGGGAAACTTCAAGAAAGGTGGCAAAGCAATTGCTCCTCCCGTGAAGAAACCCAAGGCTGGACCCAAGACGGAGACTTAGTGCTTCTATTGCAAGGGAACTGGCCACTGGAAGCGGAACTGCCCCAAGTATCTGGCCGACAAGAAGGGGGCCAACGTCAACAAAGGTATATATGATATACATGTTATTGATGTGTACCTTACCAACTCTCGTTGTAGTGCCTGGGTATTTTATACCGGTTCGGTTGCTCACATTTGCAACTCAAAGCAGGAACTATGGAATAGACGGAGGCTGGCGAAGGACGAAGTGACAATTCGCATGGGAAATGGTTCCAAGGTTGATGTGATCGCCGTCGCCATGCTCGCTCTTTGATTACCATCGGGATTAGTGATGAACCTGAAGAATTGTTATTTAGTGCCTGTGTTGAGCATGAACATTATATCTAGATCTTGTTTAATGTGAGATGGTTACTCATTTAAATCAGAAAATAATGGTTGTTCTATTTATATGGGTAATATCTTTTATGGTCATGCACCCATGGTGAGGGGTTTATTCTTATTGAATCTCGACAGTGATGATACACATGTTCATAACACTGATGCCAAAAGATGTAGAGTTGATAATGATAGTACCACTTTCTTGTGGCACTGCCGCTTAGGTCATATTGGTGTTAAGCGCATGAAGAAACTCCATGCTGATGGACTTTGGAGTCACTTGATTTTGAATCACTTGACAATGGAACGGGCAAGTGACTTGTTGGAAATAATACATGCTGATATATGCGGTCCGATGAGTGTTGATGCGCGCGGTGGATATCGTTATTTCCTCACCTTCACCGATGATTTTAGTAGATATGGGTATGTTTACTTGATGAAGCATAAGTCTGAAACGTTTGAAATGTTCAAGCAATTTCAGAGTGAAGTTGAGAATCATCGTAACAAGAAGATTAAATTCCTACGATCCGATCAAGGGGGAGAATATCTGAGTTATGAGTTTGGCAATCACTTAAAACAATGTGGAATTGTTTCACAGTTGACGCCACCTGGAACACCACAGCGTAATGGTGTGTCTGAACGTCGTAATCGTACCTTATTGGATATGGTGCGTTCTATGATGTCTCTTGCCGATCTGCCACTATCGTTTTGGGTTTATGCATTAGAGACAACTACATTCACTTTAAATAGGGCACCATCTAAATCCGTTGAGACGACACCGTATGAATTATGGTTTGGCGAGAAACCTAAGTTGTCGTTTCTTAAGGTTAGGGGTTGCGACGCTTATGTGAAAAGGCTTCAGCTTGATAAGCTCGAACCCAAAGCGGACAAATGCATCTTCATAGGATACCCTAAGGAAACAATTGGGTACACCTTCTATCTCAGAACCCAAGGCAAGGTCTTTGTTGCTAAGAATGGATCCTTTCTAGAGAAGGAGTTTGTCTCGAAAGAATTGAGTGGGAGGAAGATAGAACTTGATGAGGTTGTTGTACCTTTACTTCAACCAGAGAGTAGCGGAGCACAGAAAGATGTTTCTGTGGCACCTACGTCAGTTGAAGAGGTAGCTAATGATGATGATCATGAAGCTTCGGATCAAGTTAATATCAAACCTCATAGGTCGACAAGGGTACGTACAGCTCCTGAGTGGTACGGTAACCCTGTCTTAGAGGTCATGTTGTTGGACAACAGTGAACCTACGAGCTATGGAGAAGCGATGGTGGGCCCGGATTCTGACAAATGGTTAGAGGCCATGAAATCCGAGATGGGATCCATGTATGAAAACAAAGTATGGACTTTGGAAGTATTCCCTGAAGGGCGAAAGGCCATTCAAAATAAATGGATCTTTAAGAAGAAGACAGACGCTGATGGTAATGTCACCATTTATGAAGCTCGACTTGTCACAAAGAAGTTTCCGACAAGTTCAAGGAGTTGACTATGATGAGAATTTCTCACTCATAGCGATGCTAAAATCTATTGGAATTATGTTAGCAATTGCTGCATTTTCAATTATGAAATTTGGCAGATGGATGTCAAAACAAAGTTTCCTTGACGGTTTCTGTGAGGAAAGGTTGTATGTGATACAACCAGAAGGTTTTGTCGATCCTAAGGATGCTAAAAGGTATGCAAGCTCCAGCGATCCTTCTATGGACTGGAGCGAGCATCTCGGATTTGGAACATACGCTTTGATGAGGTGATCAAAGTTTTTGGGTTTATACAAAGTTTGCAAGAAACTTGTATTTACAAGAAAGTGAGTGGGAGCACTACAACATTTCTGATAAGTATATGTTGATGACATATTGTTGATCGAAAATGATGTAGAATTTCTGGAAAGCATGAAGGTTTGTTTGAAAGGAGTTTTTCAAAGGAAGACCTGGGTAAAGCTGCTTACATATTGGGCAATAAGATCTATAGAGATAGATCAAGACGCCTGATAAGACTTTCACAGAGCACATACCTTGACATGATTTTGAAGGTGTTCAAAATGGATCAGCCAAAGAAGGAGTTCTTGCCTGAGGTGTAAGGTGTGAAGTTGAGTAGGACTCAAAGCTTGACTACGGCAGAAGAAAGAAAAAGGATGAAGGTCGTCCCCTATGCCTTAGCCATAGGCTCTATACGGTATGCCATGCTGTGTGCTGCACCTGATGTGTGCCTTGCCATGTGTCTGGCAAGGCGGTACAAAAGTGATCCAGGAGTGGATCACTGGACAGCGGTCAAAATTAACCTTAGAAGAATAAGGAAATGTTTCTCGGTTATGGAGGTTATAAAGAGTTCAGCATAAAGGGTTATGTCGATGCAAGCTTTAACACCAATCTGGATGAGTCTCAGTAGCAAACTGGATACGTATAGTGGAGCAGCCATTTGGAATAGCTCCAAGTGGAGCATGGTAGCAGCATCTACAATATGACATAGAGATTTGCGAAGTACCACTACTGCAGGATGCTGCTAACGCGACACTACGATCAGAGACCCTTTGACGAAACTGTGTGCAATGCATTAATCGCAAACGGGGATGTAAAAAAATGTCAAAAAAGATGCAAAACATTTGCGATTGCGGAGACATCAAACACGGTTCAGATTTTAGTTACGTGTGCGATGCGGGGCATACGGTTGATCCATATGAACTGTTTGCGATTAGACAGAAGAACAGAAATGGGCAGCCATATCAATGTGTGTGCGATATACGGCATACTGTTCGCTCCGATGAACTATTTGCTATTAGGGAATGCAACAGAAATGGTCAGCCAGATCAAGGTGTGTGTGATATATGGCATACGGTTCACTCGGACGAATTGTTTTCGATTAGGGAAGAGAACAGAAACGGTTCAACTTAACAAGATGTGTGTGATATGCGGCATATAGTTCACATAGATGAACTGTTTGCGATGAGCCAAAAGAACACAAATGTTTCGTATAAACAAGATGTGTGTGATACGCAGCAAACAGCCCACTCGGATGAACTATTTGCGATGAGAAATTATAACACAGACGGTTACTATAGTTAGTTCGTGTGCGATCCTATTTGTACAAAAAACTTTAAAAAATGCAAATTAGTTGCTTGCGGTGGCTAGGAGTACCGCACACGATGCGTCTGCGAGTACTCGTGTGCGATGATTAGTAAGTTACACATACGTTTCCTTACGTTAATACATGTGTGATAAATAACACGTGGCACCGCATACGGTATTCGGGTTGTGTGTGTGCTCCACTTAGTCTTCCCGCGCTCCAGCGAATGCTTCCCACGGTCCACATGGGTGAATTGTAAAATCCACGCCTCTTCCCTCATCGGTTTCCCGGCACCAGCTAATGGCTTGCTGCATATAACCCAGGCGGCAACGCATCGTCGCGACACTCTACGCGGATCTAGTCCTCACCCATCTACCATTAGTTATTCCAAGCATGCCAGGCAATGACCAAAGCTTCGATGTCGACCCCTACCTGCGTTACATCTTCGGCGAGGAGAACAAGCCAGAGCAGGTCGGGGAGAAAGAACTTCATCGACCGGTGCAGGCACCATGGCCCATCGGCAGCGATATCGATGTGACAGTCCTTGGGCGCACAATCGACATATTGCAGAGGAAGTGTGATGAGCAGTTTGCCATCCACCATGCAAAAGATCCAGAGCTGCTCGGCGGCATGATCGATGACCCACCCAAAGAGCCGCCGTCACCAGTGCTCATCGAGAGCCTGATGCCCCGCAAGGAATGGGCAGAGGACCTCTGCGATTCAGTCAAGACACAGCCAGCCTGTGGCTTCATCATTGCCGGTGGCGGCCATGTCAACCTCGACCCCGGTGATGTGGTGGCCAGGCTCAAGCACATCCTTGGCAGAGTTGACGTCCCCGAAGAAGTAGAACATCATCAACGTGATATCTTGAGGTTGCAGGTGATTGACGGAATTTGCTACCAGGCCAGAGACATGGAAATGGAGCAGTTCCGCGGAGATATCATGTGCGTGATTGCAGGTTGTCAAGCTCTTCTGGAAGAGGCCTAGCAGCCCCAAGAGCCTCCCAGCGCCAGCAGCTCCGTAGGCTGAGGCGGGTTGGGACACTTGGAATGAACGGCCGCAAGGGTGCTATGCTGATCATGGAGTTCGAGAAGACCGTCGTCGGAAGGCCCCCAGCTCAGCATTTTGGCCTATATTTTATTATAATTGTATGCATATGTAGGTCGTGAGTGTTTTGGGCATTGCCGCATGTGGCATTTTAAATTATCCTGAATATGTAAGACAATTATTAACCGTTTCCATTGTAAATTTGCCTCAACGGCGAGCAAAGCGCGCGCAAGGACGCCAGAGCGGAGCGCACCGTGGCCGCCTCAATGGCGAGCAAAACGCGCGGATGGACGCGAGCAAAGCGCGCCACGGCCGCCTCAACGATGAGCAGAGCGCACCGCGGCCGCCTCAACGGTGAGCAACCACGTGGTCAACCTTCTGGCACTCCGTGGGAGGCACGACAGCGCATCCATCGGACATGATGGTGATATCTTGACCGTGTGTGGTAGTGGGCAGACACGTACACATACATCCGAGAACGCGGGCCCATGTTTTGGCCTTCCGATGCGTGGTATACGGTTGATCCATAAGAACTATTTGCGATGAGCCAGAACAACAGAAACAGGCTTTGTACGCCCAGAACCATCAATAAATTTTCACCTTGTTTCTCGTCACATTGCAGATTACAACGCAATAAGTAATTGCAAATCTGTTCACACCGATCAAACCAATATGTGTTCACACTTAGCACCGGGCTATAAAAACTACCCACTCGAAAATTACTTCACAGTTCCTCTTCTCATCACCCACAAAACTGGTCTTTCTTGTCAAGTTGTTCCGCCATGACCGGTAGGAGGAGTTTCGGGTGGACATATAACCAGGGAGAAAAGACCAAGGCCGCAGAAGCACTAAAGAGGTCCCATCGCCACGCGGCAGCCACAGTCGAGATGTCCCGGCGCGTCACGGAGCCCTCGAACGAGCTCTCACCAGCACGTGAGGGCTCGCACAAGCGCACTCGCCGCGTCGGCGATCGCGACGAGCTGGCGTTGCTGAAGTCCTTGGCTGGCGATGACGACATTCTCGCTGGCCTCATTAAGCAGTAGGAGTTGGTCGACGGCTTGATGAAGCTGCTCGAGATCAGCGATGCCTCGGTTGAGAAGGCGACCGGCCTCGTCGAGCAACTCATGGGTGACAATGCGAAGCTCCTCAAGGAGCTCACCGAGAAGGAGGAGGAGGCGCCGACTGGAACATGCTGCATGAGCAAAGTAGTGCCTCGGGGATGACGCTGACAGCGGTCATCGAGGAACTGGTGGGTGACTTGAGGAAGCTCTGGATTGAGCGCGAGCAGGAGGTGGAGGAATTCGTGGCTGCTTTCAAGCAAAGTCGTGAGGAATTGAAGAAGGAGCTGGAGGATGTCGTCGCCCGGTGATCCATCGAGGAGTAGAGACAGTAGCGACCCAGATCGTTGTCTGCGATTTCCTACTTCTCTTGCCCCTGTGTCTTCCGGGCTTTGCCGCATGTGGTATTTTAAATTATCCGGAATATGTAAGACAATTATTATCCACGCCATTGTAAATTTGTCGTCATATTATCCATTGCCATTTTATTTGTCGTAGTATTATCTGTTGCCCTATGTGGCATTTGAAAACACAAACAAAGCAAATGCTAACATTGAGCGGGGCCATGGGATCACAAGCAAACACCCTCCGTCCAGGTGCTTTAATTAACCGCGTGTTAAACAGTGGCTCGGCCACCATTAATGGAGAAGTTGTGAGCGAGGCGGGCGGCTGGTGGATGGAGGTCAAAGAGCTCGCTTCCCGGTGAGCATTGGCGGCCTTGCTGCTCGCACGTGTCCCGTCGAGCCCGCGAGGTGGACAGGATGCACGCGTCCCGTCGAGCCTGTGCGGCGGACTGCTTGCATGCATCCCGTCGAGCCTACATGGCAGACTTCTCGCGCTCATCCCGTCTTATCAAACAGTTGCACGCACGCCACCGACTATGGTTAAATTTTGGCACAAAATACAAAGATGACCAATGAACGAGGACGGAGGTAGTACTATCCCATAAGAAAAGAGGGACGCCTGGCCGCACTAAAATGGTTACAGGAACACACGGTTCATATAATACAACCATTTGCGATATTAACGTGTCAGCTATTTGTTTCAAAAGGACTTCGTTGGCTATTAATGTGTGTGTCTTGTCTCAAACTGGATGATTTTTTTACCATGGCATATATGTTCCATGTCATGAAACCATGCCAAGTTTCATGTTTTTGGGTGAGTTTTCGATTTACTGGGATTTAAAAACCGAGATTCTCAATGTTTCAGGACGACGAGAAGTTTGTAATTCATTCCCATTCCTTCAATGAGACCTAAACATGCACCCAATGACACATGTACGATTTTCCACCCATTTTGCTTCACTGGAGCATGTGCTTGTAGTTCAAATTTGAATTATGGATTACATTAAATGCCTAGAAAACTCAATTAATATATAAAATGGCCAAACGAACCCTGAACAGTTTCAAATTTCAGCACGACACTCCTATTATTCTATGTTGCCAATAGAAAACAAAGTTCAAGGCGAGAAGAGGCAGCGATTATCGTTTCACCCACAAGAGGGGCATGTTTCCCTACCGGAACCACGAGGGTTGCGAGAAGCTTCGGTTTGTAAGAGGCTTGTAATAGAGCTTGGCCCAACTTGGACAATTATTTTACCACGACATATACATGCCATGTAGTGACACCATGCCAAGTTTCATGATTTTCTGGTGAGTTTTGGATCTACGGAGATTTAAAAACTGAGATTCGCAATGTTTGTGGCCGAGACGGTTGAATTCATTCCCATTCCTTCCATGGGACCTAAACATGCACCCCAAGGACACATGTACATTTTTTCTAGCCATTTTGTTGCACTGGAGCATGTATTTGTAGTTCGGATTTGAATTATGGACATTAAATGCCTAGAAAACTCAATTAATGAATAAAAAAGGTCAAACGAACCCTGAATAATTTCAAAGTTCAGCACGAATTTCCCACTGATCTATGTTGCGCGTAGAAGAAAATACAAGGCTAGAAGAGGGAGCGATTATCGTTTCGCCCACAAGGGGACATGTTTCCCTATCGAAACCACAAGGGTTCTTGCGACAGGCTCCAGTTTGTAAGAGGTTTGTAATAAAGCTTGGCCCAAATTGGACAATGTTTTTACCACGACATATATGTGCCATGACGTGACACCATGCCAACTTTCATGACTTTCTGGAGAGTTTTGGATTTACAGGGATTTAAAAACCGAGATTCCAAATGTTTGAGGACAAGCCAAGACGTCGGTACGGTTGTAATTCATTCCCATTCCTTGCATGGGACCTAAACATGCACCCAAGGACACGTGTATAATTTTTCTAAACATTTTGGTGAAATGGAGCATGTATTTGTAGTTCAGATTTGAATTATGGACATTAAATGCCTAGGAAACTCAATTAGTCTATAAAAAGGCCAAACGAACCCTGAATAATTTTCAATTTCAGCACGGATATCCTGTCATTCCATGTTGCCTGTAGAAGAAAATACAAGGCGAAAAGAGGCAGTGATTATCATTTCGCCCACAAGGGGGACACGTTTCCCTATCGAAACCATGAGGCTTGTAATAAAACTTGCGCCAAAATGGACAAAAAAAATTCCTCGACATATATGTGCCATGTCGTGACAGCATGCCAAGTTTCACGATTTCGGGTGAGTTTTGGATTTACGGGGATTTAAAAACCAAGATTCTTCTCACGAAATGTTTTCAAATAGCACACGGTTCACTCACGAAAGCCGTGTGCCTACCAAACCATGGCCGATGCCCCCCTGCTGCGTGCGTGATCTTAGTCGTGCGTTCTGATTGGGCAGAACCCAAACCCCACGGATCGTACGTCTACACCGTTGGATGCTCCCAGATCGAACGACAATCCTCATCCCTTTCGACAGCACATGCAGTTTTGGTTGTGCTTTTATTTATATGGGTAAGCACTGTGCGCATGCATTGTGCTAGCTCACGCTTCCTTCTCTACTAAGTTTTCTATATTAATGTTGTTATATATCCAAACACGCTACCGTTTCCCGCCAGTCCTCCCATCGGTTTCCCTCCTCTTCTCCCATCGTTTTCCCGCTGCCAGTGTCAGTGCTCATTGAAGGCTAGGCGGCGACACACCGGCCATGTAAATATCACACACAGTTTCTAAAAGCACAAATGTGTGTGATAGTAGGGAGTAGGTCCCATAGGGTAACCAGCGTGAAACGCCTTAAAGGCAAGGAGACAATTCCTATCAGCAAGGGGCGGCTTCACATCTGCTAGCCTAGTCGAATAGAACGCAGAAGTTAAGCGTGCTCGGGCTGGAGTAGTCTAAGGATGGGTGACCCGGTGGGAAGTTGCATATCTCAAGCTTCACTTAAACGCTATGATACGGTCATTATAGAGATAAATGTCTCTATATTGACCTGTCGTGGCGATTATATAAACCTTGGGATCCTTGTTTTGCTAATTTGTAGACTATGTTTTTTATTGGTTATTTTTTGTTCTAAAAAATCAAAGAATGATCGACTCTATAGTGACCTGTCATGACGATTATATAAACCTTGGGATCCTTGTTTTGCTAATTTGTAGACTATGTTTTTATTGGTTATTTTTTGTTCTCAAAAATCAAAGAATGATCGACATCTGTAGGCCCACACAAATTATCCCTTTAACTCAACACATGAGAAGGGTTTACTCTTTGCTCTGTGTGCTATGTTAGAGCAAATCAAGTTTCAGCACATGCGTTGGACAGCACCCGGCCCCTACCCCCCCCCCCCCCCCACCCGCCTCGAAGTTGCGTTCCCGAAATCATACGTCTTTAACCTGGCCACGGGGGTACGATGTTCAGTTTGTAATGTTACTGATGTAGTTGGTGCCCCATCGAACTTGTGGTTTCAGGATTTGAACAAATCACACACCAGACCCATACATTTTTTCGGGTCACATGCAGTGTATAGGGGGGCGGGTGTTCTGATCGAGCATGTCTCCCTTGTGTGGTTTATAGACGCCGCACATATCTGTGGGCTCCCCGAGGTATATATATTATCCTTGACCGATAACGAGGGGGATCCACACAATCTATCCCTTTAACCCAACATACTAGAAGGGTTTGACCATGATGGTTTCCTATTGCTATGTGTGCCATGTTAGACCAAATAATGTTTGAGCGCATGCGTTGGACGACACCCCCCCCCCCCCGCTGCCTCGAAGTTGGGAAACCGACATCATACGTATTAAACCTGGCTTGGGGTCGGGTACGGTGTTCGATTTGTAATGTAGTTGGTAGCCCATCGAAGTTGTGCATTCGGGATTTAAACACATCAGACACCACCGTACCCATACATATTTTCAGGCCGCATGCAGTGTATACAGGGTCTTCTGATCGACCACGTCTCCCTTGTGCTATTTTTTGTGATGACACGCATATCTGTGGGCTCCCCGAGTGTATATATATCATCCCTTTGACCGATAACGAGGGGTATGTGTTGGCCATGAATGGATTCCTCCTAGTTCATGTTAGGGCCGGTCACCGTCACATGTCGTTCAACCAAAGCTCGAGCTCATGCGTTGTCAGGATTCCCTCCCACATGCTCGGATTGCTGGGTTCGACCGACACCGTACCCTGCGTATCTCGTCCTTAACTACCTGGCTTTCATGGTTGTTGTCTGTATCGAGAGGCAGACGCCACATCTAAATTGTACATTATCCTATATTGAAAACACACATCACCCCTTCCAACGTACATCATTTTGGGCTGCATGCAAGCGGTGCTGGTTTTGTGGTCCCTCTCATGCGATTTTTTATGATGGTTCAATCTATTGGCCCAAGCGGTTTATCGACAACAACAGTTGTCGTTTGACCAAATGATAGATAAATTGGTCCGTCTTATGGTAGGTCATGGCGACATGCATGTATGACCAAATTATCATTACGTGCATACGCCCCGCCGACATGAAGTGGGAGGTGGGACAAGCACCCTAGTTAGCTACGACATTATGTCATTATAGATATATCCAAGGGTGCTTTCGGGTTTGCGAGGCAGGTGCCACCAAAGTTGTGCATTGTGTATTTAAAGTTTTAAACATCACACCCTATATTCCTACATATATTTGGCCACTTCCAGGTGGTTCTTGACTTCCGGCCCCTCTCATCGATCTTCGATGACGCGCCCAACCGTGGGCCTGCGCGGTCAAAGTTGTGCATTGGAATTTTGAACATCACAGACCACCCTTTTCACTCATATATATTTGGGCCACATGCTGGTGTGGCTGTCTTCTGACCCTCTCTAACATTTTTTTTGGCAAAGACTCTGATGACGCTCAATGAACACGGGTATAATGTCTTAACCGTGTGCGACGCAAGTCCATTGTGAATCACCACGACTGCAAAAAGTGCGAGCAAAGGTGGAGGTACTGGCTTAACCGTGTGCGATGCAAGTGCGCTGTGAATCACCACGACTGCGCAAAGCGCGAGCAAAGGTGGAGGTACTTGCTTAACCGTGTGCGATGCAAGTGCACTGTAAAATCACCACCTGCGCAAGCTAAAGACGGGTAGTTTATTTAGATTGAATTCCACGTCTACGTCTGAAAATTAGGACGAACCGTGTGCGATAGACCAGCTAGCTAGAAATCTAAAAACAAACTACCCGCCTTGAGCGTTGCAAAAATCGGCGGTTCCGCCACTTTTCCTTATTATCATACATGCATATTCTTATTGGACCGTGCGCGATCTTGGGTACTCCCACCCTGCATCAATTCCTTTACCCAAATTTTAGTAGCCGCCGTACTTCAACCATCGCCCACACTCCTCCAGCACCGACCTTATAGTAAAATTGCAGTAGCCGAGGCATTTGAACCGTCACCCTCCCTCGTCCACCACCATCTCCACCCACAATTACTAAAATTTTCAGTAGCCGCGGCGTATCCTCAGACACCACCCCCCCTCCACAGTCCCCCACCCAGCCCCCTCCCCCCCTCGAACCCTAGCTCGCCACCGCCGCCAACCCCTGCCGGTCTGCCCATTCCTCCTAGCTTAGATAATAAAGTTCAGGTTACCCAGCGATTCCCATACCGTCGCCCCACTCCCCTGAGTTTTTAGATGAGGCCTGCGGTGTCCCTCCCCGCCAGATCCACATCCCCTACTCCAGAATGTCACAGCCTAAGCTCGACCACGTATCCCGGGGAGCTCGACGAGCGTTCGGCCAAGAAGAGGTTTATCATGGCCTCTCCGGCGGACGTTGGCGAGGTGGCCGCCGTTCGCCCCGACCTGTCGATCCCGAAGCAACACCTCACCATAGAAATCGGCGAAGACGTTGACTATGTTGCCATGCCGAAGGCTTCACGTCAGCGGGCTAGCGTATTACTGTATCTCGGGAAAGCTGGCTATGACATCAAGCTCGTCGACAGTGACGGCTTCACGCGGGCCATGTCACAGGTTAAGTGGTCCATCCCCAACCCCTCTAGTTCAACCGCCGTCGATCTCTTCGACGGCCCTACCGCTGATCTCCTCAGCCACGTGGTCAAGGATTTGCGATCCTTGTACACCATCAAGCCCATTTTGTCATTTCTAAAGGACACGTTCTACGGCAGCGGCTTGGGATCCTCAATTGCCAAGTCAGATCTCATCGACCACGACCACGAGGAGGGCACCCACAAAGGTTCTTCTAAGGTGAAATAGCCCATCTGTGACATCAGAGAGCGCACCATGGGTCTGTGCTCTTCCAACTGAAAGGATCCCTTCCATGACATGTGAGGCAACATCCTATCAGCAAATCTTACCTTTTCTAGCTTGCCAACCCGTACCCTTTGTTGTAGTAGCATTTGCCATGCGGTGTTTTAACTGTGCCATGTTTAATTATTTTAGTTACGCAAAAATGTATTGTTCAATAGGGCTATGTGATGTTTAAGTATGAATTGTCCACTTCAGCTTCACGAATGGCTATATTTGGTTGTTTATAGTGAGTAGGTGCCTTGTTTATCTTTATTTGGTTGTTAGGTTGGTTGCAGTGAGCATTTTTCCAGTTATCGAGCAGATGCCTTGTTTATATGTATTTGGTTCTTAGGTTGGTTGCAGTGAGCATTTGTCCAGTTATCAAGCAGATGCCTTGTTTATCTATATTTGGTTGTTAGGTTGGTTGCAGTGAGCATTTGTCCAGTTTTCAAGCAGATGCCTTGTTTATCTGTATTTGCTTGTTAGGTTGGTTGCAGTGAGCATTTGTCTAGTATTCAAGCATATGCCCTATCTATCTGTATTTGCTTGTTAGGTTGGTTGCAGTGAGACTCTGTCCAGTTTTCAATGGCTATATTTGGTTGTTATACTGATCATTTATGCCTTGTTTATTTCAGTCATTCACAATGTGATGTTCATTATGTGCAAGTCGGAACTGTGCCGCTCGATTGCATCAATACCAGTTTGAATGGCTATATTTGGTTCCAGTTATGCCTGGTGTAGTTAACACATGCCCTTTATTTCAGTTTTACACATTTATCCAGTGTGATGTTTAAGCATTACCTACGTTCTATTCATTTTCAACAATACCAGTTTGAATTGCAATATTTGATGGCTGTTAAACCTGTTGTAGGTAACATTGCCTTCCATTTTATATCTGCTTTAACAGCATGCTGAAACCAACACATTCAAGCTATCATTTGGAGATGATGTTGTTTACCTTTGCTATATTTGTTTGATGTTAAGGTTGTTGTACTTATCATGCCTTTCCACTACTTATGCAGGACAACAACAGGAGTGGCCACCACTTTTCGCCGAGGTTAGTTTCATCCCTCGGCTTGTACAGTCCCCGTCGTTCCATAATGTAGTGCATATAGATCCAGGCCTGGACACTTGTTAGCTTCTAATATTGGCTTGTTGCTTGTAGGTACATATGCCCTTGGCAAGGATCCACGCATCGACCCTTTTTGCATATGGGGCAATGAGATATTCATGAACAAGCATCAAGTGAGGAAACTGATAAGGATTATTAGCAAAAAGATACAAAAGGTGGCAAGCAAATTATTTGTTTATGCTCTATCCAACACAATAGTGAGCTATAGGATGGTAACTACAAACTCTGCAGCCTTCTCTTTTTACTGCCCATAATGAGTTGTTAGACAACAATGTCTGAATCTTTTTTGTTCGCAGTGGTTCCCAAAGCAGTTCACTCAAGATTACCTCGCAAAGTACATGATTGGTGGACATGCAATGAAGGTTAAAGTATTTCATCCAGACTACAATGAGCATCGAGAAGTCCTAATGAAAACAGCGAAGGATGGACGGGCAGCCATCACAAGGGGTTGGCCTAGAGTCGTGCGCGCATTACGCATGGAGAAGGGCACAATATGGGCATTCCGCGTCACCTTCTCCAGCAACCAGAATGTCTTCCGCCTCTCTCTTTACAGTCTTTAGTACAACTGTGGTTCATCATTCTTTACTTGGTGCTTCTGTAGTTCTTTAGTATATGTACCTGTGCATCGAATTATGCATTTGTGGTTGAACCTATATTTGTAATAAACATGGTTGGATATGAAAAAAGTGATTGCCTACTTTCAAATTCAAAACATGTGATTTCTCTCTCAGACATACGCGCACACGGTGTATATCCATCGGGGGTCTCTCACACATGCTCACACACTCTCTTCTGAGGTGTCCTTCTCGCACACATGCTCTCGATATCACCCTCCCTCTCTCTCGCAACCATTTACGACTGTTTTCACTAACCTTTGTCACAAGCACTCTTCCTCTCACACGCATACGCATGCACGATCCCCGTCGAGCCTTTCTCTATACATAGACCTGCCTATGTGTCTCCCCCACGCACATTATCTTTAGGCCTATCTTGCACACATTGTCTCCACCTCTCTTCCTAATTGACGAATATGATTCCAACAGAGCATTCTGTAGGATGCACCTTAAAGTTAGGTTGGATGAATGGTAATATCAGAGACAAATCCTAGCCGGCTTTGTCAATAGACACAGAGCCCTTCACGGCTCCGGTATCTTTGTCTTGTACGACTAGTCCTCCATAGGTCTCCCTGAAATGCGTCATGGGCCTACCAATGTGGTGCAGGACGGAACCGTCCCAAGGGCGTCACCTCGGCCCACCGGACCTCACGTGGTGACAAACCCTCTACCCCTAGGTCTCATTATCTTCTCACACCCATACATACCAACACAGACACCGCACAAACTATTTCTCCTCATGCCTCTATCCCCTCCCCCCTTGCATGGACACACTCAAGGGCATCTCTCGCCGAGACATCCTATTCGTCTCTCTCTCTCTCTGTGTAGACCTCTCTCATTTCTCATGCTATCCCTCCCTCATCGCCCCCCCCAGGCTCCTCTATCCACACCTCTCTCAAATACGTACACATATCCTCTGTAGGTCCTGCCAAATACGTCAACTACACATTCACACATATTACATCTTCTCACGTACCCCATTGATCTAAAAAGCCCTCTCTACATGTTTACTTCGCATACAACATTCCTTTTGAATAAAACCACACAAAGTGTGGCAAAAAATTTATTTTAGAAATTCTACATATATACAACATTACAAAGTTATATGGAGTATGAAAGTTAATTTTCATTGCATGGTGCAGCCAATGATATTTATTCCGCACTGTGAATTTTTATATTTTTATACTATATATAAAGTTAGTCATAATAAAGAGAAACGAAGAGCATCACTCTCTCTCCATCGCACACACCCCCTCTACGCCCCTTTCACGTACGGACACAAACTATCTCTAGGTCCTCTAAAAGTACGCCCCCAGCACATTCACACATGTTTCATCTTTCTCTCGCGATATATATAGCGACGATCACTGTATTTGAAGCGAAAGCACGATACATACATTGGACTTCAGAATCCACTCATTACGGTCACCATTTATGTTTTGTGGTTATTATACAGTCATGGGCTCACCGTACAACTCTGTATTTGTTGAAGACACGACTAGTTGACCAGTTAAACGCTCCACGTGGCACATCTAGTGTTGCATCACATTATCTCACTCCCATTGGTCCCACCTGTCGGCCTGTATAATATTGAAAACAAACGATAAAAAATATTGTACGGTGGGTATTCGAAGTCATGACCGCGGGCACAGCAGACAAGGTGGCCTTGTATTGGTATGCTGAGCCATCTGTTTTAATACACAGGAGCTAGTGTGGTGATTATACACACACACACGCATGCACACGAACTGCATGCATGCAACACTCACACCTACACACACAGCCACACAACACTCACACGCACACACGCACTGTAATGCCCCAAAAATTTAATCATATTTTTATTAAGTAAAATTTGGCCAGAAATAAAATTTTGATTTATATTGGGTCTTTAATTATTTTCAGAGTCTTTTCTGTTTTCTGTTTTCCAAAATTCTTCCCTCCATATAGAAGATTTTTGTAAAATATTGTGGGTTTTGGTAGTTTTCCTAAATCAATTCATTTATAATTTTAATAACAGTAGGAAATATTTTCATAATAAAATTTTGCCCAAGATAATCATTTTTATAGCATTTTCAATTGTTTAATTGCCTTTGTTACACCACAACTATTTTAAATAATTCTTTTAAATTTGCAGAAAAATTATGATGGGTCATGTGATGCCTATAAATCACTTTTATGCAAAAACCCAACTTGGTGTTTTGGAAATTTTGAGTGAAACATCCTCTTTTCAATTCTGTCTCATTCTTGGGTTTTAACTACAACCTCAATTTTTATTGTTCCAAAAATTCTGATATTATTCTACGCTATAGTCCTTCCAACCAAAACCTTAAGTCCAGAAGAATAGCCCCATTTGCATCATTTCGATCCACCAAATAATCTTCTGCATTTCCAGTCCAGAACAGAAATTCCCCCAAACTTGCATTAGCAAGTTTTCTATTTTCACAAACCTACTCTACTAGCATCTCTACCATCCAAAGAGACACCATCCTACCAAAATTCAAATCCAATAGGGCCACCTAGATCACCAAAGCATTCTGTCAAGCACCTTGCATGCATGACAGAATTTTTGCCTCTTCCTAATCTATATTGCACACTTGGTCATTTGGCCAAAATAACATGTCCGTCATCCTTGCTGTCTAGAGGATCTCTACCCTGCTAAATTCCACCGGTTTCAAACCCTCCTAGGGCACATTGTCATTTCATGGCAGGCATGTCCAAAACATGCCCCGGGCATGGCCCGAGCGCCCTTTTGGCCGGCAGGGCACCCGAGCCCCTGCTACCCTCCTGCCACCACTGGTTTGCTCTGCACCTCAGCTAGCATCACTCACTAGCTCCAACCTCCCCCGCGTCTCGCCTTGTCACCTGGCACCGGCCATCGCAGACCAGCATCGGCCTTGGCCGACGCCGTAACGAGCATGCCACCGTCCAGGGGCATTCGAGCCAATCCTCAAGCTCCAGCACGTCTTCGCCTTAAACCACACCTACCTGAGCCTATCCGCAGCCACCGGCTACGGCCACCAGCCACAACTACCTCTGCGGCGCAGTAATGGCTGCCCGCCACCATGCTTATTTCCGGGAGTCCGTGAACCGACCTCCCCCACGCTATATAAACCCACCCCGGGCTCCTGCAGCTTCTCACGACCACTCTTCTTCCTTCCCTCTAGTCTTCCCCTGACCCAAAAGCTTGAGTCCTCGGCTCGAATTCCTCCCATGGCCACCGAAGCCACCGCGGTTCTGCCTCCACCGCAACTCCCACCTTCGGCCATTCCCAGCACCCAGCAGACCTCCGAGGCGCCTCGCCACCCTCCCACGGACCCGCCAGCACCCTCACCCTGTGATTTCCCCCGCCATTGCCGCCCAACTCACCGGAGCCACCGCCTACTGCCTCCGGTCACTACACTCCGCTCCGGCCGGCCCTGGCTCCCTATCCACCACTTACGGGCACGGGATGGAGTGGAGGATCCATCCCTGTCGTCGCCAGAGGCCGCAGAGCCCTCCATCAATGGCGGCGAGCAGTGCCGTCACCTCCTCTGTTTCTGTCGAAAGGAGGAAGAAGACAGCGCGGGGAGGAGAGAGAACCGCGTGGACCCCACACGTTAGCCACACACCGAAGGGGTATGACCCACTGACGGCTGGGTCCGATCTGTTTAAGTGGAAGTGCAGTTTCGAGATTTCACTTTCGCTACTGGAAAACGTATTCCTAAGAATACGTTTTCGACGTCGCCATCCTCCCGCATAGCAGAAAGGCTGGTCTCGGCCCAGTAGTGCCAGACGGTTATATAGCGCTCAGGGCGCGCTTCTAAGCTTCCCTCTTTTCTTTTTCCAGCAGATTACAAATAATTCCACAACCATCATTTCAAGTCCAAATCTGGTGAATCAAATTTCTGCATACTTCTAAAATCATTCCCTATTAATACAGATGGGGTGAACAATTTTACTAAGCTTTATATCCACTGTATCTTTTAAATAGTCCATTTCTTTAATTATCTCAGCTTAGAAATTCCTTAAGTAATTCATATGAATTCCAAATAATTTTATTCTTTTTCTGATATTCATAATTTTTCATCTAGTTTATTTTAGGATTTATTTTAAAATTTTCCAAACTACTTTTTAGCACTGTTTTGGCTATATGTGGTAATTGCAATATTTTTGAAAATAGGAAATGGACGGAAGATAAAGTTTTCAAACTTTTGGAGTACACCCAATATTTCTGCATGACCAAGGCAAGCATCTTGAACACTTGGATATGGTGATTGCATGGTTAAATATTTGTAAGAAATAATTGAATCATGCATATGTTGAATTCAAATAAAAATTTGCATGCATATAGTGTTGGCATGTTTTCTCGTACCGTACAACATGTGCTTGTCGTGACTAACTTGCAGGAGCAGGTATAAGAGAAATATCGTTACCGACAGAAGGGTGATCATGTCGGAGCGTGATCATGCCTTGTTGGTTAGGCATGTTGGGACATGCAAGGGCTGTGACCCTGTTTTGGTGTTACTGTTGAAAGAACACTTTATTGTGCTAACCACTGCAGGATATACATAAGCCTCCTGAGTCAACCGTAGATCGAGTCTTGTTCCGGTAACCGCCAAACTTGATCCGTGCTACCACTTGTCCCTGCCGCAGGTAGGGGATGGTTTAGTAAGTTGATAACCCCTTTTCATGCACACACCGTACAGAGGGCCATGATGAGGGTTTCCCATGGCCGCGGACTAAATCCCGTCATCAGGTTAGGGGGCATGGGTGTATCCAGTCTGGGACCGAGAGGGGGGCACCCCTTGTAATCCGTGCATATGAATAGTGATCCCATGCAGGACGTTGGTCTCCCCGTCTTAGAGTTTTTCTTGAACGATGCTTTGGGTGATTCCTGGCATCCAGAAAGTTAATCTGGTGTGTGCTGGTCAGGTGTGTTTTCAACCCAAAGACCGAAATGGGAATTAGTCAGTGTCATGGTGCTGACTAAAGAAATCTCATACACGTGGGTAAAGAGTACACCCTCTGCAGAGTTATATCTATTCGAATAGCCATGTCCGCGGTTAAGGACTACAGTCTGGGTTGGTCAAGTGTCGGTCTCCGGAGGAAATAATTAAATTAAAGCATGTTTTATTTTGCAGAATATTATTATCATCACTAACACTGTCATGGTTATTTTTGATATCATGCATACTATTGTTGTGATTATTTTTGGCATCATATATATTATTGTGGACTAATCATTTTATCTTATTTTTATTTTGTGAGTGTCTCATGGGCTGGCTAGACTACCCGGGCACTCATTTATTTTCCAGACCTCTCCGTGGCGTCTCTCGAGTCTCGGATGGTCCTGTCTCGTCCGATTCTCTTGTAGACACCCGATTGGCATTTTCTTTTCAAGACCTACCGTGGCGTCACTTTTTGACACCCGACTGGCATTTCTTTTCAAGACCTCTCCGTGGCGTCTCTCGAGTTCTCGGGTGGTTCCGTCTCGCCCGACTCTCTTGTCAACACCCGATTGGCATTTCTTTTGGATTCTCGGGTGGTCCTGTCACGCCCGATTTTCCTTTAACTTTCTCTGTTTGTCACTAATATTTTATTTACTAATACTTCTGCACATGCTTATATTTATCATGCCATAATTTAATTTCAGCCAACATATGCATATCATATGATTCACCATGTGCATACAATTTAACCCATCATGATCAGATGCATTCGGTATATCTTTTGTTCATGATGTTTGCGAGTACATTCAAACGTACTCACTGGCTTGTCCCTGGCTATTTACTTGGCCAGGTTAGGACTTCAACAAGGAGTATTACCACGACGTCCTTGCGGAGCCTAGGATAGCAGCCACGCGGGATAGGAATTATCCGGGTCAGCTGTGCCTGTGGGAATGGAGCCCAATCGACGTTGGAGATCCATGAGTCGCTTCCGTCATCTTCACTAGAAATCATTGTTGTATCATCAGACCTTTACGGTCTTGTATCCAATTCTTGTAATTGCTTGGTAATCTGTATCAAGGATGTGTCCACCAGTAACAGTATTCCTGGGGCTGGTGACGACACGAGGGGTTAATTTCTGGGATATTGTGTCCCGGAAATCCGGCCCCGACAGCCTTGGTATCAGAGCCAGGCTAACCATTATCTTAGCCTGGTCACTACCCCTAGGTTTCCACACCATCCACATTCTTCCCTGCCCATTACCAAATCCATCTCATCCGATAAGTCTGGACAATAGTCAACCGACATCTTTTGACAGTCGATGCCCAATCTATCAGCCTGTCCATAGGCCGTGTGCCTGTGGCCGACACCTGAGTTATCCCATCCACAAGCGTGCGATGAAAGACTCGGCTAGCCTATAAAGGAAGCCCTGCCTCAACTCAGCACAACACGGCCCTCATTCTCACTTTAATCCAAACCACCAAGATGCCTCGTTCCCTCATCCACCACGAGACCACCGTGCCGGAGCTTGATGGCTTCGTCCGCATACTCTCTAATGTCTCCCGACGTGCCCATGGTTTGGAAGAATCACCACGATATGTGGTGTACCAAGCAAGGGATCGCAATGGCCTCACCCAGTTTTGGGCCACAGTATCTATTAATGGAAGGGCTTTGGCACAAGAACACTCTCACCGATTCACGAGAAGAGTAATGGCTGGTGAATATCAAGCCATCCAGTATGCCGCTAGAGAAGCCGTTGCCCAACTTTGCCACCAAGATTCAAGAACTCACAATCGCTCATTTTTCTACTATCCATCCAGATCAAGCTACGATAGAGGGATGCATTTTGCCAACTCCGAGCACGAGCAAAACCCTGCCCTGGAAAACTTGGTGCACTTTGTGGCCGCACAAGAGTCACTGCTCACCCAAGTTGCGAGGGAACTCTCCATTACAAGGAGAGCCATTGCTCAACACCCACTAGTAAGGGGGAGTGCAAAACCATCAGTTATTCTGTCAGCAGTCCTGGGAAGTAATTCAAGAGTTCCAGGGGACGACCAGTAGAATGGCCCGTCCCTCTCTTCTGGCCACTCTCGTCGAGTGTTTGAAGAGTACACAGCCAGGGTCAGAGCTGGAACGTCTCATCCGGAACCGTAGATGGTCACGAGTATGGTTGTTGCTGTGTCTAATGCTAGTTTACATAACGCAACTGTTGTATGATATTTTAGGGCGTATGTCATAAGTGCATTGCTATGTTTGCATTTTGCATATTATTGTTTGTTTGGATAAGCATTTAATTCTTCCGCCCTTAACAAATCTCGAGGACGAGATTTTCTTAAGGGGGGTAGAGTTTGTAACGCCCCAAAAATTTAATCTTATTTTTATTAAGTAAAATTTGGCCAGAAATAAAATTTTGATTTATATTGGGTCTTTAATTATTTTCAGAGTCTTTTCTGTTTTCTGTTTTCCAAAATTCTTCCCTCCATATAGAAGATTTTTGTAAAATATTGTGGGTTTTGGTAGTTTTCCTAAATCAATTCATTTATAATTTTAATAACAGTAGGAAATATTTTCATAATAAAATTTTGCCCAAGATAATCATTTTTATAGCATTTTCAATTCTTTAATTGCCTTTGTTACACCACAACTATTTTAAATAATTCTTTTAAATTTGCACAAAAATTATGACGGGTCATGTGATGCCTATAAATCACTTTTATGCAAAAACCCAACTTGGTGTTTTGGAAATTTTGAGTGAAACATCCTCTTTTCAATTCTGTCTCATTCTTGGGTTTTAACTACAACCTCAATTTTTATTGTTCCAAAAATTCTGATATTATTCCACGCTATAGTCCTTCCACCCAAAACCTTATGTCCAGAAGAATAGCCCCATTTGTATCATTTAGATTCACCAAATAACCCTCTGCATTTCCAGTCCAAAACTGAAATTCCCCCAAACTTGCATTAGCAAGTTTTCTATTTTCACAAACAAACTCTACTAGCATCTCTACCATCCAAAGAGACACCATCCTGCCAAAATTCAAATCCAATAGGGCCACCTAGATCACCAAAGCATTCTGTCAAGCACCTTGCATGCATGACAGAAATTTTGCCTCTTCCTAATCTATATTGCACACTTGGTCATTTGGCCAAAATAACATGTCCATCATCGTTGCCGTCTAGAGGATCTCTACCCTGCTAAATTCCACCTGTTTCAAACCCTCCTAGGGCACATTGTCATTTCGTCGAACGCCTGGGAGGCATGTCCAGAACGTGCCCCGGGCATGGCCCGAGCGCCCGTTTGGCCGGCCGGGCACCCGAGCCCCTGCTACCCTCCTGCCACCTCTGGTTTGCTCTGCACCTCAGCTAGCTGCACTCACTAGCTGCAACCTCCCCTGCGTCTCGCCTTGTCACCTGGCACTGGCCATCGTAGACCAGCACCGGCCTTGGCCGACACCGTAACGAGCACGCCGCCGTCCAGGGGCATTCGAGCAAATCCTCAAGCGCCAGCACGTCTTCGCCTTAAACCACACCTACCTGAGCCTATCCACAGCCACCGGCTACGACCACCAGCCACAACTACCTCTGCGGCGCAGTAATGGCCGCCCCCCACCATGCTTATCTCTGGGAGTCCGTGAACCGACCACCCCCACGCTATATAAATCCACCCCGGGCTCCTGCAGCTTCTCACGACCACTCTTCTTCCTTCTCTCTAGTCTTCCCCTGACCCAAAAGCTTGAGTCCTCGGCTCGAATTCCTCTCACGGCCACCGAAGCCACCGCGGTTCTGCCTCCACCGCAACTCCCACCTTCGGCCATTCCCAGCACCCAGCAGACCTCCGAGGCGCCTCGCCACCCTCCCACGGACCCGCCAGCACCCTCACCCTGCGATTTCCCCCACCATTGCCGCCCAACTCGCCGGAGCCACCGCCTACTGCCTTCGGTCACTGCACTCCGCTCCGACCGCCCCTGGCTCCCACTCCACCACTTACGGGCACGGGATGGAGTGGAGGATGCATCCCTACCGTCGCCCGAGGCCGCCGAGCCCTCCATCAACGGCGGCGAGCAGCGCCGTCACCTCCTCTATTTCTGTCGAAAGGAGGAAGAAGACAGCGCGGGGAGGAGAGAGAAGCTGCGTGGACCCCACACGTCAGCCAAACACCGAAGGGGTATGACCCACTGACGGCTGGGTCCGATCTGTTTAAGTGGTAGCGCTGTTTCGAGATTTCGCTTTCGCTACTGGAAAAGGTATTCCTCAGAATACGTTTTCGACGTCGCCAGCCTCCCGCGTAGCAGAAAGGCTTGTCTCGGCCCAGTAGCACCAGACGGTTATATAGCGCTCAGGGCGCACTTCTAACCTTCCCTCTTTTCTTTTTCCAGCAGATTACAAATAATTCCACAGCCATCATTTCAAGTCCAAATCTGGTGAATCAAATTTCTGCATACTTCTAAAATCATCCCCTATTAATACAGATGGGGTGAACATTTTTACTAAGCTTTATCTCCACTGTATCTTTTAAATAGTCCATTTTTTTAATTATCTCAGCTTAGAAATTCCCTAAGTAATTCATATGAACTCCAAATAATTTTATTCTTTTTTTGATATTAATAATTTTTCAACTAGTTTATTTTAGTATTTATTTTAAATTTTTCCAAAGTACTTTTTAGCACTATTTTGGCTATATGTGGTAATTGCAATATTTTTGAAAATGGGAAATGGAGGGAAGATAAAGTTTTCAAACTTTTGGAGTACACCCAATATTTTTGCATGACCAAGGCAAGCATCTTGAACACTTGGATATGGTGATTGCATGGTTAAATATTTGCAAGAAATAATTGAATCATGCATATGTTGAATTCAAATAAAATTTTGCATGCATGTAGTGTTGGCATGTTTTCTCGTACCGTGCAACATGTGCTTGTCGTGACTAACTTGCAGGAGCAGGTATAAGAGAAATATCGTTACCGATAGAAGGGTGATCACGTCGGAGCGTGATCATGCCTTGTTGATTAGGCATGTTGGGACATGCAAGGGCTGTGACCCTGTTTTGGTGTTACTGTTGAAAGAACACTTTATTGTGCTAACCACTGCAGGATATACATATGCCTCCTGAGTCGACCGTAGATCGAGTCTTGTTCCGGTAACCGCCAAACTTGATCCGTGCTACCACTTGTCCCTGCCGCAGGTAGGGTATGGTTTAGTAAGTTGATAACCCCTTTTCATGCACACACTGTACAGAGGGCCATGATGAGGGTTTCCCATGGCCACGGACTAAATCCCGTCATCAGGTCAGGGGGCATGGGTGTATCCGGTCTGCGACCGAGAGGGGGGCACCCCTTGTAATCCGCGCGTATGAATAGTGATCCCATGCAGGATGTTGGTCTCCCCGTCTTAGAGTTTTTCTTGAATGATGCTTTGGGTGATTCTTGGCATCCGGAAAGTTAATCTGGTGTGTGCTGGTCAGGTGTGTTTTCAACCCAAAGACCGTAATGGGAATTAGTCATTGTCACGGTGCTGACTAAAGAAATCTCATACACGTGGGTAAAGAGTACACCCTCTACAGAGTTATATCTATTCGAATAGCCATGTCCGCGGTTAAGGACTACAGTCTGGGTTGGTCAAGTGTCGGTCTTAGTGTCGGTCTCCGAAAGAAATAATTAAATTAAAGCATGTTTTATTTTGCAGAATATTATTATCATCACTCACACTGTCATGGTTATTTTTGCTATCATGCATACTATTGTTGTGATTATTTTTGGCATCATATATATTATTGTGGACTAATCATTTTCTCTTATTTTTATTTTTTGAGTGTCTCATGGGCTGGCTAGACTACCCGGGCACTCATTTATTTTCAAGACCTCTCCGTGGCGTCTCTCGAGTGTCGGATGGTCCTGTCTCGTCCGATTCTCTTGTAGACACCCGATTGGCATTTCTTTTCAAGACCTACCGTGGCATCACTTTTTGACACCTGACTGGCATTTCTTTTCCAGACCTCTCCGTGGCATCTCTCGAGTTCTCGGGCGGTTCTGTCTCGCCCGACTCTCTTGTAGACACCCGATTGGCATTTCTTTTGGATTCTCAGGCGGTCCTGTCACGCCCGATTTTCCTTTAACTTTCTCTGTTTGTCACTAATATTTTATTTACTAATACTTCTACACATGCTAATATTTATCATGCCATAATTTAATTTCAGCCAACATATGCATATCATATAATTCAGCATGTGCATACAATTTGACCCATCATGATCAGATGCACTCGGTATATCATTTGTTCATGATGTTTGCGAGTACATTCAAACGTACTCACTGGCTTGTCCCTGGCTATTTACTTGGCCAGGTCAGGACTTCAACAAGGAGTATTACCACGACGTCCATGCAGAGCCTAGGATAGCAGCCACGTGGGATAGGAATTATCCGGGTCAGCTGTGCCTGTGGGAATGGAGCCCAATCGACGTTGGAGATCCACGAGTCGCTTTCGTCATCTTCACTAGAAATCATTGTTGTTTCATCAGACCTTTACGATCTTGGATCCAATTCTTGTAATTGCTTGGTAATCTGTATCAAGGACGTGTCCACCAGTAATAGTATTCCTGGGGCTGGTGACGACAAGAGGGGTTAATTTCTGGGATATTGTGTCCCGGAAATCCGGCCCCGACACGCACGCACGCAACACTCACACGCACACACAAGCATGCATGCACACACCACACGACCAACATACACGCTCACGCTCAAGTGCTCAACCTACACGTGCATGTGCACACATCAGGCCCTGATAGACACATACACAACTAGGTTGTTCCCGCGCATGGGTTGAAGTCTTGTCGCGCCTGCGTAAATTTTTGTTTATCTTACTTTTTTCCTCTACGAACTGACAGGTGGGACCCACAAGGAACATGGTCAATTTAACCAGTCAACATAGTGCCACGCAGACTATTTGGCCGGTCAATAGAGTGCAATCTGATGCTGAACGGTGAGGAAGTGACCGTATGATCACCGCAAAACGTATATAGTGACCGTAATGAGCGTGTTCTGAAGTCCGGTGACTGTATTACACTTTTCGCTTGAAATACACTGACCGCCAGTGTATTTATCTTCTCTCGCTCTCTCTGTGGAGCCGAGTAGGCCAACGTGCCAGTGCCTAAATTGGCGCACGCCACCCCATTATTGTTGTACTGGTTTCGTAAGAGTGAACAAGCATTCACATCTACCGTACAAACTGTAGATATGAGTTACAAATGCTATGAAGACGAATACAAATATTTGAATCCACTTTATGCCCAATTTCTCTCTGTAGGCCCTCCAAAAGTACATCTCTACACATTCTCGCATGTTACATCTAACAACTATGCAATACAGCACTACTACACTCTAACACAATAAATCATATGTGTTTTTAGTTTTACTAGATCTCATATTGTTACTTAATTATTCAGTTTGCATACATTAAAATTGCCTTTGAAATGTACGGTTAGTATCATCTAGTGATATGAAAGGTCAGACTACACACACATACACAAAAGGGCCCATTACACATTCAAGCATTTCGCATCTTTCTCTCGCTCTCTGTGTCAAACCGCCTATGCCAAACTACCTTGCCTACCGCGCGGGAAAAATCCCGCCCTCGCCTATTTAATCGGGTTTGTATCGATGGATCGTGCGAAACATCAAAACTATAGTAGTACTACAGTACAAATAACAGTTCACTGGGCTGCCGTGTCGTGTACTCCTCCGTCGTAAGAGTGGAGTGCTCGCTTTCATAAATGTTCTAGTCCCTTTCGCTGACATGTGGTACATCAAGCAACCGGGTCCACGTGTCATACCGAAATAACAGTGCAGAGCAGCAGGGGGCGCACCCCAGTCATGGCGCCGGTGTAGTAATGAGCAATGAGGCATCAAATCACAAAGCTGCACCTTCCCACAGTTAAGTTGGAGGGACGAAGTGATGCTAGTTGGAGGGACGAAGCAACCATCATTTCACTCTTTGCTGAATCCGCTTCCCCCTCGTCTTCTTCAAGTTAACCACGTGTTGCTTCTGCCGTTGTTCTACCTCATGTGGGACACGGATCGGCTTGGTAAATCACTGACATGTGGGACCACATGTTAGCAAACCGCCAGGCCTACCTCCTCTAAAAATAAGAAACCTCCCCCGCCTTCCGCGCGGCAAAATCACCTCCTTTTTACTAATCTTGATATATTTTTTTAGATCAATATAATCGAGATTTGTATAGATAGCACCAAGGAGCAAAACCAAGTGGTACGCTTAAGGGCATCCACAATGTCTAGCCAAATGTGAAAATAGCTTTTGGCATCGAAGGGAACCTCTGTGGAGGGTGCTGCCAAAGCCAAAAAGAGGGAACCGAAGCTCCCTAATGGATTGATTGAAGGAATAGAAAAATGCAACCTCTCTCCTCTTTCTCCCATGCTTGGACACATGTATAGAGTACAGTGTCTACTCCCATGTCCCTTCTATCACAAATCACAAAGCAGTGAGGCGTCAAATCACAAAGCACGGACGAAGCAACCATCATTTCACTCTTCGCTGACTCCACTTCTCCATCGTCTTCTTCGAGAAACCACCTTTATCGCACTAAGCTGGATGGACAATGCTATTTTGCTAGTACTAGTACATTTAGGCTTCCTTTGGTTCAACGGACTTCCTGGATGCCAAGAAGGCGGTTGTCTCGGCTTGCAGGTGGCACTTGCGAATGACTTACCGTTGTCTGCCTCAATGGTGTGCCCCGTCGAATGCACTTCGCCAAAGCCACAATGATCGAGATATCATCGATGTCACTGCAATGGGGAAGGAAGTCAAATAGTTACTACCTCCACTTTTTTGTATACAAGGCCAGTATCAAAATTACAATTTGCAGAAGGCCACTAACACTAATCGAGGCAAAATTGATGGGGTTTGCCTCATACTAGCAACCAAGGACATTAATATACCCTTGCATGCATGCGGAAGTGAGAAGGTTGGTTTGCATGGCAAATCATTAATCAAGCAACAAGGAGTGAGATGGTTAGCTCTTTGGGCGTTGGAGAAAAAAATATGCATTAATTGACACGTCAAATGAGGATTTGTATCGATCGATCCCGCGAACGAAAACCCCACCTTCTTTTTTGAGACAGCACGTAGTTGTATCCTGTTTGGGTCTAGGCCTTGCATTGCCATACTTTGCCAGACATTTTTGCCAAGCTTGCCTAAAGTTTTTAAAAATGAAAAGGAGGTACACTTGCGCATGCCTGTCGCAGTCGCACCACACCCTCACACAGTCGCTCCTGCATGCCGCAAACCCAACCAAGGGAACGCACCCTCACTGACACGTGCTACCGCATGTGATCAAACCAAACTCAGCCATCCAACCGCTGACACCTAATTTTCGTTCATACAGTATGTTTATCCAATCGCATGTTGGGGAAGATCCGTGCGGCCCGTGCGATGGTCTGTTGGGGAAGAAGAAGAGGTGAGGAAGAAGAAGGGTTAGGAGATGTAGGATATTTATCCAACCGCCTGAAATGGTCGACTAACGCAAATGATGAAAGTCAGGCCACTTGCATAAATATATGTTTTTACACAGCAAAAGATCCCTAAAAACAACAACATAAAGAAAAACTATCACTGCTCGCGGAACAAGCTGGCCTCGTTGTCTTTGGCTGCCAGCACGAACCAGCCGTAGCTACCGACGTGTGTCTCCGCACCGTCGTTGCCCTCGGCCTCCAGCTACTTGTTCACGCGGAGTGTGCGGGCGCTCTGCACGGACGCGAGCACCGCCCGGTTCACGTCCATGACGTTTGGTTTTGCCTGCAGGAGGGCCTCGATTGCAGCGGCATCAGCGCGCTCTGCGTCGAGTTGAGCCTCCGCCGCCCAGTTCAAGTCCAGGACGTCCGGTTCCACCTGCAGGACGGCCTCGATGGCAGCGGCATCCGGTGCTCCTTTAGGATCGCTAGGTTGAACTGCTGGTCCACCTGCACCATGGGGGGCCCAGACGCCGTCACGAAGTCGACGTCCATCATCTCATACGCATCGGGGGCCTTCTGCGCCGTGACCTCCGCCATGAACATTGGATCGGCTTCCTCCTCCTCGAAGATTGGCTCCAGAGAACTCGGGGATTGGCCCGCCGCAAAGCGAGCTTGGGAACGGAGGTCTATGGCACCGACCGCCGCCGCCATTTCTGCACGGTGCTCCAGCGTTAGCATCTTGTAGTACGTGATCTTGCAGCGCACCATGGCTTTCCGGCGAACTAGGGGACGGCTGATGTGAACTAGGGGATCGAAAGGTCAGAGAATGAGCTGGAGAGGAGGTGTGGTATTGGGGTAGTGGTGACTGGCCGGCAAGTAGCTGGCGTAGGCCGAGCAGCAAAGGTTCCGGTGGGAATAGTGGTTCCGGTGACGATCGGTCAATCAGTTTTGACTGTGCGGAGTTTGCAAAGCCGGACGGCTGGAGCCTGGAGAGTTCTGGGGTGGGATGGGACCAAAGTTTTGGAGTTTCACGTGGCAGACATCCGGACCTCCCCACCGTTCCTGTCGACGACGAGGTGCTGACTTCGTAAATCTCAAAATGATATGCCGGCTCAGTCTCTCCATGGTGCTCATAGGGGTAGGGTGTGCGTGTGTATGTTCATAGGGCTGAGTGTATGCGCACATGTATGAGCGCTTGCGTCTGTACAGTGTTCAAAAAAAGGAGTACTCGAAGTATGCAAGTTCATAAGGAATGGATGGCGTGCATCCCTCTTGTCGCGTTTGCGTTGCACCCCGGCACGGTGAACCCTGCATGTCGTTCACCGAATGGAACACGCTTTGTCTTGCGTTTTCGCTCGCTTGTGGGACCGCAGTTGAGAGCAAACCGATGGTAGGCAAACTTTCCCCCTCCCCCCCCCCCCCCCGGAGTCGGACGTCCCTCCCCAGAGATGTGGATGGCTGGATGGGGAGATTGTAGCACATGGGACCGCAGTTGAGAGCATGCGCGAGAACAAAGCATTCACTTGTTTGAATACAAATTGGAAACCATTTCTGTTTGAATACAAATCTAGGAGTACGTACAAATCTAACAATATTGATTGGGCGTTGTTGAATGTTGATACTTTTTCTATAAGTTTGATCAAAGTAGAGATACTTTGACTACACACAAAACTTATATGTAAAATAAAAAGGATCGGAGGGAGTATATTGTACATTCAAAAGAGAAATGAACATTGAATACCCTTTATATATGATTTGTTGATGCTATGATCACCGGTTCAAAATTTTGAATCCGCCTTAGGTATCACACATGCACCCACTCGTTCTCTCTCGGTTTCATCTCGGGGTCTCTCCCTCCCTCCCTCTCCCTCTCCCTCTCTCTCTCTCTCTCTCTCTCTCTCTCTCTCTCTTTCTCTCTCTCTCTCTCTCTCTCTCTCTCTCTCGCTCTCGCTCTCGCTCGCTCGCTCACGCACACATACCACCTCTCTTACTCTTTGTGCATGCCACACCTAATTGATCTCTCGAGGTATCGGGATTGTATCTCGCTCATCAGGTCACTCTTCGACAGATGCCTAGGTCACTCTACCATGCATTAATTGTAACCAAGCCTTTCATCTATCTTTTTTTAAGCATACAGTCACCTTTCTCTCCGCCCCTCTCTAGATCGGTCGATCTCCGGAACCACCCTACTCCTCTTTCAATCAATTCATAGCTAGATGGTACACGGCCGACGTCCACACACACAGAACCCCCCCCCCCCTTCTCTCCACCCCACATGATCATTTCTATCATACAAACACACCAAACCTTTATCTCCTTGCACGACACGTAGTCGATCTCTCAACATCTATCGATCTCATCAAGATATGTTGGGTCATGAACCAAATGGGATGTCAAAACTAAGATGAGAAGCCACATGTAGTGGAGGTAACGTGAAACTTTAAACGAACCTTTGTCTGTATGCATGTGGGACAAATTACAACATTGGAAATACGGGCATGATCTAGGCCCACATGCGAATGACACTCGGCGGAATGTTCAAATGAGGCATGCCGGAGGATGGACTCGACCGGAGGGCGGCATGATCGATGGAGAAGAGGGTTGGAGAGGAATGAGAAATAAGCAACGCCACATGATTATACTTGGATGGCTCAAATAAACATTAAGTTGTCTCGTTTTCCCTTTCGTCTTGGTCACGGAGTAAGATACGCAGGGACTAGTATAGTTACTACTGCAGGAACAAGGCAAGTTGGACCCCTAAATGCGGGCACGGATCGGGCACACCTCAATTATTCCTTCAAACAGTCGGACACCTAAATTAGCACACCATCTGCCTACTTAATCAAGTGTTATGCTTCACGAGTTGAAAAGGAAAAGGGTGGTACTGTACCCAAAATAACCACACTTGGGGCTAGGGTAACAACTTGGTACTGTACCACATTTGAACCAGGGCACAAAAACCACCTGTTCTGTGCCTAATGCGTAACGCGGAGCACTAACGCTTGAATTTGGCCAGGAAAACAGAGAAACTGACATGTGGGGCCCACCTGTCGGGATGATGTGGCATAGACTAGTCCAATGGAGGAGCTGGCCCACGACCACCTCACCACCGGCAACCGTTCATGTGGGTCGTGGGGGCCAGCAATGTGGCATAGCTCCTGCATCGCCTCTGGACACGGCGACCGCGGTGAGCGACACGCTAATCGTCGCTGGACACGCTCGGCTTCAGGGTGCCGATGTTGGCCCTACCGCTGTGACACGACCAGCAGATCAACACCCGGCTCGTCGAGGATGCACGGGGTGCCAAAGTGCGCGTGCGCCGTGCTGCGTCCGCGGAGTATTCTAGCGTGGCCAACTGCATCCCAGGACCTGAGACCATGCTGGGTCGTCTTGCTTTTTCAATGACATGTGGGATCACATGTGAGCAAAGGGCACCTCCAAACATTGCCACGCCCACAGCTGACTACCCTGGCACACAAAAAACCCTCGTCCCTCGCGCCGTCGCGCGCGTGCGTTCCCAGCCGGCGTTAGCTAACCGCATTCATGCCGTTCGTCCGTATACTATCATTAAGCAGGCTCGCTGCCCGATGAACCAACTCCAGCGACTTATCAACGTACCCGGACGCTTGGCCTCACCGGAATGCGCTACTTAAAGCGGCAACGCCTAGCTAAACTCCACACCATAGCGCATCCTCCTACCTGACACCACATCCACCATGACCACGAGCGGGAACGCTCTGTGGGAGAGCTTGTCTTCGGGGATGAAGCTCGAGGTCGCCGCCCTCGCTCAACTCGCCGCACAAGCGGTGGCCACGCTGGCGGCCGATGACGGGAGCACTGCCAGTCACGCGTCCTACTTGCCGCCGTCCAACGTTCGGTGGCGCATGTGGCAGGTGAAGCGACGGACCATCCACGTCCATCATCATTGACCTCACGTCCACCGGCACCACCGAGGTCGGGGACTCCATCGAGGATGAGTAGGGCATGGGAGGCGGCAGGGCATGGTGTGCCAACTGGCCGGTCTGTCTCCCGTGTTCTGCTCTTCCTCGCCGGAGACCGCACCTTCACTTCATGGGTCTTGAACCCCACTGCCGTTCATGGAGACAACAGATGGAGGACGTCGTCGCCAATGCGGAAGTACAAAGGAAAGTGGACATTGATCGCCGCCGTAGAATAGGTTTAGGGTCGGGTTTCTTTTCTTTTTCTGTCCTATAAAAGTTCAAAATGTAATGAAAATCTGCCGTGTTTGCATGAATCTTGTCCGGTGTATATGAACTTTCACAATAATAGTAAGATATACTGTATGAAAATATATGGAATGATGATTCTTTTTTGTGTGTATAAACTTGGTCTAAGTTTAGAAGGTTTGACCCGAGACAAAGCTAACATGCGAAGTAAATAAACACATAGGGTCTACATACACAATTTATCTTATGCACTCCAATAGTACGTCCACTACACATTCATGCATTTCACATCTTTCTCTCGCTCTGTCTGTCAAACCAACTAAGCCTTGTCCTAAAAAATAAAGTCCAGCCAACCTCCTAGCATATCGCGCGGGAAAAGAATCGGCCGCGCCGTTTTAGTCGGGATTACCGGATTACTAGTAGTATTGATGGATCGCGCGAAGCACCAAGTTTAAAAGGAAAAAGGTGGTACACTCACAGCACGCCTGTCGCGGTCGCATTGCACCCCTCACACGGTCGGTCCTGCACATGACTAACCCATATAGAACGCGCTTCGGCTTGCCTCTTCACTGACACGTGGGACCGCATTTGGAGAAACCGACCATGCGCCAAACACCCCCACCCACCGCGCGAAAATTCCCCCCAAATCCCAAATTCAACTGCCCTTCGGCCAACTAGGCAATAATATTCCCCAAACCCCCCTCCCCCCAGCCCCCTCCACTCCATTCGCTCCGCCAAAGCCGCCCTCCCTGCCGCATCGGTACGTCGGCGTCACGGTTCGTTGAGGGGACGCACGGCGATCCTCTCGCTCCCACAGTACGATCTCGTAGACTGCCGTCCTCCAGCCGTTCCGCCACCGCTGGCGACATTCTTTTGGGATGCATGGCGGTTAGCTTCTCCCACGGTACGTGCATTCAAGACTGAGGCCCCATGCATGTCGGAGTAGCGCTGAATGTTAGCTAATAGACGCTGTTAATCTCACTGCTTGCCGAAATAGTTTATAGTTAATATGCTCTGCTTAACAAACTACCTTGACCTGTTCTGCACTCAATCTACTTTGCTGAGATGGCATGCCACGCCCGATTAGTTGCTAAAATATCCTGCCATATATTTATTGTGAAGTAGATTGCCATGTTCTAGTAGCCAATCTGTTAGGTGAAATAGCTTGACACCATTTTATACTCGATCTTTGTTGCTGAGATGGCCTTCGATGGTTGTGTGCTCGGCCTCATTGATTGCTGAAATAGCCTACCATAATTTAGCACTCAATCTGTTTGCTGAATTAGCTTTACATATATTTCGTTACTTAGATCCGCTTGTCCAAATATCTTGCCATAGCTTTAGACATCGACCTTGGTATTTTTTCTGGACTTTATAAAAAAACATATATGTTTTTCCTGTAATATCTAGTAGAAGAACTAATTTGTATGTCTAACAGATGGACAGGACTTGGATAACTTCTGCTCGACGATTCTCCGCTGCATATGTCGAGGGGGTTGAAAACTTCATGAACTTTATCACAGCTGAGTACGGTGGTCCGAAATCAGATGTGCTCTGCCCGTGTAGCAGTTGTATGAATTCAGTTTCAAGACCCCAATCAACTTTGCAAAATCATCTACACTTGTATGGGATGTCGGTCACATATACTAGGTAGGTTCATCATGGTGAAGTTGTGAACGTCAATGTTACTGACTATGTGGAAGTAGCAGATCACCATCTTGATCTGCATGATGCTCAGGTGGAAGAGGAGGAGGAGGTGGTGGCAGCGGAGCCAGTGAGTTTGACCAACATTGAAACAATTGATGCTACGAAATGCTCGTGCATTTCGTGAACTTTCACTTGCACAATAAAAATGGTGGCCCCGCATGTTGGAACAATGCAACATGGCAGTTACCCCAGGAAATAAGCTATTAGTATTCTCAGCTATGGTCACCTTTCTTCAGGTGAAGACATCTGGGCGGATGACCAACAAATCATTCGATGCGATGTTGGCTGCTTTCCGCAAATCTTAGCCAGATGCGTCTGAGCTGCCGCACACCTACAGTAAAATGAAGAATTTCCTTCGTGCAGTTGGAATTGGATATGATATGATCCATGTTTGTAAGAATAATTGTGTTCTGTTCCGGAAGGATTATGCCAACTTAAGTGAATGCCCAAAATGCAAATCATCAAGATGGAAAGATGGCGATGCTGTGAAGAGGATTCCTCATAATGTTTTGAGACATTTTCCAATTATACCATGATTGCAGAGGTTATTTCATGATGCTGAAACAAGAGAGGATGTACTGTGGCATTCTAGGAACCAGGAGTACAGAGATCAGAATGTAATGAGCCATCCATCTCATGGTAGTGATTGGATAAGCTTCAATCAAAAACACAAAAAGTTTGCTGCTGAGCCGAGAAACATTAGACTTGGCTTAGCTATAAATGGATTCAACCCATTTGACCACCAGAGCGCCACATATAGCATGTGGCCAGTGCTTGTTATCCCTTACAACATGCCACCAAATGTCTGCACCAAAGAATCAAACTACATGATGACATTGCTCATCCCAGGTCCAAAAAGTCCTGGAAAGGATTTTGATTTATTCATGGAGCCTCTTGTGGAGGAACTTCAAAAGCTATGGAGGGGTGTTCTCACTCAAGACCTATATAGCAGCCCACCAGCTGATTTCTTTCTGCATGCTGTTATAATTTGGTGCATCCATGATTATCCGGCTTTGGGCACTATGTCAGGGCGAACGACACATGGTTACAATGCATGTGTTCGATGTGACAAGAATCCGCTGTCATACGCAATACTTAGCAAGATTTGTTACATTGGACACCGCCATTTCCTTGCCAAGGACAAGCTGTGTCCTACAAAATACCGAAGACATGTGTTCAATGCAAAGCATGAAAACTGTGATGCGCCAAAGAGGCTCACCGGCGATGAGTTGCAAGAGGAATTAGAGAAGGTTAGGCATGTTACACCAGGAAACCATCCTGATAATGGTAGCAGGAAAAGGAAGCGTGGTAGGGCAGAAGAGTGATTATTGTTTACCAGCAGGTCCACTTTGTCGGACTTGGAGTATTGGAAAGATTTTGATCTGCGGCATAATCTTGATGTGATGCACATCGAGAAAAATATATGTGACAGCATTATCGGCACACTTCTTAATATTGAAGGCAAGACGAAAGATACCTTAAGATCCGATTTGCATGTGAAAGATGATGGTGCATCACGGGATATGGCACCAGCTGTGTACGTCTTGGACAAGGTAAAAAGAAAAGAATTCTGCAAGGTCCTATCATGTGTGAGATTCCCACATGGATTTGCTTCTAACCCTAAAAGGAGAGTCAGTGCAGATGGAAACAAGGTACAGGGATTGAAAACTCATGACTGCCACATCCTACTTCAAATGGTTTTACCTGTTATCCTTAGAGGATTGGGCCGCCCAGACTTATACAGAGCAGTTGCAGAGTTGGGACAATTCTTCAGGGAACTCTGCAGTAGAAATATCAGTATAGATGCTTTGGAGCGTCTTATAGACAAGATACCAACTATCCTATGCGACCTTGAGAAGATATATCCTCCAGCCTTCTTTGATGTGATGGTGCATTTGGCTATTCATCTACCTGATGAGGCACTACTTAGAGGTCTAGTATAGTATGGCTGGATGTACCCTATTGAAAGGTGGCTAGGCACTTTCAAGGGCTATGTTAGGAACAGAGCTAGACCTGAGGGTTCCATTGTAGAGGCCTACATTGCTACAGAAGCGTTGACATTCTGCTCAAAATACATTGAAACAGCTAATCAGCTTAGCAAAAAGGTGGGTGAAGACAATCCCGAGCTCAATGTTTTTGATTGTTCTGTTCGAGTTACAGGGAAGAGTCAACAAGATAACAAACCTAAAGATTTGGACAAAATGGTTTGGTTTGTGTTGAATAACTGTCCTGAGATTCTACCTTATATCGAGTAAGTGCTAAGTACTACAGCTTATACATCATAATCTACTAAACTTGCAGCACATTCTTATATATTTAGATGTTTGACGTGATCACTATGTTGTGCAGCATCTACAAAAAGGAGTTACTGGCGCAAAATCCAAGAAACATTGACAAACTGGTTATTGCAGGATTTGCGAAATGGTTCAAGAGCCGTGTAAGCTTTTGAATTGCAGTATCAGTTTTTTTAATATATTGAGTACATAAGATGATCAGCTTGTCTATTTTCTAACCATAGGTTAAGAAGATGCGGGAGGATGGGCAGGCAGTTAATGATGCCCTTTACGCACTAGCAATGGGTCCTGATACTCAGGTAAGACATTATGAAGCTTGCATTGTTTGAGATGTGTGCTACAACACCCTTGCACGCGACGAAAGCAGGAAGACACAAAATAGTGCCATCATGAGCACGGATACATACGGCGATGAGACAACTGAAATGTATGCTAACATAACAGACATTGTTCAGTTGCAGTATATCTCCAGTTTTGAGGTTCATCGACGTGTGGTTCTGTTCTGCTATCATTGGTACAACCTGTTCTCCAGGATCGCAAAACCCAAAGCTAATGATTATTTCAAATTCATCAATGTCAAGGCGGAGTACCACACCGATGAGCCTTTTATTTTGGCAAATCAAACAACACAGATATTTTTCTTGGAAGACACATATGCATGTAGCGATGACTGGAGAGTATTGCAAAGGTTTGAGCAGTGAAATTCATTTAATGAAGTTGCACAACAAGATGATGGTTACACTGCTCCTGATGTAGAAGATTCCACAGATGTTCATAGTATCTTTGAGGACCATCACATCAATAATGCTGGCGAAAAGATTCCCTGTCGGGATGTGGACGTACGAGAGTTGATCAATAAGATGCCAATGTTCGAGGACATTGAGGATGAAGAAGAAGATGACACATGGGGGGATTACGATTCAGACTGATACACATGGTGAAGATGTTGACGCTGCTGTTGCGGATGATGATTAGATTGCTTTTGTCGTATTTGCCTATGAGAAGATGACTTTTTATCTACTATGTGAAATTGTGTTCGCTATGCCAACTGAAACCTGATGAAGTTGTTGTTTAGTATTTTGTTGTGAGAACATCACTTATTATGTATGTTGATTTGTGTTTGGTGATTGTATGATGACTAAAACATGATGACATTGTTGTTTAGTTGGACTCATATTTGGTTGTGAAACTTGTATTTGATGACATAGTTTGCTGTTGGACTACAATTTGCTCTACGTCTTCGAATGGGAACAAAGATGACCCGACAGGGCCTCTGCTAATTTATTTATTTATTAGCAAAAGAGCTTCTGCTATTTATTTATTTATGAGAAAAAGGGGATATCCCCCGATTTCTGTTAATAGAAATCATTAGATGTTCACAACACTACGCCCAGCCTGCTAAGCAGGTTTCATTCATTACTAGTTTCAGCAAAGTGCTTATGTCATAGCCACTAAATACATCACGAGTGCTACATACACTGCAAATAAAGAGACAATCGTCCTACAGAGCACAACGATCTTGCCCATTATCTTCACAAGCTCTTTCATCTCCTCATTGCTATCAAGTTCGTTCAGCAGCTGTGTCTTGGCCATGATCAGAGGAACTGCATCTTCAACCTTCTGCTCTGCATCTTCCTCTTCTGTTGTTCCTTTAGTTACTTGTCCAACACCCCAATCTGCTGGTATTGGGATTCCTTGGCTAACCAAATAATCAGCATAGTTCCATTCCCCCACATCAGCAACTTCCCGGAAATACAAATCACACGAATCTTCCCTTTTCTGCATGAATCAAATTGGAAGATCATCAACCAAACTATTAAAAAAATCAGCAACTGAAAGCAGGCGAACAACACTTAAACATATTATTACCCCATGATTCGGGCGTTTGTAGAAGACTCGGCTAGGGTTGAGGATTGTAGTTGAGACGCGACAGATGACTCTGCGTGATTTGCAGCAGTGGCACCACACCAACAGTAGTGGTTTGCGATGAGCAACCGGCTGCGGTGAGTGTGCCGGCGGGGGTGTGATGAGACCCACAGGCGATGGTACGGGTGGCGACTTGGCGCATATCTGGTTGTTGCCTGCTGAAGAGTAGGTGGACAAGCCGCCAGCGGACATGGTTGCTGCGGCCAGAGCTTCTGATGCTAGGCAGAGTAACTATAGAAGAGGACAAGTGAATGTTTGATATGTCAGTTTCATTACTTGCAGAGGAGCATAGCACTATATATAGTCATAGTCTAGGTTTGGATTCGAACCATCTACAGGAGCACGTCTCTCTTTTTTCTAAAACTCAGCAACGTCTCTTTACTGGTACACTAGCTTGTTCTATACGCCTTCTCAAGTCTTTGATTTTCTTTTTTTTTGCGAGGAAGGAAGGAGGAGAAAATTGAGGGTTCCTGGGACTTGAACCGAAGACCTCTCGGTTGAAAACCAAGGGTGCTAACCACTTATGTGGCAAATTTTCCCTGGGAGGAGGACGGCAAACGAATGCATTTTCCTGGCAGTTTTAGTTGCGACTCAAGATCAAACGGTGGCAGTTTCAGGAATGTTATCTGGCGAACGAGCCTAGTTTTTCTTTTCTTCCTATAAAAAGTATGCTACGTGGTGTCTTCTTAGTTAACAAATGACTGTGCCAACCATGACCGTTAGATTGACATTCAAGGTCTATCGTGTTTCTTTGGTCTCTTCTTCCTCCAGCCGCCAAAGCCAAACCAACGCCAGCGGGACCGCCTGCTCCTGCCTCCCACGGCTGGCTGTGCTGCCGCGCACGCATCGCGGCCACATCACACCCTAAAACTCGGTGCATCTTCGCCGGCCCCTATTTGTTCCCGTCCGAGGCCTCACCATCGTCCTCCACCTTGGTTCGCTCGCCGTGGCACCGCCCTCCGTTGTTGTCAACATGGTCAACAACCGAGAGGAATGAGGAGATGACTGTACATGGTAATGATGACAGTAGGGACCCACCAGGATCATGGTAGTAGGCAAGCAAGTGCCTCCTTTATTAGAAGAAAAAAAAATGGTTCCTCCTGATGCTTTCCTGACATTTGGGTCACACACCACTGTCAACGTAGTCAATAAGCGAGATAACTGCACAAGGAGGGGCTGAGACCCGGGACCCAGCAGCTCGCGCAGTATTTTTTTCCGGTGCGGAGCAGGGTATCAACTGGGTTGTGCGGGAGCTGTGGGCCATCTAGCCCAGGCTTTTTATTTCATATGTTTACCAGATGACCAGCCCAGTTTTTTTTTCTGAAAATGGCTAGCCCAGCTATTTTGTTTTTCGCAGAAAAACCAACGGAGGCCTACTTGCTTTTCTACGCCCTGCTGGACCGGAAATCTTTGAAGACAAGGAGGGATGCATTCGGCATGCCCAGAAAATGGGCTATAAGTAATAAGAGATGGGCTGTAAAATAAAAAATACAGCAAACAGGCAATTAGTTCCAAATTACTTTTTTCTTTCGGATTTTGATATTTTAAATTTCATTGTTTTTGTGCGGGTAAAATTTCATTGGATTTAAATTAAGGTATGTTTAGTTTTTAAATTAATTTGAATCTGGCTAGAAATTTCTGGCTGTATGCTGTTTGGGACAGATTTGGAGGCTGACTTGTGGGTCTACTAGGGTGACGTGTACGAAAGGCTTTGTCAACTTAGTCCACAAATGATTCTAGCAGCAGTGACCGTTGGATGTTAATCCAACGGCCGTGCTACTTCTTCAATATCTAATCTTCTTGCTCCAGCCGCCCAAACCAGCGTCGGTGGGACCGCCAGCTCCCGCCTCCCATGGCCGGCTGTGCTACCGCGTAGGCCGCACCGACCCACCCTACTCCATCGCCGGCCAGGCCATTCATCTACTCACCCACACCTCCTGTTATTTTCTGGCGACGGCAGCCGAACCAGTAAACCCTCGTACTCCCCACTGCGTGGGCAACCACTTCCGAGTCTTCCCCGGCTCTGGGTCGTTCCCTTCCTAGGCCTCGTCGTCATCCACTGCTCTGGTGCTATCAGCGCGGCGTGGTCAACGAATGACATCCATCGGAAGAGGATTGTACGTGGAGAGGCTGACAGCTGGGTCCACGGCCGTACGCAAGGAAGTGCCTCCTTATTATGCGCAAAATAATGATTACTCCACCTGACAGCGGGGACCCACCGGAACGGCCTCTATATTTCGTGAAAAAAATGTTCCTCCCGCTGACAGCTCAGACCCACCAGCTATATCTTTGCACGCAAGGAAGTGCCTCCTTATTACGCACAAAAAAATGAATATTCCCCCAGCTAGCAGGGACCCATCATATTTGGAGGCTGACTTGTGGGCCTACTAAGTTGACGGGGACGCAGGATTTGTCAACTTAGTCAGTATAAACGATTCTAGCTGTAGTGACCGTACGATGTTCATCCAACGGCCGACGTGCTTCTTCAACCTCTGGTCTTCTTGCTCCAGCCGCCCAAACCATCGCCGGCCGTGCTGCCTGCTCCTGCGTCCCGTGGCCGGTTGTGCTGGCGCGTAGGCCTCACCGCCCCACCCTACTCCCATCGCTGGCCTGGCCATCCCTGTACTCACCCAGACCTCCTGTTATTCTCCGGCGACAGCAGCCTCACACTGCATCCGAACCATTGGAAAACCCTCGTACTCCCCTCCGCATGGGAAACAACTGTTGAGTCTTCCACTGCTCCTGGTCATTCCCTTCCTAGGCCTCGCCGTCGTCCCCGCCTTGGTGCTCTCGACGCGGCGTGGTCAACGTGGTCAAGGAACGACTTCCATCGGAAGAGGATTGTACAAGGAGAGGCTGACAGCTGGGTCCACGGCCGTAGTAAGGAAGTGCCTCCTTATTACATGCAAAATAATGATTCCTCCACCTGACAGTGGGGACCCACCAGAAGGACCACCGTATTTTTCAAAAAGAACATTTCCCCCCTAACAGCTGGGACCCACCAGCTACATCTTCGCATGCAAGGAAGTGCGTCCATATTATGGGTAAAAAATGATTCTTCCCCCTGACAGCTGCGACCCACCAGCTATATCTTCACACGCAAGGAAGTGCCTCCTTATCCTCCCTGACAGCTGGGACCCAATGGGTCGAACCATATGTAGGGTTGTCTCTCTGGTCGCGAACGTGTATGTACATATTGGTCGATCGGTCTCTCTGCAGCGATGAACCGTGGCCGAGTAAGGAGCGGCATGTGTCGTAGTACAGGCGCGAACGTAGCATGTCACGCAGTCCCGTCTATATATATCATGTACACGTACGTACAGCCATGCTGCAAGAAGGTAAACATGGCTACGTACGTACATACGGGCGGGCTCTCAAACGCGTACTCGCGCATACGTACGGCCAGGGCTCGTGTACATGGAGAGGCAACGGATGGCAGCAACGGCGTCCTATTTATCGGAAGCCAACCGGCTGGGTCGGAACGGAGAAACTGCATTGTGTTCATCGGGAGGCAACGGAATGCGTCATGTTCATCGGGAGCCAACCGGCTTGGACGGAACAGCCGAAACAGGGTCTGGCGTACCACAGTACGGAGGAAACGGCCTTCTGTTCATCTGGCTACGGTCGAAACAGGATCCTGTTCATCGGGTGAGATCTGGCATACTGCAAAACGAAGGAAACAGACTTGTGTTTGAGCTCCTACGGTCGAAACGGGGTGCTCCTGATCCGGAGGGGTGTGGCGTACCGCAAAACGGAGGAAACTGACTTGTGTTGTAGCACCTATGGTCGAAACGGGGTCATGTTCATCGAGAGGGGTGTGGCGTACTGCAAAACGGGACTCCATAGGCTACTATTCATCCACCGTCTACTGCCTCGCTCCAGCCTCCACGGCCTACTGTTCATCCACCGTCGACTTCCTCCAGCCTCCACCTGCTACTGTTCATCCACTGCGTCTTCCTCCTGCCTCCACCAACTATTGTTCATCCATGGGCTACTGTTCATCTAGCCTCCACCGGCTACTGTTCAACCAGCCCTCCACGGGGTCCTGTTCATCCACCCCCGACTGGCTCGGGTGTGGTGGCCTCCTCGATTGGGATCCTGTTCATCCAATAGCAACGACCTACTACCACGGGGTCCTATTCATCCAACACCCACCGGGAACTGTTCATCCAACCCCCAACAATGGTCACTGTTCATTAAGAGGCAAGTTCGACCGGCTTCAGTTAGCAACAGTAGCGAAGGAATCGCTCGGGTTTAGTTAATAGCCAAGGGATCAATCACTCAGGTTCAGTAACGTAGCTAGTGCAAACACTCGGGTTCAGTAAGCGAATGCCTCGCTCGGGTTCAGTTAGAGCCCAACACCTCGCACACACGCACATACATGTAAGAGAGAAACACGCAAACCTCCGTGCATCACTCAGCCCCGACCACCCATCGTAACCGGGAACTCCCCAAAATTTTCCTCGCCCTCGCTTCTACCATGATTTTTTCTGTCATGGACGACCCAAAGAATGTCAAGCAGGTGCGTCCCTGGCCCGCCCAGGACGAAAAGCCCATTTTCTGTCATGATTTTTTGTCATAGAATTAGGAGCCCACCACATCTATGATGATATGTGGTTTTGTCACAATTATCGTCATAGAAGTGTCATAAGCATGACAGAAAAACTTTTCATTCGGGCCAAAATGTCACAGATGTGTCTTTTTTTTGTAGTGCATACTTCTGTAACTCCAAGAGTTCTGAACAATTAGGAAAACGTGGGAAATTTGTATATCAATCATGTGTAAAAAAATCAGAATTTTATCACGTTCCAGTGAATTTAAACAATTCGGTTACTGGGCGCAAAAGTTTCTATTTCTCACAAAATCAAAGAAACTATCATCCAAATCATCCCAAAGGCTTTACTTGGCACAAACACTAATTTAAACACAACCATAACAGTAGCATAATTGTGTGCGCACAAAAAAACAGAAAAGAAACAAGAAAAATAAAGATAACTATTGGGTTGCAAACAAGCGTTATTGTTTTACGCCCCTAGCTAGGCGTAATGCATAGTTTCAAGTGTTGTCATCCTTCAAATTAATTCCATAGGTGGCCCTCATAATAGGTTCATATGGTGGCTTATTTATCTTTCTAGGGAAGTGTTCCATACCCTTATTTAATGAAAATTGAAAAATCTTATATTCCCTTCTTTCATATCAATAATAGCACCTATGGTTTGTAGGAAAGGCCTACCGAGTATTATGGGACAAGACGGATTGAAATCAATATCAAGAACAATGAAATCAACGGGCACTTAATTTCTATTTGCAAGAATAAGAACATCATTTATTCTACCCAAAGGTTTCTTAATAGTGGAATCCGCTAAGTGCAAATTAAGAGAACATTCATCCAAATAATGAAGGCCTAGCACATCACATAAAGATTTTGGTATTGTGGAAACGGTAGCACCCAAATCACATAAAGCATTGCACTCATAATTTTTTATCTTTATTTTAATAGTAGGTTCCCATTCATCATATAATTTCCTATAGCTTTTCTTCTAAAGCTTTCATCATAGCTTCGACAATATGTTTAGTAAAAGCCTTATTTTGTTCATAAGCATTGGGTGAATTTATCATGGATTGCAATAAGGAAATACACTCAACTAAAGAACAACTATTATAATTAAAATCCTTGAAATCCAAAGTAGTGGGCACATCACTATTTAAAGATTTTACCTCTCCAAACCCACTTCTATCAATTTTTCATTAAAATCATCACCCTCCGAACAATGGGGACACCTTCTAGCTAAAGTTGAATCATCTTCAGTCCCCTTTTCATTAAGTTTTATATTTCTAAACAAAGATTCAATGGGTGTGACACCAATCATTTTAATATCATCATCATGACAATGATAAAAATCGGGCGGAATTGCTTTTTCTAAGAATTTTCGCTTAGCCCTCAACCTAGCGGTTCTTTCTTTACTTTCATCAATGGAAACATAGAGAGCTTTAATGGACTCATCAATATCAAGCTTGGGCGGAAAAAATTTAGTTTCGAGATTTTCCACATCATGAACAATTCTATCCATGTTCCTAGCCATATCATCAACTTTACTCAATTTTTCCTCTATCATAGTATTGAAAACTTTTTGAGAATTAATAAATTCTTTAATATTACTTTCAAGATCATAGGGTATTCTATTATTATTATCATAATTACCATAGGAATTGCCATAATTATTAGAGTAATTTCTAGGAAATGATCTAGGATTAAAATTACCTCTATAAGCATTACTATTGAAATTGTTTCGTAAGACAAAATTCACATCTACGAGATCATTATTTTGCTCAATCAAAGTAGAAAATGGCACATTATTAGGATCAATATGAGAACTCCTAATAGCAACCATTTTCATAAGCGCATCTACTTTATCATTCAAAGTACTAATTTCTAGAAACAAAGTTCAATCCCGCATAAATTTTTTGTATGATCATCCATACACTTAAACCATGAGTGGCGAAATTTCTTATCATTAATTTCATTCTTTCCCAAGATTGGGCAACATGTTCATGCTCAAGTTGCTTAAAATTCATAATTTGATTTCTAAGAGAAATAATTTTTGCGGGGGGGAAATACTTCGCAATAAAAGCATCCTTACACTTATCCCAAGAATCAATACTATTTCGTGGCAAGGATGAAAACCAAGTTTTAGCACGATCTCATAGTGAGAATGGAAATAATTTCAATTTGACAATATCATTATCCACATGTTTTTTCTTTTGCATATCACATAATTCAACTTAAGTGTTAAGATGGGATGACGCATCTTCATTAGGACTACCAGAAAATTGTTCTTTCATAACAAGATTTAGCAAATTGCCATTAATATCACACGACTCCGCACTAGTGGTGGGAGGAGCAATTGGAGTACTAATAAAATCATTATTATTAGTATTGGAAAAGTCACACAAATTTATATTTTCTTGAGACATCGCGACAAAGCAAGCAAACAAGCAAAAAGGCAAACGGAAAATATTTTTGTGTTTTTTATGAAAACGTTTTAGAAGTGGGGGAGGTGAAAACGAGAGACATATGGAAAATAAGGTAAATGCAAGGAAATGAAAGTTTATGCGATGGTACTTGATAGGTTTTGGTGATGTCTCCCCGGCAACGGCGCCAGAAAATATTCTTGCTACTTGTGAGCTGCGTTGGGATTTCCTCGAAGAGGAGAGTATGATGCAGTACAGTAGAGATAAGTATTTCCCTCAGTTAAGAATCAAGGTCATCAATCCAGTAGGAGAACCATGCAACACCTCATGAATAGTACCTACACACAAAATAACAAATACTTGCACCCAACGCAAACAAGGGGTTGTCAATCCCTTGGCGGTTAATTGCAAGGATCCAATCTCGTAGTGGTAGATAGATAAACAAAAACAAAAAATAAAATAATGGTAAATAAATTGCAGCAAGGTATTTTTGGATTTTAATATATGATAAAGATAGACCCGGGGGCCATAGTATTCACTAGAGGCTTCTCTCTCGAACAAAAAGCATACGGTGGGTAAACAAGGCAATGATCATGTATATAGCTAGGCATCACGTCCAAGACAAGTAGACCGACTCCTATCTGCACCTACTACTATTACTCCACACACCGACCGCTATCCAGCATGCATCTAGAGTATTAAGTTCATAAAGAACAGAGTAATGTGTTAAGCAAGATGACATGATGTAGACAAAGTAAACTCAATCAATATGAATAAACCCCAGCGTTTTATCCTTAATGGTAACAATACAAATACATGTCTTGTCCCTTTCTGTCACTGGGATATAGAGCACCATAAGGTTGAACCCATCACTAAGCACCTCTCCCATTGCAAGATAAATCAATCTAGTTGGCCAAACCAAACGGATATATCAGAGAGAAATACAAAGCTATAATAATCATGCATAAAAGAGTTCAGAGAAGACTCAAATAATATTCATAGATAATCTGATCATAAACCCACAATTCATCGGATCCCAACAAACACACCGCAAAAGAAGATTACATTGAATAATTCTCCAAGAACATCGAGGAGAACATTGTGTTGAAGATCAAAGAGAGAGAAGAAGCCATCTAGCTACTAGCTATGGACCCGTAGGTCTATGGTAAACTACTCACACATCATCGGAAGGGCAGCAAAGTTGATGTAGAGGCCCTCCATGGTTGATTCCCCCTCCGGCAGAGTACTGAAAAAGGCCTCCAGATGGGAACTCGCAAGAACAGAGGCTTGAGATGGCGGAAAAAATATTTTAGGTGGCACTTTGTTGGTTTCCCAATTTTAGAGAATTTATAGAGTTGGAATTAGGTCAAGCGGAGGAATGAGGGGCCCACAAAGCACATGGGCGTGCCTACCCCCTGGGAGCGCCCATGTGGCTTGTGGCCTACTCCTTCGCCTTCTGGCCTCCTCCCGAAGCTTCTAGGGTCTCTTATGTCCACAAAATCGTCAAAAAGTTCCATGGCATTTGGACTTCGTTTGGTACTGATTTCCTGGAAAACCAAAAATAGGCAAAAAAACAGCAACTCGCACTTGGCACTAAGTTAATAGGTTAGTCCCAAAAAAATATATAATATTACATATAATTGCATATAAAACATCCAAGATTGATACTATAATAGCATGGAACAATAAAAAATTATAGATACGTTGGAGACGTATCACTACACACCTCTTTAAAGGACCCGACCGTCAAAAGCATCAAGCACAGGATGGTCGAGGTGGCAGTCCGCACATATCAACCTCGACATAGACTGGGACAAGCTGGTAAATAGCATGCATGCGCAGACATGTGGGGGGAAGGACTTGGGCTATAAAACCCGGCAACATCCGCCCTATTCTTATTCCTCCTCTGTTTTCTTTTCTTTTCCAATAAATTGTATCTTTTAAAAGTCTCTTTGATAAAGCTTGGCATGTGCGGCTCAACCACATGAATTAAAGGAGAAAGGGCCCTTCGAGGTCATTAGACAGATATTTATGTCCCTTTCATCTCTTGCCTTTGAGCCAAAGTGGAACTCTCGCGATACAAGTATGTACTTAACCAGGGGCTCAGCTTTTATTCTCATGCCTAACTTACAAGTCTGAAGCATCTATTCGGCCTCTCGGATGTTGCATTATGTGAATCAGTTTCGAACGTTGATTTTGGTTAATAGTTGGGTTGCCCAGCTCCTGTGCTTACCTCTTATGTTCCCAATCTATTCGGCTAAGAGCGTAAAGGGAGAACAACTGCGATTGCGCTTCCAGCTTGGATGGTAAAGTGCCTCGATGGATAAAGCCAAAAACTGACTGTTTTGGTAAGCGTAAACTAGTCGACCAGTCGATGACTGTGTTAAACAAAGGATAGTTAGGGATCATCCGTGTCGAATGAGCGGCTTTTCTTAAAACAAGTTGAAGTGACCGGCCTTAACCCCGGCTGACCACCAAACACTTCACACATCGGGGGCTGGTCACCAGCTCCCACAGTCAAGCTCATATGACTAAGTAAAAGCTATAAAACCAATATAGTCTGATTGCCTTGTCTATATATGCATGGACCACCTTCAGGAATCGAGACATCGGCTAAGGGTCAAGGCTGCTAGAGAAACACCCCTTGTATCCTATATAAGGGGGATGAAGCCGATGACTGGTTGCTTTCAGTGTTAAAACGGTCACGCAGGAGTCAAAAATATATACATACATATATATAAGCACAAGTAGGAATATAAAGCCGCATTCATTTCAAACAAAAGCATGTTTTTACATCTTACTAACTTCGGCATTCCGAAGTATAAACTAAAAGTACGTAGTGTCCTTGGGACACTGGGCCTCGGTGATCCGAGCTCCCTCCATCACCCCGGACAGGAACTGCGCCACATTATGATCCTTCACTTCAGCGCCCCCGAGGCCACGAGCATCGCATCAATGTGAGGGTAGTGTGTCCTCATGCAGGCATATGCCTATTGGACCCCTTCCAAGCACGTGGACCACTTCCAGCGTGTCACCTAAGGGACGGCTTCTTGCAGACGGGCCACGAGGCCGAAGAAACTTGTCGGCAACGCCTCCGTGGGCCAAAGATGGATGCAGAGATCTTCTAGTGCCGGCTTCGCCATACGGAAGAGCTCCATTAGCTGCTTCATCTCGTGATTCAGTAGCGTCGAATGCGATGGCGCCTTGAACTGTTGCCAGAACGCCCTCTCTGCAGCATGGCCCTCCCGAGCACTAAAGTAACAACCGGTGTCTGCCGTGCTTCTCGGGAGATCCGCGAAGGCTTCTGTGAATCGCCAGAATTGAGTGAGCTTGGCAAACCCCTTGCGGCCAAACACACACTGAACTACATATGGCTTACCAACACCAATCTGCCTCACCTGCTGGAGCACTTCGCGGTCCGCTCGGGCCTGGGTCTGGACCTCGGTGTGCGCCGAGCTTAGTTTCTTGAGCTCCGCAGTTACCTTCTTCTCCTTGTCCTAAAGGGCATCACGTTCCTGGTACACGCCCTTCAGGTTGTCCCCGACCTCGAGGACCCGAGCTTGGTCCTTGCCCCGAGCTGCCTTTTCTTCGGCTAACTCTTTCTCGGCCCTTGTGGCGGCAACCTTTTGCTGCTCCGCCTCCTGCCGATCCCTTTCTAGCTCGGCCTTTAGAACCTCAAGCTCTGTTGTCGCAGCTAGCATATAAACAGCTCGACATCAGATTTATAGCTCAAACAAAAGAAAAAGTAAATTTGATCAAACATCAGCTTTCAGCTTACCTTGGGACCGCTCGATCTTCTTTTGCATCAGATCGAGGTCCTCCTCGGAACAATTGATCTTCCGGTTCATCTCCGCTATCTCCTCAAAAGCCGAGTTTGGAGCCAAGGATGAGGCCTACACATATATATCCACTTAGTAGTCTCCCAATTCCGAAATTGATCCTCTGTTCTACTTTTTCACAAAGCCAACCAGAGTCTCGGGGGCTACTGGATCTTTGCTTTCCAATAAATATCTCGACCCCAAAGCCAGTTTCTTAAAACTGACTTTGGGCTCGGGGGGTACTGCTGGCCACACGTGCACATGTGCTATGTTGTAGCTTATTAAAAGTCTTCGGACAAATGATGTGCCATCCGCGGACTACTAATAGTACTAACTTTAAACCAAGTGTATACAAAGGACTAGGATGCTGATATGTCCATTTTGCATCATGTTTTCCTACTGTTATTTATAGTGTTTTTATTCATTATAACACTTTGTGGAGTAATTCCAATGCCTTTTCTCTCATAATATGCAAGATTTACACAAAGAGGGAGAATACCGGCAGCTGGAATTCTGGACCTAAAAAAGCTACGTCAGAGATACCTATTCTGCACATCTCCAAATGAGCTGAAATTTTACGAAGAATTATTTTGGAATATATAATAAATATTGGAGAAAAGAAATACCAAAAGGGGCCACCCAGGTGCCCACTAGGCACCAGGGCGTGCCACCACCTCTAGGCGCACCCTGGTGGGTAGTGGGGGCCCTGGCTCACCTCTGGTGCCCATCTTCTGGTACATAAGGTCTTTTGACCTAGAAAAAATAAGGAGAGGACTTTCAGGATGGAGCGCCTCCGTCTCAAGGCGGAACTTGGGCAGGAGCACTTTTGCCCTCTAGTGGAGCGATTCCGCCGTGGGAACTTCCCTCCGGGAAGCGGAAATCGAAGCCATCGTCATCACCAACAACCCTCTCATCTTTGGGAGGCCAATATTCATCAACATCTTGAACAACACCATCTCATCTCAAACCTTAGTTCATCTCTTGTGTTCAATCTTTGTATCAAAACCTCAGATTGGTACCTGTGGGTGACTAGTAGTGTTGATTACATCTTGTAGTTGATGCTAGCTGGTTTATTTGGTGGAAGATTATATGTTCAGATCCATTATGATATTTATTACTCCTCTAATCTTGAGCATGAATATTTTGTGTGATTTGTTACTTTAGTTCTTGAGGACACGGGAGAAGTCATGTTGCAAGTAATCATGTGAATTTGATATTCGTTCGATATTTTGATGATATGTATGTTGCGTTTCCCTTAGTGGTGTTATGTGAACGTCGACTACATGACACTTCACCATCTTTGGACCTAAGGGAATGCATTCTGGAGTAGTTATTAGATGATGGGTTGCTAGAGTGACAGAAGCTTAAACCCTAGTTTATGCGCTATTCTGTAAGGGGCTGATTTGGATCCATATGTTTAATGCTATGGTTAGATTTAATCTTAATTCTTCTTTTGTAGTTGCGGATGCTTGCGAGAGGGGTTAATCATAAGTGGGAGGCTTGTTCAAGTAAGAAAAGCACCCAAGCACCGGTCCACCCACATATCAAATTATCAAAGTAGCAAACACGAATCAAACCAACATGATAAAAGTGACTAGATGAAATTCCCGTGTGTCCTCGAGAACGTTTTACTTATTATCAGAGACCATTCCGGCATGTCCTTTGCTACAAAAAGGATTGGGCTACCTTGCTGCACTTATTGTTACTATTGTTACTTGTTACAAATTATCTTGCAGTCAAACTACCTGTTACCAACAATTTCCGTGCTTGCAGAAATCACCTTGTTGAAAACCACTTGTCATTTCCTTCTTCTCCTCATTGGGTTCGACACTCTTACTTATCGAAAGGACTACGATTGATCACCTATACTTGTGGGTCATCAAGACTCTTTTCTGGCACCGTTACCGGGGACTGAAGCGCTCTTGGTAAGTGGAAATTGGTAAGGAAAAATTTATATTACGTGCTGAAATTTACTGTTACTTGTTACTATGGAAAACAATCCTTTGAGGGGTTTGTTCGGGGTATCTTCACCTCGACCAGAAACACAAAGAGTTGCCCCTCAACCTACTGCACCTACTGAAAATATTGGTTATGAAATTCCTCCGGGTATGATAGAGAAACTGCTAGCTAATCCTTATGAAGGAGATGGAACACTACATCCTAATATGCACCTAATCTATGTGGATGAAGTTTGTGGATTATTTAAGCTTGCAGGTTTACCCAGAGATGAAGTTAAGAAGAAGGTGTTCCCTTTATCTTTGGGGGGAAAAGCATTGACATGGTATAGGCTATGTGATGATATTGGATCTTGGAATTGGAATCGATTGAAATTGGAATTTCACCAAAAAAAATATCCTATGCATCTAGTTCATCGTGATCGGAATTATATATATAATTTTTGGCCTCATGAAGGAGAAAGTATCGCTCTAGTTTGGGGGAGGCTTAAATCAATGTTATATTCATGCCCCAATCATGAGCTCTCGAGAGAGATTATTATACAGAACTTTTATGCTTGGCTATCTAGTGATGATCAATCCATGCTCGATACTTCTTGTACTGGTTCTTTTATGAAGAAGACTATTGAATTCAGGTGGGACCTTTTGGAAAGAATTAAATGCAACTCTGAAGATTGGGAACTCGATGAAGGTAAAGAGTGAGGTATAAAGATTGAGTTTGATTATGTTAAATATTTTATGGATACCGATGCTTTTCATAAGTTAAGCACTAAATATGGACATGACTCTAAGATAGTAGCCACTTTTTGTGAATCATTTGCTACTCATGTTGATCTCCCTAAGGAGAAGTGGTTTAAATATCATCCTCCTATTAATGAAATGATTGAGGAACCAGTTGTAGTTAAGGATGAAACTATCTTTTACAATGTTGATCCTGTTGTTCCTACTGCTTATATTGAAAAACCACCTTTCCCTGTTAGGATAAAGGAACATGCTAAGGTTTCAACCGTGGTTACCAAAAGTAATATTAGAGCATCTAGACCCTCTGAACAAATTAAGGTAGAACCTAGTATAGCTATGATTAAAGATCTCTTGGTCGATAATATTGATGGGCATGTTATTTACTTCTATGATGAAGCTGCTAGAATTGCCAAACCCGATACTAAAGACAAGAATAAGCCCATTGTTGGCATGCATCTTATCTCAGTTAAAATAGGAGATCATTGTTATCATGGCCTATGCGATATGGGTGCTAGTGTCAGTGCTATCCCTTTTACTCTTTACCAAGAGATTATGAATGATATAGCACCCGCTGAAATAGAAGATATTGATGTCACTATTAGACTTGCTAATAGAGATACTATCACACAACTTGGGATTGTTAGAGATGTTGAAGTATTGTGTGGAAAGATAAAATACCAACTAATTTCCTAGTTCTTGGTTCCCCACAAGATGATCTTTGTCCCATTATCTTTGGTAGACCTTTCTTGAACACTATTAATGCTAAGATAGATTGCAAGAAAGAAACCATCAGTGTTAACTTTGGTGATGTGTCTCATGAGTTTAATTTCTCTAGGTTTCGTAGACAACCTCATAATAAAGAATTTCCTAGTAAGGATGAAATAATTGGTCTTGCTTCTATTGCTATACCTCCTACTGATCCATTAGAACAATATTTGCTCGACCATGAAAATGATATGCACTTGCATGAAAGAAATGAAATAGATAGGATGTTCTTTGAACAACAACCCATTCTTAAACATAATTTGCCTATTGAAACTCTAGGAGGTCCTCCTCCACCTAAGGGTGATCCTATGTTTTAATTGAAACAATTACCTGATACTTTGAAATATGCTTATCTAGATGAAAAGAAGATACATCCTGTTATTATTAGTGCTAACCTTACAGAGCATGAAGAGAAAAGATTATTAAAAATTCTGAGGAAGCACCGTGCTGCTATTGGATATACTCTTGATGATCTTAAGGGCATTAGTCCCACTCTCTATCAGCATAAGATTAATATGGAACCTGATGCTAAACCAGTTGTTGATCACCAAAGATGATTAAATCCTAAGATGAAGGAAGTGGTAAGAACTAAAATACTAAAGCTTCTGGAAGTAGGTATAATCTATCCCATAGCTGATAGTAGATGGGTAAGTCCTGTTCATTGTGTCCCTAAGAAAGGAGGTATTACTGTTGTTCCTAATGATAAAAATGAACTCATTCCACAAAGAATAGTGACTGGCTATAGAATGATAAATGATTTTAGAAAATTAAACAAAGCTACTAGAAAAGATCTTTACCCTCTGCCTTTCATTAATGAAATCTTAGAAAGATTGTCAAAGCACACACACTTTTTCTTTTTGGATGGATATTATGGTTTCTCTCAAATACCTATATCACAACCTGATCAAGACAAAACCACTTTTACTTATCCTTTCGGAACTTATGCTTATAGACGAATGCCTTTTGGTTTATGCAATGCACCTGCTACCTTTCAAAGATGTATGACTACTATATTCCCTGACTTTTCTGAAAAGATTGTTGAGGTTTTCATGGATGATTTCTCCGTTTACGGAACTTCTTTTGATGATTGCTTAAGCAACCTTGATTGAGTTTTGTAGAGATGTGAACAAACTAATCTTGTCTTGAATTGGGAGAAGTGCCACTTTATGGTGAATGAAGGTATTATCTTGGGACATAAAATTTCCAACGAGGTATTGAGGTGGATAAAGCTAAGGTCGATGCAATTGAGAAAATGCCATGTCCTAAAGACATTAAAGGTATTCGTAGTTTCCTTGGTCATGCTAGTTTCTATAGGAGGTTTATTAAAGATTTGTCTAAAATTTCTAGGCCTCTTACTAATCTTTTGCAAAAGGATGTTCCATTTGTTTTGATGATGATTGTGTAGAAGCCTTTGAAACACTTAAGAAAGCCTTAACTTCTGCACCTATTGTTCAACCACCTGATTGGAACTTGCCTTTTGAAATTATGTGTGATGCTAGTGATTATGCTGTTGGTGCTGTTCTAGGACAAAGAGTTGATAAGAAATTGAATGTTATTCATTATTCTAGTAAAACTCTAGACAGTGCCCAAAGAAATTATGCTACTACTGAAAAAGAATTTCTAGCAGTTATGTTTGCTTGTGATAAATTCAGATCTTACATAGTTGATTCTAAAGTAATTGTTCACACCGATCATGCTGCTATTAAATACCTTATGGAAAAGAAAGATGCTAAACCTAGACTCATTAGGTGGGTTCTTTTGCTACAAGAATTTGATTTACATATCACTGATGCGAAGGGAGCTGAGAATCCCATTGTTGGTAACTTGTCTAGGTTAGAAAATATCCTTGATGACCCACTGCCTATTGATGATTGCTTCCCTGATGAACAACTAGCTGTCATAAATGCTTCTCATGATACTCCTTGCTATGCTGACTATGCTAATTATATTGTCGCTAAATTTATACCACCTAGTTTCACATACTAACAAAAGAGAAAATTCTTCTATGATTTAAGACATTACTTTTGGGATGACCCGCATCTTTATAAAGAAGGAGTAGATGGTATTATTAGACGTTGTATATCTGAGCATGAACAGGAACAAATCCTACGGAAATGTCACTCCGAAGCCTATGGAGGGCACCATGCGGGAGATAGAACTGCACACAAAGTATTACAATCTGGTTTTTATTGGCCTACTCTTTTCAAAGATGCCCATAAGTTTGTCTTATCTTGTGATGAATGCCAAAGAATTGGTAATATTGGTAGACATCAAGAAATGCCTATGAATTATTCACTTGTTATTGAACCATTTGATGTTTGGGGTTTTGATTCCATGGGACCTTTTCCTTCCTCTAATGGGTATACACATATTTTGGTTGTTGTTGATTATGTCACTAAGTGGGTAGAAGCTATTCCAACTAGCAGTGCTGATCATAACACCTCCATTAAAATGCTTAAAGAAATTATCTTCCCGAGTTTTGGAGTCCCTAGATATTTAATTACTGATGGTGGTTCACATTTTATTCATGGTGCTTTTCGTAAATTGCTTGCTAAATATGATGTCAACCTTAGAATTGCATCACCCTATCATCCTCAATCTAGTGGACAAGTTGAACTTAGCAATAGAGAAATAAAGTAAATATTACAAAAAACTGTCAATAGGTCCCAAAAGAATTGGTCTAATAAGGTTGATGATGCACTTTTGGCCTATAGAACAGCTTATAAAATTCCTATGGCTGTGTCTCCATACAAAATGGTTTATGGAAAAGCTGGTCACTTTCCTCTTGAGTTAGAACATAAAGCATATTGGGCAATTAAAGAACTCAACTATGACTTCAAACTTGCTGGTGAAAATAGGTTATTTGATATTAGCTCACTAGATGAATGGAGAACCCAAGCTTATGAAAATGCCAAACTATTCAAAGAAAAGGTCAAAATATGGCATGAAAAAAGAATCCAAAAGTGGGAATTCAAAGTTGGTGAATATGTTCTATTGTATAATTCTTGTTTTAGATTTTTTGCAGGAAAACTTTTTTCCAGATGGGAAGGACCATATATCAACGAAGAAGTTTATCGCTCTGGAGCTATTAAGATCAATAATGCCGAAGGTACTAATCCGAAGGTGGTCAATGGGCAAAGAATTAAGCACTATATTTCAGGTACACCTATTAATGTTTAAACTAATGCTATATTTCAGGTACACTATAAAAGATACCTTCTAGAACACTGCAGAACCCTAAAAAGGAAGGGGTACTTGATACGGTAAGTAAACGGGCTCCAAAAATTCCGCAAAATATTTTCTGTCAGTTTTGGAATATTAGAAAAAATAAAAAATAAGAAACATCCGGGAAGGCAACCCAGGTGCCCACTAGGCACCAGGGTGCTCCTGCCCCTTGGGCACCTTCCCGACTCCGTTTTCCTGTAGTATACTTGCTTCCCAAGATAAAATTTCTTTATATATACCCCCAGACGATTTGACCACCACATCGTGGAAATATCCTCTGTTCTTGTTTCGGGCTATTTTTCTGACAGATCTAGATTGCCATGGCCACACCAAGCTCTTGCAAGGACAAGTTCTTCGAGAGGGTAATCAATCCCGACTTGTCGGATGTGATGAAGCACCCTCAATCCATTGAGATGCGTGAGGGGGTGCTCCGCATCCGGGATGTTCAAGGGCCCAAGAAGACGGGAAGCGTAGAGGCCAGGCTCGAGGCGGTGGAGCAGGAGATCTTCAAGTGCCAAGGGATGGTTGCTACTTCTTGAGCTTGCATTATTTTTTTCCTTGAAGAGGAAAGGGTGATGCAGCAAAGTAGAGATAAGTATTTCCCTCAGTTAAGAACCAAGGTATCAATCCAGTAGGAGGTACAAGCAAGTCCCCAATAGATGCACCTCCACAAACTAACAAACACTTGCACACAACGCGAAAAAGGGGTTGTCAATCCCTTCACAGTCACTAGCAAGAGTGAGATCTGATAGAGATAGATATAAAAGATAAGTAAAAGGCAAAATAAAGTAAATATAAATAAATTGCAGCAAGGTATTTTTGGGTTTTTGATTTTATAGCTCTGAAAATATATGATGAGAAATATACCCGGGGGCCATAGTTTTCAGTAGAGGCTTCTCTCTTGAAAGAACACATACGGTGGGTGAACAAATTACCATTGAGCAATTGATAGAAAAGCGCAAAGTTATGACGATATCTAAGGCAATGATCATGAATATAGGTATCACATCCGTGACAAGTAGACCGACTCCTGCCTGCATCTACTACTATTAGTCCACACATCGACCGCTATCCAGCATGCATCTAGTGTATTAAGTTAACAAGAACGGAGTAACGCCTTAAGAAAGATGACATGATGTAGAGGGATAGATCCAATCAATATGGTAAAAACCCCATCTTTTTATCCTTAATGGAAACAATACAAATACGTGCCTCGCTGCCCCTACTATCACTGGGTGAGGACACCGCAAGATTGAACCCATCACAAAGCACCTCTCTCATTGCAAGAAAAACCAATCTAGTTGGCCAAACCAAATCGATAGATCGGAGAGAAATACAAATCTATCTTAATCATGCATAAAAGAGTTCAGAGAAGACTCAAATAATATTCATAGATAATCTGATCATAAATCCACAATTCATCGGATCTCAACAAACGCACCGCAAAAGAAGATTACATCAAATAGATCTCCAAGAACATCAAGGAGAACATTGTATTGAAGATCAAAGAGAGAGAAGAAGCCATCTAGCTACTAGCTACGGACCTGTAGGCCTGTGGTATACTACTCACACATCATCGGAAGGGCAGCAAGGTTGTGGAAGAGGCCCTCCGTGATCGAATCCCCCTCCGGCAGAGTGTCGGAAAAGGCCCCAAGATGGGATCTCATGAGAACAGAAGCTTGCGGCAGCGAAAAAGTATTTTTGGTGTGCCCTCTAACGTAAGGGGAATATTTGGGTATTTATAGAGTAGAGATTAGGGTTAGAAGAGCCACGGGGGGGCCACAAGCCTAAAGGCCCGCCCCCTCGGGCGCGCCCTGAGGGCTTGTGGATCCCTCATGGGCCTTCTGGACTCTTCCCAAAGCTTCATGGTTGTCTTCTGGTCCAAGGAAAATCCTCGAAAAGTTTCATTCCGTTTGGTATTGATTTTCTATAAAACACAAAAACAAGGAAAAAACAGCAACTGGCACTGGGCACTAGGTTAATAGGTTAGTCCCAAAAAATGATATAAAATAGCATATTAATGCATATAAAACATCCAAGATAGATAATATAATAGCATGGAACAACAAAAAATTATAGATACGTTGGAGACGTATCAATGGTGGAGCGTGGACTCAATGCCAATCACTCCATGATCACAGAATTCACCCGTGATCACAAGGTGGATGGCTGGTCTATGAAGGACATCGTCTTCACCTTCAACGAGCAAATCAACTTTCTGCAAAGCCAAATCTATGACCTTCAAAATCAAGTTTTTGAGTATGAAGCAAGATTTAAAGGTATGAGTTTGGCTGCCATTTGCAGGACTCAGGAGACTCGTGCTTCCTCTTATGATGGTAAACCGCTGCCATGGAAGTCGGAGGACAAGTTTGCCCCTACCTCATCACCACCACCATCACCACCATCAATAAAGTAGGAGACTTAAGTACACGGGTATGGGCACTCCCCTTGGCTTGTGCCAAGCTTGGGGGAGATGTCCCGGTATCGTATCACCATCACTTCTATTTCGTGATTTAGTTGAATAAAAGTTTAGTATGATCTATTTTTGAGTGGTAGTTTCATGATCTATCTATCTATGTAGTCGAGTGAGAGTTATATAATAAAGATTAGTTTGAGTTTTTGCTTCTTTACTTTTATTTTTAATCAAAATAAAGGAAATAATGAAAAAGATCATATGCTAATCTTATGGTAAGTAATGACATCACATAAGGAAAAGTATAAGTGGTAAAATTTATTGAAAGTTGACAAACATAACATTGGTCAATGATGCAATTCATGAAAGAATTAATAAGGGAAGAGAAGATTCACCTGCAAATATACCATCTTGGACATCTTTTATGATTGTGAGCCCCCATTAAATATCTTATGCCAAATTGTTGATGTTGGACAAGGAAGACAACGTAATGATTTATGTTTGTTCATATTCACATAGAAGTTATATTGTCATAGATCCTCTAACATGTGGTGCTTGCCCAATATATTTTCTAGCCAAAAATCCACACCAAGTAGAGATACTACTTGTGCATCCAAAAACCTTAAACCCAAATTTATGTTTTAAGAGTCCACCATACCTACCTATGGATTGAGTAAGATCCTTCAAGTAAGTTGTCATTGGTGCATAAGGCAATAAACATTGCTTCTAAATGTGTTTGATCTTTTAGTGTAAAGGAAAATAAGCGTTGTGCGAACTTGTGATGGCAAAGTAATAAAAGCGACAGACTGCATAATAAAGGTTGCTATCATAAGGGGCAATATAACGTGACGTTCTTTTGCATTAAGATATTGTGCATACAAAACTAAAAAGCGCATGACAACCTCTGCTTCCCTCTGCGAAGGGCCTATCTTTTACTTTTATGTATTTATTTTATGCAAGAGTCAAAGTGTTCTCCTCTATTCTTTTTTATTTTCTCTTTTGCAAGCACCATGTGGTGGGAAAAGATCTAGGAACATATATCCAGTTGGATGTGAGTGATCATGAATTATTATTGTTGACATCACCCTTGAGGTGAATAAGTTGGGAGGCGAAACTATAAGACCCTATCTTTCTATGTGTTCGGTTGAAACTTCTTGCTCATATATATACTGTGAGTGTTAGCAATCATAGAAGACTAAATGATGGTTGAGTATGTGGACTTGCCAAAAGGCTCTGATACGAGACCCTTCCTGAAAATATGATGAATTGTAATTGCAAAGTTGACTGAGAACATAGTTTGTTAGTTTTCAAGAAATATATGCTTTATACTTCGATGTTGTGATGAATTGTTACTTGCTCATAAGAAGTTTTATGATAAAGTTTATTGATGTTATAATAATAAGCATGATGCTACTATGTCCGTATATTGTTTTTATCGACACCTCTCTCTAAACATGTGGACATGACTTTTGATATCGGCTTTCGCTTGAGGACAAGCGAGGTCTAAGTTTGGGGAGTTGATACGTCCATTTTGCATCATGTTTTCCTACTGTTATTTATAGTGTTTTTATTTATTATAACGCTTTGTGGAGTAATTCTAATGCCTTTTCTCTCATAACATGCAAGGTTTACACAGAGAGGGAGAATACCGGCAGCTAGAATTCTGGACCTAAAAAAGCTACGTCAGAGATACCTATTCTGCACATCTCCAAATGAGCTAAAATTTTATGAAGAATTATTTTGGAATATATAATAAATATTAGAGAAAAGAAATACTAGAAGGGGCCACCCAGGTGCCCACTAGGCACCAGGGCGCGCCACCCCCTCCAGGCGCGCCCTGGTGGGTATTGGGGGCCCTGGCCCACCTCCGGTGCCCGTCTTCTGGAACATAAGTTCTTTTGACCTAGAAAAAATAAGGAGAGGACTTTCGGGATGGAGCGCCACCGTCTCGAGGCGGAACTTGGGCAGGAGCACTTTTGTCCTCTGGCGGAGCGATTCCGCCGGGGGAACTTCCCTCTGGGAGGGGGAAATCGAAGCCGTCATCATCACCAACAACCCTCTCATCTTTGGGAGGCCAATCTTCATAAACATCTTCAATAGCACCATCTCATCTCAAACCCTAGTTCATCTCTTGTGTTCAATCTTTGTATCAAAACCTCAGATTAGTACCTGTGGGTGACTAGTAGTGTTGATTACATCTTGTAGTTGATGCTAGCCGGTTTATTTGGTGGAAGATTATATGTTTAGATCCATTATGATATTTATTACTCCTCTGATCTTGAGCATGAATATGTTGTGTGAGTAGTTACTTTAGTTCTTGAGGACATGGGAGAAGTCATGTTGCAAGTAGTCATGCGAATTTGATATTCGTTCGATATTTTGATTATGTGTATGTTGCGTTTCCCTTAGTGGTGTTATGTGAACATCGACTACATGACACTTCATCATCTTTGGGCCTAAGGGAATGCATTGTGGAGTAGTTATTAGATGATGGGTTGCTAGAGTGACAGAAGCTCAAACCCTAGTTTATGCGCTATTCCGTAGGGGGTTGATTTGGATTCATATGTTTAATGCTATGGTTAGATTTTATCTTAATTCTTCTTTCGTAGTTGCGGATGCTTGCGAGAGGGGTTAATCATAAGTGGGAGGCTTGTTCAAGTAAGAATAGCACCCAAGCACCTGTCCACCCACATATCAAATTATCATAGTAGCGAATGCGAATCAAACCAACATGATGAAAGTGACTAGATGAAATTCCCTTGTTTCCTTGAGAATGTTTTACTTATTATCAGAGACTGTTCCGGCCTGTCCTTTGCTACAAAAAGGATTGTGCTACCTTGTTGCACTTATTGTTACTATTATTACTTGTTACTTGTTACAAATTATCTTGCTGTCAAACTACTTGTTATCGACAATTTCAGTGCTTGCAGAAATTACCCTGCTGAAAACCACTTGTCATTTCCTTCTGCTCCTCATTGGGTTCGACACTCTTACTTATCAAAAGGACTATGATTGATTCCCTATACTTGTGGGTCATCAGATGCATACCTCAAAACTTCTTATAAATCCCTTGAAGACCTCGTGTGTTCCGTCCTCTACGGACCGAAAGCCATTCAACGACGTGCCAATAAGGGCATGATGTTCTCCTGTGATAGAGGAGACTGTTAAGGCTACCTTCATCTCCTCGGCCCACCCTGCAAAGACCTGCCCTGGGGCAGGAGGGGTGGGCAGAACGACCTTCGATCCCACCATCATGGTGGTAGGGATGAAGGTCTCCAAGTGCGGTGAAGGCACCGGAGTTGTTTGGGGTTGGGCCGCTGGCTGGCCCAACCCTCCCTTTGGGATCTCGGGGACTTCTTCCCCTTGGTCCTGGTTGGCCGAGGTCTCGACCTTGGCTGCAGGAATCTACACACCACCCCCCACAATATGGACTGGAGGGGCCGGGTTAGACATTGCCTCTGCCAGCCCTTCAGGAGCAGGGGGTTGCGACACGTTCGGGGGTCGCGTTGTCCTCCATGGAGGGCGGAGTAAGCCCGTCTAAGATGTCGTCGCCTATCTAAGGCGCTGCGGACTGAGAAGCCGCGTGTTACAAATTTTATACTAAACAGGCTTTCAAAATTCAATTCAGGAACATTAGAGTGTACCTCCGAGGTGCCGGTCTCGCCCTCTTCAGCTGGAGGAGATCACCATTTGACTTGTCAGGAAGCGTGATCTTCTCCGGCGAGGCGTGCTAGGCCAGCAAGACCCGCAGAGACAGTATTGCCCTAGGTTTAGGCCCTCACGTAGAGGTAATACCCTACGTCCTGCTTTGATTGTATTGATGATTGTGTATCGAGTACAAGCTTGATCTACCTCGAGATCGTAAGTAGTCTTCTAACCCTAGGGCTAAGTGGATGTGATTATGATTGTATCCCTTCTACAGGCTAAACCCCTTAGCTTATATACATGCCAGGGGGTACCTAGGGTTACATGGTCGGTTGCTGATCTAAAGATGCATATGGCGGCGGCCGAAGCTCTCCTGTCTTTTGCAGAGAATATCTTGATCACGTCAAGGTACGAGGCTTTCGGAGTGCTTCCTTGTAAGAATGATCACTACTGCAGGATGCTGCTAACGTGACACTACAATCAGAGACCCTTCAATGAAACTGTGTGCAATGCATTAATCACAAAAGGTGATGTAAAGAAACCGTAAAAAATGGTACGATACGTTTGCGATGGCGGAGACATCAAACACGATTCACATTATAGTTATGTGTGCCATGCGTGGCATACGGTTCACTCTAATGAACTGTTTGTGATGAGGCAGAACAATAGAAACGGGCAGCCAGATGAAGGTGTGTGCGATATACGGCATACAGTTCACTCGGATAAACTGTTTGTGATGAGGCGGAACAATAGAAACGGGCAGCCAGATGAAGGTGTGTGCGATATACGGCATACAGTTCACTCGGATGAACTATTTGTGATTAGGCAACACAAAAGAAACGGTCAGCAGAATCAAGGTGTGTGCGATAGAGGGCAAATAGTTCACTCGTATGAACTGTTTGCGTTGAGCCAAGAGAACAGAAACGGTTCAACTTAACAAGCTGTGTGTGATACGCGGCAAACTAGTCTGTAATCAGAAATGTGTGCGAAGACCGATAATAACACAGACGATTGCTGCTAATAAGACGTGTGTGTTCTGCGATGTGATTGCATACAGAACAACAACATATATATACACACACTTATAAGGACATGGTTGCATAACCAAATTAAACATCCAATTACATAGGTGGCTACTACACACATGACATTTGCACACACCAAAGTAAACTATTACATGCATAATTACATAGGTGGCTACTACACACATGACATTTCCACACACCAAAGTAAACTATATATTACATGCATAATTAACTAGGATAAACGATCATCTGATCATCATCTACTTGTGACGCTTGTCGCTACTGCTCTGCTTGCGGCTCGATCCAGCCTCGTCGATTTCGGGAAGGAGGCACTTCCTCATGTCAACGATCCGATTGTGCATCTCGTAGCATGTGTACACGCTCTTGGCCATGCCAAGATACGGGATGTGTTCTGTTGGCATCCTGCTTCATCTTTTCATAGTAGGGGTCAATGATGGCCGAGCCGAGTTCAACCAGGGAGTCCTTCTTCATGCTGCCCCAGACCCTGTAGTGGTCACGGATTTCGACAAGTTTCTTGCAGGCCAAGCCCGTAACCATGAGCGCTTTTACATCCTTGAAGGTTTCCACCGTAGCGAACTTGTAGTCGATGCTGTTGACAAACCTCGCGAAATGGTCGCAAGGCTTTGTGGCCATGCAGTAGTGGTAGATGAGGACATGATGGCCCACACACAACTGGGCGACGGCAACCTTCTGATCTTTGCCGGGATGACCGCCGGTGTACTGGAGGTCGATGCCGACCTCCTTGTACTTGTCTCGAGCAAGCAACTACTCCATGGTGTTGATGTAGTCCTCCACCACGGCTGGGTCAATGGTGTACACCACCAAGAGATCCGTCTCCCTCGCGTGGGTCTCCACTTTATGCTCGCCTAACTCCATTGGAGCGCCGCTATATATCCTCTCTGTATGTGTCATCATGGGTGTGCTTGTTGTGTTGTGGGGCACGTGATTGAAAGGTTGAAGAGACTAAGGTTATAATGGTTGCATGAATTAATGGGGAAGTCGGATGGCCTAGAATATCAGCACGCCCGGATGCTAGTTCTAATTGCAGCGCGTAACTCCATCGTGTCGCACGTAACTACATCGTGGTGACATGCGTGGCGCAACCACATGCATAAGGGGGCCCCCAACATGATCGTGCGCCGGCCCCAACCGCTGGCAGATGCGAAGGGACGCGAGCAGAGTGCTCCACAGCCGCCTCAACGGCGAGCAACCATATATATGCATATAGCAGTTGAACACGCAAGGAAAAGCTGTCCACAAGCCGAGCGTGTGTAGGTACATGAGCAGAGCATGCCGCGGCGCCTAACGGTGAGCAGAGGGCGCCGAGGGACACGAGCAGAGCGCGCTGCGGCGCCTAAAAGTGAGCAGAGTGCACTGAGGGACGTGAGCAGAGGCCGACACAGTGATACGTGCAAATAAGATGAACTGTGCGAGCGATGGCGAAGACATCAAGCACGATCCAGATTAGAGTTGCATGTGTGATATGTGGCATACAGTTGATCCATCCAAGCTGTTTGTGATGGAATAAGCCGTGTGTATTGTGGGTAAATGTTTGCTGGTATACAACCGTCTGCGATTGATGAATTCATCACCGGCGGATTCCCTACTGTGGTCCGCGTGTGATGTGATATGCTCTGTTTGCACAACATCTATGCTCTGTCTACAGAAGAACAACATACTCCAATTACAAATACCATAAATATACTTATAACAGGATATGATTGCAAAACCAAATTAAACATCCAATTATGTTATATAACAAATACCATAAATATTGCAAGGTTCAAATTCCAGCATTACAAGGCCCAAATTCAAAGATTACAAGGTTCAAACTATTCTGACAAATAAAATTCATCTTCTTCACAATCTTTTTCATGCATTGTTTCTGCGAAAGGATCAGCCACCGAGAAGTCATATAGCGGCTCGATACAGTGACTTCTGAATAATCTGTCATATGAAGTTACAAACTGAAATTCAGCTTCTGCAGAGCCTTTTCCATTCAGCTGTAGACGCCTGCGCTCTTTAGCAATCCATTCACTTCTACGTAGTAAATATAGGGCAAACCTCATTACCTTGAGCAACCTTGCTTTCTCAACAAAGAACCTGGCGAATTTAATTTCTGGTGTGGTGCCTCGGTACTCGTTAAAAGTAATTTCTGTGAGATGAAGATCAAGGCATTCAATGGGATTGTTATATTCCCCAACATTTTCTTCTTTCGGGCCTGTTAGTATCTGCAAATGAAGACGACATATTATTGCCTAGTTGCAGATCTGAACACTTCGGGCATCTTTGATTTGCAGGATTTCTAAAATACACAAAAAGAGTGAAATGCCACCTTCAATCTTTCATGATTAACATCTCAAAAAATATGTGTATTGCAATCCTCCAAATTTCCTTTAGGAATCATTCTACATTTGTCATTGTAATCATGCGTAAAAGTAACAACAAATTGAGCTCTGTTGTGGTTAACAATTAATAGTAAAGGAGCATCACCTCGATGTATAGCTTCTCCGTGCAAGGAAAGCATCTAAGGAATCTAACAACTTCATCCAGATCGGGGCCGACAGATTGTAGTGCCAAGATCTTCACTGTGCGCAGAGGCTAGGTCAAGCTTGTGGGAATCATTTTATGGATGACAGGCGAACATATAGATCAACAAAAATTAGATAAAATTTGTTGTCCAATGATATATAAGAAGGAGAAGAAGAAGACTGTTGTACCTGAACGGATAATGATCCAGTAACAAGTTCATTGAATTCAGCACACGAATAGCCCAACACTGTCAATTTCGGTGCATGAATGACCCTGATTCTTGCTGGATCTAATTTATCAAGTACATACAATCTCTCGAGGAAAGGCGCATTCTCAATGACCATATCGTGAAACACCTCAACTGACAGCCTTGGGCGGCGCCAGCAATGCACATAAATCGCATGGACATTCGTTGAGGTGATGTGGAGGCTACTGAACTCATCCATCGCCTGAAGATGAAGGTACTCGAGCATTGTATAGCCGATGAGCAGGCGCTCCAAATCCTCCTTCGAGATGCGGATGGCCATGAGCTCGAGGTGCTTAAGTTTAGGGAGATGAAGAGCGCGCGTGACATCAATCTGGGGGAAATGCATTGCCTGAATGTAGCGCGGTGCAGCGTGGGCGTGAGGCGGAGTGCGGATGGCGGCAGCGAGCGTGGACGTCCAGTATGAAATTTGAGCTCCTCGAGCCAATCTAGGGCTGGGGATAGAAACCAGTAGTGAAACCTAGGTTCTGCCTTGCAGTGGGGACTGAACCTGCCGATAGCAAGGCGTCTGACCGGCCAGGGTGCGTGGCGAGGACGTGGGACAATGCATGTAGGCGTTGCCGCTCCCCACTGCAGAACTCGTCATCGACGATGAGTTCCAGGGGGTGGAGTGCCAGAGGGGGCGCCATCGCCGTGAAAGGACAGTGGTCCACACGCCAGATTTGATGGGGAGGTGGGATATGATGTTACCAACATCTTGTCGGGGAGGCTGCTGATGAATTCCACGTTCACCAGAGACTCTTGCAGTTCTGGCTCGACCTGCCCCCGCTTGTTGGCCGGCTCGTCCTCCATCTCGCAGCAGGTGGTGATCCTCGGCGGCGGTTCTTGTAGATGAGAATGGAGGACTGTTCTACGTACCTTCCTGAGGCGGCCGAAAGAAAAGTCCAAAACCAGCAATAAATTGCAGCGCTCGCGGCTCACTTCTCAGTACGGTGAGCGTGTGCGGCGGACTTCTCACAGTCATCCCGTCTAATCAAACAGCTGCCCGCGGTAGTAAATGGTTAGTTGAACAGCCATGGTTGGACTAATACGATCGTTTGTGATAATAACGTGGTGGCTATTTGTTAAAAAAATGCCTAGGAAAATCAATGTATAAAAAGGCGAAATGAACCCTGAATAATTTCATATTTTTAGCATAGTTGCATGTTGCCTCTGTAAAATAAATCAAGGCGGAAAGAGACAACGTATGTCATTTCGCACACAGATCAGGTGACCAAGTTCCCTCTCGTAACCATGAGGCTTCTTGATAGAAGCTCCGGTTTGTATGAAAGAAAATATGGGTCAAAGCCGAGTTCAAAAGGGCACCAATATCTAACTCTAGCTTACAAAAGGTACAAAAGCACGATGATTAATTGTTCATCGGGTTTACACAAAATCCAGATTGAACAGGATAATAACATCTAACTCAACCAAAGTTTTCGGCAGTCACAATCAAATGGATCAGTCTGATCCATAAAATCAATATCCTGGGCCAGAAAATCTACTGGTACATGAAGGCAAGTTGTTGTTTATAGAAGCCGAGCACGTTCAGAAGCCCTTTTGTCCACCTGAAACTTTTTTGTGCTATTTAACGTGTCCATCCGTGAGAAAGTTTTTGTTAAAAAACTTAATCCTCACGGACAATAGTACTCTCGCATTCAACAGGAAGAATGTGACAAAGCTAGCGTTTGCATGGTTGGATGCATATCCTTCCAGCGTTATTGTCCTCAAACGATTGTCATAAGAACTGAGAAAATCCCGGTGCTTCTTATGCTACCGATTGGTTATACCTTTTTGTCCATGTCCTTTTGCCTAAATAGACATGAAGACTGAAAACAGTTAATGTCTAAAAAAAGAGTATGTTGAAAGAGAGATAGCTGAACGGTTAATTATAGTAAATTATATCAATGTGCTTGATACCGTCACCTGTATATACAAATTCTCCAGACATGGAAAGCATTGCAGCAAGCCGATAATCATGTTCAGATCAAAACACCACATACTGATATGTAAGGTCTTGACAGAATCCAGCACCATTGATAGGGTATCCATGGACAAACTCTTCATTGAGCATAGAACATAATATTAGTGTGACACCCTGGTTTTTGCCACATTTTCTTTTCTGGAGTTTATTGCATATTTGGTTTGAATTTGAGTTTTTGAATTAACTCATTTGGACTATTCACTTGGGAATTCTTTTGACTTTCACCCAAGTGACTCCTAGCACTCTCAAACCATCTCTAGACTTCATCTCTCCCAAAATAATGCCATGGAATTTTTTTATTCAACTGCATACTATTCATTTTCCCTCTAAAAATGAATAATTTTCCCTTCTGCTCCAAAGCAACCCTCATTTTTTCTTGCTCAGAAAAATCTGAATAAAGTCCCAAATATTCTTTGGGTCATGCCTCACCTTCCTATGAAAAAATATCCCATAGTCGTGACTAAAAATTTTGCTCAAGAAAATATTTTCTCTTCTGGACAGAATAGCCACTTTGTGAACGAAGTGCATCTTTGCCTGATCCATTTGAGCTGAAATTTTTATAGCTTAGCTACCTTCCAACCCAAACCTTAACCTCCAATTTTCAGCTCTTAACTCCTTGTAGTTTTCTCTCAAATGACTACAACAGATTCTGTCCAGAAACTTGTCAGTGATCTCAAGTCATTTCTAGTCGACCTAGCAATGAACCAACACATAAAACTGACCTAGCACAGCAAGGACACTCTTTTGCAGCTCTGGCGCACCATGTTGCACCAGTGCACGCGGTGACCGCGTGTGTCCAGGGTGCTCGACAGGCGCTCGGCGCGCTCTGCGCGTCAGCAACTCCTCTGTCGTGCCCGTGAAGCTACCCCGAGCCAACCCAGCGTATCAGTTATCTTCTGCTACCTTGACTCCTTCCTCCTGACTACTCCCTAGCGCTCCCTGACGCCGGCAGCAGGCGCTGCGGATACGAACACGGCGGAGCAGAGAGCACAGTGCTCCCGCGTGACCGTGTCGTCCCACCCCTGTGCCCTGTGCTTGGCTCTACTCCTCCACTGTGCCTAGATGAATGCCAGTGACCTCTCCCATCACCTCTTAGCCTCTCTTGTCACTGCTCACTGCTCCAGAACCCTCTCCGGCAATCTCGAGCCCTGCCTCGCCCTCCCCTATATATAGGACCCCTCCCAAGCCATTCTAGCCATCTCACCCACCTCATCTGGCTACAAATTGTTTAGTCTAGCACCACGGCAAGGCCGGGCGGGCCTCTGGCCACCGTTCTGCACCGGAGCTCGCCGTGGATCCCCCTCGGTGTTCCACTCACTTCGGCGGTCTTCGACCTCTCCCACTCCTTCAGGCTTGCTCGTGAGCTTCTCTGGATCGTGACGGTGCTGCTGGACCACCTCTACCTCGCCGGAAACCCGAACTTCGACGAGCTCCGCCGCCCACCGCCTCTGGAGAAGACCACCGCGATGTCCTCCGTCCATCTCCGCCCACTTTGCTGGTATGTACGTGCTCACCGTGCTGAGCTGGGTCCATCCCCCACCTTTCCGACGGCCGTCGTGGTCTCCTCGCCGGAGAACCATGGTCGGCCGAGCGGCTGTCTCTGCTTTTCCCTCTCTCTCTCTTATAAACCTGACCGAGGGGCCCCGCCTGTCATCCCCTCTTCTCCCTCCCTGAATCGGTATAAGTGAAGACATATTCTGAGAATACGCCTTCAACGTGGCCCTCTCTGGGTTTTTCTATTTTTAGTTTTAATTCAAATATTTTGACTAAATTTGACCAACTCTAAATCCTAAACCATAAGTCCAAATGAGATGATTCTTTTTGCATTATTTTTTATGAGAGCATGCAAAAATTGAGATTTTTCCTTGCTGTAAATATTTTTTGGTGCATTTAAATGTGTTATGTGACATTTTATTTATGCCATTTGGATCATTTTCAGAAGGTTCAACTTGTCTTGAAGAGGACCAAGAGTTTTGTGACCCTCCTCTGAACTAAGGCAAGCCACCACAAACATTTGCAAGGATGACTTTGCAATAACTATGATTTTTACTTGAATTTAAAGTCATATATTGCATTTAGTTAATTAAAAGAAGTTAATTCTGCTTTCATGCTATGCTTACTCTGTTTACAGAAGTAAGATGGTTACTTAGTCAAGTTTATGCAGTAGAGTTTGTGTGGTCATGATCATGCTTATGTTAATACCGTCATTATGTTGATACCGTCATTATGTTAATTTTGTGCATATGCATATCATGGTATAGTTCATGGCATACTATGGCTTGAGTAAGTTTTATTTCAAGTTTAACATGATAATAATTCAACTTGAACATGCTGTTGATCGAGTCATGGTGCCACCAAATCGAGCTTCCCAGTGCAACCACATTTGCCTTTATGGGAAGGCCCTTATTCGGTCTATTGACATGCATCTCGCCGGTGCCTCCAACGAGGGAAGGTTATGCACTTGTGCTACCCTGGCCCGGTAGGCAGGCATAGCCTTGTGTTCCCGTAGTTGTTTTGGTACCATTGTCCCCGTTTGGGACCATTTTTGTTTTGCCACGACGATGGTCGTTGGATGTCCAGAGTGGCATCGAGGCCACCCATGACTTAGCCCAAAGGGAAGTTGGTCGGAGTGGCCAGGAGAGTGACATGCAATAGATTGGTTTTGTCGGAACGTCGTTGGTCCACCCGAATGGGAGTACGAGGCCATGGGTTCTGTGGTGTTGGTATAGTGTACTAACCTCTGCAGAGTGTGTTTAATCTATCGATAGCCACGTCCTCGGTTATGGACACAGTTCGTAGTAGGTCATATCGTGGGTTAATAGAAATAATTAACTTGCACACTAATGTTATACTTATGGCACTTGGTATGATGTATGAGCTGTCGGAAACATCGAGTTGGTTTATTTTGTGATCCGGAGGCGATCATCGTGGTAAGATGATGAATTTTGTTACGAGGTAACCAAGATGGTAAGTTGGTCCGCTGGATCGTGTGTTTTGATCACATACACTTCATGAGAAGCATGTCATGTTCTTGCATATAACCTGCTTAAATATCATTTTGTTGTTTGTCATTGTTGTATTGTTTGTTGCGAGCTTGCGAGTACATTCAAAGTACTCACCTGGCGTGTGCCAGTTTCAGGAGAAGCCATACCAGAACTCGGAGTTGCATCGTGCATTGCAGTCTAGGCCATGTCCACATTAGTGTCCCTGTGAGATGGAGTCCTACTACGTCGTCTTTCCGCTGCCGCGTAGCTGACTCATTATCTTCGAGGCCCCCATCAAGTCCACTAAATAATGTACATATGTGCAGCAGCACCATGTGTGCCGCTTGGCCTCACTACCTTATGTATCATCGAACCTATGTTCCCGCAAGACATCAATAAGGCGGTTACTTTTCTGTACCAAGTTGTTGTGTGTTGCCAGAAGACTTGATCTCTGGGCTGGCAATGCAAGGTAAACCGGTTGCTCTGGCCGGGGTGCCACAATTAGTACCAAAAGTATACTCCAAGATTATATAAAACTTAAGCACACAAATGAAAAATGCAGCTTATGATTACAAAAGTGTTGATGATATAAAACTTACGCACACAAATGAAAAATGTAGCTTATGATTACAAAAGTGTTGATGATAATATACAGTACCTGAATAAGTGTGGAGCCAACCACCATCTTGTAACCTTCAAACGGATCAGGAATTACACCCAAGGTCTCCAGTTTAGGCGCAGAGACCACAGTTATTTGCGAAGGTGCATAACGATAATCAAGGAGCAGCCTTTGGAGTGAAGGGGCGTCTTTGATGATGAGCTCCTCTCCTTTAAAGAAAATTCCAATGCTTACATGGTGAGGCGACTTTATTTGGAGACAACGGATGCGGATTTATTTTCCAAAAACAAGCAGCAAGTTGTCCAGGGCAGGGCAGCAGGAGTGGATGATGTTGTGCAATGAGGCCTCCGACGGATCGACCACCACAAGCGCGAGTTTTTTTAGCAGTGGGAGTCGAAGCATTTGTACCAGATTATCTGCTAGGTGGCACCGGACCAAGGTGGCGGTGTGGAGAGAGGAGGAAAACCAAGAGATGGACATCGGTGGTGAGGGCACAGCTACAACACTTGGTGGGAAGCTATTTGCATAGTAATGGTAGAACTCAACATGCTGGAGTTTTTTGAATTGACGAGATGTCAGCCATGCGTCCACTGTGCAGGGTATGTGCAGCAGGCAGCATGCTGGGATGCATAGGCATTGAACGGAGCCCTAGTTGGAGGAGATGATGGCTCTGTGGAGTTCAAAATCATGAACGACAGATAGCCGGCGACAGTCGAGATTAAGAGGCGCAGCACGCCACAGAGTGCGCCACCGAGATGCGAGGACCTGTGTGCCATAACCATCCTTGGTTGGGAGAAGGAAGATGATCTCCCCAAGGATGGCGTCCGGGAGATCGCTGATGCGGTCCGCCCGATATTCTACGGGTTCCTTGGATCCAGGGGCGTGGCCGCTTCTGCCCCCGCTGCCAGGTGCAGGATCTACCACCGGCGGTGCCGCTGGCCGTAGCCTCAACTATGTACATACCAATCTGAAAAAAGGCAGAACCATACATGTAGGACATTCAAAATCAATTCTCAAGATCTGGAAGAAAAAAAGGCACAAACATATATGTAGGACATTCAAAATTAATTCTCAAGATCTGGCTATGAATTATTAGCACGCACGCTAACCCTAGTCGGATTATTAGCAAAAAAATCATTTGTACAGAACAAATAATTAATCACTAACCATAGGTACCATTCAAACAATCAATACACTACACGGATCTACCGAATCTTACTCTGATTTCATGGACTGGGTGAACATGACCATAGGATTTCTATTCCCAACAAAATAAAGGGGGGGGGGACTACCCGGTTTTCCGTCGGAGTCGGAGTCGTTGCCGGAGTAGCTGTGGACCTCCAGCTCCGGCTGGGGAGGCACGACAACAGCGATGAAGTCAAGGTCGCGCTGCTACCCGCACGAGACCTCGTCGGCAGCGATAGCAACCTCAGTGCCCAGCTTCATGCGCTGCGTGGGTGCTTCACCAGCCCCGGCGTCGCCACTCCCTCCAATGCTACGCTTCGGCAAAATCCTAATACACTCCATGTGGCGGTGACAAGTGTGGACGTGGGGTGCGGCCGCCTATTATGACCAACGGATCGGGGCGCCATTAATATGGAGCAGTGGGAGCGAGGTGGGCGCCGGTTAAAGGGCTGGCACGCCTCCCGGTGAGCCTACGCAGTGGACTGCTGGCATGCCTACCGTCATTTCACACAGCTACTAGCAAGCCCCCCGGTGACACTGCATAGCGAACATGCGCATGCCTCGGCCTCCCGGTCTGCCTGCGCGGTGGACTGCTAGCATGTGTCTCGTCAACTCACGAATGCTCGTACGGCACACGGGACGCGTCGCGGCACGTATTATATTGATTTTTCCTTTTTGATGATTAATTCTGCCACTTTATTGCTTAACCGAAGCATGGCACGTACATTGTTGGTCTAACGCACACGGTTCGAATAAAGAGTCCATTTGCGATATTGGTTGCTAATTATTGATAATTTTCTGTCTGTAAGAAGACTATATCAAAACTTGTCTCAAATTTGAAAAAAAAAATATCACAGTCTATTGGTGTCCATATGACACCACGATAAGTTTCATGAATTTCAACTTAGTTTTGGATTTACTGGATTCTAAAATCGAGATTCTCGATGTTAGAAATTTCTTGCATGGGGACTAAACATGCACCCAGGGACACGTACACATATGATTTTCCAATCCATTTTGGTGCACTATCATGGGTCTCATGTAGATCAAATATGATATTTGCACATTAAATCCCTAGGAAATCAATCAATGTATAAAAACGAACAAATGTTATCTATTTTTTTCAATTTTTAACACTAAACTCCTTTGGTCACATGTTCGCTGCAGAAAAAGTTTGACATGCATCTTTGGGCCACATGCACGCGGTGGTCCTAGGACACTCACTCATGTGTGACTCTCTCGGTGGGCCCGCGAGGTCGTCGTCCAGCACTATGACCTGCGGTGAGAGAGGTTAACTTGACCAACAAGGATGGTCATTTTTTAGTTTTTGTTACGTATGGTAGGAGTATATATAGTACACGTCGAAGAGGGTGGGGGCAACATATACTACGCGTCATATAGGACAGTCACTAGCATGCGATGCTTCCATCCGTGGGTCCGCGAGGTTGTCCTCCATCACTTTGACCCAACAAGAGAGGTTAATTTGACCAACAAGGAGGTTTCTTTTTGGGTTGTGTTGCGGTAGGAGTATATAGTACGCGTCGAAGAGGGGAGGAGGGGGGCAGCACATACTACACACATGTCATGAACGATCTCGCTCTATGTGGGGACTTTTCGGTTTTTGAGGTAGGTGCCACAAAGAAGTTGTGCATATTGGGTATTAAAAACATCACCAACACCTTGGGCCACGTGTAGACAATGGTTGTCACTAACTCGCCTGCGACGCTTCCCTCCATGGGCCCGCGAGGTCATCGTCCATCTAATATATGACACAACGAGATATGTAATTTGATGAACAAGGAGGACTATTTTCGGGTTGTGTTATGGTACGTAGGAGTATATATTACGCGTCGAAGAAGGGAGGGGGGCCATCATATACTGCGCATCATGAACCTCGCTTCGTGTGGGGGACTTAAAGGTTTTTGAGGCAGGTGCCACATTAAAGTTCTGCATATATATTAGCACTACTGCAGGATGCTGCTAACGCGACACTACAATCAGAGACCCTTCGACGAAACTGTGTGCGATGCATTAATCACAAACGGTGATGTAAAAAACCCGTCAAAAAAGATGCAAAATGTTTGCGATGGCAGATACATCAAACACGGTTCAGATTTTACTTACGTGTGCGATGAGGGGCATACGGTTCACTCCAATGAACTGTTTGCGATGAGGCAGAACAACAGAAATGGGCAGCCAGATGAAAGTGTGTGTGATATACAGCATACATTTCACTCGGATTAATTGTTTGTGATTAGGCAACACAACAGAAACGGTCAGCCAGATCAAGGTGTCTGCGATTGACGGCATACACTTCACTCGAATGAAATGTTTGCGTTGAGCCAACACAACAGAAATGGTTCAACTTAACAAGATGTGTGTGATACGCGGCAAACAGTTAAGTAATCAAAAATATGTGGGAAGACCGAAAGCAACACAGACGGTTCCTATTAACAAGCCGTGTGTGTTGTGAGCAAACGATTGCTGGTATACAATTGTGAGTGATTGATGAAATCATCACCGACGGGTTCCATTGTCTAGTCCGTGTGTGATGTGATTGCATACAGAACAACAACATATATACTAATAAGGACATGATTGCACAACCAAATTAAACATCGAATTACATAGGTGGCTAGTACACACATCACATTTCCACACACCAAAGTAAATTATTACATGCATAATTAACTAGGATAAACGATCATATGATCATCATCTACTTCTTCTTGTGACGCTTGCCGCCACTACTCTACTAGGATAAACAGAAAAGTATTCTTTACTGTGAATAGTGTGCTCTATTGGGCACACAAGTATATGGATCATAGCCTTGGGCAAGCAATGTGCCCGCACTCATCGTGCTAGCTCGATGTTCCTTCTATGTTAAGTTTCCATTAATTGATGGTGTTTTATGACCACGCGACCGTTTTTCGCCATTTCCTCACCGGTTTCCCGCCGCCACCCAACGATATTGCGCATAAACCTAGGTGGCGCACGACACACCGAGGCAACAAGCATAGCCTGTAGCACATCCACCTTTTCCAAGCATGCCAACCCACCAAAGCGCCGCCTCTGCCATCAACCTCCTCGATGAGGAAAACGAGAAGGCGGCACGGCCCGTCAAGGCCGAGGCGCTCCTCGGCAATGCGATGGACGATGCCGTGCTGCGTGTCATTGCCAGGGTTGAGCAGACCCTTGACGCATGGTGCTTCAGTGCCGCGGATCAAGATAGGCATGTCAGTGCCGAGAGGTTGCAGCTTGCCACACAATATGATTGATGGTGCGCCGCAGAGCAAGCTAGGTGCGTCCGCGCCGATAGGCTGCGGTTCGCCGCACAGCAAGACCGTTGGAGCGCCACAGAGCGAGAGGCGTGGCGCGCCGCACAGCAAGAGCAGATCCATTGGTGCTTGCCTGTTGTCGACAGGGCGTCGCAGCTGGGTACACGTCCCGTCAGTACCCCCATTCCTTGCCAGGAGTGGGTAGAGGTTGCACCGTACTTGCACCAGAGGCCGGCTGCGCCATACTTGCACCGGACGCCCGCCGCGCCGTTCGCATGGGTCGCGCTGTTCGTCTTATCTGTGGCCCGCTCGATGCCAATGTGTTGGTCGCTAGGCTCGACCGCCTCCTTGGCCCAGGTGTCCACCTGGGCGCAGTAGAGGAACATGGCCGTCGCATCCTCAAGCTGGTGATCTCTGATGAAATAGCCAACTTGGAGCTCGAGATCGCGCTCCAGATGTACCGCAAGCGTGTCGACCGCTTGGACGAACGCCTGCACGAGTTCAGGCAGAGTCAATAGCTACCGTAGGCAAGGGCTGTTGGTCATGGTCTCATGGACGCATTTTATTTTGTTGAGTCATTTCAACGTGGATCACTATGTATTCACAACAATCATAATATTGCTCTGTTTTAATGTGTGTACTCTGTTTTCCGTTCTTATATGTTATGTTTCAATGTGTATACATATGCTTTCCATTCGGTATATGTGGATGATAACAGCTAGATACAAATTAGTATACAAAAACAGATAGAAAATGGAATTCATAATATATATTAATTGTTTATTAGTTCATCACAAAATATATATAATATCATCACATATACGTGATGATACTTAACTACTAGGTACAATGCATAAAATTGGAAATGAACAAAACTAAAACTAATAATCCCTCCTGGGGGCAGTATTCCGGTAGCCCCTCGCCAGCAGCTCCCTGGTGCACGGCGTCTTCCCAGCGCGGAGGCAGTACTCTGCCTCCTCCACCTCATAGCGCTTGACGTACCGATCTGCCTCTTGCTGGCGGACGAGCGCGAACGATCTTGCCATTTTGTTGGGCGCCCACCGGAGCTCCTCGTCGGTGGAATGCTAGAGCTTATCGGCCCACCTCCATGCAGCGATGAGGCGCCTAGCGCCTTTGACCTTCCTCGCGAAGTACCCGTCTTCGTACACCTCCTCCGCACGACGACGTGCCCGCCCCCAAAGCTCCACCGCCTCCTTTTTCCAGGCGGCATCATGGGCTTCACAGGCCGCCTGGTACCTGGCTTCCTTCTTCGCCATCTCCTTCTTGAACGCCACTTGCCTGGCTTTCTCAGCCGGCGGCAGCGGCTTCCACAGACAAAGATTGTATTGGCCCAAAACCACTCCAAAGTTGGGGGGTCCGGCGCAACCTCGTCCGGAGGTGCATAGGGGTCCTCCTCGTCGCTGCTCTTCGACTAAGCGTCCTTGGGGGCGGCGCCTCCTCGTCGGTGCATGGACAGATCAACGGCGCCATGGCAGAGATTTGAGAGAGAGAGAGAGAGAGGGCGAGCAAGGGGAGGATGTAGATGAGAATGCAGGTGGGACGACATGAGCAAGGTAGTATTTATTGGCGGCCGGAATCTAGATCGACGGGAACAGTACATATGTCGGTCGCCGGAATTTATGAGTACTGTAGTTTGAATTACACACGATTCCCGCTGCAAAAGCCGTGTGTGAACTTAATAGCTGACGGTTTCCAATACAGAACCATGACTGATTAATAGCCCGCACCACTCACCTTCCAAACCTCAAGGCGCGAAATAGAGTGCCAATCATGTCGGGCCCGGTTGTCTTGCCAGATCTTTACATTTTCTTTTTTGAACACCAGATATTTACATCATCTGATCATTTTTTATTTTTTTGGAATTTAAATACCATGGCACTCCATGCATGTGTCCAAGCCGTAACACCAATATGTTTGAAAAGTCGTTCCAATTTACTGCACATGGAATTAACTCACACACAAGTACACAAATATGATTTTTCAAACCGTTATGGTTAGCCGTTGCATGTATATGTAGTTCAAATTTGGATTACGGTCATTAAATGGCTAGAAAATCACTTAAATGTCTTAAAAAGGTCAAATGACCCCTGAAATTTTCCAAATTTTGACATGACAGTTGTATTAGTGCACGTTAACTATAGAAATTTTTTTAAGGCCATAAGAGGAAGCTATCGTCGATTCATCATCAAACATGCATTGTTCCCTCTCGGAACCACAAGCCTTCTAGTGAGTTGCTCCAGTTTGTGAGGGGTGTGTGTCCAAACTGTAACACCCCTGTGTAATAAGCACTGTGATCATCTATTAATTATGCCAAGTCATCTTCATTTGCAATGCTTGATCATAATGTTTAAACATTTCCATTCAAATTTCTCTCTGAAAATCAATTCAAATTCAAGTGTAAAATAAAGTTGCCCAAAACTTGCTAGAAAAATGTTCATCATTTGACAAAAACTCCATAACAATTATTTGTTAAGGAACACAACATCACTCTTGTGCAAAGATGAGCACTAGCAATTATAACAGCACCATTTCAGCATTTTTAAATGCTACCCTATTTATAAAAAAATTCAAATGAATTCCAAAATTGCCCAAACTTTTTGTGGCAGTACAGAATAATGCATGATATTTTTGTGGACAAGTTTCACATTTTACTAAATGCATTTGGCATCTCTTTTTATTCCCAAAATCTTCTGTAAAAAGAAAAGCAGAAAATAAAATGAAAAGGCCTGGACTGACTGGGCCTTAGTGTACAGTGGCAGGCCACGCCAGCCCCGCGCACAGTCGCCCTCCCCCTCACACCTCCCCCCCCCCCCCCCCCCCCGTGTGTCGACTCGCCCATAGCTGCGCGCGCGCGGGCCGGTGAGACGACGACACGGCGCCACTACAGCGACGGCGAGGGGATAAGGGCCCCCTCGTTGTCGGATTCAGGGCTCCGCAGACCCAAGAAAGGTTCGAACTCTGGGGTGCGTGCGAAGAACTCAATCTCCCCAGCCTGCTGACTCATCGATCTCACCGCCTAGCTCGACGAACAGGAAAGGAAAGGGACTCAGCAGTTTACCCAGATTCGGGCCACCTTGCGGTGTAAAACCCTACTCCTGCTTTGTGGTGGATTGGCCTCGAGGTGGGCTGAGGATGAACTAGTACAGAGGGAGAAAAACCTCAGGAGGAGTGTTCTTGTGCTGGTGTGAGCTGGTGACGATGATCTCCTTTCCCCTATGGTGGTGGCCTAGCTATACTTATAGTGGCCTTGGTCCTCTTCCCCCAAAACGAAGGCGGGAAGGGATCCCACAACGGCCAAGTTAGAAGAGAGACAAGTAGTACATCTTATCCTGACAAAAGGTGGTCTTCGCCTGCAAAGCTTCTGGTCGTGACTTCGTGGTGGGCTCGGCGATGACCTCCGTCCTGCCGTCCTGGTCTTGTAGCACGGGAATGGAAACCTTTGGCTGATTCCTTGGGACTCTGCATCTACGCTTGCTTCCTTAGCACCGAAGAGGAAACCTACTGTACTGCGCCTGCTGGCACCCGCCTGGCCTTGGTCATCATGGCCTGCGTCATCTAAACCTCATGAGGTGGGGCTTGCATGGAAATCTCCGCTCCTCAGGAGCCGGCCTAGGGAAGCCGCTCCCTCCGGAGGTCTTGGCGTCATCCGCCTTGTAAGGCTTGGGCCCTCGCGAGGGTCTTGTATTGTTGATGCTGGAGAAGGGCCGTACCAGGCTATTGACGAAGCCACACTGTCGGCCGCAGGCAGGCAAGTCTTGGTACCCTGGTTCCCAGAACGGCGACAGTAGCCCCCGGGCCCAAGGCGCGCTCGGACTTGGCTTAAAGGCAAAGCCAAAGGGCAAGGGCGAAGCGCCGCGGGCCCTAACCGCCTGCGGACCCGGTCGACGGGTGGCGCTTGATGGGACATGGGCGTCTACATTTCCCACGCTGCCTCGGCAACCATCCAATTTGACAATAACCTACTACATGCAAAAAGATCATCATTACCGAAGATCATGGAGGCCGGCGGTTGGCCTCCCTTTGGCTATAAATGGGAGGAGGGGCAGAGCCCCTTGCTCATCTCTGTCTTCCCGCTGCTTGCTTATTCTTCCTTCTTGCCTCGCCATCTTGACGAAGCGTCCATGGCGCCGATAAGGAGGTTTCCCGCGTCGGAGAAGGGAAAAGCCCCTTGGGAGGAGCCCGGGCCACTCCCGCCGAAGAAGAGGCTCGGCCGCTCCCGCGGCGCCGGCGAAGGGGCCGAGGTGACACGGCCTTGGCACGAGCGGGCTCCACCGGCTTCCCGATCCCTATGTACACCCACGCGCAGGGCCCTGCGCTTGGAGACAGCGCCCAGCGCCGCGTGGGCCAGGGTCGTGGAGGAGGACGGGCGACGGTTGCCCGGCCTTCTGGCTTGCGAACTCATGTCGAAGGTACGTCACGCAAGTTCGTGGTGTGGGAGGCAATGCCGCCACGCACGTGGATCCGGCTCCCGCAGTTCTTCGCGGAGGAGATACCGCCAAGGGGGCCCATTGAGCTGTGGCTGCAACACGCCGGGTGCTGCAGCCAAGCTACCGAAGCAGAGGTCGAGGTCGTCTGCCCTGGCGAAGTCTTCATGACCCGGGGATGGGGCGAGGTCGCCCGCGCCTGCTGCCCGGAGGGGGCCCTCACCATCCACTTTGAATACGACGAAGCCTCCATGATTTTCTTCAAGGTCTTCGGCAAAGACGGCCGGCGCCTGGAGTACTGCTCCGGAGGAGGCGATCCACACGGCGCGGCCACGGGCGCTGAACTTGCCCTTGGCCATGCCAGCAGCTCCTCTGGTGACAGCAGCTCTCCAGAATCCAGCAACTCTCCAGAGTCCAGCGACAACGACAGCGACGAGCCGCCGAGCAATCGCCGCGCGCGGAGCGCGGCAGCGGCGTCGACTCGGCGCCGTCGGTGACGTCCTGAGGCCGGGGTTCTCCAAAGTCCCTTCATTTGTTTTTCCTGCACAAAATCGTGACGAGCCCCGTGGGGGCATGTAAGAACTGTAATGCTTTTGCCTTAGTGTTATTGTTCCTAGTTCGATGCTGCGATCGCGTATCTCGTTTTGGCATGGTGCTCCCTTTCGTTCTCGCGGTAGCTTTAGCGCTCTACGCTAACAGGACCCAGTCCCCAGGCGGCTCCAACCGTCGCTGGTATGCCGTGGTCAAGGCCAGGAGGTGGCCGGCCCGAGGTCCGGTAAGAGCCCCTGAGGTGAGATGCTCAGGAGGTCCCCTTTAGCGCGCAAGCAGCCCCCTGAAGACCGATAGGGAAAACGGCCTTGCCCGAGCGAGATCGGGAAAATCAAAATACTGGGTCATGAGATTTACGCCGACATGTATGTGGTGACTTATCTTGGCGGGCCTGCAGCGATTCCTCCGCACGACGCCTGACTGCATCCTGGTGGTGGCGGTTCTAGGAAGGGCTCACGCCGGTCCCCTTTTTCTTGCTCATCTAGATGCTCTACGTTCTCGGGTCCCAGCCCTCGAGCGAGGCTCAGCCGCCGCTGGTATGCCAGGTCACGATGCCATGGTCAAGGCCAGGGGGTGAGGGCTCGAGAGCCAGTAGGAGTCCCTGAGGCGCGATGCTCAGGGACCCCCCTTTAACGTGCAAGCAAATTGCGTGAAAAAGGAGTGGCTACGGGAGCCGCTCGTAGTCTGGTTCCGGAGGTTCCTGCGAGTTAGTACACATAGTCGTGCTTGCCGTCCAGCCGATGATCTTTCCGCAAGAAGACGAAGGCACTGAGGATCCGGTGAGGTGACATGCGCGGGGCAGGCCGCGAGCCAGAGCTCGATCTCTCAGGTTTATCAGCGCTGCAGGGACGGACCCAAGCACAGGCGCCGTGCCAGCAGACCCCATGGCGGGATGAGCAACAGGCGAGTTCACAATGCGCAGAGGCAGTGAAGGGGCGACAGGACACCGGGCAGGCAGGTGTTAATCATAAAGCAACTCATGAAGAGGTAAGGCCAGCCCTGATAGATGCAAAGAACGATACATGCCATAGGGACGGATCCACACGGCTTGGGGATAATGCAGCGCGAGGGGAGCCCCCAACTGAACAAACTGAAAAATGTCACCTGGCAACGTTACTGAAGAACTGTTGGAGTAGCTAAAGACGCGAGCCACAGAAGTCGTTCCTCACGAGCCGTCCAGGTCCTAAGCCTCGTGAGGCCCCGGGGGCCCGTGGGGCTCGCGAGGGTCCGGCGCTTCCTCTGATAGAATTGCCTGGTGCCTGGCCTCTTAGCCGCCAGAACGCTCTGCATGTGGCGCTGGTGCGTGGCAGCCGTGTTCAGCAGACCGAAAGGCATGCGAACATAGCTATGAGGGGGGCCCTCACACCGGCCCATGCGGGACGGCCAGTAGAGCTCCTGAGACGCGGCTCTGTTGAGCCCTGGGATGTTGACGCAGAAGCGTAGCCCGCTGCCCTCGTCAAGGGAGGGAGCTGCGCCTGGTGGTGCAGGGCGACGCTCGCCTCGCATGGCCCTCGCCTCCTGAAGATCCTCGATCGCCTTGGTGATGAACTCCTGAGCACCTGGCGCCTCGCGCCCTGTGCTCTTCTCGATGAGGCGCGCGTTGAAGCACGCCTCCACATGGTGCTCGAACGCCTCCCTCGTGACGCTGGCCAGGTCTGAGGCCCTCCAGAGGAGAGCCCCCAAGCCTAGCCTGAGAGGGGCACCGGGCGCGCCTTCCTATGCGAGAGGGGAAGGCGCCCCGTCAGTGGGCGAAGGTCCTGAGGCACGGTCGTCGGGCGCCCCATCCTCCTGGGGTCCCGGGCAGAGCAGCTGCTTTTTCTTCTTGGGAACGGCCTCGGGAGGGTGGGCAACGCCCTCATCATCGTTGGCCACCTCGATGCTCAGCTCGTAGAGCTGGAGAAACTCTGCAGGGTCGGGGGTGCCGTCGTAGCGTGGAGGCAGGTCTGGCTTGAACTTCCCTGGCCAAATGACGCCACGCAGCTCCAGGGTGAACGCGCGGTAGCCCGCCGCGCCCACGGGAGCCCGCTGCTGAGGGGGAGCCTGGACTTGACGCTCATCACCGCCCCTCAGGCAGCACACGGTCTTGGCGTGGCGGCGCTGGGAGCACGCGCGCCTCTCCTTGGGGACGCTGCACCACTTGGCAACTTTCTTCGTCACGCGCCGGCGCCCTGCGCGGCGGGTCGCGCTGAGGAGCCTCACGCCTTGGCTCGAGGGTGACTTCTTGCCTGGGAGGTGGAGGAGGCGCACCGTGGGCCACATCGCCCGCAAGAGGTGGTTGGGGAGGCAGCGAGCGAGATGGAGCAGGGGTCTCTCCGGCGGCGCTGACGAGCTCGGCGATGCGGTCCAGCCAGTCTTCGTAGAGGTTGTCGGTCAGGCAATAGCGCAGAAGCTCGCGCGCCATAAGTAACGCGGCCTGCGAGTTCGCCGGGCCCCGATGGGCATGGGAGGACGAAGCAGCCACCGGAGTCAGCGACGGGGTGGCTGTGTGCCTGTCACGCCGTACAGAGGGATGCAGCGATGAAGCCTGCTGCTCGTGTGCTGCGGGGCCGATGGCAGCGTTTGCCACAAGCGACGGGGAATGACGGGGGGCGCCGTTGCCCGCAGGTGTAGTCTGGGCGACACGGGCGGTGAGAGCAGCCCGGCGCTCAACGCGAACTCGACGAGCTTCAGCCATGGGAACGGTAGAACGGCGGCGAATTGGTCGGCGGAAGAGAGGCTCCGACGCACCCCTACCTGGCGTGCCAAATGTCGGATTCAGGGCTTCGCAGACCCAAGAAAGGTTCGAACTCTGGGGTGCGTGCGAAGAAGTCAATCTCCCCAGCCTGCCGACTCATCGATCTCACCGCCTAGCTCGACGAACAGGAAAGGAAAGGGACTCAGCAGTTTACATAGGTTCGGGCCACCTTGCGGTGTAAAACCCTACTCTTGCTTTGTGGTCGATTGGCCTCGAGGTGGGCTGAGGATGAACTAGTACAGAGGGAGAACAACCTCAGGAGGAGTGTTCTTGTGCTGGTGTGAGCTAGTGAGGATGATCTCCTCTCCCTATGGTGGTGGCCTAGCTATGCTTATAGTGGCCTTGGTCCTCTTCCCCCAAAACGAAGGCGGGAAGGGATCCCACAATGGCCAAGTTTGAAGGGAGACAAGTAGTACATCTTATCCTGACGAAAGGTGGGCTTTGCCTGCAAAGCTTCTGGTCGTGACGTCGTGGTGGGCTCGGCGATGACCTCCGTCCTGCCGTCCTGGTCTTGTAGCACGGGAATGGAAACCTTTGGCTGATTCCTTGGGACTTTGCGTCTGCGCTTGCTTCCTTAGCACCGAAGAGGAAACTTGTTGTACTGCGCCTGCTGGCACCCGCCTGGCCTTGGTCGTCATGGCTTGCGTCATCTGAACCTCACGAGGTGGGGCTTGCATGGAAATCTCCGCTCCTCAGGAGCCGTCCTGGGGAAGCCACTCCCTCCGGAGGTCTTGGCGTCGTCCACCTCGCGAGGCTTGGGCCCTCGCGAGGGTCTTGTGTTGTTGATGCTGGAGAAGGGCCGTACCAGGCCGTTGACGAAGCCACGCTGTGGGCCGCATGCAGGCAAGTCTGGGTACCCCGGTTCCCAGAATGCCGACACTCGTTCCTCCCCCTGGCCATCCTCATCCACTCCCCCCTCGCTCTGCTCACTCTCCTCCCTCTCTCCTCCTAGATCCACCGCCACCGAGTGTGGTCGCCGCCGTCCTCCATCGTTTGCCACGGCCACCGGTGGCCCTGTGCCCGTTGACCCTGTCGGTGAGCTCCGCTGGGGTCGACTCCTTCGCTTGGTGGCCTCACCTGGAGCCGGAGGGCACTGCAATGCCGAGTCCCCTTCGTCCCCATCTCCGACCGCCGCCGATCCTCTCCGGCTCCGGCGAAGCTCTCTGCAGCTACAAAACCCCCCCAAAGGCCTTTCGTGAGACGCTAGGTGAGCTCCGCCGCGATTCCCCTCTATCTCCTCCCCGTTTTGCCGCCTCTGGCACTGTCGCCGGTGATGGCCGAGCCGTGCTCCACCGCGTATCTCGTCGTCGTCGTTCCAGTAGCCGTCACGCTCATTTGAGCACGTAAGCATGCTCAGCCCCTTCCCCGAGCCCTGCTTCACCGTAGCCGTGAACCACCCGAACGCTGGCGCCGCTAGCCTCGTCGCCGTCACTGTTTCCGACAACCATTAGGTCCGGCGCCGCCACCATCAGACCCGGCATCAAGTGCCAGTTCGAATGCGAGTAGTCGCATGCAAAACGGCCCTCTGTAGCCGATTTCCAAGCCTCTCCGGCGAGAATGCCGACGCGGGAGCTCGCCGGAGCTCGTCTCCGGCGCTCCGCTGAGCTGGCACCGGTGGGGCCCGCCCCTGTGATGCTGCCCGTGGGCCCAGCGGGTCCACCAGAGACCCCCCCCCCCCCCACTTTGACCCAGTTGCCCCCGCTGGATTATCAGATGACTCGATCAACATGATTGACGACCAGGCCCCGGCACCGCACATCACCCCCTTAGTTGTACGACACTACTGGGTTACTATCGAGTGCCGAGGGTGATACCTCGTCAGCACTTCTAATGTTAACCTTGTAGGGTAGTTAATTGCTCGTGGTCATCGAGGGTGATTCCTCCTTCACCACTCCCAATACGACTCTATCGTGCAGCACTTCAAGTGTGAACCTTGGGGGTGATTCCTCCTAGGTTCACCTTGATGATTCCTCCCATCGAGGGTGATTCCTCAGGTTTCCCCTGGTGTTTGGACACACGGTTAATATGACTTAACACAGAACCATGATGCCATCGGGTCGGACCTGAGGGGGACCCGCGAGTGTTGTGAAGTCGGGTTGACCTGGAGGGTACCCGAGAGACAATTACGAGGCGCGGCCGGGCATTTTTAGCCCTTGCAGCAAGTCCTCGAGACAGGGCGACGGGGTCACATCGATCGTGAGTCTCTGCTCATTACCGCACACCCCCAATACACTAACGATTTGGATATTTGATCTGAGTGGGCCTCTGGCCCGATAGCACTAACCATCACGTGGGATAAGTTATGGGCACTCTACGTCGTATACATCAGCCGAAGCTTTCTAGACGTCAGCGACTGAGCGGCACACGCTGGGTTGGACTGGGAACGCAACCGCACTTGTATTAAGGGGTTGCTAGGTCTGCTCACCGGCGGTGCACGTAACGTGTAGGAGTTCCCAGGGCGATGGCCAAAGACCCCTGAGGGCATAGGTTAGTCTGGCGTGCTAACCTCTCTGTTAAGTCTAGGTCGGGTTGCGGCGTATCGTTTGGCCGAGGCCGGGTATGACCCCGAAAAGTGTGTCCGGCCGGAGTTAATCGAGCGTGGTGGGTAAGTTGGTGCACCCCTGCAGGGAAGAATTAATCTATGCATAGCCGGATCCTCGGTAACGGACGCTCGGAGTTGTATATGAAAGCACAAGTGCTCCCTGTGAAAGCACAAGTGCTCCCTGGGTGGTTTTGGTAATTAATGTCAACATATCTCTTGTTGGACTAATACTTTCATCTAGTATATTTCAGATAGTTCAACGATGGCGTGGCCTGGACAAGAGGATGTGGAACCCCTTCAAAAGGCTAAGGACAAAGATTGGCACAAGCTCAAGACTCTACATTTCTATTTTAGTGATCCAAGATCACATTGAGTCCATAGGAAAAGCCAATACTATTAAAAGGGGATGAGGTGTTGCTTAATGGTCTACTTGCTCAAAGTGCTTAGTGATATGCTCCAAAGCCCTCAACCACTCTCTCAATTCCAGATATGTCCTAAACATAAAGTCAAACTCGGCCCCACCAATTTGATCTATCCGGCGCCACTGAGTTCCTTTGACATAGCCACTAGCAGAAACCCTAATCGGTTCAGTCTCACCGCTAGGTACCTCGGTCTCACCGAGATGGCAATGCAAACGCTCTGTTTCCCTTCGTAACATTTTGGTCTTACCGAGATGAGCGATCGGTCTTACCGAGTTCGTCTTGCAAACTCTATGTTGCCTATTGCAACTATTTCGGTCTCACCGAAATGTGCAACCAGTCACACCGAGTTTGCCTGACCAATTCTCTGTTTGCTCACTGCTGAAATCGGTCTCACCGAGTTCATGCAATCGGTCACACCGAGATGAGGTTTTGCCCTAACCCTAGCACATCGGTCCCACCGAGTTGATCTTATCAGTCCCACCGAAATTCCTAACATTCACATTTTGAATTGAATCGGTCTCATCGAGTTCGTCTATTCGGTCTGACCGAGTTGGGTCAAACGTGTGTATCGGTTAGATTTTGTGTGGAGGCTATATATACCCCTCCACCCCCTTCTCTATTCAAGAGAGAGCCATCAGAACGTGCCTACACTTCCACTACTCATTTTCTGAGAGAGAACCACCTACTCATGTGTTGAGACCAAGACATTCCAATCCAACCACAAGAATCTTGATATCTAGCCTTCCCCAAGTTGCTTTCCACTCAAATCATCTTTCCACCATAGCCAAATCTGTGAGAGAGAGTTGAGTGTTGGGGAGACTATCATTTGAAGCACAAGAGCAAGGAGTTCATCATCAACACACCATTTATTAGCTTTTGGAGAGTGGTGTCTCCTAGATTTGTTAGGTGTCACTTGGGAGCCTCCGACATGATTGTGGAGTTGAACCAAGGAGTTTGTAAGGTCAAGGAGATCGCCTACTTCGTGAAGATCTACCCGAGTGAGGCAAGTACTTCATGGGCGATGGCCATGGTGGGATAGACAAGGTTGCTTCTTCGTGGACCCTTCGTGGGTGGAGCCCTCCGTGGACTCACGCAACCGTTACCCTTCGTGGGTTGAAGTCTCCATCAACGTGGATGTACGATAGCACCACCTATCGGAACCACGCCAAAAATCTCCGTGTCTCCAATTGCGTTCGCACACTCCAATCCCATCTCTTTACTTTCTTGCAAATTGCATGCTTTACTTTCCGCTGCTCATATACTCTTATCATGCTTGCTTGAAATGTATTGTGAATGCTTAAACTTGTGATAAAACTCTACCTCAACTTGAAAAACTTAAAAACTGCTACTTTTGCTAGTTGAGTGTCTAATCACCCCCCCCCCTCTAGACACCTCTTCTCGATCCTTTCAATTGGTATCAGAGCATTGGTCTCCATTGCTTTGGTTTAATCACCATTGGAGGAAGATGGATGAGTCTACGATTGGGAGTATTAGACGTAGAGTACCTTTACTAGATGGAGAGTTCTATCATGATTGGAAAAATGAGATGCTTGAGATTTTCAATGAATATCACTTGAACAAGTACATTACTACCCCTTGTGCGCCTCCTATTGATCCTTTGCATCCTACCCCCGATGAGTCTCTTGACATGATCCGCAATCTTAGAACTGTTAATCTTATCATTAGAGGATTGCCTAGAAACTTGATTGTGTGCTCGCCTACACTTGAATGTGCTTACACTATATGGAGATATCTCGAGAAACGCTTTCCAAACTATTCCTTGAAAAATTTAGATGAGATTCTTCAAAAGTCCATTGCTTTAAATAAGATGAATTCTAGTGATCCTAAGTTTGGTGATTGTTTATTTGAGCTTCGTGACCTCATGCAAGACAAAGGAGATTTTGGAATCATTTGTGACATCACCTCTCAAGTCATTAGAATTCATAAATATGAACATTGTCATGGTCGTAAATCTAATGAGTTACCGTCTCTAGGTATTGATCATTCATATGATGATGATGTTGAACATGGATATTATGACGATGATGATGATAGTGACTTTGATCTTGATGAGTCTATGAGACATCTTGGTCTTATGGCTAACCTTCGTGGTTACATGGCCGGAGGAAAGGAATGGGTTCTTGATAGTGGATGTACAGATCACATGACTGGAGACAAGGATATGTTTCGTGAGCTTGCTGAAAACGACGGCCCTCGAAAGTATGTCACTTTTGGTGATAACTCAAAGGGTAAGGTGGTTGGCCTTGGTAAGGTGGCCATCTCACATGACAGCTCCATCCAAAATGTTATGCTTGTTGAATCTCTTGGCTACAATTTACTTTCTATATCTAGACTAGCCAATTTCGGTCTCAACGTTCTATTCACTGAAGTAGATTGCCAAGTGTTTCGAAGAGATAATCATAATATGGTCTTTACCGGTATACGTAGAGGTGATCTATACATTGTTGACTTCACTAAAAAGGCTCGACCTAGAACCTGCTTAATTGCTAAATCTTCTAAAGATTGGTTGTCTCATAGAAGGTTAGGTCATGTGGGCATGCGAAATCTTGATAAGCTTATTAAAGGTGATCATGTCCTTGGTGTTAAAGATGTTATATTTGACAAGGATAGACTTTGCAGTGCTTGTCAAGCAGGAAAACAAGTTGGAGGAAGTCATCCCGTGAAAAACATCATGACCACGAGAAGACCGCTTGAGCTACTTCATATGGATCTTTTTGGTCCCAATGCATACAAGAGTCTCGGTGGTAACTCGTTTGGTTTGGTCATTGTTGACGATTTTTCAAGATTTACGTGGGTGTTCTTTCTTGATGATAAATCGCAGGTCCAAAAGATCTTCAAGAACTTTGCTAGGAAGGCCCAAAATCAATTTGAAGTGAAGATCAAGAAGGTTCGCAGCGACAACGGAACGGAGTTCAAGAACACAAATGTGGATACCTTTCTTGACGAAGAAGGGATTTCACATGAGTTCTCAGCCACGTACACACCTCAACAAAATGGAGTTGTTGAGAGGAAGAACCGGACACTCATTGAGATGGCAAGAACGACGCTTGATGAATACAAGACGCCAAAACACTTTTGGGCAGAAGCGATTGAGACAGCTTGTCATGCAACAAACCGACTATATCTTCACAAGCTACTCGGCAAGATGACATACGAGCTTCTCACCGGTAACAAACCCCAAGTTGGATACTTTCGAGTATTTGGCTCAAAGTGCTACATTCTTGATAAGCATCGTTGTTTGAAATTTGCTCCTAAATCTCATGAAGGTTTCCTACTCGGTTATGGCTCAAACTCTCACACTTACCGTGTCTACAACAATTTCACGCGAAAGGTTGAAGAGACGGTAGATGTGAAGTTTGATGAATCTAATGGCTCGCAAGTAGAGCAATTGCCAATTGATGTAGGTGATAAAGACCCTTCGGAAGCGATTCAAGACTTGTCTATTGGCAAGATTTGCCCAACGGAGGTGAAGGAGAGTACCTCGTCCGTTCAAGTGGAAGCCTCAACTTCACGCCAAGGTGAACCACAAGTTGACTTGGAGGCATCCACAAGTGGAACACGTCAAGATGAAGGAAACGAGTAAGTACACCAAGATGAACCTCATCGACCTCCTTCTCCACCTCCACAAGAGAACATCAATGCCAAGAACAATGAAGAAAGACAAGAGGAAGAACAAGATGATGAAGAGGATGTTCCACCCCAACCCAAACAAAAGCTCTCACGAGTTAGAGCAAGAGTTTCAAGAGATCATCCCATTGAACAAATCTTCGATGATATTCAAACCGGGAGAATTACTCGCTCTAAGTCTCGTTTAGCTAACTTTTGTGAACATTATTCATTCATTTCTAACATTGAACCTATGAAGGTTGAAGAAGCTCTTGATGATCCGGATTGGGTGAACGCTATGCATGAAGAGCTACACAATTTCGAGAGGAATCAAGTATGGACGCTTGTTGAACAGCCCGATGAAACGCACAATGTCATTGGAACCAAATGGGTGTTTCGTAATAAGCAAGATGAAGATGGACAAGTTGTACGCAACAAGGCCCGTCTCGTCGCCCAAGGTTACACTCAAGTCGAAGGTATGGACTATGGTGAGACATATGCCCCCGTTGCTAGACTTGAGTCCATACGCATCTTACTTGCTTATGCCAATCATCATGATATCACACTATACCAAATGGACATTAAAAGTGCTTTTCTAAATGGTGAAATTGAGGAGGAAGTCTATGTTAAACAACCTCTCGGCTTTGTTAATCCCAAGAAACCTAATCATGTTTACAAACTTCACAAAGCTCTTTATGGTCTTAAACAAGCTCCTAGAGCATGGTATAAATGCTTGACTAAGTTTCTTATTGAAAAAGGCTTTGAGATTGGAAAGATTGATTCTACACTTTTTACTAAAAGGGTTAATGGTGAATTATTTGTATGCCAAATTTATGTGGATGATATCATATTTGGTTCGATTAACCCTCATTTTAGTGAAAAGTTCGGAAGGCTAATGTCGAAGAAGTTTGAGATGTCTATGATGAGTGAACTCAAATTCTTTCTTGGTTTGCAAATCAAGCAAACTAAGGAGGGCACCTTTGTTTCCCAAACAAAGTATACCAAGGACTTATTCAAGAAGTTCAACATGCAAGAGAGTAAAGGTATGAAAACACCCATGCCTACTAGTGGACATCTTGACTTGACAAAGGATGGCAAACTGGTTGACCAAAAGGTTTACCGCTCTATGAATGGTTCATTATTATATCTATGTGCCTCCCATCCTGATATTATGCTAAGTGTGTGCATGTGTGCACGATAACAAGCGGCCCCTAAAGAATGTCATCTTAAGGCTGTGAAAAGGATAGTGAGATACTTAATTCATACACCAAACTTTGGCATTTGGTATCCTAAGAGGTCTTCTTTTGATCTTGTTGGCTACTCCGATTTGGACTATGCCGGTGACAAGGTTGATAGAAAGTCCACTTCAGGAACTTGTCAATTTCTTGGTAGATCTCTTGTGTCTTGGTCCTCCAAGAAACAAAACTTGGTATCCTTATCCACCGCCGAAGCGGAATACATTGCCGCCGGTTCATGTTGTGTTCAATTACTTTAGATGACCCAAACTCTTAAAGATTATGGGATATATGTGAAACATGTTCCATTGCTTTGTGATAACGAAAGTGCTATTAAGATTGCTCACAATCCCGTGCAACATTCTCGAACTAAGCATATTGAAGTTTGTCATCATTTCATTCGAGATCATGTTGCTAAAGGAGACATCGATCTTAAGCATGTTCGTACCGATAAGCAATTGGCGGATATATTCACCAAACGGCTTGATGAGAAAGTATTTTGTCGTTTGAGAGGTGAATTGAACACCATTGATGCCTCAAACTTGGAGTAGAAACTCCATATGGATACATGCAAGGCATGAGCCTTTGACTAATCCTTGATATTTCTCTTACAATGATGATCATATGTCTTGGATCTATACTTGTACCCTTGCATGTTATCTAACCCTTGTAGGTACTTGGATGAGCCCAAATCTATGAGATTGCAAACCACTCACATCTAGAGCGATCTCTACATCACCAAGTCTCTACAATATGGTGGTTGAAGACAAGGGAGCTTGAATTCACTCAACATATCCTTTGACAATTTCTATATATCAAATTTCATTTGGTATCAAGTTTCATGATTGTCATTTTGGATACACAAGTGCTCTTCCTTGCAAGACTAACCCATGTAGGAAGATGAACTCAAACTAGAAGTGGTGCTCCCAACTCTTGATGAACTACATCAACCTTGAGCATCCAACGCAAGTTCGACTACATGATCAAGATCAACACCACCACCCAAGGTATGTTATTCCATCTCAGAGAAGCTTTACCACAAGTCATGGGTCAAAGCAACTCAACAAGATGAGAATACATCAAAATGCTTAAATGAAAAATGGTAACCCCATTTTGAGCTCAAACGATGAGTATGACCTATGATCAAGTGTTATCACTTGACTCCTCAGTCAATATACTCTAACATAGGTGACTTTGTCGCCGACACCTTCTAGATGAAGTTCTCTATTGTTTCTTTGTGTTCTTGCATATGTTTCTTGCTTGTTTGTTCCCCTTTTCAAAAAAAAACTTCATCTAGATCCTTTCTTTTATTTTTCTCTGCATTTTCTGCATCTAATTCATTGCAAATCCATTAGTTAATTCCTTGCAAATCTTTGTGAGATCTTATTAGCCAAATGAGCTGAGGTGACAAAAAATTTCCTCTGTACTGAACTCGGCCTCACCGATTCATGCCAATCGGCTAGACCGAACTGCAAGAACACCTTGTAGATAGTTCATCGGTGCAACCGACAAGGACTAACCCGGTCTGACCAATTTGCATCATCTATGACACTGCCAACTCGGCGTCACCGATGAAAATGAATCAGCGTTCCCGATTTCACTACTGAGAAAACTTTTTGCCATTACAAACGTCATTTCTTCTCCAGCTCCACTCAATGATTCTTATCCTCTACTCGCATCTTAAACTACATGCTACTTTATAATGTGACTCTAGGACCAATCCTATTTGACTCATGCTCCAGAAGACCCTTCTTGGAAATTGATGTCAAAGGGGGAGAGAGAGCACATCAAAGCTTATCACATGGGAGAGAAAAGCACATCTCCAGATGCTTATTAACAATAGAGGAGAGAAGTCACATGTCTTTAAGAGGGGAAAGACATGTTAATGTATGTTTATTTTTTGCTCTGATTTCTCTTGCTCTAATTTTCTCTTACCCTACCTTCTCCCATTATCCAATATCAGATTCAGGGGGAGAGGGAGTTCATATCTAAGGGAAGAAAATCTTTGGAATTCATTGCATATCTTTAATCTTTGGGGACATGTCTATACCCAAATAGAGTACTAAGTACTCACTCACTACATGTCATCCCAGTCTTGGTACTCTTGTGGTTTTCTGAACTTGCTTTGCTTAGTAGTGTTTCTGTGTTATCTAACCCTGTTTTCTCAGAGTCATCTCTTCCAAAGCCAGCTCAAGACCACAAGGTAAGTATATGCATCACACTCATGTGCATGATGATCTCTTGCTGATGTACATATTGTTTGCAAGAAGGACCCATGAACATGAAGGTACATTCCCTGTATCTACATCATTTGCTCTCATGCATATAGCCAATATACATGTAACTCATTGCTTGCTCTGACATGCTTATGCATTCACGTAATCATTCATACTACCTTTACATGATTGCATACATGTAGGGGGAGCCTATGCATGTTTACATGTCCTACCAAAGCTTTACTTGTTACCTTTCATATCCTTATCTAAAGCTTTGATGTATGTTGTCATCAATTACCAAAAAGGGGGAGATTGAAAGCACAAGTGCTCCCTGGGTGGTTTTGGTAATTAATGTCAACATATCTCTTGTTGGACTAATACTTTCATCTAGTATATTTCAGATAGTTCAACGATGGCGTGGCCTGGACAAGAGGATGTGGAACCCCTTCAAAATGCTAAGGACAAAGATTGGCACAAGCTCAAGACTCTACATTTATATTTTAGTGATCCAAGATCACACTGAATCCATAGGAAAAGCCAATAATATTAAAAGGGGATGAGGTGTTGCTTAATGGTCTACTTGCTCAAAGTGCTTAGTGATATGCTCCAAAGCCCTCAACCACTCTCTCAATTCTAGATATGTCCTAAACCTAAAGTCAAACTCGGCCCCACCGATTTGATCTATCCGGCGCCACTGAGTTCCTTTGACATAGCCACTGCCAGAAACCCTAATCAGTTCGTTCTCACCGATAGGTATCTTGGTCTCACTGAGATGGCAATGCAAACTCTCTGTTTCCCTTTGTAACATTTCGGTCTTACCGAGATGGGCGATTGGTCTTACCGAGTTCACCTTGCAAACTCTCTGTTGCCTGTTGCAACTATTTCGGTCTCATCGAAATGTGCAACCGGTCACACCGAGTTTGCCTGACCAATTATCTGTTTGCTCATTGCTAAAATCGGTCTCACCGAGTTCATGCAATCGGTCACAATTATGAGTGTTTTGCTTTATGTGATTTGGGTGCTAGTGTTTCCACAATTCCGAAATCTTTATGTGATGTGCTTGGTCTTACCGATATTGAAGAATGTTTTCTTAATTTGCACTTGGCGGATTCTACTATTAAAAAGCCTTTGGGAAGAATTAATGATGTTCTTATTCTTGCAAATAGAAGCTATGTGCCCATAGATTTTATTGTTCTTGATATTGATTGCAATCCGTCTTGTCCAATTATACTTGGTAGACCGTTTTTACGCACTATTGGTGCCGTGATTGATATGAAAGAAGGCCATATAAAATTTCAATTTCCACTTGGAAAGGGGATGGAACACTTCCCTTGAACAAGAATTAGGCCAGCATATGAATCAATCATGAGGGCATCCTATGGATCAAAAACTAAAGATGACAACACTTGAATCTATGCATTATGCCTAGCTAGGGGCATAAAACGATAGCGCTTGTTGGGAGGCAACCCAATGAATAAAATTTATTTTTGCCTTTTTCTTTATGTTCTTGAGTGTTTTCACAATTATTCCTCTATTATGATTGTGTTTTTTATGTTTTAATTAGTATTTGTGCCAAGTAAAGCCTTTGGGATAGCTTTGGTAATAGTTGATTTGATCCTGTTGAAAAACAGAAACTTTTGCGTCCAGTAACAGAATTGTTTAAATTCACAGAAGCAACAAAAAATTCTGATTTTTTTACACAAGATTTATATACAAATTTCCTCTGTTGTAAGAGTTGTTCAGAGTTTTATAGTTACATAAGTATAAGAACAATTCGCATCTTTACAGATTGTTCTGTTTTTGACTGATTCTGTTTTCTTTGCATTGTGTGCTTCTTTTGATGAATCTATGGATTGTATCGGGGGGTATAAGCCATGGAAAAGTTAGAATACAGTAGATATAATGCAATAACAAAATTTGAATTGGTTTTCAACAGTACTTAAAGTAAAGATTGGTTTTCTTATACTAACGGATCTCACGAAGGTTTTGTTAAGTTTTGTGTGATTGAAGTTTTCAAGTTTTGGGTGAGATCGTGATGGATGAAGGAATATGGAGTGAAAAGAGCCTAAGCTTGGGGATGCCCCGTGGCACCCCAAGTTAATATTCGAGGATAACCAAGCAACTAAGCTTGGGGATGCCCCGGAAGGCATCCCCTCTTTCTTCTAACGACCATCGGTATTTCACTTGCAGCTATATTTTTATTCGTCACATATCATGAGTTTTGCTTGGAGCGTCTTGTATTATATGAGTCTTTGCTTGTTTTGATTTTTAGTTTGTCATAAGTATCCTTGCTGGACACACCTATTTGACAGAGCCAAAATTATGCTATGATTTGTTAGAATTGCTCTTTATGCTTCACTTAAATTTTTTGAGCTATGGAATTGTTCTAGTGCTTCACTTATATCTTTTTGAGCACGGTGTGCTTTAATATTTTTGAAGAAATGAACTCATGCTTCACTTAGATTTATTTGAGAATTAGTAAATTTTTGAAGAAATTCTCGCATGCTTCACTTATATTATTTTGAGAGGCGAAAAAATTTATGCTCATGTTCTTCACTTAAATTTGTTTGAGCTTGTCAAAAGCAATTGCAATATATGAAACTAGTCCCAAAGTGATAGATATTCAAGAGGGATATAATAAAAAAAATTATGAAGATCATTGGACAAAATAAACTTGATTCTTTGTAATAGTTTTGAGATATGATGATGGTGATATGTGAGTCATGTTGGTGAGTAATTATGCTTTAGTAAGAATATTGGTGTTAAGGTTTGTGATTCCCTATGCAAGTACGAAAGTCAATAGTCATGCAATGAAATTACATCCTACTTGTGGTGCAATATTCGGTGTTAGTTATGCTTAATGCTCGCTTATGTGATTTTTCGTTTCTTGGTTGGTTGCTTCTCAATCTTTTTGCTAGCATCCACTTGTACTAAGTAGGAATACTACTTGTGCATCCAAAATCCTTAAACCCAGTTTTGTCATATGAGTCCACCATACCTACCTATATATGGTATTTTCGTGCTGTTCTAAGCAAATTTGTATGTGCCATCTCTAAATTTTCAAAATGAATTTCCTTTTTGTGCCCCTGTACCGCTCATGAAGCGGCAGGGGTGGCCAATATTTTCCATGCTAGATGTGTTATTCTCAAGATGAGTGTTTATTCACTTGTCATTGCACGAGAGTGCGGCGGTAATAGGGATGCCCAGTCCCGAAATGAAAAAGAAATTTACTTTATGTTGTCAAATAATAAATTCCTTGGAAAGTGTTGTATGGAAGGCACCCGTGGATACGGCTAGCCATGGATTGTGAAAGAATGGTGGAAAAAGGAATAAACTTTATTTTATGTTTGGGAACCGCCTATGATATATCTAGCATGGAAAGTGTTGGGAATTACTCGGTCATTTTCGTTGACGGGAAAAGTATGCCTCTCAAAAAAAATTATCTCTCAATTTAAGCTTTCAGCTCTGGCACCTCTACAAATCCCTACTTCCCTCTGCGACGGGCCTATCTATTTACTTTATGCAAAAAAAAAAATTTATTTGAGTCTCCATCTTCTTTTATAAAGCACCAACTAGGTAGCACTATGATCATACTTGAGCATTGGATGTAGCTAATATGCGAGTGTGTTTCATGAATGGATCAATGATTGAGCATGATGGGATAGGGATAACTTTCTTTAGTGTTGATATTTTGAAAGACATGGTTGGTTGTTGATATGCTTGAGGATTGAAATCTTCATGTCAAAACTAGACTATTCCTTTGAACCATATAAAAGTCCAAATGTCCATGCTACAAAAGAAAAGAATATGTGATGAACATGTTAGGCAGCATTCCACATCAAAAAATTTCTTTTTATTATTTACCTACTCGAGGACGAGTAGGAATTAAGCTTGGGGATGCTGATATGTCTCCAATATATGTATAATTTTTGCTTGTACCATGCTGTTATATTATCATTCTTGGATGTTTTACAATCATTTTATAGCAACTTTATACCATTTTTTGGGACTAACCTATTGACATAGTGCCCAGTGCCAGTTGCTATTTTTTGCTTGTTTTTTACTTCACAGAATATCCATATCAAACGGAGTCCAAACGCAACGAAACTTTTTGGAGATTTTTTCTGAACCAGAAGACACCCAGTGGGCCAAAGAAGTACCAGAGGGGAGGCCCGAGGTGAGCACAAGACACCTGGGCGCACCAGGAGGCCCAGGCGCGCCTAGGTGGGTTGTGCCCACCTCGGTGACCTCCCGCACCGCCTCTTTGTCCTATAAATTCCCAAATATTCCAGAAACCCTAGGGCAGTCGACGAAACACAATTCCAGCCGCCGCAAGTTCCAGAACCACAAGATCCAATCTAGACACCATCACGGAGGGTTCATCATCCTCACTGGTGCCTCTCCGATGATGCGTGAGTAGTCCACCATAGACCTAAGGGTCCGTAGGCAGTAGCTAGATGGCTTCCTCTCTCTCTTTTGATTCTCAATACAATGGTCTCTTGGAGATCTATTTGATGTAACTCTTTTTTTGCGTTGTGTTTGTTGGGATCCGATGAACTTTGAGTTTATGATCTGATCTATATCCATGAATATTATTTGAATCTTCTTTTGATCTCTTATATGCATGATTATTTATAGCCTCATATTTCTTCTTCGAATCTTTGGTTTAGTTAGGCCAACTAGATCGATTATTCTTGCCATGGGAAGAGGTGATTTGTGATGGGTTCGATCTTGCGGTGTTCTTTCCCAGTGACAGAAGGGGCAGCAAGACACACATGTATCGTTGCTATTAAGGATAACAAGATGGGGGCTATTCCTACATGAATAGATCTCGTCTACATCATGTCATCGTTCTTATTGCATTACTCCATTTCTCCATGAACTTAATACACTAGATGCATGCTGGATAGCGGTCGATGTGTGGAGCAATAGTTGTAGATGCACGCAGGAGTCGGTCTACTAATCTTGGACGTGATGCCTATATATTGATCATTGCCTTGGATATCATCATAACTATTCGATCTTCTATCAATTGCCTAATAGTAATTTGTTTACCCACCGTGTGCTATTTTCTTGAGAGAAGCCACTAGTGAAATCTACGCCCCCGGGTCTATTCTTTATCATATTTGCTTGAGATCTATTTTTATTCACTTTTATTTTCAGATCTATTATTCCAAAAACCCAAAAATACCTTGCTGCACTTTTTTATTACTTATTTTATTTCGTGTTTTATCGAGAGCTATTTATCCAATCTATCACAAATATTTTCCCATCAACTTGCCAATTTCGGGTGCCGTTACCTAGGAGGGATTGACAACCCCTCTTACGCGTTGGGTTGCAAGTATTTGTTCTTTGTGTGAAGGTACCGTTTACATAGTGTTGCTTGGTTCTCCTACTGGACTGATACCTTGGTTTCATAACTGAGGGAAATACATACCGTAGTTGTACTGCATCATCCCTTCCTCTTTGGGGAAATACCGACGCAGTTTCAAGCGACATCAGACACCGAAAGCCGCGAGCACGGCGATGGCATTCGGGTGACAGAGGAGGGAAGAGAGCGAGCGAGGAGGAGAGGAATGGATAGGGTTCATCGAGGAGGGCATGGGGACATCCTTATCCGCCTCTGCGGTACTGTAGCGACACGAGGGGGGCGAGTGGGTGCGGTGGAGATAGCGACCGGCCTCGGGCACATGCGCGTAGAGGACATCGAGCGAGGGGGAACAGGAGGTTGAGGGTGACCGCGGTGGGCTGGGCCGCCTTGGCTCGTTGTGGCCTAAGGCCCAGGGGGGCAGGGGGTTTTCTTTCTTCTTCTTTTTTGGTTTTTGTTTATTTTTCCTTTTACTCAGTTTTCTTTTCCTGTTTTATTTTATTGTTCATTTTATTTTAGTTTTGTAAAATATAAAAATGATCCCTAAATTAGTATTACCACTAAACCCACTGCCACAAAAAGTTTTACCTCAAAATAAAATAGTTTAACATTTTATAAAATATAATAGTCATTTAATTAATTGTTGTAGCCACTATTTTAATTATTTTAGTGCATTTAAATACATTATAAAAATGTGGTTTCTCCACCATTATTTCTTATTAATTATTTGTCACCTATAGAACATTTTAGTTTTAATGTTTGAAAACTTTTATTGTTTGACTTTATTTTAGATTTGAATTTTGAATCGGATTTGAATCAACACGAGTTTAACAACAGTAATCAAAGTGACATGGCATCATTAGTGGAGGGTTACTGTAGCTTAATTATCCGGGCGTTACAATTCTCCTACACTACAAGAAATCTCGTCCCGAGATTTAAGAGGTGGAGTAAGGGGGAAAGTTCTGGGTACGAAATTCTAATGGGTCCTTTTGTTCTTGGTTGCTCTTCTCGAAGAGGTCGATCCATAGCGTTGATGTCTTCAATTCGATGCATCAGGGCATCATGATGAAGCCGGCATCCTTTCTTTGGGAACTCCATCGTACTTACGAAAGAATAAGGGGGGTATTCCAGGAGAACGGACCTCTACAAGGTTGACTATCTGGTAGACAACATCGAGGAAGGTGGCGGGAAGTAACTCTTGAATTGAAACTTAAGAAAATATCAAGAGTAAAGTAAGAAGGTACCAAGAGAAGTTTCAAGGGGGCAGGCAATCGTTCGATGCCTAATCAGAAGGTGAAAGGGTTTCAGGGCAACGAGAATAAGTATTGCGTCTAATACCAGAATAGATCACTAGGAAGGTGGCTCGCGAATTACATACGAAGCCAAGCGCAAGGTATAACTTTGAAACAGGGATGTACAGGAGTGTCAGGTTTCGATCCTGTGGAACTGTGGGTTATGGGCCCACCATGTGGGTTAAAAGTAGGAAGGGTGCTGACATCTTGCACGGTCATGATAGCAAGGCATGTCAGAGGATAGACTGTCAGTTATGTTGGCAACAACATCGGTACCAAGGGCGATGGACGAAGAGAACCATTTTCCTGCTCGTTGAAATGAGGCGGACCAATAGGCAAAGTTCTCGTCCACCGGCGGTTACCAAAATGTTATCAACAATAGCAACAGGGTTATACTTGACAGGGTTGTACACTGAGGTGTTTACATAAGTAGGGAAATATTACTGCTTATATCATCTAGATCACAAGAAAGGTTAAACTAAACAATGGAAAGGAAAAAGTGATTATCAGATTTAAACAGAATAATGGAAAGGAAAATGTGTATACACAATTATTAGGTGTGTCTCCTTCCCAAAAGCATGCAGAGCGGGATAACCATGACAGGACTGCAAGTAGATAACCATCTAGGGAAAGGGGCGATGAAACTCATGATGTTACCCAAACAATGGTGTTTGGTTAAGTGATCAAGAAACATTTAGCATTATGCTTCCAATGTTCTTGTTGAGGTTTGAGTACCACAGTCATGCTTCAGGATAGCATTGACAAGGTCAACAGGTAAAGGTCAGTTTGGATACACAAAGAATCCATCGGAAACAACTTATAAAGTTAAGACGTACAATTTCAGCAAGGAAAAGATGGGGATGTGGTCGACGGGCTCAACAACAATTCATCGAGATTTCTATAAACATGGATTTCCACAATTAAGTGAACAAGGTGATAGCATTGGACACACTAAAGTATATAATGAAGTATGTTCGAGGAGAACATCCACAACTAAACATTGACTGAAAATGCACCTGAAAATATGGACCAAGTAGCACGACCAATTGTTAGAATGGCGATGGCGAGAAGTATCACTTGTATCAAGAATTCTTAAGAGGTGGTGAAATCACAACATTCTTGACATAAAATATGGTAATGTTCCAAGGTAAAGAACAAATGCTGGATAGCAAGGAACTCAAGGTATAACACAAAACACGAACAAGTTTGTGTTGGAGGGAAGGCAATAAAGTGGTCGATGATAACACAAATCATCAAGGGCAATGATGGTATTTCTCATCATGAATTCAATTGATATCCTGGAAGAGCTCAGAATGCTGATGATGATCAAGACACATTTGTCGAGAGATTTCATGAAGATGTAATCGATCAGCGATGACATCAAGTCAAAGGAATGATGAAGCGAAAGGTTATTGGAACCACGGGTATGACACACACTCGAAATCAAGTTTGATGTTCATGGAGAAATGATATGACGAGGAAGATCGATGTAAGATTAGCTCACCGTCAAAATTTGTGCTCCGGGAAGAAGGACCAGGTAGCACAGTTAAAATTAGCACGATAATGATGTAGCCGATCAGGCTAGGAATGACGTGATGGAGTATTAAACTTCTCAACAACAAAGTACTAGGAGTACTGAATCACAGTGTTGATTCGATTCACTAATTGGTGTTCTCGGTTGACGACAACCCAGAACTTGTGGAGTGACTATGACGGGGAGAGGTACTATTTCATCAGAAATTCATAAGATGTAGTGCAATGGGTTGATATCCTCGAGATACCAGGGGGTAATACTCGAAGGTAGATCAAAATAGAGGTTGGGCAGGCGTATTGATCTGTAGAAGGCAAGTATTTTAACTTGTCTGGGAAATAGAATCAAAGGAGAACAATCCTGGTCGGAACCATGGTTGCAAAAGGACAAAATCTCTGATACAAGATCAAATTATACCAAGCGAATAATTAATTTAAGAGAAGGTTCCATGATAAGATCTATATCGTGTCCATGGGCATGAACACAATGTTCAAGGTCGACTCCTACTTCTCCAAAGCATGACCATTCATTCACTGCTCTATTAAAAATGATTTGGGTGTGCAAACCTACCTGGTGAATTACCAGAGGAGTATGACCCATGAAAAATTTCGGGTTCACACAGATTAAAGAAGGCATAGGTTCAACCCATCGGGCATCTTAGAAACATATACCATAAGCTTCAAGAGTAATTATCACCAACTCAAAAGCAAAGCATGGTTGGCCCAATCAGAGAATAGGATTTACCAAATGGCATTATGTATCAGGGAAAGAACTTCACTAGGTTTTTGTATACGAAGGACACTGTCGGATGATAATTCAACAAAGGATCTGACGGTCCATAACGGAGATGACGTGAGCATCGTCACACAACCAGAGGAAGAAACAATGCAGAGGCAATGGATTATGGAAACAACCGACTAATTCACAGCTCAAATGCAAAGGAATTATGATTTCCAAAGCAAGGGATCATAAGCAAACGCTTTGATAAGGATGGGTAAGTTGAACAGACTTACGGGTACAATCGACGGCAATTTGATTGGTCGAGAACTAGCTCCTGTTCAAAATGACGTCTGAGCCGGAAGGGTGAATTCTAGGATTCGATTGACGATTGCGAGCAACCGCAACATATTAAATCAATGGACTTAAAATGATAATGACAAAGAATGCAAATAAGATTACTAGACTTATGGGATTAACCATAATGCAAGTAAGCAAGAATTTCAAGAGCAATAGGCTGTTGTGGATTTTCAGAAGATCGAATGGTATTTCAAAGACTTTTGTGAAAAACATGAACAAGTGGGGATGAGCGGATACTCGGTAAGTGCGGGGAATTAGCCGTAGGGGTATTCATGTGGAAAAGAACTGCAAGGCAGTAGGCACAAAGTAATCTCGGAACAATAGAGAGAATTTCGGGGTATCATGTAATAACAAGATCAATGGGGAATAATTGGATGAATGGCAAGTGTATGTGGTTATCCATAGGGGTTTATCGGTGGAAGGGAATTGAAAAAGCGATGGCACAACGTCTCGAGAGAACATCGTAGAGTATCTTCTGAATCTTCTGGTGCAGCAGGCAATCATCTGTAGTTAGGGGCTCTCCGGGTGGATGTGATCACAAGATCCTAATGTTAGAGTTAGCAAAATTCATTTAACCCGAATAGAAGAGAGAACAGAGTCCCAGAGTGTAGACAAGGAATAAAAGATCCTAATACCACCCAATGGCGACGTGGGCCCGTAAGCCACATAGCCATGTTAGTAAAAGTTTTGCAATGACTAGACTCAACTTTGGCCAAGGAGTTTGGAAGGGGATTCCTACAGGCAGTCGGCTCTGATACCAACTTGTGACGCCCCCGATTCAATCATACACTAATCATACACGCAAACATGTACGATCAAGATCAGGGACTCACGGGAAGATATCACAACACAACTCTAAACACAAATAAAAGGATACAAGCTTTATATTACAAGCCAGGGGCCTCGAGGGCTTGAATACAGAAGCTCGAACAAACGAGTCAGTGGAAGCAACAATATCTGAGTACAGACATAAGTTAAACAAGTTGCCATAAGATGGCTAGCACAAACATGGATACAGATCGAAGAGGCGTAGGCCTCCTGCCTGGGATCCTCCTAAACTACTCCTGGTCGTTGGCGGCCTGCATGTAATAGTAGGCACCCTCGAGGTAGTAGCAGTCATCGTCAACGGTGGCGTCTGGCTCCTGGGCTCCACCACCTGGTTGCGACATCTGAGAAGAATGGAAAAACGGGAAAAGAGGGAGCAAAGCAACCGTGGCTATTCATCCAAAGTACTCGCAAGCAAGGATCTACACTACATATGCATCGGTATCAATGAAATGGGTAGTATCTGTGGACTAAACTGCAGAATGTCGGAATAAGAGGGGGAGAAGCTAGTCCTATCGAAGACTACGCTTCTGGCAGCCTCCATCTTGAAGCATATAGAAGAGAGTAGCTGATAAGTTAACCAAGTATCATCGTATAGCATAATCCTACCCGGCGATCCTCCCCTCGTCGCCTTGTGGGAAAGCGATCACCGGGTTGTCTCTAGAACTTATCTGGGTGTGTTTTATTAAGTATCCGGTTCTAGTTATCATGAGGTCAGAATACAACTCCAAGCGTCCTGTTACCATGGACACGGCTATTCGAATAGATCAACTTCCCTGCAGGGGTGCACCACATTGCCCAACACACTCGATCCCTCTGGCCGGGCACACTTTCCTGGGTCATACCCGGCCTCGGAAGATCAACACGTCGCAGCCCTACCTAGACTCAACAGAGAGGCCAGCACACCGGTCTAAATCCTAAGCGTGTAGGGGTCTTGGGCCCATCGCCCTTTGCACTCCTGCACGTTGCGAACGCGGTCAGGAGCAGACCTAGCCCCCTTAATACAAGCGTAGGCTTCCAGTCTAACCCGGCCCGCGCCACTAAGTCGCTGACGTCTGAAGAGCTTCGGCTGATACTACGACGCCGAGTGACCATAACTGTCCCCGCGTAGTTGGTTAGTGCGTATAGGCCAAAAGACCAACTCAGATCAAATATCCAAATCTCGTTAAGCGTGTTATTATGAAATAACCGCGGACACGACCAGGGACCAGGCCCACCTCTCTCCTGGGTGGTCTCTACCTACCCTGTCGCTCCGCCACAAGCTATCACTCAGGGGGGGCGTCGGGAACCCAGGTCCACCACTACCTGGATGGAACCACCTGCCCCTTCAGCCCCGACATTCGTGAATCACTCGCGGGTACTCTATGAGCCGACCCGACTTTAGTCACAACATGTATCAAGTATAGTATGTATGTATGTATATACCAATGATCACCTCCCGTGTGATCACGGCCCGATAGTATAGCATGGCAGACGGACAAGAATGTAGGGCCACGGATGATAAACTAGCATCCTATACTAAGTATTTAGGATAGCGGGTAAGGTATCAACAAGTAGCAACAAGGACAGGCTATGCAGTAGTATAGGATCAAACCGATAAGTAACAACTACACTACGCTAATGCAAGTAGTAGAGAGAAGGAATAGGCCGTATCGGGATGATCAAGGGCGTTTTGCTTGCCTGGAAACTCTACAGAGAAGAACGGGTCGTCAACACCGTAGTCGATCGGGACAGCAGCGGCGTCAGTCTCGAAGTCTACCGAAGAGAAGAGGGGGAAGAAACAATGAATATAATGTAAACAAATGCATGACGATGCATGACATGACAATAAGCGGTGCTAGAGTCTACCTAACGCAGTACTAGGTGCAACTGGCGAAGGGGGAAAACATCCGGGAAAGTATTTCCAGAGTTTGGCATTTTTGGACAGATGAAACGGAGGGGGACGGTTCCATGTTCGCTTTGCTAGGGATGCATGGCAGATGAACGGAGATCGTATTCGGATTCGTCTCGTTTTTCTGGGCAACTTTCATGTACAAAGTATTTTTCATCCGAGCTACGGTTTATTTTATATTAATTTTTAAAGTTTTATTCTTTTTTTGAAATTATTTATATCTTTAAAATAAATAAGAAAAAGGCTATGGGTACCCAGAAGTATACCCAGCCAGTGTATGGCAAGTGGGGCCAGTTGACTGGGTCAACTGCCCAGTCATCATTGACAGGTCAAAGTGAACAGTGGTGGTGGGTCCCGCATGTCATACTCAGTAACTTTAAGTAGGGGTTTATTTAGGTTGTTAACTAAGTGGGACCTGTGTATCATAGGCTCATTTGCTAACTAATTACTAGACTAACCTAATCTAATTCTACCCTAACATAAACGGGTTGGCCCCACCGAAAGGGAGCCAGCCGAGCCACGGCATTGCACGGCCATGGCCGGCACAACGAGCAGCAGCGGCAAGCAGAGGCCGGCAGCGGCAAGCAGAGGCCGGCAGCGGCGCCCGTACACGTGGCAGCAGAGGCCGGCACCAGCACGGCGGCGCGCGGGCCTGCGGGCGGCAGAGGAGGCGGCCACCGGCGCGGGGGTGCGGGGGCCTGCAGGCAGCGGTGGAGGGAGGCTACAGCTTCAGACAGCATCAGGGGGCGAAGAACGGCGGCAGCAAGCGGGGCCGGCAGAGGCGAGGCACGCTAGGCTAGCCGGCCAGCAGCGGCCGGCGGCGATGCAGGGCTAGGCGCGCGGGTGGGGTAGCGGGGAGCGGGCGTGCGGGAGCAACGGCGGGGAGGCGAACGTGGCAGGGCGCAACGAGGCGGCAGGCGGCGCAACTGTCGTGCACGGGCACGCGGGAGGGAAGGCGGGGGCGCGGACTCGTGCGGGCGGGCGCGCGCGTGGTGCGGCCAGAGCGTGGCTGGGACGAGGCAGGCCGGCGAGCGCGACTAGGGTGCCCGGGCAGGGGAGGTGAGCGCGTGCGGATGCGCTCCTTCGGCCATCGCGGGCAGTGGCGGACGTGGTCATCTACGGTGGCAGAGCCAGGGGCAAGCAGGGAGAAGGGAGGAGGAGGGCGAGCTCGGGGAGGCCGGAGGTGGACCAGGGCGGAGGATCAACGAGGTGGACGACGACGGCCGTGGTTGGGGAAGAAGGCCGATGGCGGCGGCTCAAGGCGCTCCGGCTCTACCTGGCGCTTGCAGACGGTGCAGAAGAGGACGGCGATGCTCCTCGACTTCCTCCCGAGCGCCGGGGAGGCTAGCGGCCGCGAGCACGGCGACGGCACGGTGATGGCGTTCGGGCGACAAAGGAGGGAAGAGAGCGAGCGAGGAGGAGGGGAATGGATAGGGTTCATCGAGGGGGCGCGGGGACGGCCTTATCCGCCTCTGTGGTACTGTAGTGATGCGAGGGGGGCGAGTGCGTGCGGTGGAGCGGCGACCGGCCTCGGGCACGTGCGCGTAGAGGACAGCGAGCGAGGGGGAACAACGAGAGAATTGATTTTAACCCCCCCTGCTCGCTCCAGTTCAATCTTGTACCCCTTTGTTCGTGCGACTCGCTCTGAGCCCCCCCCCCCCCCCCCCCCCCAGTTTTGTCCAGTGGTTGCTGGTAACCCCCTTTTGCCTATTTAAAACATTTGTTAGTATATAATCATCAAACAGAAATAAGAATGGACAGAAGTACCCTTCAGTTTAAAAGGCATCTCTGTACCTAGTCTGGATGTCCCAGCCACAAAAAAAATTCTCAAAATGAAGAATGACAGGATTTGCTTCAACTGTGTTATGTTTTTTTTTCGAGAAAACTTCCAATCTATTCATCTTCAATCATGGCAGTACAACGAACACCAGAAATAATAAAAATTACATCCAGATCCGTAGACCACCTAGCGACGACTACAAGCGCTGAAGCGAGCCGAAGGCGCGCCGCCGTCATCTCACAAAAAAAGAAGTATAATTCTGTTGTAATACGTAGCCTTTCACATGAACAGAATGCAAATAATATAGTCTCACAATGATTCAATGATAGCATATATAGTAAGTTCAGCAAGGTTCTACAGGACTGCATGACAACAAATAAAGGTGAGTCTCTACCTCACTTACACAGCAGAATTAAAGTGAGTCTCTACCTCACACACATAGCAGAATAATAGTGAGTCTTTGCCTCACGTACACAGCACCAAAAGGAGAGTTTGCACCTCACATATAGAACAATAAAATGCGGGGGGAGCTTGCCTTACCTTGGGGCAGCAATGGAGGGCGGCGGATGAGAAGAAAGCGCGGCAGAGCAGCAGGGGCGACGGCAGGGCGTGAGCAAACTGGCGGCTGGGTCGAGAACTGGAACGAGCGAACTGGTGGCCCTGTCTCGCGTGAGTGTTTTTTATCTGGCGTGTTGGGGTCTTGAGGGCAGTTTCGTCAAATAGAAATATTATAAGGCCAATTTTTCTTTCATTAGTAGCAAACTGAACGCATAACAACACAAAGGGGGCAATCAGCAAAGAACGAGTCGTAATAGGGGGGCTCAGAGCGAGTCGCACGAACGAAGGGGTACAAGATCGAAGTGGAGCGAGCAGGGGGGTTAAAATCAATTTTCCCGGGAACAAGAGGTTGAGGGTGACCGCGGTGGGCTGGGACGCCTCGGCTCGTTGTGGCCTATGGCCCAGGGGGCAGGGGGTTTTCTTTCTATTTTTTTGGTTTTTGTTTATTTTCCCTTTTACTCATTTTTCTTTTCTTGTTTTATTTTATTCTTCATTTTATTTTAGTTTTTTTAAAATATAAAAATGATCCCTAAATTAGTATTACCACTAAACCCACTGCCACAAAAAGTTTTACCCCAAAATAAAATAGTTTAACATTTTATAAAATATAATAGTCATTTAATTAATTGTTGTAGCCGATGTTTAATTATTTTAGTGCATTTAAATACATTATAAAAATGTGGTTTCTCCGCCATTATTTCTTATGGATTATTTGTGACCTATAGAACATTTTATTTTTAATGTTTGAAAACTTTTATTGTTTGACTTTATTTTAGATTTGAATTTTGAATCGGATTTGAATCAACGCGTTTAACAACAGTAATTGAAGTGACATGGCATCATTAGTAGAGGGTTACTGTAGCTTAATTATCCGGGTGTTACAACACATGTTCCTAAAAACAAGGGTGCCGCTTCTAGTAGCAACAATGAAGACCTTAAAATGATTAGAGTTCACCCAAATTTCGTAGATTTGATAAAAGAAGCAATCTATACAAATATGTCTCTTGATTTTGTTCCTATGAGTGTGATTATTAAAAATTTATATGCTAGAACTCCTAGAGACTTTGGTTGTGTGATTGAGGAGTTGGAAGCTAAAGATGACAATACTTGAATCTATGTGTTATGCCTAGCTAGGGGCGTAAAACAATAGCGCTTCTTGGGAGGCAACCCAATATTTATCCTTTAAAAAAATTACTATTTTTCAATAAATACACAATTATTCCTCTTTTATGATTGTGCTTTTTATGTTTTAATTCGTGTTTGTGCCAAGTAATGCCTTTAGGATGGCTTGGGTGATAGTTGATTTGATCCTGTTGAAAAACAAAAAAAATTACATCCAGTAGCAGAATTTTTAAAAATCACTGGAGCGACGAAAAACTCTAAGTTTTTTACACAAGATTAATATACGGATTTCCTCTGTTGTTCTAATTTTTCAGAATTTGTGGAGTTATATAAGTATGAGCAAAATTCGAGTCTTTACAGATTGTTCTATTTTTTATAGATTCTGTTTTCGTTGCATTGTGTGCTTATTTTGATGAATCTATGGATTGTATCGGGGGGTATAAGCCATGGTAAAGTTAGAATACAATAGGTACAATTCAATAACAAAATAAGAATGGGTTTGCAATAGTACTTAAATCAAAGATTGGTTTTCTTATACTAACGGACCTCACGAAAGTTTTTGTTAAGTTTTGTGTTTCAAGTTTTGGGTGAGATCACGATGGATGAAGGAATAAGGAGTGAAAAGAGCCTAAGCTTGGTGATGCCCATGGCACCCAAGGTAATATTAAAGGAGAACCAAGCAACTAAGCTTGGGGATGCCCCGGAAAGCATCTACTAAGCAGGAATACTGCTTGTGCATCCAAAATCCTTACACCCAAGTTGTACCAAATGAGTCCACCATACCTACCTATATGCGGTATTTCCATGCCGTTCCAAGTAAATTTGTATGTGTCAACTCTAATTTTTAAAATAAATTTCCTATTTGTGTGCCTGTACCGCTCATGAAGCGGCAGGGGGTGGCCAATATTTTTCCATGCTAGATATTTTATTCTCATGATGAGTGTTTATTCACTTGTCATTGCACGAGAGTGTGGCAAGGTAATAGGGATGCCCAGTCCCAAAATGAAAAAGAAATTTACTTTATGTTGTCAAATAATAAATTCCTTGGAAAGTGTTGGTGTGGAAGGCACCCGTGGATACGGCTAGCCATGGATTGTGAAAGAATGGTGGAAAAAGAAATAAACTTTATTTTATGTTTGGGAACTGCCTATGATTTATCTAGCATGGAAAGTATTGGGAACTCTCGGTCGTTTTCATTGACGGGAAAAGCATGCCTCTCAAAATAATTTTATCTCTCAATTTAAGCTTTGAGCTCTGGCACCTCTACAAATGTGTACTTCCCTCTGCGAAGGGCCTATCTATTTACTTTATGCATTTTTTATTTTTATTTGAGTCTCCATCTTCCCTTATAAAGCACCAACTAGGGAACACTATTATCATACTTGTGCATTGGATGTAGCTAATATTCGAGCGTGTTTTATGAATGGATCAATGATTGAGCATAATGGGCTAGGGATAGCTTTCTTTAGTGTTGATATTTTGAAAGACATGGTTGCTTGTTGATATGCTTGAGTATTGAGATCTTCATGTCAAATTATAGACTAATGCTTTGAATCATCTAAAGTCCAAATGTCCATGCTACAAAGAAAATAATATGTCATAAATATGATGGGTAGCATTCCACATCAAAAATTCTGTTTTTATCATTTACCTACTCGAGGACGAGCAGGAATTAAGCTTGGGGATGCTGATACGCCTCCAACGTATCTATAAATTTTGATTGTTCCATGCTATTAAAGTATCATTCTTGGATGTTTTATACTCATTTACTAGCAACTTTATATCATTTTTTGGGAATAACCTATTGACATAGTGCCCAGTGCCAGTTGTTGTTTTGCTTGTTTTTTACTTCGCAGAAAATCAATACCAAACGGAGTCCAAATGCCACGAAACTTTTTGGAGAATTTTTTCTGCCCAGAAGACACCCAGGAGGCCAAAGAAGTGCATGGGAGGAGGCCAGTGGGGCCCACTAGGCACCAGGGCTCGCCAGAAGGGCCAGGCGCGCCCTGGTGGGTAGTGGTCAGCACAGAAAGCTTCTCCACCGACCTATGGCTCTATAAATAGTCTAAAATACCAAAAACCCAAGGGAAGTCGAGAGAAAACCATTTCCGTCGCTGCAAGTTCCAGAACCACGAGATCCAATCTAGAGGCCTTTTCCGGCACTCTGTCGGAGGGGTCAACAATCACGGAGGGGTTCTTCATCATCACCCTTGCCCCTCCGATGATGCGTGAGTAGTTTACTACAGACCTACGGGTCCGTAGGTAGTAGCTAGATGGCTTCTTCTGTCTGTTTGATCTTCAATACAATGTTCTCCTCGATGTTCTTGTAGATCTATTTGATGTAATGACTTTTTGCGGTGTGTTTGTTGGGATCCGACAAATTTTGAGTTTATGATCAGTTCTATCCATGAAGATTATATGAGTCTTTGCTGAACTCTTTTCTACATGACTGTTATAGCCTCGTATTTCTTCTCCGAAACTTTGGTTTGGTTCGGCCAACTAGATTGATTTTTCTTGCAATGGGAAGAGGTGTTTTGTGATGGGTCCGATCTTGCGGTGCTCAATCTGAATAGATCTTGTCTACATCATGTCATCGTTCTTATTGCATTACTTTGTTTTTCCATGAACTTAATACACTAGATGCATGCTGGATAGTGGTCGATGTGTGGAGTAATAGTAGTAGATGCAGGCAGGAGCCGGTCTACTAACCTTGGACGTGATGCCTATATACATGATCACTGCCTTGGATATCGTCACGATTATTCGCTTTTCTATCAATTGCCCAACGGTAATTTGTTTACCCACCGTATGTTATTTTCTCGAGAGAAGCCTCTAGTAAAATCTACGACCCCCAGGTCTATTTTCCTATCATATAAAACCAAAAATACCTTGCTGCGTTTTTCCTTTATTTATTTTATTTTGTGTTTTAGTTAGATCTATTTATCAAATCTCATACAATTTAATCTATCTCAATACCAAGGAGGGATTGACAACCCCTCTTACGCGTTGGGTTGCAAGTTTTTGTGATTTGTGTGCAGGTGATGTTTACATAGTGTTGCTTGGTTCTCCTACTTGATTGATAACCTTGGTTTCATAACTGAGGGAAATACTTATTGTTGTTGTTCTTCATCATCCTCTCCTCTTCGAGGAAATACCAACGCATATACAAGCAATCAATCGGCCTCTACATGGGTGTGGGCGGCCTCCATCAAGGCTAAGGCGACCTCCACAGAACGATCAATTGCTATGCTGCTCTCGCCATTTGCTATCCCCGTAGCAGATGTTTCTGCCACCATCTGAGTTGCAGCAGGTGCCGTTTTGGCTGCCGCAGCCGCCTGGTCGCAGATTGCGGCCGCGCTAATGCAGGTTGTGAGCGTGCTCATGGTGGCAGCGGCTGCGCTGTCGCCAGCTTGGGATGCCGAAGTTGCCCTCACGAGCGGGTCCATGTCCCCATCTTTGACCGGCGATGATTGAACAGTAAAATGATAGTTGGTGAGCTAGTGTGCTTGACACGATGGCTGTGGACTGTAGCGGAAGAACCTTATGCCGTAAGCCATATACACCATAAGCTAGGTGTGGGCGGCCTCGAGCTGGGCTTGGACGGGCTCCGTCTAGGCAAGGTATGCCGCGAACGAACGAACGGACGACTACTCGAACGCTCTTGGCGATTGCCAACTCTTCGGCCTTGGGTTGCCGACCATTGTCGGAGAAGCTTTATGTGGTCACCTCCAGGAGCTGGGCATGGCTGGCCTCGACGTGGGCGTGGGCGGCCTCCATCAGGGCTAAGGCGGCCTCCACGGAATGGACAGTTGCTATGCCGCTCTCGCCATTTGCTATTCCCATCGCAGATGTTGCTGCCACCATCTGAGCTAGAGCAGTTGTCGTTTTGGCTGCCGCAGCCGCCTGGTCGCAGATTGCGGCTGCGCTAATGCAGGTTGTGGGCATGCTCATGGTGGATGCATCCGTGCTGTCGCTGGCTTGGGCTGCCGAAGTTGTCCTCACGACGTGGGTCCATGTCCCCATCTTTGACCAGCGACGATTGAATAGTAAAATGATAGTTGGGGAGCTAGTGTGCTTAAGGCGACGGCTGTGGACTGTAGCGGACGAACCTTATTCCGTAAGCCATATAAGACGGTGCTCCTAGATATTTTGTAATGCATCTCACACGGTTCGTGATAATAAATTGTGTGTGATGTACTTGATTTTTCGTTCTGATTTGAAATATAGAATGGGGTAACGGCGGTAGAGGACAGTGTTTGAATTGCTAGAACATTTATCTGCAGTGAACATGCAACTATAGGAGTGTCGTGAATTTTTTTGGAATTATTCAGGGTTCTTTTGGACATTTTTATACATGAACTGAGTTTTCTAGGTATCCAACCGCTTATTACAAAGAGTAATCAAAGTATTCATGCGATTGAAATTTCCACTAATATGTTTAAGGGGTTCATTATATTTTTGCAACTCAATCAAATTTTTCTGTAAGTCACCCAATTTATCTAATATTTGAATCCCTTCTTGTGTAAAAGTAAACCCCTTTTTTGGTGGTGGTTTGTAAAATATTTATTAAACATAAGTCGAATAACTGTATGAAAAACATTTTCCAATGAATGGTTCAATGTTGTGGTGGGTTTTTTCCCATGCATGATTGCATGTTGAGGTGGACTTACCCATTCCTAATTGAATGATGGGGTGGCATGCTTGCATGTTGAGATAAATAAGTTAGTGGGGATGACTCTCTTAGGTATATAGGATTCGTGCAGGTGGGTCACATAGTTGTACATATGCTCTTCATTAAACTTTGATATTTAAGTTTTCAACAATTGTTTTACGAAATTAGCTCAAACTTTCGGGGATGAATTAATGCATGGAGGAATAACTTTCGTATAGTTTGGTGAGTCCATATATGTTCATGTAAGTCCCATGAATTACGGAACCCATGAGTACATTTGACTCTTTCGCGGAGTGAAGAATTGGTTTGGTCATATTCTAACTCGCTAGAATTTAGTTTGGAAATTATGACTCCTATTTTTATGACAATGAAACTCTCATATTTCTAGAATCTAATTATGACTCTTTTCAATTCTTGAATTCCAGGCACAGTTCATGGAAGCCAAACGAGGTATACATGAACTAGCAAGGAAACTCAAACATAACTTTGACATATGAACTAATAAGTGCACTAATTTAAAGACATTATAACTATGCAAGTTTCCAACCATCTCAGGCCATTAGCGTTCGCAGCCATCGGATCTTCATCTTGGATGTTTCTGGCCATCTGATTTCATCTCAATCCCGCGTCGCATCGCTTAGTTCAGTGAGAGCAAGAATATTCCGTGATGGGCCGCTGCTCCGGCGACAATTTCGGAACCATGCTGTGAAATTGGGCCTGATGGGCTCTACCCAGCCCAAAAAACATACAGGCAGAGTGCTTCGTCTCCTAAAAAAAGCAGAGCGCTTCGCGTGGGCAGGCAAAGGTTCAGGAGTGCATATCAGGTGATACGGGAACTAAAATGCTCCCATGCTACGATTTGTTCTCGGCCATTGGATCTCACATCCAATGGTCAGCCCAGGAGCCCCAGAACATTTTCAAAAGAGCCCTTCAGGAAGCCCAAAATCGCGCCCTAGTCCACATCCCCCAGATGCTGACCGTTGGATGTGAGATCCAACGGCCGAGATCACATCGTAGCATGGGAGCATTTTAGCTCCTGTATCACCTGATATTTTCCCGAAGGTTCAGGCAGGACGACCTCATTCACCCCTTCGGTTTCTTCAACCTCGCCATGCCGAAAAATGCGAATGGTGGTTAACCACCATGGTGGGTGCTATCCTGACCGTCCTCTCTCCTTGTGATCCCCAACTAGCGAGTATACTGTGTCCAGCTGGCACCATATGCTGCAGTGCATGCGTGTATTCCGGCCGAAAGCCGCCCTATCGCTAGCTAGAGAATCTCTGAGACCCTCCAAACAATTCTTGTGCCCAACAGATCTGACACGCATGCACAGTCCCTTCCTACATGCGTGCACAGTCCCATCTGTATTAGATTTTCTGTTGCGTAGTACGTGGAGGAATGGCTGCCCACACAAAGAGTTTATGAATGTCACATGTATATTTATCCCGTCTTTGGCACATAATAGCGCGTCATTAAGGAGACAGTTTTAAATAACAGCCTTCAGTTATAATACACTACTCCCTCCGTCTCAAAATAAGTGTCTCAACTTTGTACTAACTTTAGTATAAAATTACACTAAGTTTAAGACACTTATTTTGGGGCGGAGGGAGTACTACACGAGGCTCACGAAACAAACAAAACCAGAAATTTAAAAACTATCATTTATTATAAATAGGCCCCATTGGTCACGCACATCACAAGGCTTAGCTATACCAAGTTTGTAGGAAATGGTTACCATGAGTGTCTCATGAACAATCACAAAACCAATCCTTAATTAAAGGAAACAGGACCCACTGACACATACAGTACTAATTTAGTCACGAGACATGCATATGGTCGCATACTAGTTTCTTTGTTCTGTTGTTTGTGCCGTCACGTCACAGCACAGGGCGTTGCACTTTTTAGCACAGACTGCATAGTCCCTTGATCCAAACATTAGCACACCATAAGTGGATTGCTTACTATAACTATCATCTCAAGTCAACAGCATAGCAGTGCAATATTTAGTGCACATAATTTGCAACAATGATTAACGCTTACAAAATTGATGCAAAAAGAAAGAATTTCACATAAATTATTTCTCTATAAAAATTAATTGGCACAAATGCCACATTTTGTACTACATGTCGTTGATTTTTGGCTCAAGAATAGATGTCTGATACAACAAACTTACCCGAACAGGAAAAAAATCAAAGAAACTCCAATTTTAAAACTCTAGTTTGCACACAATTAGCAATAGATGATTAGGAGAATTTAAAACTATCACAACAGCAATATGGAGGATGGGATCGGAATGAATGGGAGAGAGAGAGGAGCGGGGTTCGTGCTGGTTAATGTCGCCCTGACATGACATGTACGCCTATTCACCCCGGTAGGTTGTATTGTGTCAGGTATTCACTTTCTAGCCCTAGCACCATTATGACTCATTCCATATCACGAGACGCATATGAACGTGCTGGATAACAACCGCCCTGGCGGTCGACCGCCATAAGTCGTGATGGTGCGAAGCAACGGTGCCAATTGCTGGTTACATGATTTGCCGGTTAAGATCTAATTTCTCGCCAAGGAGACGAATCCTGAATCAAACCTCACCCCATGATCTCCTCGGGGAAAAATTGCACCAAAAACTGCGGTACTGCAACTGTCCACGATGGATCTTATCTGGCGTCATCTCAAGACGACCGTCGTGCAGGTATTGCCTTTAGTTTTCCAGATTTTATATAGGCTAGCGAGGTAAAATTTGACCATGGAGATGACTAACATGGCTTCTCTGTCTTATGCTCTATTTGTCAGTGAAAAATCTTGCACTTTGACCGGCAGAATTAAGAGGGACTAGCATGGGGAAGGACCTCTGCTCTATCAGCTAACGGCAACACAGCAGCAGTACCTAATGATGTATGGTTCCAACCTTCAAGCCCATGATGGAACTGGTTACTTGAATCTTAATGGCCAACTCCATGCCAGCTATCTTTTAATCTTACTATGCTTTTGCATTATCTTCTTTAGTGAGAAGTTGTTATATGCTAGAAAACTAGCTTCAAACTCAATTTAGAACTGACCTAAATGCATTCTTAGTCCAGTATTTAATTTGGACATGCCACTTTCTGGATTGCTCATAAATATCTTGGCTATTTTGACCCTCGAGCCATCTATTAGTCCTATGCTGCTGTACCAATGCACATGCTTTTTATTCGGTCAGTTATTTCAAAAAATGTCTCTAGATATGTGCTTCATCCGCTTACTGCATAAGACATCTTCCTATATTTTTATGAACCATTTAAGTTACACGAAAATGTCTTCTGACAATCCATCTTAATCAACACTACGTCTATCTGTATCTATATTGGCGTCTATGCCAGATTTGAATTTGATGGCCCCAATGATCCAAACCCTAAGTTGATTCATCATCGTTTGACATTATTTATGGAGTGAGAAATTTTGATGCAATTAAGCGGATTTGCCTAATACATGTATGTTTAATTAGTTTTCTGTCATTTTTTAATACTTACATCACATGTCAAGAGCAGGAAAAGGTACAACAACAGACCATGGTCCTCAGGCATCTATATAGAAATGCCTTTCGAAGCAGAGAACAAAAGCATACGCAACTTCTGTTTAGTATGCTGCTTTTCTATTCACTAGATTATGATTATGAGCATTTCATGTACAAGGTAAAATACTCGTGTGCTTACCAACAGCATGAAGATCATTTTTCCTGCCCCTATGTGATGATTGGTTCATCTTTTCCCTACCTGTGTCAGATGCATCGGTGGATTCTTGTTTCCGTTGATCTGCTGCCTGGATTGTTACCGAGCTAAGGGAGGAATTCCCTGGAATTCTCTGGTACCTATGCCCATAGGGTTTTCATTCAGATTGTACAGTTGAAGAAGGTAGAGATACTATCAACTTCAGACTTGAATTGGGTCTGTCTTCTTGAAATGATTTTGTCTATTTTTCAGGTTGTACAGTTGAAGAAGGTAGAGATACTATCAACTTCAGACATGAATTGGATCTGTCTTGAAATGATTTTGTCTATTTACATGTTGTTACTCAGTATGTTGTTGAATATCAATTTATGATGTTTCCAAAAGCAAGTTTGACCTCGTTCCTGCTCCTGTGTAGTTTGATGAGTTCTTTATTCTTGCAGAAAAAACTAAAGCATGCTTTGGACCTCAATAGCAAAGGATTTTGTTTTACTATGCTTGTGCTAAAAACGTGTCCTTGTCATTTTAGTTCCATGCAGTAGAGGACCTGTTTCTCTGAGAAGGATGTATCATGTATGCAAAGCCAAGATATGAATATGAAGATTTTACTTGCATCCTCACAACAAGTATTGCATTTTCAGTTATTCTGTCCCTATAGACTGGTGCAAGGCTTAAAATACTAGCTGCCCATAAATGCTATCTCCTATGCATTCTTGCAGTTCCTTCCAAATTTTTGTGTAAGGTTACTGCCATTCATTCGCTGAGTGAAAGTTAGTTGTTCCTCCATCCCAACTTAGTAAAATTAAAATATTGGAATGCCTCTCATTTAACAGGAAAAGGAAACCGTGGAACAACTTATTTTAGATGTTTTGTAATTTTTTATAGTTTATCTACAAAACATCGCATCTCTATCAAAATAGACGGGCGCAACAATGTGCGCTATAAATGATCTAGTACTACATCAATATTACATACTTTCGAGAGTTCAGTGTTGGACTAACTAATATAGCATTTTAGGTAACCAAGATTTATAAAAATTTCGGGCAACTGAAAACTAGCAAAAATGAGTATTTTACATGACATTTTTTGTCTAGATTATTCCTATTTGTAGTAAATATAATTTTTTTCTTAACATCTTGTTGAAGAAAGGTTGCATTCTAGAAAAGACATGAATCCGCCACAAGACTATGAGTCAACTTTAGAGAATTTCGCCTGCTAGATGGCAATCATTTCCTCAATCTTTCAATTCTTAGATTCAGTGTTATGGTTGTCGTTAGAGGGGTAGATCCTTTATTTGTATCCCTAATGGTGCGCACTTAGTGCCGACACCTATGGCTAACATACTCTCTCTCTCTCTCTGTCTACCTCCCTCCATCTCTCTCTCTCTCTCTCTCTCTCTGTGGATTGGATTGTGCATTTGAAAGATCGAGAAGAGGGGTCTAAAGGGGGGTGATTAGACCCTTAACAATCAAAGGTGGCAGTTTTTACAATTATTCAAGTTAAGGTTGAGTTTAGCACATGTTAAAGGGCACCTAATACATTTCATACAAGCATGGCAAGAGTATAGGCAGCGGAAAGAGTAAAGCATGCAATTGTAAGAATGTAAAGGGGATGGGAAATGGAGTGTTCAAATGCAATGGAGACGCGGAGATTTTTGGCGTGGTTCCGATAGGTGGTGCTATCGTACATCCACGTTGATGGAGACTTCAACCCATGAAGGGTAACGGCTGCGTGAGTCCACGAAGGGCTCCACCCATGAAGGGTCCATGAAGAAGCAACCTTGTCTATCCTACCATGGCCATCACCCACGAAGGACTTGCCTCACTCGGGTAGATCTTCACGAAATAGGCGATCTCCTTGCCCTTACAAACTTCTTGGTTCAACTCCACATCATGTCGGAGGCTCCCAAGCGACACCTAAGCAATCTAGGAGACACCACTCTTCAAAAGGTAATAGACGGTGTGATGATGATGAACTCCTTGCTCTTGTGCTTCAAATGATAGTCTCCCCAACACTCAACACTCTCTCACAAATTTGGCTATGGTGGAAGAAGAATTTGAGTGGAAAGAAACTTGGGAAGGCTAGAAATCAAGATTCAATTGGTATGAATGGAATCTCTTGATCTCATGAGTAGGTGATTCTCTCTCAGAAAATGAGTAGTGGAGGTGTAGGCATGTTTCGATGTCTCTCTTACTTAGTAAGAGGGGTGGAGGGGTATATATAGCCTCCACACAAAATCCAACCCTTACACACTTTTGACCCAACTCGGTGGCACCGATCAGAAATCTCGGTGCACCGACCTGTGTAAAAATATGAATGTTTGAGGTCTCGGTGGGACCGACGGAAACATCTCGGAGGGGCCGATGTGCAATGTCAAAGGCAGGCCTCGTTTTGGTGGCACCGATTGCATCAACTCGGTAGGACCAAAGTGAAGCAATAAGGCAACAGAAAGGTTGGCAAGCCATCTCAGTGTGATCGACTGCAAAACTCGGTGAGACCAAAGTAATTACAACTGGTTACAGAAGGTTTGGCAGGCCATCTCGGTGGGACCAATTGCAAAACTCGGTGAGACCAAAATTATTGCAACAAGTTACAAAGAGTTGGGCAAGCCATCCCGATGGGACCGAGAACCATATCGGTGACTCTGATTTGTTAGGGTTTGGCTATGGCAGTGTCCAGATGAACTCGATGGGTCCGGATAGGGAAGATTCGGTGGGGCCGAGTTGGAATGTTGGGTTTTGGACATATTTGGATAGAGAAAGTGGCTGAGGGTTTTGGAGCAATATCACTAAGCACTTGAGCAAATAGATCATGATCAAAACCTCATCCCCATTTAATAGTATTGGCTTTCCTATGGACTCAATGTGATCTTGGATCACTTAACCAAAAATGTAGAGTCTTGAGCTTTTGCCAATCCATGTCCTTAACATTTTTAAGGGGGTCCACATCCTCTTGTCCTTGCCATGCCACTGTTGAGCATATCTGAAATATAATAGATAAAACTATTAGTCCAACGAAAGATATCTTGACATTAATTACCAAAACCACCAAGGGAGCACTTGTGCTTTTAGCATTACAATGTGCAGGAAGAAGATGAAGAGGTTGATGGCTCAATATTTTGACACTTTCACATGGGTATTTGGTTTTCTGAAGGGTTTTTGTCTGTTCTCGCTATTTTTATTAACGCTAATCCTTCGAGAACAAAGAAACCTTGTGTTTCCTACTTGATGTGCTGGACCATGCACTTTTGGATGGAAAACAATTAATACCCAAGTCCTTTGTGCAAACTGGAGCAACTTCCCTTTTTAGCACAATTCCATGGCACACCGGAGAAGAAGAAGAAGAAGGGGGAGGAGAGAGTAGCCATCAACGGGCATATTTCCAACACTCTCGATGGTGATTTCGCGGATGAATGAGAGGGGGGGTGAAGATCGGAGAAGACCAAAATGAATCTAAGTGAAGCTCTTCTCTCCCGGATCTCTTCTCCTTTTCCAGATGTGGAGTCTTCCTCTCTAGGTACCTCTGATGTGCCTGATCGCCTTTACCCCTTCACGAAAGTTGTTTGGATTGATAAGGCAAAGGTGGAGGCAGTTGCGACTCTTCCTCTCTAGGTACCTCTGATGTGCCTGATCACCTCTACCCCTTCACGAAAGTTGTTTGGATTGATAAGGCAGAGGTGGAGGCAGTGGCGACTGGTACGTTACCAGTCGCCACTGCCTCCACCTCTGCCTTATCAATCCAAACAACTTTCGTGAAGGGGTAGAGGCGATCAGGCACATCAGAGGTACCTAGAGAGGAAGACTCCACATCTGGAAAAGGAGAAGAGATCCGGGAGAGAAGAGCTTCACTTAGATTCATTCTGGTCTTCTCCGATCTTCACCCCCCCCCCCTCTCATTCATCCGCGAAATCACCATCGAGAGTGTTGGAAATATGCCCATTGATGGCTACTCTCTCCTCCCCCTCCAACCTATATATACATGAGGATTTTGCTGTTTTGAATATACAAGCTTTGGAGCCTCCTCTAGTTCTTCTAGTTCTAGTTGGTCCTAGTTGACTAATTAGAGCTAGGATAATCCTCTTGTCCTCATAACTAGAAGTCCAATGTGGTTCTAATATCCTCCCTCTAATTCTCTGGCGATGATTAGCTCTGGACAGCGAAGCAGTGCCGGATCGTGAAGGCTGCACGCTTGCAACCAAGTAGAGAGGTCGTGCTTTCGGTCTTCAGTTCGAGGGACTGCTCGTGGGCGGTACGAGGGATCCTTCATCGACGGTTCGAGGAACTCCAAGTACGATCTACACCGACATGATCTTCTTCCGCTGCAACTCGGTGACGGTAACGATTGTGATCCCAACCAGTTATGCATCTTCGTATTGATATTCGGCGATCGTAGGCGCGAAATTTTTGTTTTCTACTATGTTTTCCAACAAAGAGTTGTTCCAATTTGAAAGACTAGGGTTTGCAACTCCATTCATAATATTTCAGAGATTGAGATCGGATCGATCATTTATACTAGTGTGGATCTTTTACTATATTATCGATATGATTCATCTCTGTTTAATCTCAATGTTTATTGGTTATTCCTCTCTCATGCATGAGTAATTCCCCATAGACGTGGGATATGTAGGGGATTGGTGAGATTCATATTGTGCCCATTTTGTATGTTGTTATTTGTGAAATTACTCATATCATTGATTATTATGTTGTTTATCTGTAGCGAGCGCAATGTGTTTTTCCAATTTAAGGGCCCAAACAACATGATCTATAGACCTACACATATAACACATATTGTTCCGAGAATCCGTGACCTCCAAATGACAGCTGTTGGTATCTACAAGGAGCGAAGACGGTCTGAGGATAATTGGAATCCATGACACTTAAAGTTAAAGTGTTGGTTCGGTCTCACGGCCCTAATTATTGAAACGACCATTCATGTAGGAACATTGATGCAGGACAATAGAGCAGAACGGTCACAACATGGAGGAGTTCGACTATTCAAGGGTGAACCGCCTACCGAACATACACTGGTGCAGCGACCTGTTAACGCGACACATGAAACCGAGACCCTTCGACCAAACTGTGTGCGATGCATGAATCGCAAACGGTGTCCTAATAAAACCGTCACCAATAAGACGAGCTATGTGCAATGGTGGAGACATCAAGCACGATTCCTATTAGAGTTGTGTGTGTTATACGTGGCATACAGTTCATCCATACGAACTGTTTGCGATGATTAGAACAACAGAAATGGTTAGCCAGATCAATGTGTGTGTGATATACAACATACAATTTCACTCAGATGAACTATTTTCAATTAGGCAACACGACAAAAACAGTCGGACAGATAAAGGTGTGTGCGATAGACGGCATACAGTTCACTTGGATGAATTGTTTTGCGATGAGCGAAAATAACAGAAATGGTTCAACTTAACAAGATGTCTGTGATCTGCGGCAAATAGGTCTGTAATCAGAAATGTGTGCGAAGACCGATAATAACACAGATGATTGCTGCTAATAAGCCGTGTGTGTTGTGGGCAAACGCTTGCTGGTATACAATTGTCAGCGATTGATGAAATCATCACCGACGGGTTCTCTAGTTTAGTCCGTGTGTGATGTGATTTGTTCTATCTACAGAATAATTAAATAAGTGACTATACAAAACATTCGCACACACCTCAATAAACAATTACATGCATTCTAAACTAGGAGAAACGATCATCTAATCATCTACTTCTTGTGACGCTGCCGTCACTGCTCTGTGGCTCGATCCCTCGTCTGGGGGAGGACGAAGGCACTTTCTCATGTCAACGATCTGCATGTACATCTCGTAGCTTGTGTACGCGTCCTTGGCTGCGTACTTGGCGTGTTCTTCATCCAGTCTCTACTCCCATGCACTGTGCTAGGTGATCTTGTCCTTCTTGCTCTCATCCTTCATCTTCATGTAGTAGGGGTTGATGATGACCGATGCGAGGTCAACTAGCGATTCCTGCTTGTTCTTCATGCATCCCCAGACCGTGTAGTGGCCACGGATGTTGACAAGATTCCGACAGCCAAGCCCGAAATCTCGAGCGCTTTTACATCGTTGTTGGTGTCCACCGTAGCGAAACTGTAGTCGAGGCTATTGATAAGCCTGGCGAAACACTCACAAGGCCTTGTGGCCAGGTGGTAGTGGTAGACGAGGACATCATGGCGCATGCACAACTGGGCGATGGTAACCTTCTGATCATATCCGGCATGACCGTTGGTGAACTTGAGGTTGAAGCCGACCACTTGGTACTTGTCCTCAACAAGAAACTGCTCCATAGTGTGGATGGAGCTCTCCATTGCGACCGACTCATTCATGTACACCACCGAGAGGTCCTTCCCCCTCACGTGGGTGTCCACTGCGTGACGCGTGGTGAATTACCACCGCCCGTCGTTGTCGTCAGCCGCTGGGAACGCCATTGGAGCCACGGGGAGCGCCATTCAAGCCGCTAGATATCCTCTCTGTATGTATTGTTGTGGGTGTGCTTATTGTGTCGTGGGGCATGAGAGATTAAGGTAAATGGTCGCGGGAATAAATGGGGGTTGGGCGGCCTGGATTCTGGGCACGTCCGCATGGCAGTTTTTGCAGCGAGTAACTGCATCGTGGCGCCGTGCCCGGCGCAACCGCATGCATAATGACAGCACGAACATACGTGATTGTGCGCCGGCCCCAAACGCTCGCAGAGCGCGCCGCGGCTGCCTCAACCTCGAGCAACCACACACATAGAGCAGTTGAACGCATAGGGAATAGCCGCCTACAAGTCGGCCGGTAGTTGCGAGCTGGCGGCATGATGTGAAACTATGTTGCGTTCCACATCACACAGTGGGCGAATAATCGTTCGCGATGCTGCATAGAGAGCGGCCATGTGCTAGGTAATTAAATCACAAACGTTTTTTAATTAACCATATGTGTACATGTCATTTCATCGTCCTCTCGCACGTCTTGTCACCGTGCTGCCACAGAAGGCTTCGAGCGCAAGCTTGAGCACCACATAGACGTTCTTTTGGCCAAACATTGGCTCGAAGAGGCGCCATTGAATCATCGGTGAGCCCTTTACCGTGCAACCGCGCAGTTTCCTGCACGCTGCCGCGCAAGCTTCCCACCCGACTCGGCGAAATCCCCCATAACCCTAATGCTTACCGGCCTGCTATATAAACTCTCACGGTCGGTGAGTCATGTGTCGCAGTTTCCCCTCCCACCCCGTAGCTTATCTCGTCTGCTTCTCCCACAATCGCCAATGGCAGTGGTCCGTCATTGTTGCTCAGCCACTCCATTGTCATCAAGGGACAACTCCTGCCGGGAGGCTACACCGTGGCGTCGGCACAGTCCCTGACGTCGTGTACTGCGCATGGCGTCCCTGTTGGGTGTGCGCACAACACCCACCACACGCTCCGCTGCCGCTGCCCGTAGGCAGCTGTTGCTGACCGTCATTGCCGCCACTCCACCGTCGGCCGCCGTGGCCGCCACACCACCGTCGAAAGCCAGGGCCATCACCCGCTCCGCCACCGCAGCCCGAAGGCGGGAGGTGGCCGTCGTGGCCGCCATCCCACCATCGGCCACTGTGGCCATCACTCGTTCCGCCACCGCGGCCCGAAGGCGGGAAGTGGCCATCCTGACCGCCACCCCACCGTCGACCGCCGGGGTCATCACCCTCTCTGCCACTGTCGCCCGAAGGCAGGAGGTGGAAGTGGATCCCCATGATATGTCGCCAACGTATCTATAATTTATGAAGTATTCATGCCATGTTTACAACAATTTTATATGGTTTTGGTATGATTTGAATGGAACTAACCCGGACTGACGCTGTTTTCAGCAGAACTACTGTGGTGTTGTTTTTTGTGCAGAAATAAAAGTTCTGGGAATAGGCTGAAACTTTTTGACGATTTTTTGGAACAAAAGAGGCACTGGAAGCTTCGTGGGAGGACCAGAAGGTGAAGGAGGTGGCCACTACCCACCAGGGCGTGCCAGGGGCTTTGGCCGTGGGTAGGTGGGTAGTGGGCACCCTGTGGCCCATCTTCGCGTGAAACCGATGCCAATAAATCCTATAAATAGAGAAACCACTAGAAATAACCCTAGGACTTTGACTCCGCCGCCGCACGCCTCTATACCTTAAAAATACCATCTAGAGCCTTGTTCCGGCACCCTGTCAGAGGGGGAAATCATCACCGGAGGCCATCTTCATCATCCCGGTGACCACCATGATGAGGAGGGAGTAGTTCACCCTCGAGACTAGGGGTATGTACAAGTAGCTATGTGTTTGATCTCTCTCTCTCTCTCTCGTGTTCTTGATTTGGCACGATCTTGATGTACCACGAGCTTTGTTAATATAATTGGAGCATATGGTGTTTTCCCCCCTCCTATCTTGTTGTGATGAATTGAGTTTTTACATTTGAGGTTTCACTATTATCGGATTAAATACTTTTATGGATTTGAGAATACTTGATGTATGTCTTGCATATGAATACCCATGGTGACAATGGGGTATTATATTGATTCACTTGATGTATGTTTTGGCACTCAACTTGCGGATTCCCGAGGTAACATTGGGGTAATTGTTGGGGAACGTTGCATGGAAAACAAAAAAAAATCTACGCACATGCAAGATCTATCCATGGAGATGCATAGCTACGAGAGTGGGAGAGCATCTACATACCCTTGTAGATCGCTAAGCGGAAGCGTTTATCAACGCGGTTGATGTAGTCGTACACCTTCACGATCCGTCCCGATCAAGTACCGAACGTACGGCACCTCCGCGTTCAGCACACGTTCAGCTCGATGATGTCCTCGCCTTCTCGATCCAGCAAGAGAGGCGAAGTAGTGGATGAATTCTGGCAGGACGACGGTGTGGTGACGGTGGTGGTGAAACTATTCGCACGGCTTCACCAAGCACAACGGACCTGGACGGTGGAGGAACTAGAACTAGAGGGAGACGGGGCACCGCACACAGCTTGGGATCATGGTGTGTGTTACCCCTCTCCCTCCTCACATATATATAGGCGGAGAGGGGAGGGAGGCAGCCTAGGGCACCCCCAAGGGGGCCGGCGGCCAGCCCTAGGGCGCCTGCCCTAGGTGCCCCCCTTTCCTTCCTAGGGGGGTGGAGGAGATAGCAGGAGGGGGGCCGGCGGCTCCCTGCCTTAGGCGCCCCTTCCCTTCCCTAGAGGGCCGCTGGCCAGGAGGTGGGCACGCCAGCCTCTTGTGGGCTGGTGTGCTCCCTCCCTTTACCCGTTTGGCCCAATAACTCCCCGTAGGTCTCCCAGAACCCCTCCGGTGATCCAATAAATACCCGGTGCATTCCGAAACATTTCTGGAGACCAAATAGTATCGTCCTATATATCAATCTTTACCTCCGGACCATTCCGAAGCTCCTCGTCATGTCCGTGATCTCATCCGGACTCCGAACAACATTCGGTCACCAATTCACATAACTCATACAATAGTATATCGTCAACGAACGTTAAGCGTGCGGACCCTACTGGTTCGAGAATGATGTAGACATGATCAAGATGCTTCTCCGATCAATAACCAATAGAGGGACCTGGATGCCCATATTGGTTCCTACATATTCTACGAAGATCTTTATCGGTTGAAACTTTATGACAACATATGTAGTTCCCTTTGTCCGTCGGTATGTTACTTGCCCGAGATTCGATCATCGGTATCTCCATACCTAGTTCAATCTAGTTATCCGCAAGTCTCTTTACTCGTTCTGTAATACATCATCTCGCAACTCACTCCTTAATCACTTTGCTTGCAAGCTTCTTGTGATGTTGTATTGCCGAGAGGGCCTAGAGATACCTCTCCATTATACGGAGTGACAAATCCCAATCTCGATTCATGCCAACACAACAGACACCTTCGGAGATACCTGTAGAGCATCTTTATGATCACCCAGTTACGTTGTGATGTTTGATAGCACACAAGGTATTCCTCTGGTATCCAGGAGTTGCATGATCTCATGGTCGAAGGAATATGTATTTGGCATTAAGAAAGTAGTAGCAATAAACTGAACGATCATATGCTAAGCTAACGGATGGGTCTTGTCCATCACATCATTCTCCTAATGATGTGATCCCGTTATAAAGTGACAACACATGTCGATGGTTAGGAAACCTTAACCATATTTTGATCAACGAGCTAGTCTAGTAGAGGCTCACTAGGGACATGATATTTGTGTATGTATCCACACAAGTATTTAAGTTTCTGGTCAATACAATTCTAGCATGAATAATAAACCTTTATCATGATTAAGGAAATATAATAATAACTACTTTATTATTGCCTCCAGGGCATATTTCCAATAGTCTCCCACTTGCACTAGAGTAAATAATCTAGATTACATAGTAATGAATCTAACACCCATGGAGTCTTGGTGCTGATCATGTTTTGCCCGCGGAAGAGGTTTAGTCAACGGGTCTGCCACATTCAGATTTGTATGTACTTTGCAAATTTCTATGTCTCCATCCTTGACCTTTTCACGAATGGAGTTGAAGTATCTCTTGATGTGTTTAGTTCTCTTGTGAAACCTAGATTCCTTCACTAAGGCAATTGCTCCAGTGTTGTCACAAAAGATTATCATTGGACCCGATGCACTGGGTATTACACCCAAATCGGATATGAACTCCTTCATCCAGACTCCTTCATGCGCTGCTTCCGAAGCAGCTATGTACTCTGCTTCACACATAGATCCCGCCACGACGCTCTACTTGGAACTGCACCAACTGACAGCTCCACCATTCAATATAAATACATATCCGGTTTGTGACTTAGAGTCATCCGGATCTATGTCGAAGCTAGCATCGACGTAACCTTTTACAATGAGCTCTTCATCACCTCCATAAACGAGAAACATATCCTTGGTCCTTTTCAGGTACTTCAGGATGTTCTTGACCGCTGTCCAGTGATCCACTCCTGGATTACTTTGGTACCTCCCTGCCAAACTTATGGCAAGGCACACATCAGGTCTGGTACACAGCATGGCATACATAATAGAACCTATGGCTGAGGCATAGGGAATGACTTTCATTTTCTCTCTATCTTCTGTCGTGGTCGAACTTTGAGTCTGACTCAATTTCACACCTTGCAACAAAGGCAAGAACCCTTTCTTTGACTGGTCCATTGTGAACTTCTTCAGAACTTTGTCAAGGTATGTGCTTTGTGAAAGTCTTATTAAGATTCTCGATCTATCCCTATAGATCTTGATGCCCAATATATAAGCAGCTTCACCGAGGTCTTTCATTGAAAGGCTCTTATTCAAGTATCCTTTTATGCTATCCAAAAATTATATATCATTTCCAATCAGCAATATGTCATCCACATATAATATCAGAAATGCTACAGAGCTCCGACTCACTTTCTTGTAAATACACGCTTCACCGTAAGTCTGTATAAAACCATATGCTTTAATCACCTCATCAAAGCATATATTCCAACTCCGAGATGCTTGCAGCAGTCCATAAATGGATCGCTGGAGCTTGCACACTTTGTTAGCACATATAGGATCGACAAAACCTTCTGGTTGCATCATATACAACTCTTCTTTAAGAAACCCATTAAGGAATGCAGTTTTGACGTCCATTTGCTAGATTTCATAATCATAAAATGCGGTAATTGCTAACATGATTCGGACAGACTTAAGCATCGCTACGGGTGATAAAGTCTCATCGTAGTCAACCCCTTGAACTTGTTGAAAACCTTTCGCAACAAGTCGAGCTTTGTAGACAGTGATATTACCATCAACGTCCGTCTTCCTCTTGAAGATCCATTTATTCTCAATGGCTTGCCGATCATCAAGCAAGTCCACCAAAGTCAACACTTTGTTCTCATACATGGATCCTATCTCATATTTCATGGCCTCAAGCCATTTATCGAAATCTGGGCTCATCATAGCTTCTTCATAGTTCGTAGGTTCGCCGTTGTCTAACAACATGACTTGCAGGACAGGATTACTGTACCACTTTGGTGCGGTACATGTTCTGGTCGACCTACGAGGTTCAGTAGTAACTTGATCCGAAGTTTCATGATCATCATCATTAGCTTCCTCTCTAGTTGGTGTAGGCATCACGGGAACGGTTTTCCCTGATGTGCTACTTTCCAATTCGAGAGAAGGTACAACTACCTAATCAAGTTCTACTTTCCTCCCACTCACTTCTTTCGAGAGAAATTCCTCTAGAAATGACCCATTCTTAGCAACAAAGATATTGCCTTCGGATCTATGGTAGAAGGTGTACCCAATAGTTTCTTTAGGGTATCCTATGAAGACGCACTTCTCCGATTTTGGTTCGAGCTTATCAGGCTGAAGCCTTTTGACATAAGCATCACATCCTCAAAATTTAAGAAACGACGGCTTAGGTTTCTTGCCAAACCATAGTTCATACGGTGTCGTCTCAATGGATTTAGACGGTACCCTATTTAATGTGAATGCGACTGTCTCTAACGCATAACCCCAAAATGATAAAGGCAAATTGGTAAGAGACATCATAGAACGCACCATATCTAATAAAGTACAGTTACGACGTTTGGACACACCATTACGCTGTGGTGTTCCAGGTGGCGTGAGTTGTGAAACAATTCCACATTGTTTTAAATGAAGGACAAACTCGTAACTCAAATATTCGCCTCCGCGATCAGATCGTAGAAACTTTATTTTCTTGTTACGATGATTCTCCACTTCACTCTGAAATTCTTTGAACTTTTCAAATGTTTCAGACTTGTGTTTCATCAAGTAGATATACCCATACCTACTCAAATCAACTCTGAAGGTCAGAAAATAATGATACGCACCGCGTGCCTCAACACTCATCGGACCGCATACATCGGTATGTATTATTTCCAATAAGTCATTAGCTCGCTCCATTGTTCCGGAGAACGGAGTTTTAGTCATCTTACCCATGAGGCATGGTTCGGAAGTATCAAATGATTTATAATCAAGTGATTCCAAAAGTCCATCCGCATGGAGTTTCTTTATGCGCTTTACACCAATATGACCTAAACGGCAGTGCCACAAGTATGTTGCACTATCATTATCAACTTTGCATCTTTTGGCATCAATATTATGAATATGTGTATCACTACGATCGAGATTCAACAAGAATAGACCATTCATCAAAGGTGCATGACCATAAAAGATATTACTCATATAAATAGAACAACCATTATTCTCTGACTTAAATGAATAACTGTCTCGCAATAAACAAGATCCAGATATAATGTTCATGCTCAATGCTAGCACCAAATAACAATTATTGAGGTCTAAAACTAATCCCGAAGGTAGATGTAGAGGTAGCGTGCCGACGGCGATCACATCGACCTTGGAACCATTCCCGACGCACATCGTCACCTCGTCCTTAGCCAATCTTCGTTTATTCCGTAGCTCCCGTTTTGAGTTACAAATATAAGCAACCGAACCAGTATTAAATACCCAGGCGCTACTACGAGCATTAGTAAGGAACACATCAATATCATGTATATCAAATTGTCGGTGCAACAAACCCCCAGGTGTGTTGCTCGGACTGTACACAGGCTCAAGAGCAAGGTTACGGCATTCAAGACAAGGCCAAGCAAAAGAGATGGCTCTTTGAGAAATAAAAGGATGGATCAAGAAGACCAAGACCAACCAAACAAGCAAGATACCACTAAGGAAAAACCTCCCTTGCCGGGCAGGCGAGCCTGGCGGGGTCGAGGTTACTCCAAAGACAAGCCTCAAGACTCCCCCGGTAGGCTTGCCGGGGACGCAGAAGGCGGATCACCCCGCCAAGGCTCCACCGCTCCACCTCACAGCAACGCAAGTCACCTATCGGTGCGGTGTCGAGCCCCCAAGTGATTATGTGGCTGTTATTTGGTACGTGGCAGGCCATGTCTGAGGAAGATCATCCCTAAATGACACCCGTCCAGGAGATGTGTCACGCAGACAGGCGAGAAGGTGGCTGCATGGCGCGGCAAGGCTTGCCGGGCCACGCCACGATGTGACACTAAGCGGCGCATTTAATGCACCCTGTCTTGTCTGCAGAGTTAGGTATGATAGCACTGTGGCTATCTAATTAGTGCATAATGACTGTTTTGCCATTGTGGTGACCCCTTGACCTATAAAAGGAGGGTCGTGGTAACCTTAGAAAGGATTCGGACCCTTGTACGCTCGTACGCGCGTAGCTGCTCTCACCCCAAGGCGACCTTGCCGGGCTAGAGTGCTGCGTCTCCACCACGGTCCTTTCATCAATCCACCAAAGCAGGAGTAAGGTTTTACGCCTCACGGCGGCCCGAACCTGGGTAAAACTGCCTGTGTCATCGTTGTCGTGCTGCTCTATGCTTTCCGCTCTTTGTGCAATGTGCTCTTCCCCCTTGCCGAACCACAAGGGGTCGATGGCCCCATAGGTGGCCTTGTGATACCACGACATCTTTGGCACGCCAGGTAGGGGGGAGCGCTTGCGCGAACCCGAGAGTGTAAGCAGCGCGCCATCTTCATCATCGTTTTCTTCATCAACGGCTTCATCGTCCATGGCGTCCAAAAAGAAATCCGGTGCTTCAGCTCACCCGTCCACCTCGAAGGGCCCCTCGCATGAGGCCACTAATGCCGTGGGGGCTGCGAGGGAACATGGGAACACCGACGCCGTGGGGAACATGACTGGCGCAGGCGGCGCCATCACCGTTCCCCCTGCGGCCGAAGCAGGAGCAGGAGGCACCGAAGGAGGGCGACACCAACAACAACCCGGCGGCCATGCTCCGCAAGGTGCGGGTGGGGAGAACACTTTGTCTCCGCCTCCCCACCTCGCCAAGGGACATAGCCGCAGCGATGGCGCTTGCCCTGATGCGGATCGTAATCACCTAGCTGCCCCCGCACGGGTGCGGCTATAGGGCCCGCGCCACCCCCCAGGGCAAGCTAGCCGAGATGATGCGCCAAATGGGGTCGTCAACCCCAAGCGCATCTGCCTCGTCATCACGCCGCCCTGGCGACTGGCTTGCGGCGGCGAGAACATGGCGCCACCACTATAGGCACCATTAGAAATCGGGCGACGTCACGATCCGCATCGTCGTCCATGCCAAGCACCGCTTCGGAGGCCATGGCGCGGGCCTAGCTCTTGTTGAGATTTCCGCCAGCGGCCAATCAAATGGATGAGTGGAGGGCCACTATCCAGAGCTTGATTGGTTTCGCTGAGGTGGGAGGATCACAGCAGGCAGGCCCGCCACGGCCTCCACCAACGGCGGCATCCTTCCGGAGACGCTTGGCGGTATCTAGATCCTTGGACAGCAGCTGCTGGCATGATTCGATGGACTCTACTGCGCTCTCCAAGGAGCCGATCCTAGCCTTCATGTCGATGATGGTGCCGTTAGCGGTCTCAAGGCTCTGGGTCTTGGAGGAGAGCTGCGACTGCGCATTAGTCAAGAGAACCTCAGCCTTCCGCACTTCTTCCTTGAGGGCCTCCACCCCTTTGGCGCTCCCGGCAAGGTCCTCCGTCAGCTTAGCCACCTGCTGATCTAGGTTAGTCTTGGCAGCAGATGCGGCAGCCAGATCATCAGTGAATTTCTTCAACTGAGCGGCAGAATCGGCAGCAACGGCGTCTAGGGCAGCTCTATGCTTATCCTCCAGCTCCTTGGTGCGCTGACACACAAGAGCCTCCAGATTGTCATCCTTGGCGCGCAGAGTGGCTTCGAGCATCTCCTCCCAGAGGGAAATCTCTTGCTCTCTGGCGTCAAGGGATGCCTTGCGGTCCACCAAGCGCGCCTCGCAGGCCATGACGTCCTCCTTTGTCATCAGGAGCGCCTCTTGCTGCCTAATGAGCACTTTGAATTGCTTATCATGCCACTCGCGTAGCTCTGAGCACTTATCCTTCAACTTCTGGTCCACCGTGCTGGCAGACTCACGCCGCTCCTTGAGCGCCTGCCACTTCTGGTTGTGCCGGGCCTGCATCTCCTTCACGTCTGTCGCCATGGACTCCAAGAACGACAAGTCCATTGTGACAGCAGCTGAGTCATCAGCCTCTCCAGCTCCCTGATACAGCGGTGCCAGGAGGTGTTGAAGTTCTTCGTCGAGCTCCGCGCCCGTCGTCAAGGACGGGCCGGGGGCTCCGGTGCTGGCAGTGACAACACCATGGCCAGCGTGCTTGAGGGAAGCGGCAGAATATCCATGACGATCCCGGAAGAGGGAAGTGGGTCCATGGTTTGGAGAGGGATTTTCTCCTCAATCACCACTCCCTCCTCCGGGGCGCTCTCCGGGGAATGCTCTACCACCGCCAAGGAATCCTGGGCATTCCCAAAAATGAGACCCTGCCCCTCAGCAGCAGCAATCTCAATGGCCTCGTCCACAGTGGCCCATCCTATATCAGCCACCACTTCCAGCAGCTCTGGCTCCTCGGCTTGGGGGTCTGCGGATGAAAATGCCAATGAACAACAAAGAAACTGAAGTCTCAGGTAAAAGAGGGAATCAGGAAAAGTGGTCAGAGCAAGAAAGGAAAAAGGATATAAGTGGAGTACCTGGAGAAGTCTGCCGGACAGGGACTTCAGTTTCCCCGGCAGCATATGTTGCCGGGCCACGCACTTCACTCTTTGCCGCGGTAGCCGCGGCAGCCTTCTACGCGACCTCATCCTTGGAGGGCTCCGTGGGGGTTCTTTCAGCTCGGCCAGTGGGAGAGGTATGCCCCTCCGGGAGAAGCTCGTCCTGCATCGTCTCACCTCCTCCTCCGGCCGAGGGAACGGGGAGGCCATCTCCATCGCCTCCAGCGGGAAGTACCAAGCCCCTATTTCCGGGCCGAGGGCTGGACTGGGAGCTCGGCACGGAATCTTCCACGTCGCTCCCCACCAAGGCCGGGCTCTCCGCACCCTTTGGTGACCCGACACGGCGGAGCCTCTTCCATGGGCGGTAGATGAGGGTCTCGGCATCCTCCTCCACTTCCCAGCCGGCAACAGCAAAACAAAGAGGTCAGTCAGCACAAAAAAAATTAAATATATCAAAGATCCCGATAAGAGATAGGAAAATTTTTCCTTACTCTTCTTCAATAAGCATGGAGTTCAAGTTGAACTCCATGGGAGGCGAGGGCTCCCTCCCTCTCTTTGGTGACGGAGGGGCAGAGATCTCCGGCAGCTTGGGTGCCCGGCGTGGCGCCGGGGGCTCCGAGGAAGACGAGCTCTGTGAAGAACTCGAGCCGGAGTGGGAGCTGGAGTCAATTTTCACGTCCGATGAGTGCTTGGCGGAGGAAGTCTTGGCCCGAGCAAGACGAGGGGATTGGCGGCACACCACATCAGCCTTGGTGGCCTTGGTGGTGGTCTTCTTCACCCTCTTGATGGCGGGCACTGGATTGGGGGCCGCCGCCCCTCGTTTGGTAGCGCGCCTGCGGGGGCGCTGGTCCAAATCCGGCTCGGGGGCTTGAAACCCAGCCGCGAGCCATTCCTCCTCGGGCTCCGCCACCTCGCCATCCTCCTCCTCCTCCTGGAGTTTCGTTGCTGCCGTGGCTAGGGCCTCTAGCCCGGCGAGGTTATCCCCAGCAAGCTCTTCCCCGGCAGCCCCTCCCGTGGCTTGCGCTTCGCTGCCACCGTGAGAGGAACTCTCATCCTCAGCTTTCCCTTTGCCCTTCCCTGCCTTCGTGGCCCTCGCCATCTCTGCAAGATGGGCAGCCTTGTCCTCCTCAACCCTCCTTAAGATAGACGCCACCTCCGTAGAGGAGGTGCGTTTATACATCCTAGTCTCAACCTTGGTGGCCTTCTCCACCAGGGTGCTCGACCACTGAAGCTCCTCATCAAAAGTGGGCAGTCGCCAATCTCCTGCCACCCCTTGAGCATTACAATCCGGCATCCATTTCAATATCTGGTCCCAGGCTGAATTGATGTTCAAGGGAACAACTGTTGCCGGGAGCTTGAACAGCTCGAAGCGGCCAAACAATTGGTCACACAACCAGGCATGGCCATAAACCGACAAATTGTTGGCCAAGCCTGGGAGCAACCTCATCCTGTCCGCCGCGTCACCATATAACTAGGCAGGTCTGTCCCTCTCCTGCAATGGTGAGATGCGGCGGAGAAGCAAATCTGCCCCGACATGCTCGATGGTCAACCCGGCAGCCTTCAAACGGGTAATCCTGTTGATTCCCGGGCGCAATCTATCTTCGGTGAGGCCATAAGCGCTCCATTCCTTGCCGCGCCCAACACATACCGTCCGCGCCTCACAGAATTCGGGGGCTTCCTCGTCTTGAATCCAACACCAATCCCCTCTCCACACATCCCACCTCTCGTGCTGCCTCCCTGGGATGTAATCCCAAAGCTTCCTCACCACCCGCGGCATCCAGGAAATGTTTCCGGAGCGGTGACCCTTGTTCTCCACCTGCGGAACAAAATAATGCCAGAACAGATCTACGTTGGGAGTGATTCCGACGAAATTCTCACACAAGTGCAAGAAAATGGCCATGGTCGCCATTGCATTTGGCGTGAAGTCGAGGAGGTGGAATCCATAGATGGTCATGATCGCCTCAAAGAATCCGGAGTAAGGGGGACAGAGACCGTAGATAAAGTAAGCGCAGAAGAACCGATACGAGTCTGGCGGATCCTCCTTCCCATCCGCAAAAACTTTGGGCGCCCCGTGCCCTTTCGGGACAGGCCTCCCCCACATATATCCACACCTCGCTTGAAGAACTTGCCCGCCCAGGCTCGACGGAAGGAAGACGATGTCTTCCCTCCTCTTCTTGTTCAGCTCCGCTGCCCTCTTGCTCCCCTCGGCTACCACTTCCTTCGCCGGAGCCGTCTGTTTCCCTTTCTCCGCGGGTTTCTTCCCCATCTCCGCGGCGGCGATGCGAGTGGAGGAAGGGTGCGGTGAGAACGGCGGCGGGCGGGTAAGAGGAAAGGGGAAACCACTGCTTGGCTTGCAGAGGAAGATGATGGAAGGGCGGGGCGAGCAACAGGTGAACCGTGTCGATCCGCTTTTCCCTATTTTTAAGGGGGGGAAGTGCGGAACAGAGGCGCGACGCTTCAGAAAGTTACCGTTTTTCCTTAAAGTGTAGCAGTCCCACTACCCCATGACGCGCAGTAATTGCGCATAGTGGACATTGGATTGACTAGTCAACATGGCGAACCGGCACCTGCAGCCTTCTTCTGCCACGTGTCCGTGCACTGTCTGGGGCCTAACCCAACGTGCCGCGTGACACGTTTGGCTTAGGCCCGGGGGCTTATGTTGGGGAAAACAAACAGGGGCACGTATTTTCCCCTGACTCGTGCACGGACAAACCAAGGCCGTGCCAAGATACAAGAGACCAAGATCTTTGAAGAACCAGCATGCTGATTAAGAAGGCCAAGACCAAGACAGAGAAGCGAGACACCACCAGGAGAAAAGCCTCCCTTGCCGGGCAGGCGGACCTGGAAAGGACAAGGGCTCCCCTGGAAGAAAGCATTCAAGACGTCCCGGCAGGGCCTGCCGGGACTCACAAGGGCAAAGACACCTCACCAAGCCATCTCACCATGACCCACGTCATTGATCAATGCGGTGTCAAGACGCAAAGTGACTAAGTGGCAGCCATTCGCCACATGGCGGCCTCTTTCTACAGGAAATACCTACAGACGACACCCGTCCTGCGACGTGTCAAGCAAGCAGGCATGGAGCTGGCAAGACGAGCCCGGAAAGGCTTGTCGGGCAAGCAACAATGTGACGTTGAGCGGTGCATTTAATGCACTCTGTCAGCCTACAGAATTAGGTATGATAGCACTGTTTGCTATCTTATCAGTGCATAATGACTGTTTTGCCACTGTGGTGACCCCTTAACCTATAAAAGGAGGCCCATGGCAACCGTAGCAAGGGTTGGAAAGTTGAACACCCTCACGCTCGTACGCGCGTAGTCACTGCCTCCCTAGGGCGAGCCTGCTGGGCAAGTGTACTACGCTCCACCACCACTTTTCCACCATCAATCCACCAAAGCAGGAGTAGGGTTTTACGCCTCGTGGCAGCCCGAACCTAGGTAAAATTGCCCGTGTGATCTCTGTCATGCTGCCCCACGTTCTTCTGCTCTTTGTGCAATGCGACATCCCCCCTGCCGAACCAGCAAGGGGCCCCTTGGCCCCATAGGTGGCCGTGGTTTTCCGCGACATCGAGCTTTGCGTCTTACTCAACTTCACACCTTACAACTCAGGCAAGAACTCCTTCTTTGACTAATCCATTTTGAACTCCTTCAAAATCATGTCAAGGTATGTGCTCTGTGAAAGTCTTATCAGGCGTCTTGATCTATCTCTATAGATCTTGATGCCCAATATGTAAGCAGCTTTACCCAGGTCTTCCTTTGAAAAACTCCTTTCAAACAATCCTTTATGCTTTCCAGAAATTCTACATCATTCCTAATCAACAATATGTCATCCACATATACTTATCAGAAATGTTGTAGTGCTCCCACTCACTTTCTTGTAAATGCAAGCTTCTCCGTAAACTTGTATAAACCCAAACGCTTTGATCACCTCATCAAAGCGAAAGTTCCAACTCCGAGATGCTTGCACCAGTCGATAAATGGATCGCTGGAGCTTGCACACTTTGTCAGCATTCTCTGGATCAACAAAACCTTCCGATTGCATCATATACAAATCGTCCTTAAAGAAACCGTTAAGGAATGCTGTTTTGACATCCATCTGCCAGATTTCATAATTGAAAAATCCAGCTATTGCTAACATGATTCTGACGAACTTAAGCATCGCTACGGGTGAGAAAGTCTCATCGTAGTCAACTCCTTGAACTTGTGAAGACCCCTTTGCCACAAGTCAAGCTTTATAGATGGTGACATTACCGTCCGCGTCCGTCTCCTTCTTGAAGATCCATTTATTCTGAATGGCCTTTTGCCCTTCAGGTAATACTTCCAAAGTCCATACTTTGTTTTCATACATGGATCCCATCTCGGATTTCATGGCCTCTAACCATTTGTCGGGATCCGGGCCCACCATCGCTTCTCCATAGCTCGTAGGTTCACCGTTGTCCAACAACATGACCTCTAAGACAGGGTTACTGTACCACTCAAGAGCTGTACGTACCCTTGTCGACCTACGAGGTTCGATAGTAACTTGATCCGAAGCTTCATGATCATCATCATTAGCTTCCTCTTCAACTGATGTAGGTGCCACAGAAACATCTTTCTGTGCCGTGCTACTCGCTGGTTGAAGTAAAGGTTCAACAACCTCATCAAGTTCTATCTTCCTCCCACTCAATTCTTTCGAGAGAAACTCTTTCTCGAGAAAGGACCCATTCTTAGCGACAAACACTTTGCCTTCGGATCTGAGATAGAAGGTATACCCAACCGTCTCTTTTGGGTATACTATGAAGACGCATTTGTCTGCTTTGGGTTCGAGCTTTTTCGGCTGAAGCCTTTTGACATAAGCATCGCAGCCCCAAACCTTAAGAAATGACAACTTAGGTTTCTTGCCAAACCATAATTCATACAGTGTCGTCTCAACGGATTTAGATGGTGCCCTATTTAAAGTGAATGTAGTTGTCTCTAATGCATAACCCCAAAACGATAGTGGTAGATCTGTAAGAGACATCATAAAACGCACCATATCCAATAAGGTATGATTACGACGTTCGGACACACCATTACACTGTGGTGTTCTAGGCGACGTCAACTGTGAAACAATTCCACATTGTCTTAAGTGATTACCAAACTCATAACTCAGATATTCTCCCCTTCGATCGAATCGTAGGCATTTATTCTTCTTGTTACGATGATTCTCAACTTCACTCTGAAATGCTTGAACTTTTCAAACGTTTCAGACTTATGCTTCATTAAGTAAATATACCCATATCTACTCTAGTCATTGGTGAAGGTGAGAAAGTAACGATATCCACCACGCGCGTCAACACTCATCGGACCGCACACATCAGCATGTATGATTTCCAACAAGTCACTTGCCCGTTCCATTGTTCCGGAAAACAGGGTTTTGTCATCTTGCCAATGAGGCATGGTTCGCATGTGTCAAGTGATTCAAAATCAAGTGACTCCAAAGTCCATCAGCATGGAGTTTCTTCATGCGCTTTACACCAATATGACCTAAGCGGCAGTGCCACAAGAAAGTGGTACTATCATTATCAACTCTACATCTTTTGGCATCAATGTTATGAACATGTGTATCACTACGATCGAGATTCAATAAACCATTCACATTGGGTGCATGACCATAGAAGGTATTATTCATGTAAACAGAATAACCATTATTCTCAGACTTAAATGAATAACTGTATTGCAATAAACATGATCTAATCATGTTCATGCTCAATGCAGACACCAAATAACATTTATCTAGGTTCAACACTAATCCCGAAGGTAGAGGGAGCATGCGATGGTGATCACATCAACCTTGGAAACACTTCCAACACACATCGTCCCCTCACCCTTAGCTAGTCTCCGTTTATTCCGTAGCTTTTGTTTCGAGTTACCAATATTAGTAACTGAACCGGTATCCAATACCCAGGTGCTACCAGGAGTACTAGTAAGGTACACATCAATAACACGTATATCAAATATACTATTGTTGAAGTTGCCAGCCTTCTTATCTATTGGGGTAGTTCCGCTACCAGCGACCGTTCCCCTTACAATAGAAGCACTTAGTCTCGGGTTTGGGTTCAACCTTGGGTTTCTTCACTGAAGCAGCAACTGGCTTGCCAATCATGAAGTTTCCCTTCTTGCCCTTGCCCTTCTTGAAACCAGTGGTCTTGTTAACCATCAACACTTGATGCTCCTTCTTGATTTCTACCTTCGCGGCCTTAAGCACCGCGAACAGCTCCGGGATCATCTCCATCCCTTGCATGTTATAGTTCATCACGAAGCTCTAGTAGCTTGGTGATAGTGACTGGAGAACTCTGTCAATCACTATCTTATCTGGAAGATTAACTCCCACTCGATTCAAGCGATTGTAGCACTCAGACATTCTGAGCACATGCTCACTGGCTGAGCTATTCTCCTCCATCTTGTAGGCAAAGAACTTGTCAGAGGTCTCATACTTCTCAACACGGGCATGAGCCTGAAATACCAATTTCAGCTCTTGGAACATATCATATGTTCCATGGCGTTCAAAACACCTTTGGAGCCCCGATCCTAAGCCGTAAAGCATGGCGCACTAAACTATCAAGTAGTCATCAGAACGTGTCTGCCAGATGTTCACAACATCCACAGACGACGCTAGAGGGGTTAGTACACCGAGCGGTGCATCAAGGACATAAGCCTTCTGTGTAGCAGTGAGGACAATCCTCAAACTATGGACCTAGTCCGCATAATTGCTTACAATATCTTTCAACTTAGTATTTCTCTAGGAATGTATTAAAACAGGGAGCTATAGCGCGAGCTATTGATCTACAACATAATTTGCAAAGGCAACTTAGACTATGTTCATAATGAATGAGTTCAGTTAATCATATTACCTAAGAACTCCCACTCAAATTGACATCCCTCTAGTCGTTCGAGTCAAACATGATCCAAATTCACCAGCCCAAGTCCGTTCATCACGTGAGATGAGGTGGTTTCAATGGTGAACATCTCCATGTTGATCATATCCACTATATGACTCATGTTCGACCTTTCGGTCTCTTGTGTTCCGAGGCCATGTCTGTACATGCTAGGCTCGTCAAGTTTAACCCAAGTGTTCCACATGGGAAACACTGGCTTGCACCCGTTGTATGTGAACGTAGAGTCTATCACACCCGATCATCATGTGGTGCTTCAAAACGACAAACTTTCGCAACGGTGCACACTTGGGGAGAACACAATTTTATCTTGAAATTTTAGTGAGGGATCACCTTATAATGCTACCGTCGTCCTAAGCAAAATAAGATGCATAAAAGGATTAACATCACATGCAAATCATAAGTGACATGATATGGCCATCAACTTGTGCTTTTGATCTCCATCTCCAAAGCACCGGCATGATCTCCATCGTCATTGGCATGACACCATGATCTCCATCATCGTGTCGCCATCGGGGTTGTCACGCCAACCATGCTTCTACTAATATTGCTACCGCTTAGCGATAAAGTAAAGCATTACATAGCGCTTAATGATTGACACGCAGGTCATACAATAATTAAAGACAACCCTATGGCTCCTGCCGGTTGCCGTATGCATCGACATGCAAGTCCATATAAACTATTACAAACATGATCATCTCATACATCAAATATATTTCATCATGTCTTTGGCCATATCATATCACAACATACCCTGCAAAAACAAGTTAGACGTCCTCTAATTGTTGTTGCATGTTTTACATGGCTTCTATGGGTATCTAGCAAGAACGATTCTTACGTACGCAAAGCCACAACGGTGATATGCAAGTTGCTATTTAATCTTCTACAAGGACTGCCTTTGTCGAATCCGATTCAACTAAGGTGTGAGAGACAGACACCCGCCAGCCATCTTATGCAACAAAGTCACATGTCTGTCGATGGAACCGGTCTCATGTACGTGGACATGTAAAGTTGGTCTGGGCCACTTCATCCCACAATACCGCTGAATCAAGAAAAGATCAAGGAAGGAAGCAATCTAAATATCAACGCCCACAAACTCCTTTGTGTTCTACTCGTGATGTCATCTACGCATAGACCTAGCTCATGATGCCACTGTTGGGGAACGTTGCATGGGAAACAAAAAATTTCCTATGCTCACCAAGATCCAATGTAGGAGATGACCATCTACGAGAGGAGAGATTGGATCTACATACCCTTGTAGATCACTAAGCGGAAGCGTTAAGAAACGCGGTTGATGTAGTCAAACGTCTTCGCGATCCAATCATGATCCGTCCCGTGAACTCCGATCCAAGTGCCGAACGGACGGCACCTCCGCGTTCAACACACGTACGGCTTGATGATGCCTTCACCTCCTCGATCCAGTGAGTGATGGTGAAGTAGTAGCTCAAGTTCTCCGGCAGCACGATGGCGTGGTGGCGGTGGTGGTGGTGGAATCTCAACAGAGCTTCGCTAAGCACTACGGAGAGGAAGAAGACTACGAGGGAGAGGAGAGGCAGCGCCATGGCATGGAAGGGTGCGGCTGCCCTCTCTCTACCTCTCTATATATAGGGGGAAGGGGGAGAAGGGGGCGCCCCTAGGGGATCCCATCTAGGGCCGGCGGCCACAAGAGGGAAACCCTAGATGGGTTCTCCCCCCTAGGAGACTTCGCCCCCAAGCCAGGTGGAGGGAACCCTAGAGGGGGCGCCCCACCTCTCCTGGTTATGTGAGATGGGTGAGGGGGGCATGCAGCCCCTTAGTGGGCTGGTGTGCCCCCTCCTCTAGGCCCATGAGGCCCCCCAACACTTATCGGGGCCTCCCGAAACCCCTTTCGGTCATGTTGGTCATCACCCGGTACCCCCGGAACAATTCCGTACTCCAATACCCTTCATCCAATATATCAATCTTCACCTCCGGACCATTCCGGAGTTCCTCGTCACGTCCGGGATCTCATCCGGGACTCCAAACAACCTTTGGTAACCACCATTATGACTCAACTATACTTATATCGTCACCAAACGTTAAGTGTGTAGACCCTGCGGGTTCGAAAACTATGCAGACATGACCGAGACACCTCTATGGTCAATAACCAATAGCGGTACCTAGATGTCCATATTGGTTCCCACATATTCTATGAAGATCTTATCGGTCGAACCTCGATGTCAAGGATTCAGCTAATCCCGTATGTAGTTCCCTTTGTCTATCGGTATGTTACTTGCCCGAGATTCGATCGTCGGTATCTCCATACCTAGTTCAATCTCATTACCGTCAAGTCTCTTTACTCGTTCCGTAATACAAGATCCCATGACTAACTCATTGGTCATAGTGCTTGCAAGCTTATTGTGATGTTGTATTACCGAGTGGGCCCTGAGATACCTCTCCGTCATACGGAGTGACAAATCCCAGTCTTGATCCATGCCAACTCAACAGACACCCTCGGAGATACCTGTAGAGCACCTTTATAGTCAGCCAGTTACGTTGTGATGTTTGGTACACACAAGGTACTCCTCCGGTGTCAGTGAGTTGCATGATCTCATGGTCATAGGAACATATACTTGACATGCAGAAAACGATATCAATAAACTTGACACGATCACATGCTACATTTATAGTTTGTGTCTTGTCCATCACATCATTCTCCTAATGATGTGATCCCGTTATCAAATGACAACTCATGTCCATGGCTAGGAAACCATAGCCATCTTTGATCAACGAGCTAGTCCGGTAGAGGCTTACCAGGGACATGTTGTTGTCTATGTATCCACACATGTATTTGAGTTTCCGATCAATACAATTCCAGCATGGATAATAAACGATTATCATGAACAGGGAAATATGATAATAACTAATTTATTATTGCCTCTAGGGCACATTTCCAACACATATCACATCACAACATGCCCTGCAAAAACAAGTTAGACGTCCTCTACTTTGTTGTTGCAAGTTTTACGTGGTTGCTACGGGCAACTAGCAAGAACCGTTCTTACCTATGCAAAACCATGGTGATTATCAAGGTGCTATTTAACCTTCTGCAAGGACCGCCGTAGTCAAATCTGATTCAACTAAAGTAGGAGAAACAGACACCCGCCAGCCACCTTTATGCAAAACAAGTTGCATGCCAGTCGGTGGAACCGGTCTCATGTGCGTGGACATGTAAGGTTGGTCCAGGCCGCTTCATCCCACAATGACGCCGAATCAAAATAAGACATTGGTGGGAAGCAATATGAACCTCACCACCCACAACTCCTTTGTGTTCTACTCGTGCATATCATCTACGCATAGACCTGGCTCATGATGCCACTGTTTGGGAATGTTGCATGGAAAACAAAAAAAATTCTACGCACACACAAGATCTATCCATGGAGATGCATAGCTATGAGAGGGGGAGAGCATCTACATACCCTTGTAGATTGCTAAGCGGAAGCGTTTATCAACGCGGTTGATGTAGTCGTACACCTTCACGATCCGTCCCGATCAAGTACCGAACGTACGGCACCTTCGCGTTCAGCACACGTTCATCTCGATGGCGTCCTCACCTTCTCGATCCAGCAAGAGAGGCGAAGTAGTAGATGAGTTTCGGCAGCATGACGGCGTCGTGACGGTGGTGGTGAAACTATCTGCAGGGCTTCGCCAAGCACAACGGATGTGGACGGAGGAGGAACAAGAACTAGAGGGAGACGGGGCGCCGCACACGGCTTGGGATCGTGGTGTGTGTTGCCCCTCTCCCTCCTCACATATATATAGGTGGAGGGGGGAGGGAGGCAGCCTACGGCGCCCCCAAGTGGGCCGGCGGCCAACCCTAGGGCGCCTGCCCTAGGCGCCTCCTATCCTTCCTAGGGGGGTGGAGGAGATGGCAGGAGGGGGGCCGGCGGCTACCTGCCTTAGGCGCCCCCCTTTCCTTCCCTAGAGGGCCGGCGGCTAGGAGGTGGGCGCGCAGCCCCTTGTGGGCTGGTGTGCCCCTCCCTTGGCCCGTTTGGCTCAATAACTCCCCGCAGGTCTCCCGGAACCCCTTCCGGTGATCCGATAAATACCCGATGCTTTCTGAAACCTTTCCGGAGACCAAATAGTATAGTCCTATATATCAATCTTTACCTCCAGACCATTCCGGAGCTCCTCGTCATGTCTGTGATCTCATCCGGGACTTTGAAAAACATTCGATCACCAATTCACATAACTCATACAATACTATATCGTCAATGAACATTAAGCGTGCGGACCCTATGGGTTCGAGAATGATGTAGACATGAACGAGACGCTTCTCCTATCAATAACCAATAGCGGGACCTGGATGCCCATATTGGTTCCTACATATTCTACGAAGATCTTTATCGGTTGAACCTTTATGACAACATACGTAGTTCCCTTTGTCCATCGGTATGTTACTTGCCCGAGATTCGATCGTCGGTATCTCCATACCTAGTTCAATCTCGTTACCGGCAAGTCTCTTTACTCGTTCCGTAATACATCATCTCGTAACTAACTCCTTAGTCACTTTCTTTGCAAGCTTCTTGTGATGCTATATTACCGAGAGGGCCCAGAGATACCTGTCTGTCATACGGAGTGACAAATCCCAATCTCGATTCACGCCAACTCAACAGACACCTTCGGTGATACCTATAGAGCATCTTTATGATCACCCAGTTATGTTGTGATGTTTGATAGCACACAAGGTATTCCTCTGGTATCCAGGAGTTGCATGATCTTATGGTCGAAGGAATATGTATTTGACATTTAAGAAAGCAGTAGCAATAAACTGAACAATCATATGCTAAGCTAACGGATGGGTCTTGTCCATCACATCATTCTCCTAATGATGTGATCCCATTATCAAATGACAACTCATGTCTATGGTCAAGAAACCTTAACCATCTTTTGATCAACGAGCTAGTCTAGTAGAGTCATACTAGGGACTTGGTATTTGCTTATGTATTCACACATGTATTTAAGTTTCCGGTCAATACAATTCTAGCATGAATAATAAACCTTTATCATGATTAAGGAAATATAATAATAACCACTTTATGATTGCCTCCAGGGCATATTTCCAATAGAACTAGTATGCAAGGGGGTCGATGTTTAAGGTCCCTTGGACCAACTTACTCTGCTCATAGGTCACCTCGTAACCACCATCAACCTACCATCAGGGACATCACACGATCACCTCAGGATCAACCAAGCTTGGTATTGGCAATACCATAGTGATCATCACATGACCACAAGGAGCTCGATCTTTACCCGTGACCATCATATGACCCCATACAAATCATCCAACTTCGGTATCAATGATACCATAGTGATCATCGCATGAACACATAAAGATCAACCAACTTCTTTCCTCGTCGAACCGGGGTTGTTTATTAGTCAGGTTATTATTACTATTGACCCATAGTGTGACCTACTACGAACTGGGCCCATAACCGAGGGCGCGGCTATCGATAGATTATACACTCTGCAGAGGTTAGTACACTGTACCGACACTACGGAACCCATGGCCTCGTGCTCCCATTCGGGTGGACCAGCGGTGTTCTGACAAAACCGATATATTGCATGACACTCTCCCGGCCACTCCGACAAACTCCCCTTTGGGCTAATTCATGGGTGGCCCCTATGTCACCGCGTGACATCCGCCACCTTCGTGGCTGGCCACCGTCGTGGCAAAACAAAAATGGTCCCAAACGGGGACAATGGTACCATACAACTCGGGCACACAAGGCTTATGGTCGCCTACCTAATCAGGGTAGCGCACGCACATAACCTTCCCTAGTTGGAGGCACCGGCGAGAGGCATGGCAATAGACCGAATCAGGGCCCCCCATAAGGCAAGTGTGGCTGCACTGGTCAGCTCAATTCGATGGCACTATGACTCAGCCAACAAATTTCTTCAAGTTTGATTAATGTCCGGTTAAACTTGAATTGTGATGAGCAGAGTCATAACAACATGATGAAATACAATGCATATGAGCAAGATATCAACATGACCATGGATGGGAAACATAAACATTTAGCATGTAAATCTTAACATCAACAGCAATAAAGTATTTACTCTACCAGATGCAAATGAGCATGGCATATCGATGATCATGAATAGTATGAGTATAACAAAGCAAAACACTCATATGAGCATAGCATGACTACTAGAATCAAAAAATAATTACCAGAATAGAATATGATAATAACATTAGTAAGTAATCATTTAACCAACTAAATGCAAATGATCATGGCATAAGGATGAGCATGTATTCACAAGCATATATATAGCATTCACAAAATATTAACCAGCACAAAACATTCAAATATTCAAGTGGAAAACCATGGCTACTGCAAGGCCATCATGCAAGTGGATGCCGTGGCTTGCATGGAGATGAAGGAGTCATTGGGAAGTAGTGCGGGAGGCTCGCGGAAAGAATTGCCGGAAAAGTTTCTCTACTTGCGGGGTTGTTTAAGGGGCAAGGGAAAAATGGACACTTTTAGTATGTGACAACATAGTGAAAAGGACACCAACAGAACGGGCTCAACGAATGGAGGACGTGGGCTTTTGAATCACCTAAATAGGAGTTACGGTCGCGGAGATACGGGCGTTCATTCGTTAGGCAGGAAAACAACTGAAATATGTGCTTTTCTGCGGCTAACAGATGAATGTTTGCTATTTAACAGATTCGGCCAGCGGCTGAAAAAGAGAAAGCACCTTTTCAGAAATACATCTTCGCAGTAGTGAAATCGTACTTTAAACAAAAGAGGCACGAGAATACGCTTTCACTAAACACAGACGTAGTTTACCAAAATGCGCGTCCACTTATCCACGTCAGCAGGTCTGGGGTTAACTCCCTGTGTGGCTGACTGGTGGGGTCCGCGGGCAGGTGGGGCCCCCTGGCACGGTCGTCTTCTTCCTCCTTGTGAGCGCCCGCGGGGCAGAGGAGGCCGCGCGCTCCGGCGACCGCCCGGGTGACTCCGGCCACCTCTGGTGGAGCTCGGACCACTGGAGTGACCGGGAGGGCAAGGCGCACCCGCTTGGATGCCTCCTGCTCACCGGGGAGAGAGGGACCGAGCGAGGCCACGACCGCCACGGGAGGTGGCTTCGGCCGAAATCGGGCTCGGTGCTCCGGTCGTTGGGAAGGAACTGCGAGGCACTGGGGAGGCTAGAGGAGGTCTGTAGGGGGCTCTGGTGGTGGAAAAAAGGAGGGGGGAGCTTGGGCGGCTCCAATTTAGGCGAGCCGAGGCGGCGGCCATGGCGGCAGTGAGGGGCGAGGAGAGCTCCGGGAGCTCGTTGGAGAGGTCGGGGAGGGTTATAGGAGGATGGTGAGGCTGATGGCGAACTCGGAGGGGCTCAGGCATGCCTTAAATAGCCGAGGCGACGACACCGTGGACACGTGGCCGCGGCTCTGGCGCGTCCGCGTACACGTGGGCTTGCGGGAGGGCTCGGACGGTGACGTGAGAGAGGTCCAAAGGGGCGCTAGAGGAGCAGGAAGAGCCGACGCGGTGCGGACGAAGTCCGGTCGGCCACAGTGCACACTGTTCGCCCACGGGCAGAGTCGCCCTGGTGTGCCAGGGAGGAAAGAGGAGGGAAGAGGGCAGGGGAGCGAGCACGTTGCCACGGGGAAGCTCCTGGACATGGTGTGGTGTCGAGGGCTCGAGGGATTGGACGAAACAGAGGGCCCCGACTGCCAGAGTGCGGGCATTGGCATGCCATCCGCATGGTCACCGCATGACCATGGCGATGCCACGCACTCTGGTCCTGCAAACCGTGTCTGGGAGGTGGGGTAGAGGTCGGTGAAGTGACCTATCAACTTTAGAAGAGAGAAGGGAGGCAAAAACTGGGCGATATGAGCTAACACTGCTTCTGGAAAGCAAGTGTTTATTGTGTACTAGGGAAGGATCACTTGGTGAAAGAGTCTGAGATTTATCTAGGGTTGATCACTACTAAGATGATCATCTATGAAAATTTTCAGCTCAAAAGGAGGGGTCTAGCTAGCACTTGCTTTGCAAAGTGCCACTCTGGACAGAAAATGAAAATGGAAGATGCACTCACAGGGATGATTGGATTGAGATAAAATTTGGTGGAGCATTATCATTTGGGCATATGAAGACACTGTAAAATTTTCATACCATTTGGTCATGCCAAAATGGTACTTCCTTCACAGTGGTTCTCTCTGGATAGAAACTTGAGATAATTCTTGAGAATTATTGGCTGGATGAAATGAGCTCAAATTTGGTGGAGAGAGGTTATATAGGTAGGAGAAGGTTCTGGTTAAATTTCAGAATTTATGGAGCAATATAAAATATAGTTGCTACACAACCTGAAAATATGACAAGAAGCAAAGATTGGATGGTGTGCTCACCATGAGCATGGAATCTTGAATATTTTTGCATATCCAAGGTTCATATGGCCCAAAGGAATTTTGAGAATTTTGTGGGAATTTTGGTAAAAACATAAATATGGGTTGCTTCACAACCTAGGGAAAAAAGATTATTCCTTTAATAGAAAAAGGAATATTCCCAAAAGATAAATATTGAGATTGGGCTAAGATGGAAATGACATGACCTTGGGAAGAATTTGAGAGTGACAAGCCACTTGGAAGAGGAATCAAGGGTGATCTTCCCAGTTTTCAAGACCACAGAGCCACAGAAAAGGAAATCCAAATCAAATTTCAAATAAATCCAAACGAAAAAGAAAGGGCCAAAAATCTGGGTGTGACAAACCTTCCCCCCTTAAAGAAATCTCGTCCTCGAGATTTGGTTGCTCAGGGAACAAGTATGAATATTCTGACTTAAGGAAACCGTTTCCAACTCGGGTATCCTTTTTCCTTTATATGATGTTCCCACTGAATTTCGTATGACTGACTGCCTCGCTCTTGGGTCGTTTGCTTCATTGATCCACATTCTGACAGGTCTTACCCCATATGTTACTCTGACTCTAATTCTTTTATATCGGCCGGCATAGCGGGTTGCAATAGATTATCATGACTGCAATACGTGCCCTTCTCACAAGTCCGAGAGGGTTTTTTGATGGATGTGTCATTCTTATATCCAACACTAACAACATTCCATGGAGTTGTGGATAGATTTTCTCGATGGACACCAAATCTTTTACTCCTTGCATTGGGTTGCTCAAGAAATCTGTTGATCCGTGACGGATTACTGGTGACGTTCTAGATAACCGTCATGGAAACCTTCACTGATTTGCAATATGCAAATGCGCCCTAAAACGGTAGTCTCTTTATGACGGACTTCAAGGTACCATCATGAAAACTGTCATGGATCGACCAAACGGTCCTAGTCATGCTTATCTTTTTATTCTTTCTACATTATCTGGAACCGTCATGGATGGCTGTTGTTGATTTGTCGTGTATGCCATTTATTGGGCCCACATGTGAGTCATATGCAATCAATACTGTATATAAAAAAACAAAGACCAAAACTAAGAGCGTGCGAGTGACGGTGCGAGAAGGAAAATTTTAAGTCTCCAGCGCAGGGGCCGAAATTTTTGAGCCAGCCCATTTAACTATAGAAGAGTCCACACCACCCTAACCCTAAGTTTCATTCTCTCATCTCCTCCCGTCCCCAACCATCAGCCGCCGCCACTCCACCTATCATCCTCGCGCCGCTCCATGCCGACGCCGGCGGCCTAGCGATGAACCATCCCGCGTCAAGGCCCTCCCCATCTATCCCTCGTCGGACCCCTCCCCACCTGCCCCACGCCATGCCCCTCCTCATTCAGTTCGCCCCCTCAAGCTATGGCGGCCCAGTACTACGGTCCTGCCCCTCGAGCTAAGGCGGCAACGGTGGTGGCGGGACAGACAACCGGCGGCGGGCACGGATCCAGCTCCATCCGACGGGGAGATCCAGGAGGCGGCGGCACAGCCACAGACCCAGAGTACATGGGCGGCCCTTGTGGCTAGCTCCAATTGTCCGCCAGCTGCGCCACCGTCAGTCCCCTGGTCACGGCCGTCTTCTCCATCCATGGTGAGCGCCTCCTCAATGAAGCATATAATGCTAGTAAATACGGTCTCGTTCATACTTTGTCTCATGATATAGCACATAATCACTGTATGCAGTATTAAGATTTTGAGGACTGATGACTTCCTTGTTCTTTTCCTTGAGCTTTAGTTCTTTACTCATGTAGACATCAAATGGCCCTAAAAGGGAATCGATTGTTCATGATTTTTACACTTTTGGTATTTCCAGTCAGAACCATGATGGATTTATTATATTTTGGCCAACGATTTCAGGGCATATTCCAGTGATAGTTCAGTTCTGTAGCTCCACTATGTACTTAAAACATTTGATGTCTTGATTAAACATATTTTTTCTTAGTAGTTAACCAGACTGTATAGGAAGACCAACATCTTCCAAAATTATTAAATTGAGATACAAGTAACTTTCCTCTGCTATTCCTTGGCTGAAAATAGCAAAACTTATGTGTATTATTGTTCATGTGTAGTGGATTTGGTAAACGAGAACAAGCAATTTGATGCTGTAATTTCTTGAGGTATGAACATTTTTCTTCCAGTCTTACGCCCATGCTGTCTTGCAAAGATGTTTAATCAAGAATAGGTCGCCTCCAATATTGCTATAACTAGTGCTGATTTGTTATGTGAGGTATACCTATATTGAAAGAAAAATGAAGTGTGTTACTAGTAGTGTATATACTGGAACCATACTAGTAGTTGGTAAAGTCTGTAGTAGCAAGTGTAGAACCATACAAACATATTTCAGAAGGGCAGGAAGTGGTACAAACTAAATAGAAACAAACATGGTTCTTGTACCGTGAAAATTTGTTCTTTCCAGAGCAAAGTGCTTGCAGCTATTTACTTGATAGGAACCCATCTACTGGTGGTGTTCTGCTGCTAGTCTGCTCCGTTGCTGCTTTTGTAGTGTTGCTTGTTGATGCTTTAGCTGCACTGCTACTGTTGATGCTCTAGATGACTAGATGTACTGCACATCTGCACTACTGGTGTTGTGTTAGTTTTGCTGTTGCTGTTGGAGTGTTGACGCCGGCTGCTTGTAGGCTTATTTCTAGCTGTTGTCTGCTGATGGTGGCTGAAATATGCCATTGTGTTGATTGTGCTACTTGTTATTGCTGCTTCTGTTGCTTGTGTTCTCTCTTGTCCATCCGTCAATGTTCCTAGCTGGCCACACATACTTACCCCCAAATTGCAATCTCATGAGTACATCTAATGATTCTAATATGTATCAAACTTGCACCTATATCTATACATGTATTTGTGAAGGCTAGCTTGGCTGGTTCCACGTGTGTGTGAGCAAGGATGTTTTTTTGGATTTTAGATCAATCCTTTTGGTTTGTTTGCAGCCAGCCTTCAATTATTAATTTGTTAGGCGTGCAGTTCTCGAGAGTTGATCATTTCTATCTTCTCAATTTTGTATGAATATTTGGTTTTAGAAAGGGAAAGTAATGTGCGGCTAGCCAGTGTACATTGTTCCTTAGTTTAGTTAGTATGCATTTGAATCAATTCTTTAAGACTCCAGTTAGTAAATTTAGACATTTGGGAAGGCATAGTTCTTTAAGAATTTGGTTCAGTTGAGACAACATTTGCATTCCAGTCATAATGAAATGAAACCGCACATCCAGTTGTCACACTAATATCTTTACTTTGCACATTATAGTCGCTACATCTCCCACCTGATCGACGCTGATGCCATGGTCCTCGAACAGAACATGGTGAGCTTGATACCCTTCCATTCTTTCGCTTGTCTTATTATTGATGTGAATTATTCAGGTTGTACATTTTGGGTTGTTCAAGGTGTGGACCGTTGTGAGTTGTTCAAGGTGTGGACTGTTGTGTGGTTCCAGAAAAATTCTAACTGTACGGATATTTGTGTGCATAAAATCTGCTTTGGACCATGTCCCTGATATCATGCATTGCATCCATACTCTTACTAGAGTTGCTATCTCTTGGTGTTCATGGGTTGTGATTCTTCTTGTATCTGAATAACCATTAAATAATTTCTTTTTCCATGTAATAAAATAATGTGTAGTTCTCATGCATTAGATGAAAAATCCTTTGGTGCCGATTTTGATTTGAACATTGAGTTAATATAGTCCACAACATTACATATTTTTATTTGAACTTGGCTTATATTTATGCCCAGTTTGTGTTAATTATCACAAGATAGTCTCTGTCACTTGTTTAATGTCATTATTGTTTGTTAAGGAATGGTGTGGTACAGTGTATATGCTGGCAGAATTTTCTTTACATAATTTTCAGCTGATCGCTTGTACAGAAAATTATTCCTCCCTTATTCTTTTGCGTTTCTGATTGAATCTTTAATTTTGTATTAATATGGTTGCAAATAACGCTGATGCAAGTACATCTTCATCCTTCTGTACTCATTGTTTCCCTAGCATGCTAATCTTTGTCTGATTGCTTCTGCTTCATTGAAATAGGTGACTTCTTAATATAGTTGTATAAATAATCCTTCTATTTCAATGATTACCTTTAAATGAACTTCATTACTACCTTGATGTCTAATTCAATGTTTACCTGACTTCTTCATATAGTTGTATAAATAATCCTTCTGTTTTCCCTTCTTTGGTTTTGCAAGCTAACGGTTTAATTGATGTTGAATTTTTTTGCTTATTACAGCAGAGTTGATGGACTGTGTACTACTATATTTCCAGAAATGCGTGTACATAGAATTGCAATCTGAAGTAGCGATGGAAGTGAAGATTGCGCGCTTTTATTTAAGATTACTAATAGTAGATGGTATATTGTTTTTGCTTCAGATTTAGGAGTGTTCGATCAGCTACATAGTGCATTTGTTCAGTCTTAAATTTTCAGTGTTATTACTAGCATATTCTCTAATTCTCGGTATTATTCAACATCAGCTCTATCTCAATTCTTCATCACATCTCATATCGAAGTGTGGATCATTTAATTGCCTAAAATGGTCTTGCCTTTGAGTGTTTTTATTTTACATTACATGCAAAAAGAAGTTTATTGATAGAAGTTAGCTTTAATTGATGAAGAAAGTATGCCTCCAGTATTACTTTTTCATGTTTTATTAACTATGAACTACATTGTATTGTATGGAATCATCTATTTTGATATACAAGCCCTGTCATGTGCATATAAATTGTGGCACCCCGGCTCAGAGAACCGGTTTACCAGTGTTTCCAACCCAGAGATCATGTCTTCTGGAAACACTCAACAACTTGGAACAGAACTGAACTAAACTTTATTGATAATCTCGGGGTACAAGCTCATATTTTACAAGGATTGTGAGGCCAGAGGCACACTCGGTGCTATGACAGTATCTACATTATTTATGAAACATAAAAGGGCCTCGGTGCTACTAGATACTTCTATGGCATAGCGGAACATAGTGGAACTCCAACCACGGGGACACTGCCGTGGACACAGCCTAGTTAGCATAGCATGAGCCATCGGGACCTCTGTCCTCGGCTTCTCCTGCATCTGGCATGATACGCCAGGTGAGTACTTTGAATGTACTCGCAAGCTCACAACAACCAAATAATGCAGCAAACAATAGCATGGCAAATAGCATGTTAATTTCTTAAGTGATTCACTTACTGTCTCCGGTTATCAACTTACTCTCTGCTGGGTTGTCCCACAACCCTCGGAATACTCACCGAGTACTTCCAGTTATAAGATGAGTTCTCCCATCGTTATTATCACTATTACGGTTGACCACCTAGTGAGGCCTGGACGGGCTATCCAATACCGTGGACTCGGCTATTCGAATAGATTTGACACTCTGCAGAGGTTGCGCACTTTACCCACACCGTGGAGCACCTGACCTCGTGATCCCATTCGGGTGGACCAACGTTGCTCCAACGAAACCTGCCTGACTTGTGACCCTTCCATCGTACCACCGGCAATCATTCTCCCCCGGAGTCAAGCCCTGGGTGGCCCCTGTGTCACCCCGTGACACCTGCCACCGTCGTGGCCCAACTAAACTGTCCCAAACGAGGACGCCGGCACAATACTCAACTAGGCTCACAGGGTTATCGCCGTCTACCTGATTAGGGCAGCACGCACGCATAACCCTCCCTAGATGGCGGTACCGGTGAAAGAGCACGGAACCAGACCAAGTCAAGACCGTCCCATACCGGCAAGTGTGGTTGCACGAACAAGCCTGGACAGGTGACTCAAGATCAACCGACTACATTCATTTGACAGGTATAGTCACAATAACTTGAGTTGGCATCACTAAGTATTTTGAATTATTTCACCATGATTTGTTATATAGCAAGTAATGGAAATAATTAATTTAAATATGCAATGCTATTGAAATGCTCATGAAATGGATGTCATGGCTTGCCTTGCTCTGTTGGGTTGCCCAAAAACTCCTGGTCTTCAAATTCACCAAAGTTTCCCTCTGGAAAAAAAATTAAATAGCATTTGAACATGTCACATAACACTGTTTTAATCAGTAGAAATTCGGTGAGTGTAAGAAAAATACCAAATTTTACCAGCAATTAAAGGGGTTCAAGACAAAACAAATGCAAAAGGAATCAAGTGATTTGGCTTGTAGATAAAAAGTTATAGCTGGTCAAAGTACTGGTTAGAATTGAAATAAACAGAAAATAAAAATAAAAACAGAAAACTCCCAGCGGCCACGTCGAAGGCGTAAAGGTCGTAGGCGCCTTCACTTACCCCTTCGTGCGCGCGCTGCTGGGCCGCTGACGGGTGGGGTCGGCCTGGTTTAAAACACAGAGAGAGAGGGAGACCAAGGGCATGGCGGCTCACCGGCGGTGATCCTCCGGCGTAGGGGCAGCGGCAGGGCTAGGAGACGGTGCGAATCAATCGGACAGTCGGCGGCGGTTCCCCCTGTACCCGTAGCTCGTCCGGAGGTGGTCGGACGGCGTCACCCCCTTCTTCTCCGGCGGCTGCGGGCTTCGGTGGTCGTCAGCGATGGCGATTCTGGCAGCGTCTCGGCTAGTGTGAGGGGTTGGGGAGGACCAGGGGGACTCACTGGTCTCGACTGTGGGCTCAGATGGAGCTAGAATGCTGTGGAGCTGGCTGGCGAGGGAGGTGGATCAGGCGGCGGAGCTACGATCGGAGCTGAGGGAGATGAGCTCCCGGCCCTCCTTGGAGCGCTCAGGGCCTGCTTGAGTGGTGGTGAGGGTGAGGTGATGAGGAGAGGAGAGGTGGGCGGGGCCTTTTATAGGCAGGGCGGAGCTCGGGCAAACTCTCTGGATCGGGCGGCGCCGTGGCACATCGCCGGAGCAAGGACGATGCGCTGGCTGTTGCCGCGTGGGGCGAGGTGACGAGTGAGCTCAGGGGAGTAAATGCGTGAGGGGACGAGTCGCCGGGAAGCCCCCAGCCACCTCACCTCTCGTACAGCCACTGTGCCGCCCGTGGCGCACGGTGGTCGTATCCGGCGAGGGCTAATCCCGCGAGGAAGAAGGTCCTAGGGGGTTCAGGAGTGGCTACGTGGGTGGCGGGGAGCTAGTCGGCGCAAACGGACACCGTACGGCAATGCGGGCGTCGACCTCCGATGAGACCCGAGCCTGCCGGCGCCCAGAGCACGGGCACAGGCATGCCAAAGTCGTGCTCACCACGGGCATTGGCACCTGAAGGCCACGTACGTCTGGCACACCGTGTCCCTAGCGTCGACCTGACCTAAAATAAGTGCTACCAGTCTCAGGATAGGATCAGGTTGAGTGAGGTTCGAAGAACTGAGCCAAAACAGCTTCTGGCTAAGATCTTGGGAGAGGTCTGGAGAAGCAATGAGTTGGGAATGGAGCTAATGGAGATGTCTAGGGTCTTCCGAGTTGGAAGGACTACAAGCTGGTTAAATTTGAGAGAGTTTGGACCATTTTTGAACATAGTTCTTGTGTAAACCACATTCTGGTCCACAAACTTGATCTGGTTGGTTCACTCACATAGTTGATCTGGTGAAGCTAAATTTTGGTGTAGAAGAGTAATTTGGTGAGTAGGAGATGCCATAAAAATTTCAGCTCAAGGGAAAACCTCTAGATGGTACTTCCTTCACAGAGGTTCAAAATGAGCAGAAACTTGGCAGAATTTTGCTGCTAAAAATTTGTATTGGCCAAGATGATATTTTTAGATATTGTGGCTAGATAGGTCCCCTAGTACCTCAGGGAATTTATTTGGGGAGTTTATGAGTTAGGAAAATCAGGGTTGCTTCACAAATGGACATTTCTAGCCAGAGAGAAAATAATTATTCTGGCCATTATTTAATATTGGATAGTGGAATATTTTTGAGGATTATAAGGTTGTATGATGATGAGAAGATGTGGCAAAATTTTGGGACTCTTCTGATCATCAAAACTATAGGTTGCTTCACAACCCATAGGGATGTCATAACCTCCCAAGGAAGAAAATGAATTATTTGGAAAAGATCAAATATTGAAATTTGATCCAAGAGGGATGTGACAGGGTTTTGGCAAGTTGGTGATGGTCTTAGGTCAAGAGGTTCAATGATTCATAAGTCCAAAGTCACTTGAAAAGATTCAAAACCATCCAAAATTCAAATAAAACCAAAAAGATTTTGAAAAGAAAAAGTTGTCAAAACCAGGGTGTCACAAACCTACCCCCCTTAGGATGAATCTCGTCCTCGAGAGTCGGTTGCTCAGGGAACAAGTACGGGTATGCGGATCTTAGAAAGTCTTCTCTTTCCCAGGTAGCCTCTTCCTCAGTGTGGTGTTCCCATAGTACCTTATAGAACCTGATCACCTTACTCCGGGTAGTTCTTTCCATCTCATCCAAGATTCTGACAGGTTTCTCCTCATAGGTTAGATCTTTAGCCAGTTCTATCTCACTCACATCTGCTTGCTTGATTTGTGGTCCAATGCACTTTCTCAGCTGTGATATGTGGAATACATCATGAACGTCAGCCAACTCCGGTGGTAGCTCCAACTGATATGCTACCCTGCCCTTCCTTGCAACAACTGGAAAAGGACCGATGTATCTTGGTGCAAGTTTTCCCCGGGTATGAAACCTCTTTATTCCCTTCTCGGAGGTAAGCATATTCTCCGGGCTCAAAGGTTACTTCTCGGTGGTTTGGGTCATAATAACTCTTTTGGCGGGACTTGGCTGCCCGAAGACGCTCCTGAATATCCTTGACTTGCCTCTCAGCCTCGAGCATCAAGTCCATGCCGAAAATACGGCAATCTCCTGTCTGAGACCAGTTTAATGGGGTGCGGCACTTCCGTCCGTACAGTGCTTCGAACGGTGACATCTTGAGACTTGACTGATAGCTATTGTTATAGGAGAATTCTGCATAGGGTAGGCTATCCTCCCATTTGGGTCCATGAGTGAGAGCACATGACCAAAGCATATCTTCACGTATCTGGTTTACCCTTTCGGTCTGTCCATCTGTCTGAGGGTGATACGCTGTGCTATGCTTCAGCACAGTTCCCAAGGCTTGGTGCAATCGCAGCCAAAATGCTAAAGTGAATAGGGAGCCTCTATCCGAGGTGATAGACTTAGGTACTCCATGAAGGCTGACTATCCGGGACATGTAGAGTTGTGCGAGCTGGTTTGCATTAAAAGTGGTCTTTACCGGAATAAAGTGAGCCACTTTCGTGAGTATATCCATGATGACCCAGATAGCATCATGACCTCTTGTTGATTTGGGTAGTCCAACAATGAAGTCCAGGCATATGTCGTCCCACTTCCACTGGGGAACTGGTAAAGGTTGCAGTAGCCCAGCGGGTTTCTGGTGTTCTGCCTTGACTTTGTTGCAAACATCACAGCAGGCGACATAGTATGCTATATCCCTTCGTATTCCTGGCCACCAAAAGGTTTCTCCTAGGTCTTGATACATCTTTGTACCTCCTGGGTGGATGAAGTAAGCGGACTCATGAGCTTCCCTGAGTATTTGCTGTCTCAAGTTGTCTCGATCGGGCACACATATCCGTTTCTCAAACCATAAGGTGCCTTGGTCATCCACACGGAAAGACTTAGCCTTCCCTTGCTGTATTAACTTCTTGATTTCTTGTATCCCCATGTCTGGTTCTTGAGCTTTCTTAATCTCTTCCATAAGAGTCGGGGTAATTTCCAAGGTATCCGGGTTGACTGGGCCGCATAGCACCATATTGAGTTTGGCAAACTCTTCTTGTAACCTGGGGTGGATACTTACTGTCAGTAAGTTCACGGTGCCTGGTTTTCTACTGAGAGCATCGGCAACCACATTGGCCTTCCCCGGATGATAATTTATCCCCAGATCATAATCCTTGACCAATTCTAGCCATCTTTGCTGTCTGAAGTTTAAGTCAGGTTGAGTGAAGATATACTTGAGACTCTTATGGTCCGTGTATATTTCACAGCGCTGTCCAATGAGATAATGCCTCCAGATCTTTAAGGCATGAACCATTGCTGCTAGTTCCAGATCGTGCGTGGGATAGTTCTCTTCATGAGGTCGTAGTTGTCGGGATGCATATGCTACAACCTTGCCTTCTTGCATTAACACGCAGCCGATTCCACGCCTGGAAGAATCGCAGTATATGTCAAAGCTCTTGTGGATGTCTGGGAGAACTAAGACAGGGGCCGTGGTTAGCCTTGTCTTTAGCTCTAAGAAACTGCTTTCGCATTCCGTTGTCCAGACAAACCGTTGATTTTTCTTCAGCAGTTTTGTCAGTGGCTTGGCTATCTTAGAGAAGCCTTCTATGAAGCAACGGTAATAACCTGCCAAACCCAGGAAACTGCAGACTTCGGTAACTTAGGCTGGTGTCTTCCAGTTGAAAACCACAGTTACTTTGCTGGGGTCGACGGCCACTCCTTGTTCTGACAGAACGTGTCCCAGAAATCCCATCTCTTTGAGCCAAAATCCGCATTTGCTGAATTTGGCATACAGACGATGGGTCCTTAATCTTTCCAAGACGGCACGGAGGTGTTGTTTGTGCTCTTCTTCATCCTTAGAATATATCAGGATGTCATCGATGAACACCACTACAAATTTGTCCAGGAAATCCATGAAGACCTTGTTCATCATGCTCATGAAATAGGCTGGAGCGTTCGTTAGTCCAAACGCCATGACCGTGAATTCATATAGGCCATACCGGGTAGTGAAAGCCGTTTTGGGGATATCCTCTTTTCTGATTTTTAGCTGATGATATCCCGTTCGGAGGTCAATCTTGGAGAATACCCGTGCTCCATTCAGTTGGTCGAACAGATCGTCAATACGAGGGAGTGGGTACTTATTTTTTATAGTGACCTCATTCAGCTGGCGATAGTCTACGCACATTCGTAGACTTCCATCCTTCTTCTTGACAAATAGTATGGGTGATCCCCATGGCGAAACGCTTGGACGAATGTACCCTTTCTGTTGTAATTCATCCAACTGCTTCTTTAATTCTACCAGCTCCGGACTCGGCATATGATAGTATTTCTTGTAAATCAAAGCAGATCCGGGAATTACCTCAATTGCAAATTCTAATTCCCGATCAGGTGGCATCCCTGGTAGTTCCTCAGGAAATACATCCGGGAATTCGCAGACTACCGGAATCAAGTTCATATCTGTACCGGTAGCTTGGTATGCCATTCCCTTCCTTGATATCATTTTGCTGGCAAGAAATTTAACCGTATGTCCTGCCGGGTTAACCAGTGTCACTGTCCTGGTAGCGCAGTTGATGCACACCTGGTGTGGTGTCAACCAGTCCATCCCCAGTATTATATCCAATCCAGGGGATTCAATGGCAACGAGTGTAGCTGGAAATTTAACTCCATGTATCGAGATTTCCAGACCCTTATATATTAGATTTGTTCTGAGCAGGTAGCCAGGGGATTGTACCACCATAGTTTTATCCAAGAGCGAAGGGGAAAATTTGTGCAAGGTGGCAAAACTCTGTGAAATAAACGAATGGGAAGCTCCAGAATCAAATAAAATTTCTGCAGGTATGTCATTAACAAAAAACATACCAAGGACTACGTCTGGTGCTTCGCAGGCTTCTTTGGCGGAGATATGATGGACGCGTCCGTGGCCGAAATTGTGGTTGGGGCGGCGTCCAATAGTGTTGACCTGTGGCTTGAAGTTGGATGGTGGCTTCCCGTTTCTGGCAGGGTACTGCTTGGAGTAGTGTCCGCTTTGGCCGCAAGTAAAGCAAGTGTTATTGCGGCGACAGTCCTCCATCACAGGCTGTTTGCCAAAGGTCTTGTCCTGGCTGACCGTCTTATTGTTGTTATTGCCATTGTTCCATGCGGGCTTGTATTCAGATGGACCTGACTGCCAAATGCGTGGTTTGTGCACAAACTGCTCACGGTTGTCTTTCTTGGGCTCAAACTTCCGCTTGCGGTCATCATACCCAGACTTGTGTTCTCTCTTTGCTATGAAAGCCTTGTTCACCAAAGTCTGGAAGTCCGGGAAGTCCAGCATACAAAGCTGACAAGGGAGGGCATGATTCAGTCCTCCTAGGAATCGGTCTATCTTCCTCTCTTCAGTGGATACATCATGGGCAGAGTATCGTGACAGATTGTTAAACTTGTTCAGATACTCTCCCACGGACATATTTCCCTGCGTGAGAGCAAGAAATTCCCTTTGCTTCACCTTCATTATGCCAGTAGGGATATGATACTTGCGGAATGCCTCTTTGAACTTCTCCCAGGAAATATCTTCTCCGGAAGGCCATGTTATCTTTGTGTTGTCCCACCATATAGCTGCTCGCCCTTCTAGGTAATGGGTGACAAAAGGAACCTTGTCTACCTCTTCACAGCGGGCTATATCCAACTTCTTTTCCATGGTTCTCAGCCAATCATCAGCCTCCATCGGGTCCACAGCTTGACCAAAACTGGGTGGCTTAGTGTGTTGAAAGTCAGACAACTTAGAGTGTGTCCCATTGTTGTTATTCTGGCCCACCATAGTCTGCATACTCTTCAGGAATTCCATGAGATCCTGATTTCTTTTCTCTTCAAACATCCTCATGATCTATTCAAGGGTCGGTGCTTGAGGTGGTGGTGGTGGTAAATCTTTCGGTGGTTGTCCTGCTTGTCTGGCGGATCGACGAACGGGGGTTCCATCGCCGCCTTGGCTACTACCTCTCTTCATCCTAAATTTGTTCCCATTGCAAAATACCGAATCAATGAGCAACATCCATAAGGGAAACACAGTAATATGACACCAACAGAGAAGTCACGAAAAAGAGGCGAATAAAACAAACAACATAATTATACAAGATAACCCAACATCATACATGGCAAGCTAGTAGGGGGTAATATCATGGCTAGACTGCTCATACGGCAGTTGACATATGCAAAGATGCATGCACTAAGCCTCCACTCTAGTGGCGCGGGTGGCACGAGCACTGCCAAACGGAAGACTCCTCATCATCTGATCTTGAGTCGAAATCAGAACTGATGATGTGGATCGCATCCTCCGGATCAAAGGAAACACGACGACGCTGCTGAGACGGTTCTCCTTCCGGGAAAGTAGGGGCACGACGCCTCAGCATCGGAGCAGCTGGAGTGGCTAGGAGTGAGGCCCACTCTGTCGGGGTCTCATGTTGGCTACCAGACGAAAGGCCTGGTGGGATGGTGGAGCTAGAGGGAGTATCAAACGTACGTGGAGGTGGAACGGGCGGTGGATGCACAGGTGGAAATGTAGGATGAGGCAGAGATGATGCGGTAGTCACAGCTGCAAGTGCCCCTTGGACACGAGACAGCTCCTCAGCTAAGGAAACAATCATACGGTAGCTGGTGTTCAGATAACGAGATAGAACACCAGTGGCACGATCACTCGCCGGGTCAACAGGTGCAAAAAGGACTCGCCCTGTCGTAGGCGACAGGGTGGGGTAGTGAAAGAAACCTGGATGAGTCTGCATCTCGACCTCGTGGAAGCGCAAGTCAGTGAGAGCCTCCATCGCGGCAAACTGGATCGCCAGCTCCGGAGTTGAAGCCGTTCCGCCCTTAGAAGAGCGAGAATAGCTACCAATGTCCGAGCTCGCGGTCATCAAAGCCTCCGCGTGATACTCATACACTGACTCAGCAAGCTGCTCCTGGAACACCTGGTATACTGGATCTTCGCCGTTGGGATACAGCCGAAGCCAGACACTACGGAGTAATACAGGAAAAGTGAACGGTGCTGGCTCGTGATGGTAGTAGTATGGAACTGGTGCCATCTACACTCACAATGCCAACGGTTAGTAAAACAATGAATCATGATGCATGCCATGCAACAATCAAATGCAGCAAGCAATGTGCATACTCAAGTCCTTCACTAATCGTGGTTTCTAGCGCAAGCTAACTAGGGTGTCCTACAGTCAGCACGGCTCTGATACCAAGTGTTGTGGCACCCCGGCTCAGAGAACCGGTTTACCAGTGTTTCCAACCCAGAGATCATGTCTTCTGGAAACACTCAACAACTTGGAACAGAACAGAACTGAACTTTATTGATAATCTTGGAGTACAAGCTCATATTTTACAAGGATTGCGAGGCCAGAGGCACACTCGGTGCTATGACAGTATCTACATTATTTATGAAACATAACAGGGCCTCGGTACTATTAGATACTTCTATGGCGTAGCGGAACATAGCGGAACTCCAACCACGGGGACACTGCCATGGACACAGCCTAGTTAGCGTAGCATGAGCCATCGGGACCTCCGTCCTCAACTTCTCCTGCATCTGGAATGATACGCTAGGTGAGTACTTTGAATGTACTCGCAAGCTCACAACAACCAAATAATGCAGCAAACAATAGCATGGCAAATAGCATGTTAATTTCTTAAGTGATTCACTTACTGTCTCCGGTTATCAACTTACTCTCTGCTGGGTTGTCCCACAACCCTCGGAATACTCATCGAGTACTTCCGGTTATAAGATGAGTTCTCCCATCGTTATTATCACTGTTACGGTTGACCACCTAGTAAGGTCTGGACTACGGATGGCAATGGGCAGGGTATGGTGCGGGTACAATAATCCCATACCCATACCCAAGTTTCTCATGGGCACAAAACCGTACCCATACCCTACCCGTTGGGCATAAATCCATGCCCATGCCCATACCCTATGGGTATTCATGCCCGATGGGTACCCATCGGGCATATTAACACATCAATGATGGGTACATTGGTGCCTCCAAGAGGTTTATATGGTTGAGGAAATGATGATTGTGAGGAGGACAGGGGCAAGGTATTATTGGGGGTGTGAGCATACAATGGAGGCGGCCTATGACATAGATGTCAAGTTCTTTAGAACTTTTATGCAAAGACTTGGTAGCATAGGTTTATGACTCGTATTACCCACCTATATGATCATCGGGTCGGGTTTGGGCGTACCCATGGGCATATAATTGTACCCATGCCCTACCCATGACTAATCGGGCAGGGTTTGGGTACTACCCATGGGCATCAAAATGTGCCCATACCCTACCCATGCGGGTCGGGTACCCATGGTTATCCATGCCCATGGGTAAAATTGCCATCCTTAGTCTGGACGGGCTGTCCAATACCGTGGACTCGGCTATTCGAATAGATTTGGCACTCTGCAGAGGTTGCGCACTTTACCCACACCATGGAGCACCTGACCTCGTGATCCCATTCGGGTGGACCAGCGTTGCTCCAACGAAACCTGCCTGACTTGTGACCCTTCCATCATACCACCGGCAATCATTCTCCCCCGGAGTCAAGCCCTGGGTGGCCCCTGTGTCACCCCGTGACACCTGCCACCATCGTGGCCCAACTAAACTGTCCCAAACGAGGATGTCGGCACAATACTCAACTAGGTTCACAGGGTTATCGCCGTCTACCTGATCAGGGCAGCAAGCACGCATAACCCTCCCTAGATGGCGGTACCGGTGAAAGAGCACGAAACCAGACCAAGTCAAGACCGTCCCATACCGGCAAGTGTGCTTGCACGAACAAGCCCGGACAGATGACTCAAGATCAACCGACTACCTTCATTTAACAAGTATAGTCACAATAACTTGAGTTGGCATCACTAAGTACTTTGAATTATTTCACCATGATTTGTTATATAGCAAGTAAATGGAAACAATTAATTTAAATATGCAATGCTATTGAAATGCTCATGAAATGGATGTCATGGCTTGCCTTGCTCTGTTGGGTTGCCCAAAAACTCCTGGTCTTCAAATTCACCAAAGTTTTCCTCTGAAAATATTTTTAAATAGCATTTGAAAATGGCACATAACACTATTTTAATCACTAGAAATTCAACGAGTGTAAGAAAAATACCAAATTTTACCAGCAATTAAAGGGGTTCAAGACAAATCAAATGCAAAAAGAATCAAGTGATTTGGACCTGTAGATAAAAAGTTATAGCTGGTCAAAGTACTGGTCAGAATTGAAATAAACAGAAAATAAAAATAAAAACAGAAAACTCCCAGCGGCCACGTCGAAGGCGTAAAGGCCAAAGGCGCCTTCACTTACCCCTTCGTGCACGCGCTGCTGGGCCGCTGACGGGTGGGGCCGGCCTGGTTTAAAACAGAGAGAGAGAGAGGGAGACCGAGGGCATGGCGGCTCATCGGCGGTGATCCTCCGGCGTAGGGGCAGCGGCAGGGCTAGGAAACAGTGGGAATCGATTGGACAGTCGACGGCGGTTCCCCTGTACCCGTAGCTCCTCCAGAGGTGGTCGGACGATGTCACCCCCTTCTTCTCTGGTGGCTGCGGGCTTCGGTGGTCGTCGGCGATGGCGATTCCGGCAGCGTCTCGGCTAGTGTGAGGGGTTGGGGGGGACCAGGGGGACTCGCTGGTCTCGACTGTGGGCTCAGGTGGAGCTAGAATGTTGTGGAGCTGGCTGGCGAGGGAGGTGGATCAGGCGGCGGAGCTGTGATCGGAGCTGAGGGAGACAAGCTCCCGGCCCTCCTTGGAGCGCTTAGGGCCTGCTTGAGTGGTGGTGAGGGTGAGGTGATGAGGAGAGGAGAGGCGGACGGGGCCTTTTATAGGCAGGGCGGAGCTCGGGCGAACTCTCTGGATCGGGCCGTGGCACGTCGCTGGAGCAAGGACGATGCGCTGGCTGTCGCCGCGCGGGGCGAGGTGACGAGTGAGCTCAAGGGAGTAAATGCACGAGGGGACGAGTCGCTGGGAAGCCTCCAACCACCTCACCTCTCGTATAGCCATTGTGCCGCCCGTGGCGCACGGTGGCCGTATCCGGCGAGGGCTAATCCCACGAGGAAGAAGGGCCTAGGGGGTTCAGGAGTGGCTACATGGGTGGCGGGGAGCTAGTCGGCGCAAACGGACACCGTACGGCGATGCGGGCGTCGACCTCCGACGAGACCCGAGCCTGCCGGCGCCCAGAGCACGGGCACAGGCATGCCAAAGCCATGCTCACCACGGGCATTGGCACCTGGAGGCAACGTACGTCTGGCACATCGTGTCCCTAGCGTCGACCTGACCTAAAATAGGTGCTACCAGTCTCAGGATAGGATCAGGTTGAGTGAGGTTCGAAGAACTGAGCCAAAACAGCTTCTGGCTAAGATCTTGGGAGAGGTCTGGAGAAGCACTAAGTTGGGAATGGAGCCAATGGAGATGTCTAGGGTCTTCCGGGTTGGAAGGACTACAAGCTGGTAAAATTTGAGAGAGTTTGGACCATTTTTTAACATAGTTCCTGTGTAAACCACATTCTGGTCCAGAAACTTGATCTGCTTGGTTCACTCACATAGTTGATCTAGTGAAGCTAAATTTTGGTGTAGAAGAGTAATTTGATGAGTAGAAGATGCCATAAAAATGTCAGCTCAAGGGGAAACCTCTAGATGGTACTTCCTTCACAGAGGTTCAAAATGAGCAGAAACTTGGCAGAATTTTGCTGCTAAAAATTTGTATTGGCCAAGATGATATTTTTAGATATTGTGGCTAGATAGGTCCCCTAGTACCTCAGGGAATTTATTTGGGGAGTTTATGAGTTAGGAAAATCAGGGTTGCTTCACAAATGGACATTTCTAGCCAGAGAGAAAATAATTATTCTGGCCATTATTTAATATTGGATAGTGGAATATTTTTGAGGATTATAAGGTTGTATGATGATGAGAATATGTGGCAAAAATTTGGTACTCTTCTTATCATCAAAACTATAGGTTGCTTCACAACCCATAGGGATGTCATAACCTCCCAAGGAAGAAAATGAATTATTTGGAAAAGATCAAATATTGAAATTTGATCCAAGAGGGATGTGACTGGGTTTTGCAAGTTGGTGATGGTCTTGGGTCAAGAGGTTCAAGGATTCATAAGTCCAAAGTCACTTGAAAAGATTCAAAACCATCCAAAATTCAAATATAACCAAAAAGATTTTGAAAAGAAAAAGTTGTCAAAACCAGGGTGTCACATAAACTTGATTTTGTTGTTGTACTTGATGAATATGAAATGATGTGTGTTTCCTTTATTTCTAATATTATTACTTTTTGGATTCATTTAGGAGCTGGCTTTTATAACTTACTATAATTTTGTATGTGTTTTTATTCTATGCAGCTTTGGCAGTTAGTCTGTGTTATTGGAGATTGAAGTATTTTAGCGGGAATGATTTGGGTCTGGATAGCTGCCTTGAAGCAGTGGTGTAGTGTTGGAGATTAACATCAGCTAGTAGTGCATTTTCTTTGAGGTCATGTTACCTGATTTTTATAATAAAAAATGCTTATAGCACTTTCTAGATATGCTTGTGATGTTTTGATATTAAGCTTTGTTTTTTCAAATCAGACTAGATTGTTGGAACTTTGTATTGGCATGTGAACAATTGCTATTTTTTGAATGGATAAAAATTGGTTGTCGTGCTGTAAATTGTGTTGCATTGAGGAAACAGGCTAGACAAAAAGGGGGCTAATGGGTTGGACTAAAAAACAGTTAGGCTAATGGCAAGACAAAGATAAGTTGGACCGTCCACCAAAAATATTGGGCCAAATCCCTAATTGGGTTGGTTACAACATGGGCCATGTTATCCTCCATGTCAGATCCACGTAGATGCCATGTTGCAGCCACGTCATGTAAATCGGTGACGGTTTGTTCCGTCACAGCCTAGTTTGGGCTTGGCGGGCTTGGGGCAGATCCATGACAGCCAAGAACCATCATGGAAGGTAGGATGTCAAATTATGACACGATATACATGACAGATTTCAGATCCGTCAATGATGGGCACACATGACAGTTTCTGGTTGATCTATGACGGACTAGGACCGTCATGTATTAATAAGTTTCTTGTAGTGTCAAATGCATGTCCTCCGGGCTCAAAACAATGATGGGAATCATAACCGTTCTCCTGACTTCTCACAGGGATTTCTGAATCATCTTGGCTGGCTCCACTGCCTTGAGTATCAAATTTGTACGAAAGATTCGCCTGTGCCTGTCGTGACCAATATAAAGGAGTACGACCTTATAGCATCTCAAGACTTGACGAATGGTGGTTCTGGCGGAAGAGTGTTGTTCACGGCAGGCTATCCTTTAACTGATTCCCATATGTGAGGGCACATGCCTCAAGACTGTTGTTTAACATTCTGATTACTCATTTTGTCAGTATATCCATGTGGATAGTAGAACCGTGTGATTCTTTAACACGGTCGCTGGAGTCAAACTGCTGAATTGGCCTTTGGTCTGACATGACAGACTTAGATATTCCATTCTGACAATTTTGAGGAAATGCAGTTGGACAAGCGGGTTATCTTGTTATGAAGTCCTTACAAACAAGGTAGACCCCTTGAGTGTATATTCATGGTGATTGATATGGAAACAGACCGTCTTGGGTATATGTACCATGTTGTTCATGCAATGATCATCATAGCCGCATTGTCGGTCTTGCTCCTTCATTAGTGTTCTCCTTTTCTGAATCTTTTGCTGAAAAAGCATGGCAATATACATATCCCCAATTCTTCGTGTGACCACGGGTACTGTCAGGTGCCATATTCTGGCAATTATACCTTAGCCTTGTTCATGACTCGTGTCATAGTAAATATACCAGGTTCACATGTACTTGTATTATTGTCGGCAACCATACAAGGGTTAACAATATCGCCTTGCCATGGGTGAGGAAGCTAGCCTTGATAACCACTGCCAAGATTGTTGTCTTGCTTCATAGTTTGGTTGGTCCTTGCTTCACACATTGAGGTGTATAACTGACATTCTTCTTCTTGCATCACTCATGTGGTGGTTGGATTTTTACCTTCCTTCGGTAGATCTGCTTGAACATAATTGCATCTTTGTATGAGTGACTCGCATGACCGGGGCAACATGCCCACAATGTGGATGGAAGTATGTGTAACTCAACATTTGATTTCTGAGGTAGACACTTGTGTCCTGAGTAGCTCGTGTTTCTGACCAAACTGTTGTGGATCTGATTCTTGAGATGCACTATCATATGCTGCCAACTCACTATGTAATATACTGTACCAATGATGATGGCTGTCTGTAGTGTCGTACTGGGGAAGATTGGATGGCTTATGTTGGAAGCCATCAAGAGTATCGTGCTGAGGAAGACTGAATAGCTTGTGCTCGAAGCTTTCATCGGGGTAGCTTGCTAAAGAAGATTGGGTATCGTACTTCAGAAGCTTTTCCTCCTGGTTGCTTGCTGGGGAAGATTCGACACCTTATGTCAGAAGCTTTCTGCGGTAGCTTACTGAAGAAGACAGAGTATCTTATGCTGGAAGTCATCCACATATCGTAGTGAGGAAGACTGAGGAACCTTGCGTCATAAGCTTCTCTGGTAACTTGTAGAGGCAGACTGGGTTCCTCACACCAGAAGTTTCTTTTTGTGATATGCGGACTGAATGCCATATATATACCATCTTAATATTCCTGCTATTGATTACTTGTATGAAAAGAATTTGTTGTACTATCCTTCTTGCTAAGTACTGGATACATGGCATACTCTCGCTTGCTTCTGGGTATAACATGTTTAAAATCATACTCATAACAGAATCAACCTTCTATATGAACCATACCTTTGACTGAAACTATACCGTTGGTCATGCCCATGACTTGTCTTCCAGCTTGTGTAATCATTGCTGCTATGAAGATTGCACACTGATGTAGACTTGATGCTGATAATCAAGTGAGGATATCATTGGCATTCAAGCCAGATATTCCCAATACAATGCAATCGTCTAAGAATTCCATAATGTTTAGCTAAGCTTCCAAATATTTGATATCCTTATTGATTCTTCGAGTCTGGTGTCGGTTGATGAGCAACTTTCATAAGGGGAAATAATGGAACACCGAAGGACCAAAGAAAGAAGCAAAAGAAACAAATGAAACAAAAGCACGCAAGGCATCAAGATTACATACAAGCAACATCATATTTTACTGCTATACACAACAATATGCATGCCTACTTAAGCACGCAAATCTCGCGGGAACTCCGGGTCTATGATCTAATATGCTGCGTGCACGAAAGTGAATCCACGTGTGGAAGGAGTTGGTGTAAACAGAGCTACACCAAGTGCTGGCTTAACACCGGTTGCATCTGGATGAGCTTAGAGGTGAGGATGAACTTGGTGATCATGTAGCGAGACACGGATGTCACGGCCACATCATCATCAAGCAGAGGGAAGGGAACCGTACTTGTCCACAGAATGGGTGACAGGATAGGATAGCAGTGGAAAACATGGCTTGCTAGCATTGCCCTTTTCTGATAGCAAAGATCAGTAAGGGTTGCCAAAGCGGTGAATTGACTGGTACAATTCGGGATAGAAACATGTCTATCACCGAAATGATAGGGGGGCTGACAGAAAGATACTGACATGATACCTGAGCATAACTCCAGCAAATGGTGTCTGGAACACTTGGTACCATGGCATCACTCCGCTGGGACAGAGATGATGCCAAACACCAAAAAGCAGGTATGCCAAGATGGATGGTGCAGGCAGGGGACCGAAACCGATGCCACCTACACTCACAAGATCATCCGTTAGCGACAATAAGTCTATATGCATGCTATGCAATAAACAAATGCAACAACCAAATACAATAAACCGACTAGACTCTATACTACCAGTTTCTAACACTCGCGCGGACTAGGGCATCCTACAGCCAGACCTGCCCTGATACCAAAGCATGTGGCACCCAGACTCAGAGAGACCGGAACACCCCGTATTCCAGCCCAGAGATCAAGTCTTCTGGAATATGATACTGCTTGGTATAGAACAAATCAGCTCTTATTACAAAGAATATGGGTACAAGGGTTCCGAAGATACAAGGATCACATCGGCATGGCGACACTACGCCTGCCAAGGTAGCTCTATGCTAGCAGCAGAACAACTCGAGGAAGCGGAATAACTTCTAGCAGCGGAACGACGACGGTGATGAACTCCACTCCGCAGGGACTCTGGCTGGAACGCATATCCTAGGTCGCAAACTCGGGATCCTCGACAAACAAGCAATCACAGCATGACCTGCAATCTGGCATGACATGCTAGGTGAGTACTTTGAATGTACTCGCAAGCTCACAACAACCAAAGCAATCAGGACAAACAACGGCATGGCATTTACATGTTAATTATTGAGCATGATACAACTAGAACAACATGGCATGTACAAGGTGAACATGATACAGCTAGAACAATATCAGATGAGCATGTCATGAGCATGTTACTCAAGATATGAACATGATGATACTAGAACTAGTATGCAAGGGGGTCGATGTTTAAGGTCCCTTGGACCAACTTACTCTACTCGGAGGTCACCTCGTAACCACCATCAACTTACCATCAGGGACATCACACGGTCAACTCAGGATCAACCAAGCTTGGTATTAACAATACCATAGTGATCATCACATGACCACAAGGAGCTCGGTCTTTACCCGTGACCATCGTATGACCCCATACAAATCAACCAACTTCGGTATCAATGATACCATCATGATCATCGTGTGACCACAGAAAGATCAACCAACTTCTTTCCTCATCGAACCGGGGTTGTTTATTAGTCAGGTTATTATTACTATTGACCCATAGTGTGACCTACTACGAACTGGGCCCATAACCGAGGGCGCGGCTATCGATAGATTATACACTCTGCAGAGGTTAGTGCACTGTACCCACACTACAGAACCCATGGCCTCGTGCTCCCATTCGGGTGGACCAGCGGCGTTCCGACAAAACCGATCTATTGCATGACACTCTCTCGGCCACTCCGACAAACTCCCCTTTGGGCTAAGTCATGGGTGGCCCATGTAACACCCCCAGTGTCATGCTACAGTAATCTCTCCCTAATGGTGGCCATGTCAGAGGATTACTATGCAAATTGCCACTTGTCCAAAAATCGAAGTCAAATTCAAATTTAAATTGCAAGTGAAATTATTATTTCTCCGATCGGTAAAACTAAAATGTTCTGGTTGTAGCAAATAATTCATAAGTAATAATGGTGGTGAAACCACATTTTTTATAACATATTTAAATGCTCCAAAATAACCAAAACAGTGGCTATAACAATTAAATTAATGCCTTTTTATAAATATTAATATGTTAAAATATTTTGTTTGGGGTCCAACTTTCTGTGGCAGTGGGTTAAATGATAATGTTAATTTAGGAATTTGTTTGTGCTTTTATAAAACTTTAGTAACTAAAATTTAATAAAACAGAAAAGGAGAAATAATAAAAGGAAAGAAAAACAAAAATAACAAATAGGAGAAAAGACTAAAGTATACTGTGCACTTGAGCCCACTGGCTACAGTACCTGCCCAGCCCACCATCCCCATCTTCTTCTTATTCTGTTCATCAGGGGCTGGCTGGACGCGCCTGCGGCGTCCATGCCGCCGATCGCCACGCGTCAGCCATCTGTCCTCCTCCACGGCGCCTACTTGACACCCCCGAGCCCCCCTCGTCGAACCCTAGCTTGCCATTCCCCTCCCCTCGCGCCGTTTTTCTTCCTCCCCGTGACAAGCCGAAGCTCCGTCGCCATGGATGTCGCAAACCTCATGCCCACCGTCGTCTCCGCCACCTAGGACTGCACCGGGAGCTCCGCCATCGTCCTCCTCATCGACCCAAAGCCGCGGATCGGGCTGAAGAGCTTTGCCTCGTCTGAATCGACCTCATCAACACCATCGGTCCCCAAAGCTCCCCTTCTCTGATTTGCCTGCTCCCGACCTCCCCCGACGCGTCTGAGCACGCCCACAGCTCCTTGGTGAGCTCGCGCACCTCCTCCCTCTCCTATTTTTTCTCGCGCGCATCCTCTACATGGGTTCCCCGCATCGCCGTCGTAGCCGCTCCACTGTGCCTCACCGTCGTTACTCCTCCGGTGACCATATGGTCTGGCCGCGAGTGTCGCTAGTCTTGCGCTGAACTGCTGATTCGAACACGCCTCGCTGCTCCCCTCGTTCTTGAGCCGTAGCACAAGCCCCGCCGGAGCCGAAGCACCACCGCCGCCTCTGCCCGCCCGCGACCTCGCCTCCACGCGCGGTCGTCTGCTCGTGGCCTCACCCCCTGCTCGCCTCGCTCGCCTGCTGACTGCCGCTACTGCCACCAATGCCCGCCGCTGCCGCTGCCCTTGCTCGCGCTCGTCATGCCCCCTCCTCTGTCGCTCGCCGCTGCTTCCCCTGACCCGCCTGCCTACAGCGCCGCCGCTGCCGCCGGCCTCCGCCCGGCCGTGCCCTCCCGCGCTGCTGCCCCCGCACTCGGGCTCCCCCACCCCCCCGCTGCTTGCCCCGGGCCTCTGCCGCGGTGCCTCCCCTGGTCGCCCGCCCGGCTCCCCTCCGCCCCGCCGTGCCTGCTCCGGCCGGCTATGCCCGCCGGGCCGCGCTGGCTCCGCCCGCCGCTGCCGTGCTACCTCACCGACGCCACTCCGCCCCAACCCTGGCCACCAGCCCCCTCGCGCCGCTGCCTGCCAGCGCCCACCAGTGCGGTCGCGCCCTCCCTGGGCGGGCCCCCGACGCCCAGGCGGGTTTGCCCACGCCCAGGCGCCCGTAGCCCCGTTAGCCCGTCGCCCGCTAAGCCACCCCGGCCCACTGACCAGGGGGCCCCATGCCCCTGTCTTAAAAAAAAGAAACGAAAAAAATAGTAATAAAAAATATATTAATTAATTAGTTAAACGATTAATTAACTTAATTAGCCTAATTTAGTCAATTAAAGCTATTAGTTTAGTTAGGTCAATGACAGATGGGTCCCACTGCTTTGTTTGACCAGTCAACGGTCAATGTTGACCGCTGACATCATACTGACGTCATGCTGATGCAATAACTCCATTTTAGATTTAATAATAAATCCAGAAAATGTTTAAATCTTTGAAAATTAATATAAAATAAATCGTACCTCGGATGAAAATACTTTGTACATGAAAGTTGCTCAGAACGACGAGACGAATCCGAATACGCAATCCGTTTGTCCGTCACACCTCCCTATCATGGTGAACATGCAAACCGTCCCCCTCCGTTCCCTCTGTCCGAAAATGCCAAACCCCGGGAATACCTTCCCGGATGTTTTCGCCCTTCGTCGATATCACCTATCCCTGCGTTAGATCACCCCTGGCACCGCGTATTGCCTTGTTATATTTTGTGATGCTTTGTTTTCTCCGTATTTACTGTTTCTTCCCCCCTCTTCTTCTCCGGTAGACCCCAAGACCGGTGCTGATGCCACAGAGTACGACTACGCTCCGGACGAGCAACCTTCCGACGACCCCTCCTCCTTGCCAGAGCAACCAGGCAAGCCCCCCCTTTGATCATCCCGATATCGCCCATTCTATTTTCTCATGCTTGCATTAGATTTTGCTACTGTAATTGATTGATCCTATTCTGATGCATAGCTGCTTTTGTAACCTGGTTATTGTTACCTTACCTGCCTATTTCAAACTTCTTAGTATAGGCTGGCTAGAGACCCACCAGTGACCCCACTTGTCCCGATTGCCCCACTGGATTATCAGAAGACTCGACAACTAGGCCCCGGCACCGCACATCACCCCCTTAGTTGTCACGACACTGCAGCGTTACTATCGAGTGCCGAGGATGATACCTCGTGTAGCACTTCTGATGTTAACTCTGTAGAGTAGCTATTCGGTCGTGGTCATCGAGGGTGATTCCTCCTTCACCACTTCCGATAACGACGCTGTCGTGCAACACCTCAAGTGTGAACCCATCGAGGGTGATTCCTCCGAGTTCACCTTGATGGATACATCGAGTAGGAATCCAACGAGGGTGATACCTCAGATTCCCCTGATGTTATGGACACACGGATACTTGGACTTTACCCTGTTACTTGGAAAGGCGGGTCGACCCTGAGGGGTACCCGCGTGAGCCTAAGTGGCGAGTGTTGTGGAGACGGGTTGACCTGGAGGTTGCCCGAGTGAAGAATACGAGGCGTGGCCGGGCATTCTTGGCCCTTGCCGCAAGTCCTCGAGACGGGGCGACGGGGTCACATCGATCATGAGTCTCTGCTTGTTACCGCACTACCAACACACTACGATTTGGATATTTGATCTGAGTGGGCCTTTGGCCCGATAGCACTAACCATCACGCAGGAATAAATATGGGTACTCTACATCGTGGCATCAGCCGAAAGCTCTGTCAGACATCCAGTTCAGCATTGTAGCCGGGTCGGATCGTGCCGTTGGCGCTGGTATCCACCCTGCTCGCAATGACCCGGAGTGCACAGGGCGACGGCCCAAGACCCCTGAGCGCTTAGGATGTAGACCAGCGGGGACCTCTCTGCTGAGCTCTAGGTAGGGCTGCGGTGTGTCATTTGGCCGAGGCCGGGCATGCCCCGGAAAAGTGTGACCGGCCGGAGTTAAGCGAGCGTGGTGGGTAAGTTGGTGCACCCCTGCAGGGAAGAAAACATCTATCGATAGCCTGTCCTACGGTAACGGACACTCGGAGTTGTATCCCGATCGATACAACTAGAATTGGATACTATGGCTCTGGGATTGCTTCTCGCAGGGAGTCGAGAAGGGATCTCAGGACGAGGTTGATGACTGTATGGCTCTGGGATTCCTTTCTCGCAGGGAGTCGAGGAAGGATCTCTGGCCGAGGTTGATACTTATTGATACTACTACTTCATACTGTATTAATCTACACCCTTCTAATGTTGCAAGACCGCTGAAGATGCTAGTCTTCGATAGGACTAGGCCTTCTCTCTATTCTGGCATTTCTGCAGCCCAGTCCACATATACAGCCTCCCCTTGATAATGTTGCATATGTAGTGTAGATCCTTGCTTGCTGAGTACTTCGGATGAGTACTCACGGTTGCTTTGCTTTCTTTTTCCCCCATATCCTTTTGATGCAACCAGATGACGAAGCCCCTGAGACAGTTGCACTCGCCGACGAACACTACTACTACCCCGAGGGTGGACACTACTACGAGCTTGCCGACGACCAGGAGTAGGATCGTAGGGTCCCAGGCAGGAGGCCTGCGCCTTTCGATCGTAGCTTTTGTTTTGCCCCGCCTATCTAGAGGCTTATCTGTTTCTGTTTCATATCTGTACTCAGATATCTGATGCTTCCACTAACGCTTGTATACGAGCTTATGTATTCGAGCCCTCGAGGCCCCTGGCTTGTAATATAAAGCTTGTATGACTTTATTTATGTTTTAGAGTTGTGTTGTGATATCTTCTCATGAGTCCTTAGGCTTGATCGTGTGCATTTGCATGTATGATTAGTGCACGATTAAGCCGGGGGCGTCACAGCCCATATGTCACCGCGTGACATCCGCCACCTTCATGGCCAGCCACCCTCATGGCAAAACAAAAATGTTCCCAAACGGGGACAATGGTACCATACAACTCGGGCACACAAGGCTTATGGCCGCCTACCTGAACAGGGTAGCGCGCGCACATAACCTTCCCTAGTTGGAGGCATTGGCGAGAGGCATGACAATACACCGAACCAGGGCCCCCCATAAGGCAAGTGTGGTTGCACTGGTCAGCTCTATTGGATGGCACTATGACTCAGCCAACAGATTTCTTCAAGTTCGATTAATGTCCGGTTTGTAACACCCCCAGTGGTTAGCCACAGTAATCCCATTTTGATAATGCCAAGTCAGCATGATTAACAGTGCCAAATTATCATTTGCATCATATTGCATTTCAACTCCTAACTCAAATATTCAAATTAAATAAAAGTGGAAAATAAAAGTTGCTCAAATCAGAAACTAAATTATTCATTAAATAGCAAGTAAATCAGAGACAATTCTAAAATTGAAACCAACATTATTGGAATTGGGTAAGTGACTCAAACATCCTCAAACAGTGACTAAAGACAATATTTATTAAACTTTTATTTAATCTAAATTAAATATGAAATTATGTTTTGCCCAAACTAATTTTTGGTGATAGGGTATGTTGCACTGTGATTTATGGACCAGGTCATATATTTTACAAAATTCATTTGGGTGCCACACATTTTGCAAAACAGAAAAGAAAAGGTAAAAATAAAACAAAACAAAAAATAAAAGGAACCCCCCCTTGCTGGGCCTCGGCCCAGCTGGCCGCTGGGATAGCCAGGCCAGCCCAGCCGGCGCCCCACTCCCCTCCTCCATAAACCCACCAGGGGGAAACCCTAGCCGATCCCCCCACCCCCCCCCCCCCACTCTCCCTCGATCTCTCCTCCCTCCCCCTTCCCCATCTGGATCGAGGAGGAGGGCAACGGCCCCGCGACCCTGACGCCGGCGCCCGTCCCCGGCGCCGCCCCGCTCCGTCACCGCCTTCTCCTCGCCTCGCCCGTCGCGCCTCCTCGTCCCCTCCCCGACGCGCGATCCGGACGCCTCGCCGCCCGACGCCACCTCGACACCGCCGACCCGTCGCCCGACCCCGGCTCCTCCCCGAGCCCGCCTCGCTCAACTATAGGGCTCTGTGAGCCTCCTCCCCTTCTCCTCTCTGCCTCCCTCACCCACCCGCTAGTCCGCCGTGGCCTCGTCGCCCCTCGTCGCTCGCTGTGCCACTCGCCGTAGCCCGCGACCGCGACCGCGACCGCGCCCACCCGCTCGCCCGCCTCGCACACGCGCACGCTCGCCTCGCCCGTCCACGCTCGCGCTCACTGCGGCCATCCCGCGTCCCGCCTCACGTGCCCGCTGCTGCTCCGCTCGCCCGCGCCACGCGCTCCCCGCGCGCAGCCCGCGCCCTGGCCACGCGCCTCGCCCGCCGCCCGCTTCGTTGTGCTGCCCCGCAGCACCGCTGCTGTTCGGCAGCGCTCGCGCGTGCCTGCGCCCTCGCCGCGCCCGCAGCGGCCGGCGCCCGCGTGCCCGCTGTGGCCAAATGGGCCACTGACAGCCGGCCCCCACCCCTCTGTGCCACTGACCGAACGGGCCCACGGCCCAGAACGTTTAAAAAAATGAATTAATAAAAATAATTAATTAATTAGTGAAATAATTAAGTTAATTACTCTGTTTAATTAATCTAATTACCTAGTTAGTTTAATTAATCTATAATTAGTTTAGTTAATTCGTAATTAGCCTGACGTGACACTGACAGGTGGGACCCACTGGTCCTGACGTCACAGTGACGTCATGATGATGTCACAGTTACTGTTTCGGATAATGTCGGAATTAAATAATTAATTAAATTCCAGAAAATTGTTAAATCTTTAGAAAATCATAGAAAATAATCCGTACCTCAGATCGAAAAACTTTGTACATGAAAGTTGCTCAGAACGACGAGACGAATTCGAATACGCGGTCTGTTCGTCCGTCACACATCTCTAACTACCTGAACATGGGACATTCCCCCTTCGGTCACCTGTCCGACATTTGTCCGGAACCGGGAATACTTTCCTGGATGAATTCCCCCTTCGCCAGTATCACCCGACACTGCGTTGGATCACCTCTGTCACCGCGTATTGCCATGTTATGCTTTGTGCTGCACTTGTTTGCTGTGTATTTATACTGTTTCCTCCCCCTCTTCTTTCTCGTTAGACCCCGACGTCGTCCCCGAAACCGACGCAGCTCCAGAGCCCGACGCCACCATTGATGACCTTTGCCCTTGCCGCCGAGCAACCAGGCAAGCACCCCCCTTGAGCATACCGATATCGCCTATTCTTTCTCTCTCATGCTTGCATTAGAATTGTTGCTGCTGCTGCTTTACCTATTCTGATGCATAGCCTGTTTATTGTAACCTGCTATTGATACCTTACCTGCTTATCCTAAACTGCTTAGTATAGGCCGGGTAGAGACCTATCAGTGACCCCACTTATCCCGACTGCCCCGCTGGATTATCCGAAGACCCGATCAATGGGATTGAAGACCAGACCCCGGCACCGCACATCACCCCCTTAGTTGTAACGACACTGCAGCGTTACTATCGAGTGCCGAGGGTGAAACCTCCTGTAGCACTTCTAGTGTTAACTCTGTAGAGTAGCTATTCGGTCGTGGTCATCGAGGGTGATTCCTCCTTCACCACTTCCGATAATGACGTTGTCGTGCAACACTTCAAGTGTGAACCTCGAGGGTGATTCCTCTGAGTTCACCTTGACAGATACATCGAGTAGGAATCCAACAAGGGTGACACCTTGGATTCCCCTGATGTTATGGACACACGGTTATTGTGACTTTACCCCTGAACCCTGTTAGAAACGGGTCGGCCCCGAGGGGGACCCGAGGGAGTTACTTTACTGCAGGACTGGAGGGACAGGTGGTACCGCCCAGTAGAGGTGGACCTGAGTTCCCGACAGTCTTTTGCGAGACGGGTTGACCTGGATGGTGCCCGAGTGAGAATACGAGGCGTGGCCGGGCATTCTTGGCCCTTGCCGCAAGTCCTCGAGACGGGGCGACGGGGTCACATCGATCGTGAGTCTCTGCTCGTTACCGCACTACCAACACCCTATGATTTGGATATTTGATCTGAGTGGGCCTTTGGCCCGATAGCACTAACCATCACGCGGGAATAAATATGGGTACTTTGCATCATATGCATCAACCGAAAGCTTTGTCAGACATCCAGTTCAGCATTGCGGCCGGGTCGGATCGTGCCGTTGGCGCTAGTATCCACCCTGCTCGCAACGACCCGGAGAGCATAGGGCGATGGCCCAAGACCCCTGAGCGCTTAGGTTGTAGACCGGCGGGGACCTCTCTGCTAAGCTCTAGGTAGGGCTACGATGTGTCGTTTGGCCGAGGTCGGGCATGACCCGGAAAAGTGTGTCCGGCCGGAGTTAAGCGAGCGTGGTGGGTAAGTTGGTGCACTCCTGCAGGGAAGAACTAATCTATGCATAGCCGGATCCTCGGTAACGGACACTCGGAGTTGTATCCCGATCGATACAACTGTAACTGGTTACTTGTGATGAGTATGGCTCTGGGATTGCTTCTCGCAGGGAGTCGAGAAGGGATCTCAGGATGAGGTTGATGACTGTATGGCTCTGGGATTGCTTTCTCGCAGGGAGTCGAGAAAGGATCTCTGGGTGAGGTTGATATCATTACTGCTACCTTATATTGTACTGTTCGACTCTCTTCTATTGCTGCAAGACCGCTGAAGATGCTAGTCTTCGATAGGACTAGGCCTTCTCTCTATTCTGGCATTTCTGCAGCCCAGTCCACATATACAGCCTCTCTTTGATAATGTTGCATATGTAGTGTAGATCCTTGCTTGCTGAGTACTTCGGATGAGTACTCACGGTTGCTTTGCTTTCTTTTTCCCCCATATCCTTTTGATGCAACCAGATGACGGAGCCCTGAGACCGCTGCCCCGGTTGACGACTTCTGCTGCCACTTCTACCCCGAGGGTGGCTGCTACTACGAGCTGGCCGACTACCAGGAGTAGGATCTGAGGGTCCCAGGCAGGAGGCCTGCGCCTTTCGATCGTAGTGTTTTCCTTTGCCCCACCTTCTAGGGGTTTTCCTGTGTTTTCTTTTATATCTGTACTCAGATATCTGATGCTTCCGCTGACGCTTGTACGCAAGCTTATGTATTCGAGCCCTCGAGGCCCCTGGCTTGTAATATAAAGCTTGTATGACTTTAATTATGTTTTAGAGTTGTGTGGTGATATCTTCCCGTGAGTCCTTAGGCTTGATCGTGTGCATTTGCGTGTATGATTAGTGCACGATTGAGCCAGGGGCGTCACAAGTTGGTATCAGAGCCGATTGCCTGTAGGAACCCCCCTTCCCAATTCCTTGGCCGAAGTTGAGTCTAGTGGTCCAAAACTATTTTACTAACTTGGCTGTGTGGCTTACGGGCCCACGTCGCCAATTGGGTGGTATTAGGATCTTTTATTCCTCGACCTTTACTCTGGGACTCTGATCTCTCTTCTATTCGGGTTAAAATTTTACTAACTCCAACATTAGGTTCTCCTGATCACATCCACCCGGTGTTCTGAAATATCCCCAGGATCAACCTGCCACCGAAATGGGTACCCTTCTCGTTAACTCAATACCTGCTTCTGTTTTATTTAATTCAGCAACATCACATTCATTCATCTCTGAAAAATTTGCATTCATGCATAACCTTCATTATGAGGAAATGCATACTCTGTTAGTCATCCGGGCTAGTGAATTACCGTGCCCAGATAACTCCAAAATAAACACTTTGAATGTGTGGGATGCTTCTCTGCTTGAGGGGATCGAAAACGTTCCAGCCGTTCGAGATTTTTCCGAACGTTTCCTCGGAAGAACTTCCAAGGATACCCCGATTTCTATCAGTCTCCCTCTTAATTCTCGGGACGAGAATTCTTATTAGTGGAGGAGATTTGTAACACCCCCAGTGGCTAGCCACAGTAATCCCATTTTGATAATGCCAAGTCAGCATGATTAACAGTGCCAAATTATCATTTGCATCATATTGCATTTCAACTCCTAACTCAAATATTCAAATTAAATAAAAGTGGAAAATAAAAGTTGCTCAAATCAGAAACTAAATTGTTCAGTAAATAGCAAGTAAATCAGAGACAATTCTAAAATTGAAACCAACATTATTGGAATTGGGTAAGTGACTCAAACATCCTCAAACAGTGACTAAAGACAATATTTATTAAACTTTTATTTAATCTAAATTAAATATGAAATTATGTTTTGCCCAAACTAATTTTTGGTGATAGGGTATGTTGCACTGTGATTTATGGACCAGGTCATATATTTTACAAAATTCAATTGGGTGCCACACATTTTGCAAAACAGAAAAGAAAAGGTAAAAATAAAACAAAACAGAAAATAAAAGGAACCCCCCCCCCTTGCTGGGCCTCGGCCCAGCTGGCCGCTGGGCTAACCAGGCCGGCCCAGCCGGCGCCCCACTCCCCTTCTCCATATCCCCACCAGGGGGAAACCCTAGCCGATCCCCACAACAACCCCCCCCCCCCCACTCTCCCTCGATCTCTCCTCCCTCCCCCTTCCCCAACTGGATCGAGGAGGAGGGCAACGGCCCCGCGACCCTGACGCCGGTGCCCGTCCCCGGCGCCGCCCCGCTCCGTCACCGCCTTCTCCTCGCCTCGCCCGTCGCGCCTCCTCGTCCCCTCCCCGACGCGTGACCCGGACGCCTCGCCGCCCGACGCCACCTCGACACCGCCGACCCGTCGCCCGACCCCTGCTCCTCCCTGAGCCCGCCTCGCTCAACTACAGGGCTCTGTGAGCCCCCTCCTCTTCTCCTCTCTGCCTCCCTCACCCGCCCGCTAGTCCGCAGTGGCCTCGTCGCCCCTCGCCGCTCGTTGTGCCACTCGCCATAGCCCGCGACCGCGACCGCGCCCGCCCGCTCGCCCGCCTCGCACGCGCGCACGCTCGCCTCGCCCGTCCACGCTCATGCTCACCGCGGCCATCCCGGATCCCGCCTCGCGTGCCCGCTGCTGCTCCGCTCGCCCGCGCCGTGCGCTCCCCGTGCGCAGCCCGCGCCCTGGCCACGCGCCTCGCCTGCCGCCCGCTTCGCCGTGCTGCCCCGCAGCACCGCTGCTGTTCGGCAGTGCTCGCGCGTGCCCGTGCCCTCGCCTCGCCGCGCCCGCAGCTGTCGGCGCCCGCGCGCCCGCTGTGGCCAAATGGGCCGCTGACGGCCAGCCCCCACCCCTCTGTGTCACTGACCGAACGGGCCCACGGCCCAGAACGTTTAAAAAAATGAATTAATAAAATTAATTAATTAATTAGTGAAATAATTAAGTTAATTACTCTGTTTAATTAATCTAATTAACTAGTTAGTTTAATTAATCTGTAATTAGTTTAGTTAATTCCTAATTAGCCTAACGTGACACTGACAGGTGGGACCCACTGGTCCTGACGTCACAGTGACATCATGATGACGTCACAGTTACTGTTTCGGATAATGTCGGAATTAAATAATTAATCAAATTCCAGAAAATTGTTAAATCTTTAGAAAATCATAGAAAATAATCCGTAGCTCAGATCGAAAAACTTTGTACATGAAAGTTGCTCAGAACGACGAGACGAATCCGAATGCGCGGTCCGTTCGTCCGTCACATGTCTCTAACTACCTGAACATGAGACATTCCCCCTTCGATCACCTGTCCGACATTTGTCCGGAACCGGGAATACTTTCCCGGATGAATTCCCCCTTCGCCAGTATCACCCGACACTATGTTAGATCACCTCTGTCACCGCGTATTGCCATGTTATGCTTTGTGTTGCACTTGTTCGCTGTGTATTTATATTGTTTCCTCCCCCTCTTCTCTCTCGTTAGACCGCGACGTCGTCCCCGAGACCGACGCAGCTCCGGAGCCCGACGCCACCGTTGACGACCTTTGCCCTTGCCGCCAAGCAACCAGGCAAGCACCCCCCCTTGAGCATACCGATATCGCCTATTCTTTCTCTCTGATGCTTGCATTAGAATTGCTGCTGCTACTGCTTTACCTATTCTGATGCATAGCCTGTTTATTGTAACCTGCTATTGATACCTTACCTGCTTATCCTAAACTGCTTCGTATAGGCTGGGTAGAGACCTATCAGTGACCCCACTTATTCCGACTGCCTCGCTGGATTATCCGAAGACCCGATCAATGGGATTGAAGACCAGACCCCGGCACCGCACATCAACCCCTTAGTTGTAACGACACTGCAGCGTTACTATCGAGTGCCGAGGGTGAAACCTCCTGTAGCACTTCTGATGTTAACTCTGTAGAGTAGCTATTCGGTCGTGGTCATCGAGGGTGATTCCTCCTTCACCACTTCCGATAACGACGTTGTTGTGCAACACTTCAAGTGTGAACCTCGAGGGTGATTCCTCTGAGTTCACCTTGACAGATACATCGAGTAGGAATCCAACAAGGGTGACACCTTGGATTCCCCTGATGTTATGGACACACGGTTATTGTGACTTTACCCCTGAACCCTGTTAGAAACGGGTCGGCCCCGAGGGGGACCCGAGGGAGTTACTTTACTGCAGGACTGGAGGGACAGGTGGTACCGCCCAGTAGAGGTGGACCTGAGTTCCCGACAGTCTTTTGCGAGACGGGTTGACCTGGATGGTGCCCGAGTGAGAATACGAGGCGTGGCCGGGCATTCTTGGCCCTTGCCGCAAGTCCTCGAGACGGGGCGACGGGGTCACATCGATCGTGAGTCTCTGCTCGTTACCGCACTACCAACACCCTATGATTTGGATATTTGATCTGAGTGGGCCTTTGGCCCGATAGCACTAACCATCACGCGGGAATAAATATGGGTACTTTGCATCATATGCATCAACCGAAAGCTTTGTCAGACATCCAGTTCAGCATTGCGGCCGGGTCGGATCGTGCCGTTGGCGCTAGTATCCACCCTGCTCGCAACGACCCGGAGAGCATAGGGCGATGGCCCAAGACCCCTGAGCGCTTAGGTTGTAGACCGGCGGGGACCTCTCTGCTAAGCTCTAGGTAGGGCTACGATGTGTCGTTTGGCCGAGGTCGGGCATGACCCGGAAAAGTGTGTCCGGCCGGAGTTAAGCGAGCGTGGTGGGTAAGTTGGTGCACTCCTGCAGGGAAGAACTAATCTATGCATAGCCGGATCCTCGGTAACGGACACTCGGAGTTGTATCCCGATCGATACAACTGTAACTGGTTACTTGTGATGAGTATGGCTCTGGGATTGCTTCTCGCAGGGAGTCGAGAAGGGATCTCAGGACGAGGTTGATGACTGTATGGCTCTGGGATTGCTTTCTCGCAGGGAGTCGAGAAAGGATCTCTGGGTGAGGTTGATATCATTACTGCTACCTTATATTGTACTGTTCTACTCTCTTCTATTGCTGCAAGACCGCTAAAGATGCTAGTCTTCGATAGGACTAGGCCTTCTCTCTATTCTGGCATTTCTGCAGCCCAGTCCACATATACAGCCTCTCTTTGATAATGTTGCATATGTAGTGTAGATCCTTGCTTGCTGAGTACTTTGGATGAGTACTCACGGTTGCTTTGCTTTCTTTTTCCCCCATATCCTTTTGATGCAACCACATGACGGAGCCCTGAGACCGCTGCCCCAGTTGACGACTTCTGCTGCCACTTCTACCCCGAGGGTGGCTGCTACTACGAGCTGGCCGACTACCAGGAGTAGGACCGGAGCGTCCCAGGCAGGAGGCCTGCGCCTTTTGATCGTAGTGTTTTCCTTTGCCCCGCCTTCTAGGAGTTTTTCTGTGTTTTCTTTTATATCTGTACTCAGATATCTGATGCTTCCGCTGACGCTTGTACGCAAGCTTATGTATTCAAGCCCTCGAGGCCCCTGGCTTGTAATATAAATCTTGTATGACTTTAATTATGTTTTAGAGTTGTGTGGTGATATCTTCCCATGAGTCCTTAGGCTTGATCGTGTGCATTTGCGTGTATGATTAGTGCACGATTGAGCCGGGGGCGTCACACGGTTAAACTTGAATTGTGATGAGCCGAGTCATAACAACATGATAAAATACAATGCATATGAGCATGATATCAACATGAACATGGATGGGAAACATAAACATTTAGCATGTAAATCTTAACATCAACAGCAATAAAGTATTTACTCTACCAGATGCAAATGAGCATGGCATATCGATCATCATGAATAGTATGAGTATAACAAAGGAAAACACTCATATGAGCATAGCACGACTACTAGCATCAAGAAATAATTACCAAGGTAGAATATGATAATAACATTAGTAGGTAATCATTTAACCAACTAGATGCAAATGATCATGGCATAAGGATGAGCATGTATTCACAAGCATATATATAGCATTCACAAAATATTAACCAGCACAAAACATTTAAATATTCAAGTCGAAAACCATGGCTACTGCAAGGCCATCATGCAAGTGGATGTCATGGCTTGCCTGGAGATGAAGGAGTCATTGGGAAGTAGTGCGGGAGGCTCGCGAAAAGAATTGCCAGAAAAGTTTCTCTCTCGGCGGGGCTGTTTAAGGGGCAAGGGCAAAATGGACATTTTTAGTATGTGACAACATAGTGAAAAGGACACCAACAGAACGGGCTCAATGAATAGAGAACGTGGGCTTTTTGATCACCTGAATCGGAGTTATGGCCGCGGAGATGCGGGCGTTCATTCGTTAGGCAGGAAAACAACTGAAATCTGTGCTTTTCTGCGGCTAACAGACGAACTTTTGCTATTTAACAGATTCGTCCGCGACAGAAAAAGAGAAAGCGCCTTTTCAGAAATACGTCTTCGTAGTAGTGAAAGCGTACTTTAAACAAAAGACGCACGAGAATACGCTTTCACTAAACAAAGACGTAGTTTACCAAAATGCGCGTCCACTTATCCACGTCAGCGGGCCCGCGGTCAACTCCCTGTGTGGCTAGCTGGTGGGGTCAACGGGCATGTGGCCCCTAGCTCATCGTCTTCTTCCTCCTCACGAGTGCCCGCGGGGCAGAGGATGCCGCACGCTCCGGCGACCGCCCTGGGCGACTTCGGCCACCTCCGGTGGAGCTCGGACCACCGGAGTGACTTGGAGGGTGAGGCGCACCCGCCTGGATGCCTCCTGCTCGCCGGGGAGTGAGGTACCGAGCGAGGCCACGGCCATAGCGGGAGGTGGCTTCGACCGGAGTCGGGCTCGGTGCTCCGGTTGTGGGAAAGGAGCTGCGAGGCACTAGGAGGCTAGAGGAGGTCTGGAGGGGGCTTTGGTGGTGGAAAGAAGGAGGGAGGAGCTTGGGGCAGCTCCAATTTAGACGAGCCAAGGCGGTGGCCATGGCGGCAGTGAGGGGCGAGGAGAGCTCCGGGAGCTCATTGGAGAGGTCGGGGAGGGCTATAGGAGGATGGTGAGGCTGATGGCGAACTCGGAGGGGCTCGGGCACGACTTAAATAGCCGGGGCGACGACACCGTGGATGCGTGGCCGTGGCTCTGGCGCGTCCGCATATGCGTGGGCTTGCGGGAGGGCTCGAACGACGACGTGAGAGAGGTCCAGAGGGGCGCCAGAGGAGCAGGGAGGGCAGACGCGGTGCGAACGAAGCCTGGTCGGCCATAGTGTGCACTGGTCGCCCACGGGCAGAGTCATCATGGCGCGCTGGGGAGGAAAGAGGAGGGGGAGAGGGCAGGGGAGCGAGCGCGTGGCCACGGGGAAGCTCCTGGACATGGTGTGGTGTCGAGGGCTCGAGGGAACGGACGAAATAGAGGGCCCTGACTGCCAGAGCGCGAGCATTGGCATGCCATCTGCGTGGTCACCGCGTGACCAAGGCGATGCCACGCACTCTGGTCCTGCAAACCATGTCTGGGAGGTGGGGTAGAGGTCAGTGAAGTGACCTAAGAACTTTAGAAGAGATAAGGGAGGCAAAACTGGGTGATATGAGCTAACACTATTTCTGGATAGCAAGTGTTTGTTGTGTACTGGGGAAGTATCACTTTGTGAAAGAGTCTGAGATTTCTCTAGGGTTGATCACTTACTAAGATGATCATCTATGAAAATTTTCAGCTCAAAAGGATGGGTCAAGCTAGCACTTGCTTTGCAAAGTGCCACTCTGGATAGAAAATGAAAATGGAAGATGCACTCACAGGGATGATTGGATTGAGCTGAAATTTGGTGGAGCATTATCATTTGGGCATATGAAGACACTGTAAAATTTTCATATCATTTGGTCATGCCAAAATGGTACTTCCTTCACAGTGGTTCTCTCTGGACAAAAATTTGAGAGAATTCTTGAGAATTATTGGCTTGATGAAATGAGCTCAAATTTGGTGGATAGAGGTTATATAGGTAGGGGAAGGTTCTGGTTAAATTTCAGAATTTATGGAGCAATATAAAATATAGTTGCTTCACAAACTGAAAATATGACCAGAAGCAAAGATTGGATGGTGTGCTCACCATGAGCATGGAATCTTGAATATTTTTTCATATCCAAGTTTCATATGGCCCAAAGGAATTTTAAGAATTTTGTGGGAATTTTTGTAAAGACAGAAATATGGGTTGCTTCACAACCTAGGGCAAAAAAGATTATTCCTTTAATAGAAAAAGGAATATTCCCAAGAGATAAATATTGGGATTGGGCTAAGATGGAAATGACATGACCTTGGGAAGAATTTGAGAGTGGCAAGCCACTTGGAAGCGGAATCAAGGGTGATCTTCCCAGGTTTCAAGACCACAGAGCCACAGTAAAGGAAATACAAATCAAAATTCAAATAAATCCAAAAGAAAAAGAAAGGGCCAAAATTTTGGGTGTGACAACTTGTGGTGACGTTGGAGTATCTAGGTGACATTAGAGTTGGTTGATGCGTATCATATGGTGTTATTTTAGTATGAACTCTAGGGCTGTTTGTGACACTTATAGGAATAGCTCGATAGATTGATCGAAAAGGATAACTTTGAAGTGGTTTCATACCCTACAAACAATTTCATCTTATGTTCTTTGCTAGATAATAACTTTGGAGTGATTCTTTGTCGCACATTGAGGGATTGTTATATGATTCAACTATGTTAGCACTGTTGAGAGATTGCACTAGTGAAAGTATGAACCCTATGCCTTATTTTCAAGCACTGCAATACCATTTGTGCTCCGTTTTATCACTTGCTACCTTGCTGTTTTTTTATTTTCAGATTACAAAAACCTATATCTACTATCCATACTACACTTGTATCACCATCTCTTCGCCAAACTAGTGCACCTATACAATTTACCATTGTATTGGGTGTGTTGGGGACACAAGAGACTCTTTGTTATTTGATTGCAGGGTTGTTTGAGAGAGATCATCTTCATCCTATGCCTCCCACGGATTGATAAACCTTAGGTCATCCACTTGAGGGAAAATTGCTATTGTCCTACAAAACTCTGCACTTGGAGGCCCAACACAAGTCTACAAGAATAAGTTGTGTAGTAGACATCAAGCTCTTTTGTGGCGCCGTTGCCAGGGAGGTGAGTGCTTGAAGGTATATTTTTAGATCTTGATATTGAATCTTTTATTTTTCTTGTTTTATCACTAGTTTGGTTTATAAAAGAAAACTACAAAAAAATGGAATTGAGGTTGCCTCATATTATTCATCTTTATAATGTCTTTCTTGAAAATGATGGATCAGAAAATTGTGCTCAATTGCTAGAAGAAGAATTCAATAAAATGTTTGGCATAAAATCCATGAATGGTAAGCATGATTGCAATGTTGCTAGTATGAACTCTTTGAATATCCATGATGCTAGTGATATGCAATGCCATAAGCTTGGGGATGCTATGTTTGATGAAGACGATATTTTTAGTCCCCCAAGTTTTGATGAGCAAATTTATTATGATGATAGCATGCCTTCTATTTATGATGATTATATTGATGAAAGTGGGTTTGGAAGAATGTCAACTCTAGGTAATGATCCCACTATTTTGGAGGGCGTTGAATCTTATTACGATATTGATAAAAGTGGATTTGGAGAGGTCATGACTTTATTTAATGATGATTCCACTATTTTGGAAGAGGTTTCAAATGACTATGATAACAATGTTTCTATCTATGATGATTATGGTGATGACATGTACGTATGCTATAAAGCATAATGATAACTATGAAACTTGTCATCATGATCTTAATTTTCAATTGGATTATGCCAATCAAGTATCACATGATAGTTATTTTGTTGAGTTTGCTCCCACTATTATGAATGAGAAGAAATTTGCTTATGTGGAGAGTAATAAATTTTCTATGCTTGTGGATCATGAAATGAATGCTTTATGTGATAGTTATATTGTTGAATTCATTCATGATGCTACTGAAAATTATTATGAGAGAGGAACTTATGCTTCTACGTATTGCAATAATATCAAGTTTCTTCTCTATGTGTTGAAAATTTTGAAGTTATGCTTGTTTTGCCTTCCTATGCTAGTTGATTCATGATCCCATAAATTATTTGCTCACAAAATCCCTATGCATAGGAAGTGGGTTAGGCTTAAATGTGCTAGACATATGCTTCATGACGCTCCCGTTATGTTTCAATTCTTTACTTTTATGAGAGCATGATTGGAACCATCATGCCTAGCTAAAAAGGCATTAAAGAAAAACGTTTGTTGGGAGACAACCCAAAACTTACACCTACTGTTTTTGTGTGTTCACATGATTAGGCTACTGTAGTAATCATTTTTATAGCTTTTATTTCAATAAAGTGCCAAGTAAAGCCTTTGGGATAGTGTGGGTGATAGTTGACTTGATTCTGTGCAAAAACAGAAACTTTTGCGCTCATTCCAGGAATTTGTAAAAGTCACTGGAAAGTGCTTTTGATCTGAATTTTCTATAGATTGATATACAAATTCCCCACGTTGTCTTAAGTTTTCAGAATTTTTGGAGTTACAGAAGTATAGTCATTATTCAGATTACTACAGACTGTTCTGTTTTTGATAGATTCTGTTTTCAATGCATAGTTTGCTTGTTTTCTAATTTCTATGGCTTATATTGGTCAATATTGTAGGAGATATGCCCTAGAGGCAATAATAAATGTTATTGATTATCTCCATGTTCATAATTAGGTTTATGTTCCATGCTATAACTGATATGGTTTTCGAGTCTACAAATAAAATGAGGCTCGGAGGAAGACTCATATGCACGTGTGGGATAATAAACGGTAAAATGTATTCCTAGTCTGGCCTCTAAGACTAGCTCAAGTGTTGCATGATGGTTCTGTTTTCCTGATCATGGGCATGTCTATGCCAGCAACTTTGAGGGCACAATGTTAGGAAAAACACTTGTGTTGAATCGACCCAATTGATGTTATGCTATGAGTTACATTCGTCACAAGTTAATGGTTAATAACACAGAGATGGTTAATGTTTGCATGATTCCTTAGACCATGAGAGTATCGAGTTTCTTCATGCTTGCTTCATGAACTTTGGGGTTTGTTAAACGTCATCCGTAACTGGGTGGCTATTACGGCGCCTTACGGGTTCATGGAAAAGTATGTCAAGTAACTTGATAGCTCAAGATTGGGATTTGCTCCTCCGACAATGGAGAGATATCTCTGGGCCCTCTTGGTGTTAAGGTATCCATCATCGTCTGGCCAGACACTTTGTGATTTGATCACGGGGATGCCGGAACACGGTAACGAGAAAAGACAACAATACCGGTAACGAGGTAACTAGCATTGTGGACAAGTTGTTCATCCACAGGGATGCCAACATGTCTCACCTCAGGTATTTGTAACATATCGCGAAGCAACAGGAATAGCACACGGCAACTGGAGGTTCACTCGAATATTCATTCGTGTGGGTATAGCGGTCAATATGGGTGTCCACGGCTCCGATGTTGATCATTGATCGGAAGGGGTTCCGTGTCATGTCTATACTTCACCGAACCTATAGGGTCACACGCTTAAGGGTCATCTATCTGCTGAATACTAGATAGGGAGTCTGAGAGAAAATCACCGAAAAAGTTTCGGACACCGAAAAAGTTTCGGACAGCGGAAAAGTTCCGCAGAGAGGCACCGGATGAGTTCCGGTGAAACTGAAAAGTTTTTTCAGAGGATACCATAAAGTCAAATTGGTTTCGGCACATGCCTGATAATTCTTGGAGGGTGCCAGAATCATTCTGGGAATTTTCCGGGATGAAAACCGGAAATGTTCCGGAGCTGCAGGAACCACTTCAGATGCTTTTTGCAGATGAAAATCACTAATCCGGAATTGTTCTGGAACACATTGAAAATTATTTTAGTGGGTACTGGAAATGTTCTAAGCCCACATAAATATTTTCAGTTCGAACGGACGCTGAAAAATGTTGTCGTGAATAGTGAAAGTGATTTTTGGGATATTTTTTGGAAAGCCACCTTTTAGGGCTTTTGTAAAAAGGCTTCTAGAAGGGAGTGGGGGCCAAGGAACCCCCATGTGGGGGCCCCCTAGGGGTGGCCGGCCAAGATGGAGCTCCTCCATGGAGCTCCACTTGCCTTCCCTTTATGCCCTTGAAAGTGATCCATGAGATGGGTTTTTTGGGTATTTTTTTCATATGGTTTTCCTATAAATAGAGGTGGAGGGGCAGCCCTCCACACTCAATCCCTTCTCACATACAAGTGCCATGCAATGATCTGGCTTCTCTCTCCCTCCCCGCGAAATAGTTTCGTAGAGCCGAAAGGCTGTCTGGGTTCTGGTGGGAACTAGTTCTGGACGGCGAAGCCCTACTGGATAGATGACACCGTATGTGTGCAACTCTGTAGAGAGGTCATAGTTTCGATCTTAGTGCCCGAGGGGCTGTTCATGAGTGCCTCCCGAAGGGCTATCCGAGTGACCGTCCGAGTTTCGAAGGTCCTCCCAAAGGGCTGTCTGCGACACCGTCCGGGGGACTGTCCGACCGCCTCCCGGAGGGCTGTCCGAGGGGCGGATGAGGGTATACATCCTTGCGGTTGGGAGGTTGTAAATCCTAGCTGCGGGGATCTGCACCGCCAATCGTCATCGACTCTACTTCCGCTGCGCTACGAGTCGGTAACGAAAATGATCAAACCTTGTATGCAGTCTCCATAGTAGTCCTGGGCTGGTGCGTAGGTCGGATAATTTTTGTTTTCTGCTGCGTTACCCTACAGTGGCATCATGAGCCGTGCTATGCGTAGATGCAGGTTGCGATCTAGAATACATAGAGATGTATGGGTGTTGCACAATATAATTAGGTAGTAGATGAGTTCTATTACTGAAAATTATTTGTGCGGGTAGCAGATGAAATCTGTTACCCGATGTTCCTGTTGCTTCCATTGAATTTGCATAATCCTGATCTTGACGGCATGGTGGAATCTCACAAAGTTCTGGCAATCCGCGATCCTTTCATGCTGCTCCTGAGTATGCTGATTGATAGATCAACGAAGTGCTAACAGTTCTTTGGGTTCCACCATAGTTAAAGAAAGATGGATGTTTCGCATACGAAAGGGCAATGCAGATATGATCTGCACGGGGGTCATGCGTATGACGAAGTTTAGTATGGGGTTAGAGATTTTATTATCTCGTGCTTCATACACCCCGCAAAGTTAATTTAGCGACTTGAATTATCATACTTGATGATGGACGTTGGTAGCTTCGGTTTGTTTCGAAACCTTAGAAGCCACGTAAAACAAGTTTTTGCATGTACCGATTAGAGGAGTCTAACTTGGTTTTGCAGGAGGGTTTGCATGTGCATGTGATGTGGTATAGCAGTGCTCATATTAATTTGATTATGTATGAGATGACTATATGATGTAAATTGATTAACATGACCTGCGTGTCATGATTCGGCATGATGGCTGGAGCCATATGATTGTCACTTTATTGACTTGCGTGTCAACCTTGTTGTAATGCATTATTTTATTAGCTATAGAGATAGCAATATTATCTGGTGCATCGACAAGGTGGTGGCAATCTTCACGAAGGTGAACACCGACGCGAATGCCGAAGACGAAGAAATACAAGACTTCTCCGTCAGAAAGGGCTATACCATATCATGCTATTATAAATTGCCTGAGATGTTTATCCCTTATGATGCACCCTTCTTGATTGTGTGGTAGTCGCTTTTATTAGGGTGATCTCTCACAAAAATATCAAGTAATTAGTGTTCTCCCAAGTGTAGCACCGTCACGGCACCTAACTTTTCGGGGTGCGCCGTGTCACACGGGTACGAACGATTAGGGAAGTGTGAGGCGGGTGAGTTGAGACCTCGTAGAGAGATCACTTGGTTGTCTTGACGTTCAGGCATGACCGTCATGAGCTCGGAACACATGCATTGAAAGGTGAACAAGAGTCACATAGAGATGTGATTGGCACGTTGGCCTACCGGTTGAGATTTTCATCATCAGTGGTGTTACACCAATGGCGAACAATTGAAATGCGGATCTTGAATCACTCAAAATCAATTATGAGAGATATTGATTTGAATGGGAGCGCACTGTAGAATTAATTCTTTTAATTCTCAGTGCAATTAATTTTGAACACTGTCTAAGTGTAAATTGTCTAATAGTTGTAGAATAATGGCTCGCGTTTCCACCTTCCCTATTAATTTTGAATAGCTGTTAAATATCTGGTTAAAACTTTACGGTTGGTAACGTAATGTGAGGATTGTCCTCAAGAGTGCCGAGAAGGACTTTGTCCTATCGCATACTTTGGGTATTCTCTCGCTTATGCTATGGATCATTTGACTCTCGTCCTTCGATCCAAAAGCTAGAATTCCGTTTTAGTCAAGTGCAATATGTTTGCTTCCATGAGACCCGAACTTCGAAAGTTTGGATAGTTATGTGATATTCATGGAATCTGAAAATCATTTTCAGAGACAGACAAAGGCTAAAAGATATGAGATATCCAAAGCAATGTTTGTTTGCAAACTATTAGTAAAGGAGTTTACTATGCATTAGACTGATAAGAGAGGGATCCAGAAGAACGCCGGTCATATGATGAAAGGTGAATAAAACAACAACTTAAAGAGAAAGGAAGTGTCCGAAGGGTGTTAGTGTGACTTACACACCTAGGAAATCCGGGGCTAACGCCACTCTTAAGTTCGGTGCTTCTTCTGAGAGTAGGAGAAATACTGAAAGTTAAACTGTTAGAAGTATAATGGCAAAAAGAAAGAAGACTGGAATATCCAGCTCATGTATGAATGTCATACAAGTTTTTGATGTATAGAAGGCTGGTCAAAGATATAGTTCTTGGGAATTATGGTTAAACATGTTAATCACCAATTCTTGGGTATTGTGAGTTAATCACAAAGATACCCACTCGATTGCATTCTGTTGCAACTCGATGTAAGAACTATTATGGCCTAAAAGACTAGCCAGGAATGAGGTTTTGATACACGCTGGGAACATAGTAATAGTTACTATACCTTCCATCGGTGTATTACCTATGTATTTACTTTCATAATTCATTTTAGAGTTTCACACACTCTAGCCCATTGCATAAGGTATCTTGCAAGAAGGTTGTTCATAAGAGAACTTTTGATGTTCGGTGTTATGAATAACATAAGGGCCATACTTTCATTATGAATGAGATCTATGTTATGAATGTTGATAATAATATATTACCTCTGTGTTTACTTTCATAATTCATTTTAGAGTTTCATACACTCTAGCCCATTGCACAATGTTTGTTGCAAAAGAGTTGTTCATAAAAACAACAAATTGTTGTTCAGTATTTTGAATAACATGAAGGGCCATGCTTCCATTCTCGATGGGACGTATGTTATGAATATTGATGGTAATATGATACATCCATGACACTGACGCTAAATGTCGCAAGACTAAAAAGAATACCACACATGTGTGGCACTGCATTTGGTCACATTGGAGAAACCCGCATGGAAAATTCCATTATGATGGATTTTAAAGTCGTTTGATTTTGAATCATCTGACACTTGCAACTTTCCTTCGAAAAGTGAAGTGACTGAAATAACATTCACAGGCCATAAGGAACAAGCAACAAACTTATTGGTGATCATACATTATGATGTATGTAGTTCAATAAATGTTGTTGCAAGTAGTGGATTTATCTATCTTCAGAAATGACTCAAGTAGATATATGGATATTTACTTGATGAGACGTAAGTCTGGATCTTTTGAAATCATTCGAAAGGTTTTCAAAAGTGAAGAAGAAGTTATTGTAACAAGAAAATTATGTTTCTACAATTGGATTGCAGAAAGGAATATTTGAGTTACAAATTTAGCGAATGTCTGATGAGTTGTGAAAAGAGTTTCATAACTTACACCTCCCGGAACACCACTGTGAGTGGAAAGTCCGTGAAGATGTAATCGAACCATTTATGACATGGTAAGATCAAAGATGACATAAATAAATTTGCCATTATCCCTTTTAAAGTGATGCTTTAGAGACTGCGACTTTTTACACTGAAAAGAGCTCCATCGGGTCTGTTGAAATGACGACATGGTATGGTATGCCCAACCATGTTATATCTTTTCTTAACATTTGGAATATGGGGCTTGTGTAAAAGGTTACAAACCTATTCCAAATCAGACAAGTGCTACTTTGTAGGTTATCCCAAGTAATTGGGTATTCCTCCCTCACTATACCGAGGCAAATAGGTTTGCCACAAAGAACGGTATGCTTTTTGAAGAAAATGGTTCTTTCAAAAAGGTGAGTGGGAGAACAATGCAACTCGACAAGATAACAGTATCTTCGTCATCAGATCAAAGGAAAGAGACCTTGGAAGTAATTCCAGAGTTTCCTACTGCGACTGATACGGAAGTCTCTACAATAAAATGTATGGACTTCGGTCGAACTTGTAGCTGAACCACGTAGGCAAGGCTCATGCAAACCTCTCAGGTGCGCAAACGAGATATTGTTGTTAGACAACAGTATACCTACGATACACAAGGAAGCGTTGATGGGCCCTGACTCCGGAATTGGCTAAATGCCAATACAATCCGAGATAGTTTCCATATAAATCTTTCAAGATTAAAATCTTGATACACCTTTCGGAAGACTTAGAGTCTAACGAATATTTATGGAACTAAAAACTGATACGGATAAAAATGTTTTATCCATAAAGCTCGACTTGTTGCAATAAAAAGTTCAAGGAGTTGACTACGATGAGGTTGTTTCACCGTAGCGATGCCTAAAGTCGGTTCGGGTTGAACTAGCAATTAATACATATTTCAAATCATGAGATATGAAACAAGGATGACAAAAGGATTTCCATCTGATGGAAATGAAACCAAGGACTTGCATGTGTTACAGTCCAAGGTATTTTGTGAGTCCAGAGGATGCTAGTAAGGGTGCAAACTTCAGAGTTCCAGCGATGGACAGAAGAGAGCAAAGTGGAGTCGAAATCTTCGTGTTTTGATGAAATGGTCAAAGGAGTTTGACTTCATCAATGGGTAACGAAGATGCTTGTAATTCAAGAAAGTAAGTGGGAGCATAATAATATTTCTAAAAACCTGTGTGCTTGACACATTGTTAATTGGAAATAAATTTCTTAACATGAATTAGGACTTCATTTCAAAATAGTTTTTCGATGAAGTGCTTGGGCTAAATAGCCTTTATATTAGGCATGATGATCTATGGAGATAGATTTACCTAATGGGGCTAAGAAAAGATACATATTGACAAAATGCTAAAACCTTTTAGCATTAAAAACGTCAAGGAGTGATTCTTGCCGAAGTCACATGGAAAGAGTTTTTGCAAGACTCGGTGTCCCAAAACACTTATGAGCAAAATACATGATGGAGATTCCACACACTCTTATGTTTGGATTAATCATGTATTCCATGGTATGTAAAACAACCAGATATGTACGATACTCCCAAGGTGTTGCGAGTATAGATACCAAAGTGATCAAAAGTACTGATCATGGGACAACAGTGAAAAAGGGTCATTGAGTACTATAGTAGCACTGATGACATGTTTTCTCGCAAGCGGAGATCATGAAGAGTTCGTTGTAAAAGCTTACATCGACACAGTCTTCATCCATGCTCCAAGCGATTTTCGATTTAAGTTAAGGGTTTTGTGTAATACACAATATGGTGGCACGATAGTTGGAAATTGTTCCAAACAAGTTACTGTGGCGAATTCTATAACAGAGGCGAAGTATGTTGCCACTTTTAAAAGCGACAAAGAAGATGTTGAATCATATAGTTCATTCATGAACTTAGTATGGTTCCAAGAAGGCTTTGGTCAATGGGACACTATTGCAGATAGTTGCTCCATTGCTCAGTCTGAGGAATCAGGTTTCGACCAATGATTCACAAATATACAAAGCCAAGTCCACACAAAATATGAATTTTGTGAAAGCGTGAAAACGCGAGGATATGCAAAGATACACATGGAGCTGAAGTCGTCAGATCCGTTGGACATCAGGCTATACCACAAGCGAAGCATATTTACACCGGTGTGCCACAGGTGTGAAGTGCATTAGCATTAACTAGATTATTGACTCTAGTGCAAGTGGGAGTCTATAGGAGATATGCCCTAGAGGCAATAATAAATGTTATTGATTATCTCCCTGTTCATAATTAGGTTTATGTTCCATGCTATAACTGATATGGTTCTCGAGTCTACAAATAAAACGAGGCTCGGAGGAAGACTCATATGCACGTGTAGGATAATAAACGGTAAAATGTATTCCTAGTCTGGCCTCTAAGACTAGCTCAAGTGTTGCATGATGGTTCTGTTTTCCTGATCATGGGCATGTCTATGCCAGCAACTTTGAGGGCACAATGTTAGGAAAAACACTTGTGTTGAATCGACCCAATTGATGTTATGCTATGAGTTACATTCGTCACAAGTTAATGGTTAATAACACAGGGATGGTTAATGTTTGCATGATTCCTTAGACCATGAGAGTATCGAGTTTCTTCATGCTTGCTTCATGAACTTTGGGGTTTGTTAAACGTCATCCGTAACTAGGTGGCTATTACGGCGCCTTACGGGTTCATGGAAAAGTATGTCAAGTAACTTGATAGCTCAAGATTGGGATTTGCTCCTCCGACGATGGAGAGATATCTCTGGGCCCTCTCGGTGTTAAGGTATCCATCATCGTCTGGCCAGACACTTTGTGATTTGATCACGGGGATGCTGGAACATGGTAACGAGAAAAGACAACAATACCAGTAACGAGGTAACTGGCATTATGGACAAGTTGTTCATCCACAGGGATGCCAACATGTCTCACCTCGGGTATTTGTAACATATCGCGAAGCAAAAGGAATAGCACACGGCAACTGGAGGTTCACTCGAATATTCATTCGTGTGGGTATAGGGGTCAATATGGGTGTCCACAGCTCCGATGTTGATCATTGATCGGAAGGGGTTCCGTGTCATGTCTATACTTCACCGAACCTATAGGGTCACACGCTTAAGGGTCATCTATCTGCTGAATACTAGATAGGGAGTCTGAGAGAAAATCACCGAAAAAGTTTCGGACACCGAAAAAGTTTCGGACAGCGGAAAAGTTTCGCAGAGAGGTCACCGGATGAGTTCTGGTGAAACTGAAAAGTTGTTTCAGAGGATACCATAAAGTCAAATTGGTTTCGGCACATGCCTGATAATTCTTGGAGGGTGCCAGAATCATTCTGGAAACTTCTGGGAATTTTCCGGGATGAAAACCGGAAATGTTCCAGAGCTGCAGGAACCACTTCAGATGCTTTTTGCAGATGAAAATCACTAATCCGGAATTGTTCTGGAACACATTGAAAATTATTTTAGTGGGTACTGGAAATGTTCTAAGCCCACATAAATATTTTCAGTTCGAACGGACGCTGAAAAATGTCGTCGTGAATAGTGAACGTGATTTTTGGGATATTTTTTGGAAAGCCACCTTTTAGGGCTTTTGCAAAAAGGCTTCTAGAAGGGAGTGGGGACCAAGGAACCCCCATGTGGGGGCCCCCTAGGGGTGGCCGGCCAAGATGGAGCTCCTCCATGGAGCTCCACTTGCCTTCCCTTTATGCCCTTGAAAGTGATCCATGAGATGTGTTTTTTGGGTATTTTTCCCATATGGTTTTCCTATAAATAGAGGTGGAGGGGCAGCCCTCCACACTCAATCCCTTCTCACATACAAGTGCCATGCAATGATCTGGCTTCTCTCTCCCTCCCCGCAAAATAGTTTCGTAGAGCCGAAAGGCTGTCTGGGTTCCGGTGGGAACTAGTTCTGGACGGCGAAGCCCTGCCGGATAGATGACACCGTATGTGTGCAACTCTGTAGAGAGGTCGTAGTTTCGATCTTAGTGCCCGAGGGGCTGTTCATGAGTGCCTCCCGAAGGGCTGTCCGAGTGACCGTCCGAGTTTCGAAGGTCCTCCCGAAGGGCTGTCAGCGACACCGTCCGGGGGACTGTCCGACCGCCTCCCAGAGGGCTGTCCGAGGGGCGGATGAGGGTATACATCCTCGCGGTTGGGAGGTTGTAAATCCTAGCTGCGGGGATCTGCACTGCCGATCGTCATCGACTCTACTTCCGCTGCGCTACGAGTCGGTAACGAAAATGATCAAACCTTGTATGCAGTCTCCATAGTGGTCCTGGGCTGGTGCGTAGGTCAGAAATTTTTTGTTTTCTGCTGCGTTCCCCTACAAATATAAATTGTAGAAATGATAGGTTATAGTAGGCATTGTGTGAGAACAATTATGAATCTTGTCTTGATAGTACCAAATTGAATGATTTGCTCTTTATCATACTAACCAATCTCACAAAGTTTCGTTAAGTTTTGTGTGGTTGAAGTTTTCAAGTTTTGGGTGAGATATCGATATGAGGAGAATAAGGAGTGGCAAGAACCTAAGCTTGGGGATGCACAAGGCACCCCAAGGTAATATTCAAAGAAGAACCAAGCAACTAAGCTTGGGGATGCCCCGGAAGGCATGCCCTCTTTCGTCTTCAACATTATCGGTAATCTCAGTTGGAGCTATATTTTTATTCGTCACATGATATGAGTCTTGCTTGGAGCTTCATTTTATTTTGTTGATATTTGCTTGCTATTATTTAGAATAAAGTTTGTACCTTTTATTTCAATAAAATTCTCAAGTATAGCCTTTACCATGCTTATTTTTCAAGTCTATATGTTGTTGTTTGAAAACAGAAAGTTGCACGCTATTGCGTTAATTCTTGAGAAAAGTAAGAATGTGATAAAAGCTTGAAAGTTTGACACAATATGATATGATAAATTTTCTACAGTGTGGTAAGTTTTCAGATTTTTTTTAGTTAAATGAGTATGGATACTTCTTCATCTGTTACATACTATGTTGTTTAGACAGATTGCTGTTATGATTGCATTGTTTGCATATGTTTGCTTGTTTAGTGATTCTATTTGAGGATAGGTGTATTAAATATGCAGAGGCATTTAGCATGCAATGTCAAATTATAATTTTAATAATTTGTTATAGTAGGGAATGATAAGGCTTTGCATTGATCTATGCTAATGTATCTTACGAGTTCTTGTTGAGTTTTGTGTGGATGAAGCTTTTAAGAATTAGTGAAACCGTGATATAAGAGGAATGAAGAAGACACATAAGCTCAAGCTTGGGGATGCACAAGGCATCCCAAGTTCATATTTCAAGAAGTCTCAAGCATCTAAGCTTGGGGATGCCCCGGTAGGCATCCCACCTTTCTTCATCAACAATTATCGGTTAGTTTCGGTTGAGCCTAAGTTTTTGCTTCTTCACATGAGTTGTGCTACTCTTGGAATGTACTTTTCTTTTCATTTTGCTTGCTGTTTTAATAAAATACTTGGATCTGAAATCTTTATTTGGAGAGAGTCTTCACATAGCTACTTAATTGTTTGACTACTCTTGATCTTCACTTATATCTTTTTGGAGTAGCTTGCCATTCATTCTTGTGCTTCACTTATATCCTAAGAGTGAATTGTTGAATGAATTGAATATCATAAATCCCAATTTATATATGTTTCATATGCTTGTCCCATGGGGAGTAATGACTTCACATATAAGAAGTATATGTGGTAAAATTTATTGAAAGCTAACAAACACAACATTGGTCACTTAAACAATTCATGAAAGAATATTGAGGGAAGAGATATTTCACATATGAATATACTATCTTGGAAATCTTCTATGATTGTGAGCCCTCATTAATTATTTTCAAACTTGATCAAGTAGTTGATGTTGGACAAGGAAGACAACGTAATGAGTTATGTTTGTTTATATTCACATATAAGTTATATTGTCATGGATCCTCTAACATGTGGTGCTTGCCCAATATATTTGCTAGCAAAAAATCCGCACCAAGTAGAGATACTACATGTGCATCCAAAACCCTTAAACCCAGTTTTATGTCACAAGAGTCCACTATACCTACCTATGGATTGAATAAGATCCTTCAAGTAAGTTGTCATTGGTGCACAAGGCAATAAAAATTGCTCCTACATATGTATGATCTTTTATTGTAAGTGAAAATAAGCGTTGTACAAACTTGTGATGGCAAAGAAATAAAAGCAACAGACTGCATAATAAAGGTTGCTATCTCAAGGGGCAATATAACGTGACGTTCCTTTGCATTAAGAGCTCGCGCATCCAAAAATAAAAAGCGCATGACAACCGCTGCTTCCCTCTGTGAAGGGCCTCTCTTTTAATTTTATGTATTTACTTTTTATGCAAGAGTCAATAGTGTTCTTCTCCATTCCATTTTTAACTTTCTCTTTGCAAGCATCATGTGGTGGGGAAATATCCAAACACATATATCCAGTTGAATATAGGTGATCATGAGTTATTATTGTTGACAATTATCTCTGTGATAAATAAGTTGGGAGGCAAAACATTAAGCCCCTATCTTTCTCTGTGTTCGATGGATGCTATTTGTTCTAAAAATATGCTCTGAGTGTTAGCAATCATGGAAGACTATATGATAGTTGAGTATGTGGAATTTGCTAAATCAAAGCTCTTACATAGACCCTTCCTAAAAATAAGATGAATTGCAATTGTTTGATGGCTAAGAACATAGTTTGTTAGTTTTCAAGAAATTTTATGGTCTATACTTTAACATGTGAATAGCTTGCTACTTGATCAAGAGGAGTTCTATGAGATGAGCTGCAGTTTTATGATGCTAGGAAAAATGATTGAAATTATTATTGATCAAACTTATGCACTATGCTAGCATTCAGACTTCATAAATTATTTCTTTTGTCATTTATCTACTCGAGGACGAGATGCTGATACGTCTCCAACGTATCTATAATTTATGAAGTATTCATGCCATCTTTATAGAAAAATTATATGGTTTTGGTATGATTTGTATGGAACTAACCCGGACTGACGCTGTTTTCAGCACAACTACCGTGGTGTTGTTTTTTGTGTAGAAATAAAAGTTCTCGGAATGGGCTGAAACTTTTTGACGATTTTTTTGGAACAAAAGAGGCACCAAAAGCTTTGTGGGAGGACCAGAAGGTGAAGGAGGTGGCCACTACCCACCAGGGTGCGCCACGGGCCTTGGCCGTGGGCTGTTGGGTAGTGGGCACCCTATGGCCCATCTTCGCGTGAAACCGATGCCAAAAAATCCTATAAACAGAGAAACCACCAGAAATAACCCTAAAACTTTGACTCCACCGCCGCACGCCTCTGTACCTTCGAAATACCATCTGGAGCCCTGTTCCGGCACCCTGCCGGAGGGGGAAATCATCACCGGAGGCCATCTTCATCATCCCGGTGGCCACCATGATGAGGAGGGAGTAGTTCACCCTCGAGGCTAGGGGTATGTACAAGTAGCTATGTGTTTGATCTCTCTCTCTCTCTCATGTTCTTGATTTGGCACGATCTTGATGTACCGTGAGCTTTGTTAATATAGTTGGATCATATGGTGTTTTTCCCCCTCTCTATCTTGTTGTGATGAATTGACTTTTTACCTTTGAGGTTTCACTATTATCGGATTGAATACTTATGGATTAGCGAATACTTTATGTATGTCTTGCATATGAATACCCGTGGTGACAATGGGGTATTATATTGATTCACTTGATGTATGTTTTGGCACTCAACTCGCGGATTCCCGAGGTGAAATTGGGGTAATCTATGCATAGGGGTTGATGCATGTTTTTGTCCTACTTTCTTCGGTAGAAATCTTGGGGCACTCTTTGAAGTTCTTTGTGTTGGATTGAATATTATGAATCTGAAGTTGTTTGATGCGTATCATATAATTGACTCACGGATACTTGTGGTGACATTGGAGTATCTAGGTGACATTAGAGTTGGTTGATGCGTATCATATGGTGTTATTTTAGTATGAACTCTAGGGTTGTTTGTGACACTTATAGGAATAGCTCGATAGATTGATCGGAAAGGATAACTTTGAGGTGGTTTCGTACCCTACAAATAATTTCATCTTATGTTCTCCGCTAGATAAGAACTTTGGAGTGATTCTTTGTCGCACATTGAGGGATTGTTATATGATTCAACTATGTTAGCACTATTGAGAGATTGCACTAGTGAAAGTATGAACCCTATGCCTTATTTTCAAGCACTGCAATACCGTTTGTGCTCCGTTTTATCACTTGCTACCTTGCTGTTTTTATTTTCAGATTACAAAAACCTATATCTACTATCCATACTACACTTGTATCACCATCTCTTCGCCGAACTAGTGCACCTATATAATTTACCATTGTATTGGGTGTGTTGGGGACACAAGAGACTCTTTGTTATTTGATTGCAGGGTTGTTTGAGAGAGACCATCTTCATCCTACGCCTCCCACGGATTGATAAAACTTAGGTCATCCACTTGAGGGAAAATTGCTACTGTCCTACAAAACTCTGCGCTTGGAGGCCCAACACGAGTCTACAAGAATAAGTTGTATAGTAGACATCACCCCACATGTGCGTCAACGACCTTGCACGCTACATCGAGTTCCCGCGGGAGGAGGAGGAGCGCCTTGTCGAGGATGCAAAGAGTCTTACCGCCATCATGGCCACAGCACACACCGCCATAGAGGCGCAGAATGCAGAGATCTTCGAGGAGTCCCACCGCTTCGTGAGGGATCATCTGGATTGGCAGAGGGCATTCGAGGTGGGCATCGCTAAAGGTGAAGCAGCGGCAGGTGCCAGACTCCAGTTCCCCAGCTCGTCGGTAGGCTCCTCCTCCTCTGCCTCTTAATGAGCACGCTCGGCGAGGAGAGGCTGCTGGAAGTAGTACAAAGCCCCTCCGTAGTAGTATTTAGGGGCTATTTTGTTCAGTTCATCTAACTATAGATATGGTTGAACTGTACTACGTACTTAAAATTAGCTAGTATATATAGTTGAACTAGCTATTTCAGTACATGGTTGGCAACAATTGGGGAAAAGTTTGTTCGGTTCAGTTGTCGAGTTGAACTGTTTGTATAAAGAACGGCAACTTAATCTATGAATGAAATCTATGCTTACTGAATTTCAGTTGCAAAATTAGACAGTGTTAGTGATTTTTAGCTGCAAGTTTTGGCAAATGACAGTGTTACAAGGTTGACAAATGGCAATGTTACTAGATCGACTAATGCCAATGTTTCCAGTTTGGCAAATGGCAATATACCCAATATGACAAATGCAAATCACACCAAATTGTCTGTACGTGGTTGCACACAGGTCATCATAAAAAATTGTTTGCGATGAAGAGATGTACAAATCCTGCGTGCCAGATTTTCTCTTAGCTTAGTGACGAAGGAACCATAGCTCTCGCTTTGCATACAGTGTTCCATCTGATCTATTTGCGATGAAGAGATGCACAAATCCTGCGCGGAAAATTTTCCCTTGGATTACTGGGGAAGGAACCATAGCTTTCGCTTTGCATATGAGTGTTCTATATAAAGCGTTTGCGATGAGTGTTTTATTCAGAGAAAACATTGATGTTTTTTTTCTTTGATAAGTTTGTACATTCAGAGAAAAAATTCAAGTTTGTTCAAACCATAGGTTTCATTCAGTCACACTATGACTTTACATTCATATGATAGAGATACAATATTAAACCCAAAAATAATAATTGCAGGGGCGGCGGAGGCGGCGTGCTGCGCCGGTGTTGTCGTCCTCCGGGATGCCGTTGTTCAAGACTTCAAGCCATCCCGAAATGTTCTTGACTTGGAAATCAAAGACCCTGTCATCGCGCGATCGACGGGCGGGGTGTGGGAGGACAACGACTTGCGGCACTGCGAGGTAGTGGTCGACGGCGGTGTCCCATGATGCTGACGGGGGTGCGGAGGGTGTAGGCGCGCACACAGGCATGGGCGCGGCGGGTGCAGGCAAATGCACAGGGATCGGCACCGCGGTGGGTGCTGGGGTGTGCACGGTTACAGGCGGGGGCACTGGCGTTGGCACTTACACGAGCTCACGCGGATCCGCGGGGTCCTTGCTGACGCTCGTGGCTTCCAGCGCTGCGATGGTGCTCAATGGCCAGCACGTTAATGCCACGGGGATGGTCGCTGGCGCGGGCGCGGGGATGGGAGCTGGGACGGGCGCGGGAGCAGCATCCACCGCGGCCAGCTCGTTTAGGACCATGTCCATGAGGCCCCATTCCTTCTTATTTTCTATCTCCTTCGGCTTGGAGTTGACTTCACCAAAATGGAAGACTAGCGGCAGATGATCCTTCTGCGCCATAGCGTTGGTGGAGGTCTACGAGAGGGGAATGGGAGGCGAAGAGTAAGGCTGCCTAGATTAAACAGCGGCTCGAGCGCCATTAATGGAGAGGTTGGGAGCGAGGCGGGCAGCGATGGAGGTCAAAGGGCTCGCTTCCCAGTGAGCCTATGCAGCGTATAGTTCACATGCTTCCTGGTGAGCCTGCACAGCGGAGGACTACTCGCACGCCTCCCGGTCAGCCTGCACAACGGACTGCGCTCGCACGCCTCCCGTCTATTCAACCAGCTACCCGCACGTCACCTGCTAGCCAAGAAAAGTGTGATGCTAATATCTCCTTTTTTATTGATCCGGTATTGGAACTAAAAAGAGTATTCCGCACCTATTTCACTAGAGGTGACCCTCGGTTATTGAACCCACGAGAGGAAGATTTCCTTGAAGCAATGGTCTCTAGTAAGCTTCTGCCAAAGTGTCAAATCCAGCTTTTGACCGGATCAGTGATACATCTCCAATGTGTCTATAATTTTTTTATTATTTCATGCTATTATAGTATCAATCTTGGATGTTTTATATGCAATTATATGTAATATTATATCATTTTCTGGGACTAAACTATTAACTTAGTGCCAAGTGCCAGTTGATGTTTTTTGCCTGTTTTTGGTTTTCCAGGAAATCAGTACCAAATTAAGTCCAACTGCCAGGAAACTTTTTGACGATATTTTTCTGGACATAAGAGACTCTAGAAGCTTCGGGAGGAGGCCAGAAGGTGAAGGAGTAGGCCACAAGCCACATAGGCGCGCCCAGGGGGGTAGACGCGCCCATGTGCCTTGTGGGCACCTCGTTCCTCCGTTTGACCTAATTCCAACTCTATAAATTCATTAAAATCGGGAAACCAACAGAGAGCCACCCAAAATACTTTTTCCGCCGCCGCAAGCCTCTGCTCTTGCGAGATCCCATCTGGAGGCCTTTTCTGGTACTCTGCCGGAGGGGGAATCGACCACGGAGGGCCTCTACATCAACCTTGCTGCCCTTTCGATGATTTGTGAGTAGTTTACCATAGACCTACGGGTCCATACCTAGTAGCTAGATGGCTTCTTCTCTCTCTTTGATCTTCAATACAATGTTCTCCTCGATGTTCTTGGAGAACTATTTGATGTAATCTTCTTTTACGGGGTGTTTGTTGGGATCCGATGAATTGTGGGTTTATGATCAGATTATCCATGAATGTTATTTGAGTCTTCTGTGAACTCTTTTATGCATGATTATTATAGCTTTGTATTTCTCTCCGATCTACCGTTTGGTTTAGCCAACTAGATTGATTTACCTTGCAATGGGAGAGGTGCTTTGTGATGGGTTCAATCTTGCGGTGCTCTATATCCCGGTGACAGAAAGGGACAAGACACGTATTTGTATTGTTTCCATTAAGGATAACACAATGGGGTTTATTCATATTGATTGAGTTTACTTTGTCTACATCATGTCATCTTGCTTAAGGCGTTACTTCGTTATTTATGAACTTAATACTCTAGATGCATGCTGGATAGCGGTCGATGTGTGGAGTAATAGTAGTAGATGCAGGCAAGAGTCGGTCTACTTGTCTCGGACATGATGCCTATATACATGATCATTGCCTTGGAAATTGTCATAATTATTCGCTTTTCTATAATTTGCCCAACAGTAATTTGTTTACCCACCGTATGCTTTTTGTTCGAGAGAGAAGCCTCTAGTGAAACTATGGGCCCCCGGGTCTATCTTTATCATATACTCCCTCCATCCCAAGATAAGTGTCTCAACTTTGTACTAACTTTAGTACAAAGTTGTACTAAGGTTGAGACACTTATTTTGAGACAGAGGGAGTACTAAAATCCAAAAATACCTTGCTGCAATTTACTTACCGTCATTTTTTGTGGTTTTGTTTATCTATCTATCACTACGAGATTTGATCCTTGCAATTAACCGCCAAGGGATTGACCACCCCTTGTTTGCGTTGGGTGCAAGTATTTGTTATTTTGCGTGTAGGTACTGTTCACGAGGTGTTGCATGGTTCTCCTACTGGATTTATAACCTTGGTTCTTAACTAAGGGAAATACTTATCTCTACTGTACTGGCATCATCCTCTCCTCTTCGGGGAAATCTCAACGCATCTCACAAGTAGCAATCAGCAAGCAAATAGTGATTCAAACACTTATAATAAAAAGAAGGTACGGGGACGAGGTCTTAATGCTTACAACCATCTATTGATGTTGGGATAAAAAATGATATTAGTTTGTGCTCGGGAAGTTACCCATCAAGAGGTGCTTGCTTCGTTTGGAATGGGGGATGTGTCCAAATAACATCCTGACCGACACGAGTCCTGCATCAAGAATCAGTTGTCCTACCGAAGGCCTTATCCGTCTCGCGGGGTTGCCCCGATAAATAATAAGATAGTAATATCAGACAAAAGGTTTGGGCGTTCAATTACCACACCTCATGAATCCCCAAGGATATGATCCATGTTACCCTACTAAACCTTACTGTCACCAGTGTTCGGTATAACACTTCACGGTCCCCTTGCTCCTGACCTCACCGGTGCTCGATCTCCATGATCCTGGGTACTTGCAGGGATGAATATCGCGGACAAGACAAGATAAACTTCACGACAATATTTTGTTTTACACATACAAGACGTTGTGTCAAAGACTTCCATTGACCCCTTCACCAAATACCTGGGGCTGCAAGGCTCATGCCTCACCCCATACCTTACCGGACTACTCATACATGGAGATCAGATCGCGAGAAGAAATCATTGAAGAACACATCTTGAGATTGATTGATTGCAATATGTCTTACAATGGATGCCTTGTGCGATGCACGATTACAAGTATGAACTAGATGAGAGAGGACTATGGTGGTGGAGATGGCTATGGAGGTTAAAATGGAGGCAGCTAGGGTTTATGGATGGAGATGATGATGAATGGGTTGCGGCTGTGCTTGACGCTCCTCCTCTGCTCATTTTGTTGACATTTCGATGGGGCCCCCTTAATAAACGTTGTTCAGGTGGACGAGATGCGTCGGTTTCCACGCCAAACGACCGCTCATACGGGCGCAAGCGCCCGCATGGAACGCCATCTTTTGCTCTAGAGGCCTTGTGACGCCTCCTGATGATTTGTTTCCTCTCCATTTTCCTTCCTTTCCTTTCTTCCACGTGATATCTTCCCTTTTTAGCCCATTTCCCATGGAAAAAATATTAAAGAGAGGATTTGTGGAATCCTTTGCATTCATTAGTCATTAGTGGCAATATCCGAGCGAATATCTCTCTTTTAATGAAATATCTCGGTTTAAACAAGGTTGAAATGAGTGTAAACATATCACTCATCGGACGTGTGGTGTTGCGTGAATGGTTAGCAGAACGCCCACGATTTAAATTATACAAACATTTCAGATGATAACGTGGCAGCTATTTGTTTCAAAATGCCTTTGTTGGCTGTTAATTCACGCGCCTTCTCTCAAATTGGACACGTAGCGCAACATGTTGGTGCCATTTCATGATAGCATGCCAAGTTTCATGAATTTCAGACAACTTTTGGATTTCCAGGAATTTAAAAACCAAGTTTCTTAATGTTTGCGGCCGAGCCACGAAGCCGAGGTGTTTGAAATTCATTTCCATTTCTTGCATGGGACCTAAACACATGCACACAAGGACACATATATGGTTTTTCTACCCTTTTTGGTGCACTGGAGCATGTGCCTATAGTTCAAATTTGAATTATGCACATAAAATGCCTAGAAAACTCATTTGATGTATAAAAATGTCCAAACCAACCCCAAATAATTTCAAATTTTAACATGGCACTCCTATTGGTCTATGTTGCCTTTAGAAAAAATTCAACGCGAGAAGAGGCGACGAATGTCGTTTCGTCCACAAAGGTGACATGTTCCCTACCGGAACCACAAGGGCTTCTTGTGAGAAGTTGTGGTTTGTGAGAAGCCTATACCAAAACCTGCCCCAAATAGGAAAAAATTACCACAACATGTTGGTGCCATTTCATGATACCATGCCAAGTTTCATGAATTTCAGACGAGTTTTAGAGTTACTAGAATTTTGAAACCCAGTATCTCAATGTTTGCGGCCGAGCCACGATGCAGAGGTGTTTGAAATTCATTCTCATTTCTTTCATGGGACCTAAGCATGCACCCCAAGGACACATATATATGATTTTTCAACCCATTTGGTGCACTGGAGCATGTGCCCGTAGTTCAAATTTGAATTATGCACATAAAATTGTATAAAAATATCCAAACAAACCCCGAATAATTCCAAAATTTAACACGACACTCCTATTGGTCTATGTTGGCTCTACAAAAAAAATTAAGTCAAGAAGAGGCAATGAATGTCGTTTCATCCACACAAAGGTGACACGTTCCCCATCGGAACCACGAGGTTTCTTGTGAGAAGCTCTGGCTTGTGAGAACCCTGTACCCATACCTGCCCCAAATGGGACAAATTTTTTACCATGGAATGTTCGTGCTATTTCATGATAGCATGCTAAGTTTCATGAATTTCAGGTGAATTTTGGATTTATTAGAATTTAAAAACCAAGTATCTCAACGTTTGCAGCCAAGCCACGATGCCGAGGTGTTTGAAATTCATTCTCATTTCTTGCATGGGGCCCAAGCATGCACCCAAGGACACATATATGATTTTTCAGCCCATTTTGGTGCACTGGAGCATGTGCCCGAAGTTCAAATTTGAATTATGCACACAAAATCCCTAGAAAACTCAGTTAATGTACTAAAATGTCCAAATGAACCCCAGATAATTCCAAAATTTAACACAACACTCCTATTGGTCTATGTTGCCTCTAGAAAAAAAATCAAGGCAAGAAGAGGCAACGAATGTCGTTTTGTCCACAAAGGTGACACGTTCCCTACCGGAACCACGAGGCTTCTTGTGAGAAGCTCTGGTTTGTGAGAAGCTTATACCAAAACCTACCTCAAATGGGACAAAAATTTACCACAGAATATTGGTGCCATTCCGTGATAGCATTCTAAGTTTCTTGAATTTTAGACGAGTTTTGGATTTACTAGAATTTCAAAACCAAGTATCTGAATGTTTGCGGCTGAGCCACGATGTTGAGGTTTTTGAAATTCATTCCCATTTCTTGCATGGGACCTAAGCATGCACCCAAGAACACATATATGTTTTCAAGCCATTTTGCTGCATTGGAGCATGTGCATGAAGTTCAAATTTGAACTATGCACATAAAATGCCTAGAAAACTCAGTTAATGTATAAAAATGTCCAAATGAACCCCGAATAATTCCAAAATTTAACATGACACTCCTATTGGTCTATGTTGCCTTAAAAAAAATTAAGGCAAGAAGAGACAACGAATGTCGTTTCATCCACAAAGATGACACGTTCCTTACCGGAATCACGAGGCTTCTTGGGAGGAGCTCTGGTTTGTGAGGAGCTTATACCAAAACCTGCCCCAAATGGGATAAATTTTTACCACAACATGTTGGTGCCATTCCATGATAGCATGCCAAGTTTCATGAATTTCAGATGAGTTTTAGATTTATAGAATTTCAAAACCAAGTATCTCAATGTTTGCGGTCGAGCCACGATGCCGAGGTGTTTGAAATTCATTCTCATTTCTTGCATGGGACCTAAGCATGCACCCATGGATGCATATATGATTTTACAACCCATTTTGATGCACCGGAGCATGTGCCTGTAGTTCAAATTTGAATTATGCACCTTAATATAATAAGTCATATGTATTTTAAATTTTGGTTCTCATGTTCTCACAAATTTTCGTCAACCAATTCCCACAGCAATGCGCGGGGTATCCTCTAGTTAACCAACTAGTAAGCCAAACGTTGCTCCTCGACGTGCGAGCAATGCCCATAAAGTTTTGAATCTTTTTGTTATTTTTTTATAATCTGAGGGCGTGGTTGAAAGTGAAAATATCTTTTTTTTTGTTGTGAAAAGTCATTTGTATAAGTATGTGGGACTTACTTCTACGACTTGACCCGCCAATAACAACATTTCCCTCGACACATGGACAATACCCGTAAAGTTTCAAATAATCACATGAAAGTGTAGTATGAGATTGAATTTTTTTAAATATCAAGGTTTTATGAAAGTCTACACACGACACACTTGTACAATGTGGTCTGCGGTTAAGCTCAAAACAGTTTCCTGGTACATAGAAAATGTTGGACAAATCTCAACTGATTCCGGATTTTTAAGTGTGAACATGAAGTTTGAATTTTGTACATAATGAGTAACTTGCATTTCTGCGCGACATCAAAACATAAATATTTGAATTAAAATCTTTAAGAAAAAACTCAAATTATATGAAACTTACATTTATAATTCAATTAAAAAATTCTGGAAACGAGGTGCTAGAGAAATCAGGGCCGTACAGCCTTCTTGCAAAACCAACAAAACGCCTCAAAATTCGAAGATAACGAACGCATCCACCTGCTCGGATACGCGACTAATGGAGGCGCTGCGGGTATGGAGGGCTTCCTCCAATCTCCTCGGCTTCGCGGCCTCCCGCGCCGCCGCCGCCGCCTCGGCCGGTAGGGCCCACCGTTTCTACATTCGCTGCTGCTCCCCGGCCGCTGCCGCCACCACGAAGCCGCCGCAGGACCGGCGCCGCCGCAGCGCCTCCTCATCCTCCACCTCCGACCGCGACTCTATCCGCGCCATTCGCCTAAAAAAGGTCAGCTCTTCGTCTGCCGCAACTTGCCACGCCTCTGCTTGAACACTGTTTGGGCTCGCCATTCTACTCCCCACAATCTGTGGCCGATACTGCCGTGAATCTGCTCGAGATCAGTAGCTTGTTTGGCTTGCTAGGTCGAGGAGCTAAGAGGGAAGGGTTACGAACCGTACGCGTACAAGTGGGACAGGACTCACACGACCAAGGAGCTTCAGGAGAGGTACACCTATCTCGAGAATGGTGAAGTCTGCACCGAGGCGTCGGTTTCCATTGCTGGTAGGATCGTTGCCCGAAGAGCATTTGGAAAGCTTGTTTTCATGACCATAAGAGACGACTCCGGAACTATTCAGGTTCGTTCTTCAAATGATTTGCCATCTATTGCCAATCAAATTACTTGTGTGAATCAGACAAGGATTGCTGCTTTATAATTTCCCAATAGCAATGTGTTTTCTGCCTGAGCTTGTAGTTGAAACTGGCTAAACATGCCATTGCAAATATTAAAATTGGTTGCCCTATGAGTTAGCAAAGTTTGGCCAAAACTCTGGAAATTCAGCTTCTGAGCCGCTGAAAAGTGAGCTGTACAATAGTTTGGCAACAAACCAAGTGACGGTCAAATACAATAATTTGTTTACTTTCAAATAGTACTCTCTCCATAAACAAATATAAGAGCGTTTAGATCACTAAAGTAGTGATCTAAACGCTCTTATATTTCTTTACGGCGGGAGTAGTTGTCTCAAGAAGCTCCGAACTTAGTTTCACGTACTATTTACTCTTCTTAATATATGTCAATGTTTTTGTGCTCCATTTTTGCATATTATCTAGATGTGTGAGGCATGTGAATGCCTGGATTCAAACAAAATGAATCAGTATTTGATGTGAGAAATTTGTATTGATTAAACATCTGATTCTTATTAAAATATGAGCACATTCTGATGCAGCTTATGATGGATGCAAAGTTGTTTCACCTTCCAATCCAAATTCTGTTTGTATGATCTTAACTTGTCAATGTTAGTTTGCCTGGTAGCTAAGCCTAAGATTGCACTAAACACTCTTAATCATGTACTGTGTGGATTTGTTGAACAATCTTTAATATTTTTGTTGGCTCAGTATGGGATCCATTAGTAAAAGGCCATCAGGTGACATTGTATGTTTTTTTTTTTCGAGAGTACGCAATTGTGTACCGTAATTTTATAGAAGAAGAAACAGATTTACAAGAATCCACACGGCGATGCGAACATCAGCATGGGAACACCCACTCCACAGTTATACAAATCTAATGTCTCACAAAACGTTGTAAACCTCCAACACCGTTAAATGCTAATTTCCACTCTCTGAGCTCGTCCAAGATCAAACGGGAAAGGTCTTTTGCATGCACTTGTTGTTCCTTCCTGTTGAACACTCTGGCATTGCGTTGCTTCCATAGCGCCCAAGCCGTGCAGATGACAAGGCTGTCAAATCCTCTTTTCTCGTTTGAGTTGAAGCTCCTTCTTTTCCGGATCCACCAATCCACAATGGTGTCATCAGTCGTCGGTCCCGCGATCGGAAGTTGAAGTTGGTCCAGGCAATTGAACCACACTTCCTGCGCATACACGCACTGAGCTAGAATGTGTTTTGCGTTGTCTTCACTTTGGAGGCAGGTGAAACAAACCGATGTTTGATCTCGTAAGCCGTGGCATGCCCTCCTGTCAGACGTCCATAACCTGTGCTGTGAAGCCAACCAGGCGAATATCTTCAGCTTAAGCGGGGCATAGCTTCTCCAAATGCACGTGGCCGCCGGTGCACGAACCAATCCTTGACAGAGCCTGGCTATGTTGTGACTATTGTTTCCATTGGAGTTTGGCTTCTTCCCAATGCAGATGAAGTCTACTAGATCATGTTCTGCAGTTTGCTATTTGTATTGATTGTGGCTAGTAGCTACTAAAACTTTGGTGGTTATTCATTTAATTGTTTAAGAGATTTTGTGCGATATATATTTTAAAACTTCCCTTTTGGCAATTGTTAGCTTTACTGTGAGAAAGACAGCCTTACGGAGGAGCAGTTTGAGCAACTGAAGGCATTTATTGATGTTGGTGATATCTTAGGTGCAAGTGGGTCCATAAAGAAGACAGAAAAAGGTTTAGTATTAATAATCCTTATACTGATGTGTGAATACTGTCTATTATATTTGGGATTTTCTATTTGTCAATCGACTGAGAATGAGTTAAATCTCAGTTGACCGAGTTGCACATTACCAAGCCTAAACTTGCACAGAAAATTCACGTCCAGGAATAGGCTCCATGCATTTTTCCAAACCTAACATTGCACTCAACTGTCATATGGCATAGTTTTTTTTTCCTGTTCTCTGTAGGTGTCAAAGTGAACTGTAAGCCTCACATATGAACAAATCTCAGTAAACTCGGTCTATGACCAATGCATTGAACTTCTTAGTGGCAGCACTGATGAGTTCACTGTTCATCATTTGACTTCAGTTTGCAGCATAAGATTGATTTTTATGTATCTATCTGTTTTTTTATCACGCACTGTGAGGAAAAATCCCACAATTCCAATATATTAAGAGAAAAATATCTGCAAGAGTTAAAGGGTCAGAATATGCAAAGAAGCCAACCTAGGGTGGTAGGAAAGAGATCCAGCGTATCAACCTATGAGCTAGCAGAGAGATACCATGAACAAAGTTGCAGCGCCATTCTGTAAAAGAGGGCTTGCAGAAATAAAAACCTTGCCATTACGCTGAAGCCAAATGTGGCAGCAAGCTAGAAACACGACCTCAGTGAAGAAAGGCCCTCCAAATCCCTCCCTTGCCGCCCAAGCAATCTGGTGCATGTTGCTACCTCCAGATCAGTCAATTTGCAAATAACTCCACACACGGCAACTAAATTGCAGAGTCACCTCGTCACATAGTTCTTAAATTTGTCCATCTGAAAAAAGTTGAAATCTCAACTTAGCATGCTAGGTTGTTTCACTATTGAAGTGCCTTTTTTTTCCTGTTTAAAAGTCACCTTTATGCAAATACAGGTAACTTGTTTTTATTCAGATAACCATCTGATTATTCTCTATTTAAATTTAAACTAAGCAAACCAAGTAACCAACCCACTTCGCTATTCCGGAAAATACAACAAAATTGGGTGACGGATGTTCAGAAAGGCAAAAATGAGTTACATAGCAGAATGCTGCAAAGTTACCAAGGACATGTGTTAGTAGGTCTGGTTCTAGCATTAGAGCAGCACAAAATCTCTGTGAATGTCTAAAGTTTATGTACATAAAAAAAGTCGACTAACAGGCACCATCACCCGTTGCATTTTTAACTAGAAGAAACTACCATGAGCACACCCCGTGGAGGCCAGGCCTCGAACCTGAGTGGACTGAGCACGCGCACTCGTGCCTCTAGCCAACTGAAGGATGCGCAGTTCTTAAAGTTTATATATTATGGCAGCTCAATATTATTACCTGGGGTAAACGAGTTCAGTTCATGCCACTTTATATACGCATTACAATTTCATATAGTTTTTTGATGTGCTAGTAGCATGCATTTCGATAGCTCAATATTCACTATAGTTCTTTTATTAACCTGCACTTGTATTTGACATGATGGATTTCTCTGCAGGGGAACTATCTGTTTATGTCAGCTTTTTCGAAATCCTTACAAAATCCTTACTCCCGCTACCAGATAAGTATCATGGCTTGACAGATGTGGACAAGAGGTATCGCCAAAGGTTAGCTTTTCTTTTGCTGAATATTATGTCCTTTTGTTTCTGAATACACATTTAATACTGTGCTATGTGCCATCTTCATTCAAATCATTTGGCAGCTATCAATGGGGTTGGGTCTTAATGTATTTTCTTTGGTTTGACAGATGTTAGGCATCTTTTGTTTTGCTTCATATGTATTTCTAATTGGAGAATTCATGACATTCACATTCATGCTTCAGTTAGCACTTAGCACACTAGTATCCGGTGAAACATTAATGTGACAAATGTTCTCCAATGATATACATAAATTAAATCAGTCATTTTAGTATATTACAATTTACAGATACTCACTATCGGTCACATCCTATTACAATGGCATAAATGGTTCAATGGTCCTTTTTGCTAATCTATTACTTACATTTGTCTGCCCCCTGCTGCAATAATGCATGCTGTTTAAACTGAAAACTGGATCCTAGCATTCTAGATTCATGTCACTTTTATTTGATTAAATGTGATTTACTTACCTTGTTATGTCTTTACAATTTTTGTTTTAGTATCTATGAGCTATGACAACTATTATTCATATATTCCAAAATTCATATGTCAGGTACATTGACATGATTGCAAATCCTGAGGTTGCTGATGTGTTTCGAACAAGAGCAAAGGTACTGAATACTGTTGTACATAGAAACATATTTTCCTTAGGGAAACGGAGGTAGATTGTGGAACACCAAACAGAGTCCTGCCATTTGTACTATGTTGGATAGTAAGATCACATTCTTAGTTCATCCAAAAGTACCCAGCTTGATGAATATGACGGACTGGCAGTGGCATGCATCATTTGTGAAAGTTACCTTCTATTGTTGTCTTAGCTATTTTCATTTCTCATAGGTTGTTTCTGAAATCCGCAAGACAATGGAATCATTTGGGTTCATTGAAGTTGAAACTCCAGTTCTACAGGTTTGGTTTCTGTATATTCTTTAAATTATCACTCTGAAGGATTAATCAGTGATGTAACTTCCGATTTCTAGCTTGATAAGAGGGCATCGATGAGGTCATATATGTTAAATCTAAGTTGCTGCTTATTCTTATATAGAAAATAGGTGTAGTCTGTAACCAATTAGCCAAGTATTCTTTGTCGGTTTAAACAAACAGAGCCGATGAAGTCCCTGGTTTGGTTTTTACAGTTCAACTGCATATCTAGTCCGTTTTCTCAAACTTGAATCTATATGTTGAATCTTTAATCTTTTATCTTGTTAACCTTGTGTCTAGGATTACCATATGTATAACTCATAGTTTAGTTTACTTGGTGGTGGTCATGCTGTTGCACAAAACTATTTTGCCAACCTTGCATGTTAATATGTTACGCTTCTGATAATTCTATTTCAAACAAATTCCTTTCTAAAAGGGCTAATTTTGTTTTATATCTATTTTACAGTACATACAGATAAGACGAAACTTCTCTGTGCCCAACACTTAAAATTTGTTCTGCTCAACATATTTTTTCTCTAGCAGGCATGTTAGTGTTTGTAATTTTATTAGAAGAAAACACCAAAGATGGCAGTATTCTTACAAAGCCAGCAAGCGAAAAAGAAAAAGAAAAAGAAGCAAAAATTACTGTACAGATCCTAGAGCTACAGGCTTCGGGATAATACTCTGAGTTGGGCCAGGCTTTGTGCCCAAACTCAAAACGACAAGCCTGAGCCTTGCATGTAACATGTAAACAGTAGCATTTTCAATTAAAATTTTAGTATTGATTTAATCATTTTTGGATAAACAGTATCGTCAGCGTGTTTAATAAAAGACTACATTTTAAGTATTTTGGGCTTAAGAGCCCTGCTTCGGGGAAAACGTGGATCCAGGCCCTGCGGCGGGCTTTTGGGCTGGGCCTGTTGGGCTGCACTGCCCATGCTCTGGCCTACATTTGAGCAAGAAGACGCGTAACGCCCCTCTAACTTCATCTCAGACATGCATACTTACAACTTGCTGTCTTGTACATGACAAAAACATGTCTACCTTAACACGGATTGGGAATGAGAGAATTCTTCTCTGACACCTTTTTGATCTTAGATAGACAATAATGGCAGTATAACACATGATAAGAGAGCCATCCCACTTTTGAGCAAGTGAAGCTGGCAGCAGGCAAGGTCCTACTAGTTGTGTTGGGGCTAAGATACCAAAGCAATAACCTTACCTAACAAGGCTACCGTAGATTCATTCTCTGGGTTTGTTGGACTGGAAGTGCATATACACTTGTCTGTACAGGGACAACTAGCTTCAAGCATCTGGATATTGGATCCCGATCAGCTTGTCAGGATAATCTCTGCTTGATCCTATCTAGATTATTGTTGCTTTCCAGTAATTGGTATCAGAAATTTAATTTCATAATGTGTATTTAGTTTATTCGAAGCAACACATTTATGATTGATGGTCGAAGTGTCACCTTGGAGACTGATAAAGAACGACCTACATTGTGACCCAGAGGCAGTAGAAACAGTGTAAAGTCAAAAGCCCACAAAACATATAGTTTATGTAGTGTCCAATATGTTGTTTTAATCAGTGGCGGATGATGATTTTTTTTTTTAGGTGCGGCGGACCTTGCACCAACAACCACCGTGATGTCATGCCACCCGACAGTGGCCACCAGGAACACAACCACACTGTTGTTGCTCACCTTTCTCCTATGCAAATGTCTACGTCCACGACTGAGCCCTGTCTAGCCTCCGCTGCTCCCGTTGTTCGCCCGACCACTGCCACCTGCAATGGATACTAGCGCTAGGGTTGGCTGGTCACTAACATGGTGTGCGTGGCGGAGTTAGGAATGAAGCAAAGCCTGGCCCCAAAAACCACTGCCACCTGCAATGGATACTAGCACTAGGGTTGAACGGTCGCTAACGTGGTGTGCGTGGCGGAGTAAGGAATGAAGCAAAGCCTGGCCCAAAAAAAGTCAGCGACATGAAATAACTTTGCTACTCTCTTCAATCCATATTAACTGTCGCTGCTTTAATATGGATCGGAGGGTGTACTTATAACTACTCGAGAAATACTTAATAACATTCCCAAAAAATACCACATACAAAATAAAGCTTAATTTTTTAATAATTTAAGTTCAATGCTTAACAAGCTAACATGAAATGAATTTGATATAAAAATGTTTCAATTTAGTTCTACAGCACATATAGAAACTAGATGATACCCCGCACGTTGTTGCGGGAATATTTGCAACATATTTCAATGTGATTCGTTGTATGAAACATCAATATTTGAAGTAATACTATAAAAAGCTAAAATGAAAATACATATAATTTATTATGTTTCATTACTATATAGTTGTAAAATGTTTATTAAATAAATAGCATAATAGAATGAAAATTCTCATGTATTTTTGCATGCTGAAATGGGTCTTTTTCCATGCATGTTTCATGATGAAGTGGCATGCTTGCATATTGAGAGACATATGGTAGTGGGGGGTGGGCCTTTTCTCATGCATGTTGTGAGATGATGTGGCATGCTTTCATGTTGAGAGAAATAGTTAGTGGGGGCTAGCTATTTAGATATAGAAGATACTATATATTATTATGTTTCATTACTATATAGTTGTAAAATGTTCATTAAATAAATAGCATAATAGAATGAAAATACGCATGTATTTTTGCATGTTGAGATGGGTCTTTTTCCATGCATGTTTCATGATGAAGTGGCATGCTTGCATGTTGAGAGAGATATGGTAGTGGGGGTGGGCCTTTTCTCATGCATGTTGTGAGATGATGTGGCATGCTTGCATGTTGAGAAATAGTTAGTTGGGGCTAGCTATTTAGGTATAGAAGATGCATACACTACACTAGGACTGCATGCACTAGGGCAGCCAGGCAGGGAACGACATGGCCACGCGTCGGTGAATGGTGGCCGGGATGTTCTCTCGCTGCACTCACGAAAGATGGCGGGCGCGAGATCGGGGGAGTTGTGGGGAGTCCGGGACGGTAGCCGCCGGCGGTACGGGAGCAGCCAATCAGGGAAGTGCCGGCGGCGTGTTGGAGGTTTGGAGCGCCAGGTGCGTGCGTGTAGAGGACGTTCGCTTCCCGTGTGTGGGTCGGTAGATGCTTCCTTGATTGGGCCTTTGTTTTCCGGGCTGTGCTGGGCTGTACCTCACGCCCTCCCTTTTCTTTCTTTTCTTCTCAGCCATCCAGCGATGTATGCGACTGGAGTCTGGATGCATGCGTACGCATCAACGCAGCGTATACTAGTATAAAAATTTCTGTGCCAAATCGAGGTAGGGCGGACGCCCGACCTCGCCCTACCGGCTGTGGTTTTAATAACGCATTAATGATATCAGCATATAGCTAAGCCAAATGGGGGCACAATCTAGTATAATAGCACTAAGAAATGATCTTGTTCTTTTGTACCTTTTTTTTTGCCTATGTTCACTTTTAGAGTCTTCTCTGACCTTTTTTTTCTTGAAACGGGAAAATATAGGGAGAAGCAGGTGGTGCTGAAGCAAGACCTTTTATAACTCACCATAACTCCCTCCAAAGGGATCTTTACTTGAGGATTGCAACGGAGCTGCATTTGAAAAGAATGCTGGTGAGGTCAAAATGCCGTTTTTTTCCTCTACCTTTTGGAAGTTTGGCTTTTCCTTAAACTAGTCTATAGTAGTGTTCTTTCCTGCGGTACAATTGCTTCCATTTTAATGAATAAATTTACTACTGCAAGCTGCCTCTATATGCTTGTTAGATCAACCTGATCTAGCTTAACATGTTAAATTAGTAATATACTGTAATTGTATACCAATAAGCTTGTAAGTTTCTTTTCTAGATTGTTTATGTGCATATTTCTCGACTTGGTTAAATTGAATTTGTCTCAATATGTTCGTGGAGTAGTCACGAGATGTAAGTTGAAGAAAAATTATATGTTGTAAGCTACAATTGTCTTGGAGCGTTACTTTTGGAGTAAATTTCTAGTTTGGCACTTTGCACCATGCAACTGGTGTTTACATTTTCATTCATCTGTTTCTAAGTCTTTGAAGGGGTTAAAAAAATTGTATGCACCTAAGCTCAGGTGCTCCCGTGCGAGCTCGGCCGTTGGATCTTTGATCCAGCGGACATGTGAGGTGCTCCAATTTTTTTGCAAGAAGCCCCTCCAGAAGTCACTAAATGACGCGCAGGTCCAGGGGCTGCCGAGATGTCCGCTGGATCGAGATCCAACGGCTGAGGTCGCACGGGAGCACCAGATATTCTCCCCTGTTGGAACATTCCCTATGGGGGGAACTAACATGTGTTCTTACAATTTCAAAAGGCCATGCCCCGGCGCCAAACTTCTATTTACTTACCAGTTTATGAGTACTATTGGCAAATGCAGGTTGGAGGGCTCGAGAAAGTTTATGAGATTGGGAGAATATTCCGAAATGAAGGCATCTCTACTCGTCATAATCCTGAATTTACCACCATTGAAGTAAATGATCCTTTTCTCTCATATGTTTTTTCCGTTCTGTTGTTTAGCTCTCGTTTTTTTGGGAGCTTGAGCTATCTTGTAGCTTAATTGCTCTATCTCTTCCTTTCCATTTTCCACGCCCCTTTCTCTTTTCGTCCCTTTTTGCTTCCAGAATGTGCTACTTTCAAAAAGGTCTCACTTGCTCCCTTATATTTGGAAGCTAGATGTATGAAGCATATTCAGACTATGAAAGCATGATGAGTTTGGCCGAAGAAATCGTAACTCGATGTGCTATGGCTACGACTGGAAAGCTTAAGATTGATTACCAGGTAATGTGTTTCAAGTCTATCTATAGTATGAGAATATATTGTGCTGCATTATGTGAGTGAATTTGGATTGTCAAGACAAGTATCACATCAAAATCATGTCATCATTTGTTGCTCATATCACTGCTTTACAAAACCTCGTTTTTTGTTGTCGTTTCTATCTGAGTGGAACTCATTGGTAGTTATTCTTGGCATCAATGATGCTCTACTAGTAGTCTTGTTTTGGGTCTTATTGCCTGACCTGGATTACCCTATGCAGATTGGCACTGGACACATGCACACTCAACGCATAATACTTAAAGCACACGTATATACTTATATCTGTATTCCTTTCACTCCATGAACTGGCGTATTTACTATCAAGCAGGGAACTGAAATCTCTCTGGAAAGACCATGGAGAAGGGAAACCATGCATCGTCTTGTCGAAGAAGCAACAGGAGTAGACTTCAATAGCTTTGGAGATGTTGAATCTGCTAAAAATGCTGCAAAAGGGCTGCTGGGGTTCAAAACAGAGAGCAGTGAGAATACTTCATTGCAAGCTTGTTCATCTGTTGGACATGTTCTCAACGAGGTATTTCTCAAATTCTGTTTTCTACAACTGTTTCAAAATTCACTATGTTGATGCATTAGAACTTTCTGAAGAATTTCTATTTTGGCTTCTTAATCTGGGTTCAAGTTCATTTTAGACGGCATTTTGAGAACCATTTTAGTCAAACCTCAACTCCAGGGTTTGGTTCAGAACAAGCATTCAGAGTCGGATCAGATTGTAAGCCTACAAAAAGAAAGTTGGATATTAGTTTGAGAGTGCAGAGTTTGCAGGAATGCACTATCATTCTGTCATTGACTATTGCCATGTTCACCGGTGTGAGGCTCTGGCCCAGCTTCTTTACACTGGTTGGAACCGAACAAAGCTGTATGCTACATTTTGCAACAAGCAAGATGCTTGTAGATTCGATTTTCATTTGTGTATATTCCTTACTGCAAGCCAGCAGCACACCAATACAATCACCGTTTTTGAAATCTGCTATAATTGTGCAAACCAAATTACTCTCAAGTGAAGTGAACTACTCCCTCCGTATCATTTGAACTGCAAAAACGTCTTATATTTTGGTACAGAGGTAGTACTGAACTTTCTGTTAGCTGTATGTCTTTGTTTCCTATATTCTTGAACCAATCTTTCTTTTAAGGATCTACTTTCTACAGATAATTGAATAAAAATGACATCCTAGGAAGTTTATAACTAATAAAATATACTTCTGTTAGTTTATGCATAAGAACTTAACTGATACAGGTTAAGGGATTTGAAAATCCACATATACTTCAACAGGAACATGCAGTAACTGTAAGTGCATGTTCAGTTGCAATTTGAGTAGAACACATATCCCTTTGAAACTGCAGAATTTTCAATGCATAGTATATGATGTGATAATTTCATTAGTGTTTAAACTTTAAAGTTGCTTGATTGAGCTATTGGAGAGTTGATTATACAATTCTATGTCATATGCCAGGTCTTTGAGACTGTTGTTGAATCAACTCTTGTTCAACCAACATTTGTTCTTGACTACCCAGTTGAGATATCACCATTAGCGAAACCACATCGGAGGTAATTCTGTTAATTTGGAAAAGCTATGTGTTCCAAAATTATTGCTATAAGGAAGTACTCATTTGCTTTATTAGTGATTTAGTGTAATATGTCTCCCTGTTTTATTATCGACTTAATATTATCCACTGAAAGTTCTCCTTTTGTGATGCAAATGACCGACAGGACAAATACCATTACGAATCAAGTATAGTTGAAGTACAGCTTGGTCCTGATATTAGTAGATTACATGCTACCGTGCAGATAATATTAGTAGATTACATGCTACCGCACAGAATCAAGTATAGTCGAAGTACAGCTTTGTCCATTACGAATCAAGTATAGTCGAAGTACAGCTTTGTCCAAAATCATTGCCACAATGTTACAGATCAACTGAGTTTCCAAAAGAACCACAACTTAATTTGAAAGAAATAATAATATTTGGAAAATATCAGAGGCAACAGAGAACAATTTAATATGATAGTGGCAAATAAGGCCCATTTCCTTAAGGTATTACCACATACCACTTTTCACTGATCCAGCCAGTTAGGAATGCTCTGATTTAGTTGGTTAGGAATGCTCTGTTTTGTGTCAAATCAGGAACTGAGAGTGTCAGTAGCCTCTGCATAAATAACTATCAAACTAGAGATCAACACTGAAACAGAGGGACTGCATACAGTTTTGTTCGAGCATACCCCTTCAAGTTACAACTGCAGTACACTATGCTTGACACAAATAACCTTTCTATATGAACTGTTCATATTGTGTAATTTGATGATCTGGACAGGATTCAGGTTTCGGTTGCTAGCAACTGAAATGATCATAACAGCTCTTCTCTCTTATCATAGGTGTGCTGGTCTTACTGAACGATTTGAACTTTTTGTATGTGGCCGTGAAATTGGAAATGCATTTTCTGAGCTCACAGACCCAATTGATCAGGTGCGAATTTGTTTGCTTTCTTGATGCATGTCAGAGTGCCATTATCACATTTTCCATGTAAAGCTGCACTTCACATTAGCATAAACAACGCTTAGCGCGCATGACAAATTATGCTAGAAATATGTCAAGTTTTGGTCCGTGGTGATTAACTGATTATATGTGTAAACACAGTAATTTATTTGCACCATTTTCACTAGACAGATTTCAAATATTCACTGTGCTATGGGAACTACGAGTAATAATGTAAAAGGGAGCATTGGTATTAGAAAATTTCAGTTCTAATGACCTTGAGTGAAACTAAAGAGCTGTCCTTCTGGAATTACTTGATTTGCAGTGAGAAATTAATGTGTTGGCATGTAAGTATGATGCTATTATGATTATTATTTTTGGCCTTACTTAGGAAGGTTTATCAAATTTGATGGCATAGGCCAAACCAACGTTGCTGGTTAACTAGCAAAAGGCACCATCATGTACCCAAACAGCGCTCTAAGGCATCCTCCCAAAGCTCCCACCTTACCTGAAAATGTGGAGGGTGGGGAAACTACAGTTCTGTCCCTCACCCATGAATGACAGGACATGTTTGATTTAGCTAAATCTTACTGTACATTGGCTTGATGAAGATCCTTTGGCAAAGTATGCTAGAGTGTAACGATCACTTTATTTTCTGCTGCAGAGGAGTCGTTTTGAAAATCAAATAAAGCAGCACAATGCTAAACGTGCTGCGATGGATAAGGTCAAATCGGACGAGAGTAAGGGGGATGATGAGTATTCCTATGAAGTTTCCTTGGATGAAGACTTCCTGACTTCTCTGGAATATGGAATGCCACCTGCTTCCGGAATGGTATAATCCTTAAATTGTCTGCAAGTGCAGTTTTTTTTTTGTGCTTTACCTTCGATAGGCTGTCGCAAGTTTTCACTGAGCTATTTATTCATCATCATTATTATATGCATGTGAATCGACTACGTACTAATTTGTGTGGAATCTTTCAACTTTTAGGGCCTTGGTATCGACCGGTTAGTAATGCTTTTGACAAACTCTGCCAGCATAAGGGACGTTATCGCCTTTCCAGTCCTGAAGCTTCAGCAATAGGACCTTTGCTCAACGAAAGGAGATATGCAATTTTGACAATGCTGAGCTGAGAAGAGATTCCGCGCATCCTGTGTCTTATGTTGAAGCAGTTTTGTTGTGTCTGATCAACATTTCGACTGGTAGATCTTGTGTGCAATTATATACTGCGCATTACTTCATTGGTAAATGGATGGGGAGGAGGGTCGAGTGTTAGGCAAAATAGTCGCTAGGTGCCGACGCTGGAATAAAAAAAATATGGTTTCCTACAAGTACTCTTCAATTGAAAGGGCAGTTTTGTCCATATTTGTTGAAACCACGTGACCCAGTCGATTATCTTGTAGGTATAATCAGTTAGCCGTAACCAAATCAATCATCTTCTAGATCTGATCAGTTAAATTCGCTGTGTGCACCCAGATTTTTTAAACCGTTGGCTAATTTGCCCCTCCCCCCATTGTCCTTGGACTACGGGTGCCTCGGCAGCCTGCCTCCGAATTCTCCCAGCGGCAGCCTCCAAATCACTCTTCACTGTAGGGCAAGTTGATTAAGTGATGGGGAAAACACTCAAAGTCATCATGTATGTGCATCCATCAGGTAGACTATGCGTTGTACGATCGGCTGTTGGAAAGCGCATGCGCTGCGGCCACGAACCAGACGTGGTGCTTGCCGCCGGATTTTTTGTCGAAAGAGACCACCTGCCCAACAGAATTGCCAGAAAAGACCCTCTCCGGATGAAATTGTCAAAAAAGACCCCCTCGGCCGTGGCGGCAGGAGCGGCAGGCGACACGTGACACCTGCCGCCACACCCGGTGGCGGCAACACTGTTCACGTACTGTTCACACGGGGGGGGGGGGGGGGGGGGGCGATTTTCGCACGGCAGAACGAAAACGGGCGTGAGTAAACAGTGCTGCCGCCTACTGGTGTGGCGGCAGCACTGTTCATCACTGGGTGAACAGTAATTTCGAAAAAGTAAAAAAAACCAGAAAAATTCAAAAAAATCTAAAATTTTGCACCCACTTAGAACACTCGATCGTCTTTTATGCCAAAAAAATTTCAGATTTTTTTGAATTTTTCTGCTATTTTTTTCTTTTTCGAAAATACTGTTCACCAGTGATGAACAGTGCTGCCGCCACACCCGTAGGCGGCAGCACTGTTCACTCGCGCCCGTTTCCGTTCTGCCGTGCGAAAATCGTCCCCCCGTGTGAACAGTATATGAACAGGTTGCCGCCACCCGGTGTGGCGGCAGATGCCACGTGTCGCCTGCCGCCACGGCCGAGGGGGTCTTTTTTGATAATTTCATCCGGAGGGGGTCTTTTCTGGCAATTCTGTTGGGCAGGTGATCTCTTTCGACAAAAAATCTTGCCGCCGTGGACCAGGGCGACGTCCGTCGAGGACATGAGACGAACGATCACCTGTTTTTACAAGAAGAAAAGACGCAAGTGTGGAGCGATGGAGGTAGAGAATTCTTATATTATGGGATGGACGGAGTAGAATTTTTTCTTTCGAAACGGAGGATGAAGGTAGAGATTGGTAGTCAAGATTTGGATTACAGGCCACGGTGACTTATGATGTATCCATCTAATCTCTGACGCACTCCCTCCGTTCCAAAATCTGTAAGCATTACATGGACGGTAAAAACTGGCAGCGGAATGAACAACCCCAAAAAGTCTCTTCTTTCTTCCTGCGTAGCAAAAACCTGGTTAGCCGCAGCCACGGCGAAGGTCGCCATACCCTACCGAACTAGTAGCAGTACACGCACGCAACAACGATGCCGCAGCCCGCATGCATGCATGTTTTTTTTTTTGAGGGGGCATGCATGCATGCTGATGAATGCATCTTGCACTATTCGTAGAAACCCAGGGCGACAGCAGCCACCGGAGCGTACTATAGTACTAGTGCCGAGGCCTAGCGACACAACACACGAGCGGATTCATGGCGTGGCGCGCCCCATCCCTGTCAAGCCCGCCCACGAAGTCACCACCGCTCGCTCGCCGTCCCGGCCCTGTTCTCTTCTCCATCCCGCGACCGCCGGGGCCGTGGCAACAGCCGCTTACGTTACGTGGGGGAGGACCGCGACTGCGGGCGCCCAGCCGCCGAAAGCGGCGCAGGAAGGGAGCTGCACCTGGCCCGGAGACGATATAGCAGCATGATCCCTGACGCTCAGCCGATGTCCGGTCGGTTGATCCATCTCGCCATCTAATCCACCATCTAGACCATCTAGGTAGATAGATAGCGAGGGCGTCACGTCAGTGCTAATCGGGTTCCATCAGTCCCGGATAAGCCTGTCATTTGGGGCGCCGTTTGATTGCCTGCTGCTTAATGCATGTGTGGATCTGAAGTGGTGTGCAAGCCCCAGGGAACAGCATCAGCATCGCTGGTGAGACTGGCCTCGAGGTATCATGGGGGGGTTCTGGATTCATGGAGAGTTCACGTTCATTGTACTTCTACATAAGCGCCATGTTCGGTCCAGAATGTCGGTTTCTTTTTGAGACAACTAAAATGCCTAGCTAGACTAGCCACAACAACTGATGATGAACCTGTTATACATCGGAAATTCGCAGGGGCATGCATCTGCCAAGCCTTGCTCGGCAGCTTGATTGTCTCACGATTCAGGAAGTAGTTGAATACTGCATGAGGGCATAATAAATTTTAAGTTCCAGTCGTTGAAACTTACTATTTTTCATCTCAAACTTGCGATTTTCTCACTCGCTCTTACCAAGTTTCATAGATGATTTTTTATGACAATTTTTTTTGCCGGTCGTAGGCTTAAAAGTCGTGATTTTATTGGTCGCTCGTACTAAGTTTCAAGAGTTGAAACTTAACATTTATTTTCAAAATTCGTCAAAACATATTCAAAATGGATCTTTTTTGAAAGCCCCGTCACGAGAAACATGAATATGAGAACATAACTTAATTTGAACTGTTCGTTCATAAGATATAAGAGTTTGAAAATCAGAAGCCAAAAATAAAAGCACGCGCGAGGAGCTGCGTGCCACAAATCCGCTTCCTTTTATACATACATGGCGAATGAACCTTGAAACCACACCTTGAGTGCTCCCGCGATTTTCTACTTCCAAGTGACCAGCACATTTTCGTTGTTGAGGTTGAAGGTTTCCGATAACCTCCTGAATCAACCGCAACCTTGACTACGCGCCCCACTATCAATGAAAAAAGGTAACCTCCCGAAGGGTGATGAATTCCTCTATTTCGTGAGTGTTGCTAATTCCTCCCCCTTGGTAGTGAGGCAATCCACATCCACCTGTTGTTAGGTCCGTGGCTACTGTCATGTTTTTCTTGAGGTGATGATACCAAAGACGATCTCGGGGGCTCGGCACAATGGCCACATACACCGTTTCGTGGAGCCAAGGATTGTGCCAAAACGTCGCGTTTTCGCTGTCCCCGATTATGTGATAGCATCATTTTATTTGAAAGTTTATAAATACAGTGTGTGCCTGGAATTAATAACCGTTGGAAATATTAGCACTTTATCGATTACTCTAATCCACGAGTAGACAGTAAGCGTGTCAAACACAGTATGCAACTCATATCGATACCTAAGCATGTGAGCATGTATAGTACATAGAAACGAGACATCTATGAACACAACATACACAACTAGCACATGAACGAGTAAATAGATGATGAACGAATCATACCCTCCGGTTGGTCAGGTCAACATGGCGGCGGCAACAGCAGCCTCGGCGTCGTCCGCGGCCTTCTTCTTGACTGCGACGTCGTCGGCCATGAAGTCGATACAAAGAAAGTAGTCGAAGCAGAGGATAGAGACGGGAACAGATCATGAGCAGTCGCGTCGAGACGCTTTCCAAAAACCTTATTACCGTTTTCCCGGGCAGGATGATGGATTCCTCCATTTCTTGAGTGTTGCCAATTCCTCCTTGGAGTGACTAGTGAGGCAATCCACACCACCTGTTGTTAGGTCCGTGGCTGTCATGTTTTTCTTCAGCTGATGGGGCTAACCTAACAGGTGGATGTAGCCATTTCGAAAACGGTGTAGGGGCTCGGCGCAATGGCCACATACACCGTTTCGTGGAGCAAGGATTGTGCCAAAACGTTGCGTTTTCTCTGTCATCTTTTTATTTGAAAGTTTATAATACAATGTGTGCATGGGATCAATAACTGTATTACTACCATGATGGTGCATGCATGGAAACATACATACGCAGCAGTGTCAGCAAAACGTCGGCATCACCGTCATGTACTATCACGGGGAGCACAAAAATCGTCTCTGCCGCAAAGACAGAGACGGCACGACAAACTGATCAATGGACCAACCTTGTTAAAATAAACAAAGCCACTTTTTGCTCGGAACTCTGCGCGCGGCTCAGTGCACGGACTAGGCATACATCAGCCACAGTACCAGTCCCAGACGCATCAGCTTCAGCTAGCAAGGCAGAGGAGCAGGGCTTAGCTGGCCTGCCTGTAGTACGTACAGGCATGTTGTGCCAGCTGATTCATGTGCCTGCACTGCGGTCATAGGCAAACTCGTGATCAAGTCCCTAGCTAGCGGAAACCGATGCAGCTAGCTAGCTAGCTAGCTAGCTCCAGCTTTTCTCTTCTCCCCCGACCTCGTAATCTTTGGACGGTCAGGCCGGAGATCGTGACGCTGTCGGAGGCAGGAGCCTGAGTCGATTTCCGTACGTCGCCATAGTTCAAGGCTTTATTTAGGGTTCTCGGTTCCCAAAGCTTAATTAATTGCTTCCTTCAGTCTTTGAAAAGGGAAACCCCTATGGCATGAAGGGAATTCCAGGACTGACTTGCATCGAAAGGGATCATGGCAACCCACTGTCATTGTAGAATCTCTGCAGGCACGTTACACCGGAAACCGTGGCTAGCAGGACTTCTTCGTACTAAAATAAGTGTCCCAACTTTATACTATTAAGGTGTTGTTTGGTTCTAGGCCTAGGACTAAGAGGGTCACACTTTTTCATATAATGTTGCCAAACTTGCCTAAATTTAGTTCTTTAAAATGAAAGCTACAAGTTGGCAAGTCTAAGAAAATCTTGCCACACTTTTTTAGTGTATGTGATGTGGGACTGTAGTGTGGCTTGTTAAGATGTGGCTTGAACCAAATAGACACCTAAGTTGATCAAACTTGCGTAACCTTAGATGTGGCAACCTTTGGCAATCTTAATCACAAACCAAACAACCCCTAACTCTAGTAAAAAGTTATAATAAACTTGAGACACTTATTTTAAAACTGAGAGAGTATAATAAGATACAGTTTTGCTAAAGCAGATCTACGTGTGTACCGATAGTATACGTTGAGATCTAGAGGAAGCAGCACATTCCAGGTTCTTGCTGCCGCATGCACGTGAATTTCTCTACGTACTACTTTGAATAATACTGTACTGTTTTCGCAAGGAATTTTTCAATCATATTTGAATGTAAGTACTAGGGTTAGACAGAAGCTTTCAAGAAAAAATGGTTTACGGCAAGGAAACAAGAGCGCCGCAAACAGTGACCCCTGGCGCCGTGTCGGGGTCCAGTATGGACGAACTAAATTGGATGCATGTGGTGTGTTACCGTAAGAGATCTGACGTCCTACTTTCTGACATTAGACGACCCACTGTCCATTTGACCACCCACGTTTAGGAATCTATTCTTCCTTTCTTTCGCAGGTATAGGACCTCAGTTTTTTTTAATCAATGATAGGGCTTCATATTACAATGAGGAAATCCGTATCCAATCTTAAAGTGAAGATTTTATTCCCCACAACGTGTTATACCCACCCCGCAAAAAAAAAAAAAAACAAAACAAAAAACAAACAAACAAAGTGTTATACCCTTTTACCTAGAAAAGGTTTCGGAAATGTTAAAAATCTAACATCAGATTTTTAAGCATGGCAAATTAAATAGTTTTTATGGTAAATTATGTTGTTGCGAGGATGATAATTTTTTGGGTCTGTTTAGGGCAGATCTAGATATGTTCTAGTTATTGCACATCTAAGTGACACAATCAACCAGAAAAAAAAAATACTCGCGCGAATCTTCACGTAAAATCAATGATATATGATTTAGATGTGCAATACTTATGACACATTTAGATGTGCTTTAGCAAATCCACAATTTTTTTTAGCAATCATGGCAAATCCTGGCGAAAAATTGAACATGGAAAGGATGTGCCATGCTTGCTGAAGAAAATCGCCACCCCTGTAACAACATAATTTGCCATCTCGGGTGTTATATTTTCCATGTTAAAAAAATCTGACGTTTGATATGTAGCGAAATCCAAAAGTTTTATGCTCTCTGGAGAAGAATTTCAAGCAAAAACTATGCATACATGAATTTATGCATTTTAAGAATATTAACTTTCGGTTGTTGCGGCTACTGTACATATCCTTCTTTCAAGAAACATGCATATGCCCCGCTTTATAGATAAACAAACAACCTAAAACATCCATACAATCATACAAGTGTGAAACAGAAAATAAAATTAAAAAGTACAAGGGTGGTTCTACCCTAGCCTTGCAGAGATCAAACCCCATGTTTGACGCATGTACGTCATATCAAAGAAGAATATTTTTCAGTAGGTGATGTTCACATCAATAACAAGATGTATGTGATGATTTCGTCGATCTCGAAACTCTGTGATTCCTGTCTTCAATAGGCTTTGGATAAATATATGTCTGGTGATGTTAGTGTTGTGCTTCCGTGCATGTACATTGTAATCCCTATCTTAACGACAACAATTTTGCTATTTATTTCCAAATCTATGCATGCAGTTATGTAAATTAAAAATATAAACTAATGGTCAGTATTTTCCTTGAAAAGCTAAGGTCAAGTTAATACTAATATATTTCACTCTGCAACTTCGTTGAAGGATCACTTGTTTGTGTTGTCATAAAACAGCTTGGGTGCTCGCTAAGGTAGATCAGCTTTTCAATTTTTTGGTAAATCCTTGGTCAAGTGCACATGGGATGACCCAACTATTGTGGCCAGCAGACTCTTGGCACCAATAATGAAGTTTGTCTTGCGCGCCCAAGTAGCTATTTGGTAGCCCCCAAGAGACGAGCTATTCACTGATTGCGTCATGTCTTTTGTGCAATACTAGCACTTAGCTGTCCTTGCAAGAAGCCTCACCGTACATTCTAGTGAATACATACCCACCCGACCTAGATTTTTGTTGGTATGTGCTCCTATATGTTCTGGTGTACAATATACATACATTCGCCATATTAGTTTTCTTCTTTTAAATATATGGCATATAATTAACGTATCCAATTTGCTTCCTTAGAGGGGTGGCGTGGGCAAAATCCTAGCCATCACCGCCCCACTCTTCTCCTCTCTCAAGCCCCTCGCAACCAAAGGACACAGTTGAGCGAAGCTCGGTCATTCGATGGTGGCGGTGGGGATTGTTTCTCTCTCACCGACGCGACACTTCTGAAATGACGATGTTTGCTTGAGAGGCGGCCGCTGAAAAAGATTGATCTGGTGGAGTTCCAGGGTTGATGACAATGGTAGTCCGGTTTATGACCGTGGTTGATGTACACATTTGGGCATGGACGAGGTGGTTACTGCGCGATGGATCCTCATCCACCACCCCCACTGACGGTGTCCTGGACTAGGGGGTACTAACCTAGTCGGCCCGTGGACCTCGGGCCGGGCTAGTATGTAACATCCCCAGCATCACACTACAGTAATTTCTTATAATCAGTGCCAAGTCATCTTGATTTACAAAGCTTAATCATATTGGATTAATATCTCAGTTCCAATTCTGCCGCTGAATTCAAATTCAAATGCATGTGAAATTTGAAGTTGCTCAAATATTGCTGCAAAAATGTTCAGCATCTAGCAAATATTCCAAAACAAAATGTTGTTAGGAAAACAACATCACCATCAACCAAAAATTTGGGTTGGTGCAATTAAATAGCGCCAAAACAACACTTTAAAATGCTATTTCCATTTTTGATAATTTCAAATGAAATCCAAACTTGTCCAAACTTTTTGTGGCAGAGCACAATATTCCATAGTATTTGTTTTGGCCAGGCACACATTTTTGCTAAGTCATTTGGTGGCTATTTTATTTGCAAAAGTCTGCTGCTAAAATAAAACAAAAATAAGAAAAAGAAAAAGGCCTAGACTACTGCTGGGGACTGGGCCTAAGTACACAGTGCACTCAGCCCAGCCCACCAGGCCCACCTCTCCCTCCTCTCTCTCTTCCCTGTCGCCCGCGCCGTGGCTAGAGCGCGGCTGCTCCGGCCGCTGGCCGACACGACGACGCCACCGACAGGCGAGGGGATAAGAGCCTCCCCCTCGGCCTCCCCTCCATCCCTATCCACTTTCCCCTCTCCCTCGCTCTCTCTCGCTCGCTCGCGAGCTTCACCGAGCGCGCTCGTCGCTGCTCGCCGTCGCAGCCGCGGCCAGCGACCTCGCCTCGCATCGCCGACCTGTCCATCGTCTCCGCCGTCGTCGACTACCCCGTCCTCATCCACGCGTGCAAGCAGACGAGCTCTGCATCGCCCGGATCGAGCCGCCCCTCTCCTTCTCGGACTCCGGCGATCTCCGGCGACTGCGCCCACCTCTGCTACTACTAACCTGTCGCCGGCTTTCCGTAGCCGCACGGTGAGCATCCACGTCATCCTCCCCCTTCTCTTTCGCTCTGTTGGCCGCTCCGTTGCCTATCCCGTTTAGCCCGAGCTCGGCGGCGCCACTGCCGGCGTTCTGCTCGAAGCAGAGCCGGTTGAGCCGTCCCACGCTGTCAGCCATGATCCGGGTGCTCCGTAGAGCTCGCCGGTGAGCTCCGTTAGCTCGTTAGCTCATCGTAGCCGCGCGGCCGAGTTCATCTGAATGCCGCCGCCGCAAACATCGTCGCCGGCGTCATTTCCGGCCATCACAGCTCCGGCCACCACTCCCATCCGACGCGGCATCGAGTCCTCGTTCGAACGCAGCAAACCACGTGCGTTTTGGTGCCCCACAGCGAAATCCCGACGTTCTCCGGTGTTCGGCCGCCGCGAAAAGGATCGCCGGCTGTGGCACCCCGGCTCAGAGAACCGGTTTACCAGTGTTTCCAACCCAAAGATCATGTCTTCTGAAAACACACAACAACTTGGGAACAGAACATAGCTGAACTTTTATTGATAATAGTCGAGTACAAGCTTATATATTACATGATCATCGAGGCCAAAAGCACATCTAGTGCTATGACAGTATCTACATTATTTATCTAACATATCAGGGCCTCGGTATTACTGCGGAATACTACAGCGGAAGACTATTGCGTAGCGGAACATGATAGTAACTCCATCCACAGGGACACTGCTGAGGACACATCCTAGGCATCGCAACACGGACCTTCGAGACCTCCGTCTCAGTCTTCTCCTGCATCTGGCATGATACGTCAGGTGAGTACTTTGAATGTACTCGCAAGCACATGGCAACCAAGTATGCAACAAATAATAGCATGGCAATTCAACATGTCAAGTTTTGAATGATTCACTTACTGCTATTAACTTACTCATATCCGGGTTGTCTCACAAACCTCGGAATACTCGATGCCAACGAGTACTTCCGCTCATAAGACAAGTTCTTCCATCATTACTATGGTTATTACGGTTGATCACCTAGAGAGGTCTGGACGGGCTGTCCAATACCGTGGATGCGGCTATTCGAATAGATTTTACACTCTGCAGAGGTTGCGCACTTTACCCATACTATGGAGCACCTGACCTCGTGATCCCATTCGGGTGGACCAGCGTTGCTCCAACAAAACCTGCCTGACCCGTGACTCTCCCATCGTACCACCGGCAATCACACTCCCTCGGAGTCAAGCCTTGGGTGTCCCCGTGTCACCTCGTGACACCTGCCACCGTCGTGGCCTAACTAAACTATCCCAAACGGGGACGCCGGCACAAAACTCAACTGGGCTCACAGGGTTATCGCCGTCTGCCTGATCAGGGCAGCACGCACGCATAACCCTCCCTGGATGGAGGTACCGGTGAAAGAGCACGGAGCCAGACCAAGTCAAGGCCGTCCCATACCGGCAAATGTGGCTGCATGGGTAAGCCCGGACAGGTGACTCTTGATCAACCAACTAAGTTTCACTTAGCAATCAAGGTCATTCATCATATCAATTTGAGTTGTCAACATTAGGCATTTAAATACTTCACTTGAATTATCTATGTTTAATTAAATGCAAGAAATGAATATGAATTATGCAATGCTATGAGATGCTTCATAATATGGATGTCCTGGCTTGCCTTGCTCAGTTGGGTTGTTCAAATACTCCTGGTCTTCAAATCCACAAGAATCTCCTTCTGAAAATATTTTAAAATGGCAAAGGAAAATGTCCCATAAAGCCTTTTTATTCACCAACCATTCTGCGAGTATTGGAAAAATACCAAACTTGGTCAGAAAATAAAGAAGTTGAATATGAACACAATGCAAAAAGAATCAGGTCAATTGGACCTTTTAATAAAAAGTTATTAGTGGTCAAAGTGGCTGGTCAACTCTGTTTAAATAAACAAAATTCAGAAAAACAGAAAAACCTGGAATGGGCCACGTCGAAGGCGTAAAGGCCAAAGGTGCCTTCACTTACCCCTTCGCACACGCGCTGCTGGGCCGCTGACAGGTGGGGCCTGCTCGGTTTAAAACAGAGGGAGGAGGGAGAGAACAGAGGGAGGCGGGGCTCCGGCGACGCTCACCGGCGATAGGGACGGCGGCGGAGCTGGGAGTTGACGGGGACCGATCGGGCACTCGAAGACGGTCCTCCCTGTACCCGTAGCTCCCCCGGAGATGGACGGACGGCGCGGCGCCCTTCTTCTCCGGCGGACGAGCGCTACTGTGGTCGATGGAGGTGGCGATTCCGGCGACTATTCGCTCGGGCAGGAGGTCGAGGAGCACCAGTGGAGTGCACTGAGCTCGAGGGCGCAGTCGGACGAGGCTGGGGTGGGGTGGAGAGGGCTGGTGGTGGAGCTCAACTGGCGGCGGAACTCCGGCGAAGCTCGAGGCCAGAGGGCCTCTCGGCCTTGGCTCTTGCTTGGGGAGGTAATTGAGGATGGAGGGAGAGGGGTGAGGAGCTCAGCGAGGCCGGGCGGGGCTATTTATAGCTGGAAGGAGGCGCTCGGCGATCTCTCTAGATCAGCGGTGATGTGGCTACGCCACTGGAGCAAGGACGGCGAGCTGGCCATCATGGTGCGGGGCGAAGCGACGGGAGCGAGCAGAGGCATTATATGCACGAGGGGATAGCTCGGGGAGAAGAAGACGAGCGGCGCCGCAACTGTGGCCGCACGGGCGGCACAATGCTCGCGGTCGTGGCGGCCGCTGAGAGCTTCTCCGGCGAGGGCGAAGGATCTGGAGGGGCTAGGTGGCGCACGGGAAAGATGTCGGCATGCTTGGACAAGCTACTGCGGCGCAGGCGTCTCGCTCTGACGAGACTCGAGCCTGGCGTGGCACAGAGCGCGGCGACAAGCATGCCATCGCCATGCTCACTACGGTGCTTGCCACCAGGAGGCCACGCAAGCCTGGAAAATCTTGTCCAACGTGACGACCATCGATCACTCACTTCACCTGCACCCATAGTTTGGCTTGGTTTGGTCTGAGATGAAGGGTAGCCTCAACAACAGTTTCTGACAGCAAAGAAGAGAGGGATCTAGAGAGGTGGAGAGTTAGGGATGGAGCCAAAAAGATTGTCTGGAGTGATCCTCATTGGAAGGACTCCAAACTGGTCAAGTTTGAGAAGGTTTGGCTGAGATTTGAGGGTAGTTCATGTGTAACCTACAAATCTGGTCCAGAATCTGAATGTTGAAGTACCACTCACTTGGATGATCTCCTGAGGCTGAAACTTGGTGGAGGGAAGTCATTTGTAGGTGTCCTCATGCCACAAAAATTTCAGAGCATTTGGACAAACCTAACAGGTACTTCCTTCACAAAGGTCCAGACTGACCAGGAACAAAAATGAATTGTTTTGCAAAATATTTGAACTAGGCCATGGATTATTTTTGGATATTGGAGCAAGATATGGTCCAAGGTATTTTAGGGAATTATTTGAGAATTTTCTGGCCATCCAAACTATAGGTTGCTTCACAACCCACAGTGGTGACCTAAATTCCCAAATAAAGAAAATGAATTATTGGAAAAGATCTAAATAGGGATTTGGGTCCTATAGGTACTTGGCAGGGTTTTGGTAAAGTGATGAGGCTTTGGATTACTTGGAAAAGATTCAAAAGTTTCCAAGACCAACTAGAAAGATTCAAAAACCATTCAAATTTCAAATAAAACCAAGAAACGTTTGAAAAGAAAAAGTTGCCAAAATCAGGGTGTCACACCGGCGCAACTCCGGCGCCGGCGCTGACCTGGCGTGGCATGGGGCCCGCCCTGTGCCACTGCCAGTGGGCCCCATGGCCGCCGTTGACCCCGGTCAACGCGGGGTACTGTTCCCCCTGAAGCTGACATGTGGGCCCCCTTCTGTAATTAGTCTAGTTAAACAGTTTTTAATTAAAACCTAATTAGATTAACCTAACTAGTCACTGACACCTGGGGCCCATCCTCTAATTAGTTATGTTTAGTTTAACTTAACCAATGTTAAAGTCACTGACAATGATAGGTGGGACCCACTGGTCAGTTTGACCTGGTCAGCGAGTCAGCCGACTGCTGACGTCATCCCCACATCATGCTGACATCATATATCATTTCTGTTATTTTGAATAATTCCAGAAAATGCTTAAATCTTTGAAAATTCGTAGAAAATAATCCGTAGCTTGGATGGAAAAACTTTATATATGAAAGTTGATCAGAAAGACGAGACGAAGCCGACCGTGCTATCTGTTTCCGTGTCAGGACCCTCTACGGAGGTGAACCCGCAACTTTTAGCCTATTTCTGGTAGTTGAATAGTGCATATATACCGGTTAATAATTCCAACTTTAATCCTAAAATAATTAAAATGATTTAGACATGTCTTTAGGCAACCCTGCACTGCACCATAGCATGGCATGCTCTGTGTTGCATATGTTTGCTGTGTATTTATCTGTTTCCTCCCCCTCTTCTCTCTCGGTAGGCCCTGACACCGACGTAGTCCCCGAGACCGACACAGCTCCGGAGATCGACTACACCCCTGATGACCAGACTTTTGCAGCAGAGCTTCCAGGCAAGCACCCCCCCTTGAGCATGCCTATATCGCCTATTCTTTCTCTCTTATGCTTGCATTAGAAATTGTTGTTTCTACTGTTTATCCTATTTCTGATGCATAGCCTATTTTTGTAACTGCTGTTAATACCTACCTGTTTATCCTAAACTGCTTAGTATAGGCTGGATAGAGACCCACCAGAGACCCCACTTTGACCCAGTTGCCTCCGCTGGATTATCAGATGACTCGATCAACGTGATCGACAACCAGGCCCCGGCACCGCACATCACCCCCCTAGTTGTACGACACTGCAGCGTTACTATCGAGTGCCGAGGGTGATACCTCGTTTAGCACTTCTGATGTTAACTCTGTAGAGTAGCTATTCGGTCGTGGTCATCGAGGGTGATTCCTCCTTCACCACTCCCGATAACGACGCTGTCGTGCAACACCTCAAGTGTGAACCCATCGAGGGTGATTCCTCCGAGTTCACCTTGACGGTTACATCGAGTAGGAATCGAACGAGGGTGATACCTCGGATTCCCCTGATGTTATGGACACGGATACTTGGACTTTATAAATGTTACTTGGAAAGGCTGGTCGACCCTGAGGGGTACCCGCGTGAGCCTAAGTGGCGAGTGATATGGAGTCGGGTTGACCTGGAGGGTACCCGAGAGATAATTACGAGGCGTGGCCGGGCATTCTTAGCCCTTGCAGCAAGTCCTCGAGACGGGGCGACGGGGTCACATAGATCATGAGTCTCTGCTCGTTACCGCACACCCCTAATACACTAACGATTTAGATATTTGATCCGAGTGGGCCTTTGGCCCGATAGCACTAACCATCACGTGGGAACAGTTATGGGCACTCTGCGTCGTATGCATCAGTTGAAGCTTAATAGACGTCAGCGACTGAGCGGCGCGCGCTGGGTTGGACTGGTAACGCCCTGCACTTGTATAAGGGGGGCTAGGTCTGCTCACCGGCCGCGTTCGCAATGTGCAGGAGCGTCCGGGGCGATGGCCCAAGACCCCTGGGGGCATAGGTTTAGTCCGGCGTGCTGACCTCTTTGTTAAGCCTAGGTCGGGTTGCGGCGTATTGTTTGGCCGAGGCCAGGCATGACCCAGAAAAGTGTGTCCGGCCGGAGTTAATCGAGCGTGGTGGGTAAGTTGGTGCACCCCTGCAGGGAAGAACTAATCTATGCATAGTCGGATCCTCGGTAACGGACGCTCGGAGTTGTATCCCGATCGATACAACTAGAACTGGATCCTTGTGATGAGAAATGGATATTAGGGCTCTGGGATCGCTTTCTCGCAGGGAGTCGAGGAAGGATCTCTGGGCGAGGTTGATACTTAATACTGCTACTACTTTATACTGTACTAATCTACACTCTTCTAATGCTGCAAGATCGCTGAAGATGCTAGTCTTTGATAGGACTAGGCCTTCTCTCTATTCTGGCATTTCTGCAGCCCAGTCCACATATACAGCCTTTCTTTGATAATGTTGCATATGTAGTGTAGATCCTTGCTTGCTGAGTACTTCGGATGAATACTCACGATTGCTTTGCTTCCTCTTTTTCCCCATATCTGTTTGATGCAACCAGATGACGGAGCCCCTGAGACAGCTGCCCTCGCCGACGACTACTACTACCACCCCGAGGGTGGTTACTACTACGAGCTTGTCGACGACCAGGAGTAGGTTCGGAGGGTCCTAGGCAGGAGGCCTGCGCCTTTTTGATCGTAGTGTTTTCTTTTGCTCCGCCTTTTAAAGGCCTATCTGTCTTTCTTTTATATCTGTACTCAGATATCTAATGCTTCCGCTGATGCTTGTTGACATCAAGCTTATGTATTCGAGCCCTCGAGGCCCTGGCTTGTAATATAATGCTTGTATACCTTTATTTATGTTTTAGAGTTGTGTTGTGATTCCTTCAAGTGAGTCCTTAGGCTTGATCGTGTGCATTTGCGTGTATGATTAGTGCACGATTAAGCCGGGGGCGTCACAGGTTGGTATCAGAGCCGACTTCCTGTAGGAATCCCCCTTCCCAACTCCTTGGCCGAAGTTGAGTCTAGTCGTCTAAAACTGTTTTACTAACTTGGCTGTGTGGCTTACGGGCCCACATCGCCATTGGGTGGTATTAGGATCTTTTATTCCTCGTCTATACTCTGGGACTCTGATCTCTCTTCTATTCGGGTTAAATGAATTTACTAACTACATTAGGTTCTCGTAACGGCTTTCCCCGGAGAGCCCCTTCATTCCGGATGGTTGCCTGCTTCACCAGAAGACTTCGACGATACTCTCCGATCTTCTCCCGAGAACTTATGTTCATTCCTTTTGCAATCCCTTAACACCGTTGAATCCTTATGGATAACTACGTACCCTCGCCGTTCATACTTCCATCCCTAGTTGTTCTTGTTATTACAAGATACCCGAAAGTATTCTCCGACTTTCGAGAATCCTTTTTCCGACTGCCTTGCAGCTCTTTTCCGCCTGAATACCCCTACGGATAATTCCTCACACTTATCGGGGATTCGTTCATCCCCAGTTGTTCATATGTCTCACAAAATTCTTCGAAATGCAATTCGATCTCCCGAAGATCCTCTGCATCCTAGTGCTCCCGAAAGTCTTGTCTACCTGCATTATGGTTAAATCCATATGTCCGGCAATATTCATTAACATCCTTTGTCATTGTCATTCCGAGTCTATTGATTCAATATGAATGAGAATAATCTCTATCATCCGTCGATTCCTAGAATTCATCCTTCCAGCTCAGACGTCATTTTGGACATGAATTGGTTCTCGGCCGGTCAAGTAGCAATTGATTGTCCACCTAGTTCCCTTCAACTTGAATGCCGAATTATTCAGCTGTTTCTATAATCTGATGCCTTTGCATTCTTTCCTTCTTCTAATTGAGTACTGATACTCACATCAGATCCATTGAGGACCGCTGAATCCTTTGTTGGATTATTATCCGGCAATGTCCTTCATATTCAAAATCTCGTGCGCTCTTCCCCTGATACATAATGCCTTTGGTAAATTGTATCCTCTCCTTTTGTCAACCTTGCTTTACTGTCGAGCCTGTGTTAAGTACTCCTGAAGTTTGTGGTATATGTTCCTAAGATACTCCTATGGGTTGAACCTATGCTTTCCCTAATCCGCGTGAACTCAAAAGTTATGTGAGTCATACTCTTCTGGTGTTTCACCAGATAAATATTCCGCACTACAATTTCTTCAAAAACGAGGAGTGAATGAAAGGTTATGCATTGAAGAAGTGGGAGTCGACCTTGAACCTTTGTGTTCATGCCCATGGACCCGATGTAGAACTCATCATGGAAGCTGCTCGTAAAAATAATTATTTCTTTGGTATAAGTTCATCTTGTATCTGTGAATTGATCCTTTGCAATCGTGGTTCTGACCATATTTTCTCCTTGATTCCATTTCCCGGACAAGTTAAAATACTTGTCTTCTGTAGATCATTTCACCTATTCAACCTCTATTCCGATCTACCTTCAAGTATTGCCCCATGTTATCTCGAGGATATGGTGTCATTGCACTACCTCTTGTGATTTCTTTTTGGAATGATACTCCATCACATCATTCCTAGCCTGATCGGCTATATCATTATCGTGCTAATTTTAAGTGTGCTACCTGGTCCTTCTTCCCGGTGCACAATTTTCGCCTCTAAGCTTACGTCGATCTTCCTCATCCTATCATTTCACCTCGAACAACAAGCTTGATTTCGAGCTTGTGTCACATCCGTGGTTCCAATAACCTTTCGCTTCATCAGTCCATTTTCTTGATGTCGCCGCTGATCGATTACATCTCATGAAGCCTCTCGACAAAATGTTTCACCATCATCGTCAACCTTTTGACTTCTCTAAAGTTGTGAAATAAATTCATGGTTATAAATACCATCCTTGCCCCTCGATGATATGTGTTATCATCGATAACATCCTTGACTTTCTGCCAACTCAGACTTGGTTATGTTTTGGTTATACCTTGCGTTCCTCGATACTTCCGAAATTGTTCCTTTGTATCTTTTGAGATCTTCAGACCCAACCCTTACTTGAAACACCATATTAAGGCTACCTTGAAGCATGATTGTGGTATTCCGAATATCCACAAGAACATTGGAAGCACATTGCCAAATGTTTCTTGATCTATTATCCAAACATCGTTGTATGGGTAATACCATGATTCTTCCCTCACCCCTTTATCTACATGCTTTTGAACTTGCTATTCTATCATGTATATCATGCTCCGTTTTTCCTTGGGAAATGATATACTCCTAGTTCTTGTGTGTAAACACATTTTCCTTTCCATTGGTCTGTTTAATCTTTCTTGTGATCTATATGACCTAAGCAGTATTAAGTCTCTGCTTATGAAAACACCTCGGTCTACAACTCTGTCAGAAAGACCCCGTTACTACTGTTGATGACATTTCGGTAACCCCCGATGGACGAGAACTTTGCCTTATTGGTCCGCCTTGTTCTTACGAGCAGGAAAATGGTTCTCTTCGTCCCTCGCCCTTGGTACTGACGTTGTTACCGACATAAATGACAGACTATTCTCTGATATACCTTGTTGTCGTGACCTATAAGATGACACCGTTCTCCCTACTCTCGATCGACCCTCTTCACAGTTCCACAGGATCGTAACCTGACTCTCCTGTATATCCTTGATTCCGAAGTATCATATGCTCTTGGCTTTGTGTGTTATCATGAGCCACCCTCCGAGAGATGATCTATTCCCGATGCTCTGAACCCCTTTACACACTCTGATCAGATATCGATCGTTTGTCCATTCGCTTGAAACTTCCTATTGTACCTTCATACTTTGCTCTCGATGTTTTCCTAGGTTTCAACTCGAGAGGTACTTCTGCCATGTTCCCTGAATTATCTGCCAGATAATCGACCTTGCAAAGGTCCGTTCTCCCGGAGTTACTCTTTACTTCCCCACTTAAATCTCGGGACGAGATTTCTTGTAGTGGAGGAGATTTGTAACATCCCCAGCATCACACTACAGTAATCCCTTATGATCAGTGCCAAGTCATCTTGATTTACAAAGCTTAATCATATTGGATTAATATCTCAGTTCCAATTCTGCCGCTGAATTCAAATTCAAATGCAAGTGAAATTTGAAGTTGCTCAAATATTGCCGCAAAAATGTTCAGCATCTAGCAAATATTCCAAAACAAAATGTTGTTAGGAAAACAACATCACCATTAACCAAAAATTTGGGTTGGTGCAATTAAACAGCGCCAAAACAACACTTTAAAATGCTATTTCCATTTTTGACAATTCCAAATGAAATCCAAACTTGTCCAAACTTTTTGTGGCAGAGCACAATATTCCATAGTATTTGTTTTGGCCAGGCACACGTTTTTGCTAAGTCATTTGGTGGCTATTTTATTTGCAAAAGCCTTCTGCTAAAATAAAACAACAATAAGAAAAAGAAAAAGGCCTAGACTACTGCTGGGGACTGGGCCTAAGTACACAGTGCACTCAGCCCAGCCCACCAGGCCCACCTCTCCCTCCTCTCTCTCTTCCCTGTTGCCGTGTCGCCCGCGCCGTGGCCAGAGCGCGGCTGCTCCGGCCGCTGGCCGACACGACGACGCCACCGACAGGCGAGGGGATAAGAGCCTCCCCCTCGGCCTCCCCTCCATCCCTATCCACTTTCCCCTCTCCCTCGCTCTCTCTCGCTCGCTCGCTTCGCCGAGCGCGCCCGTCGCTGCTCGCCGTCGCAGCCATGGCCAGCGACCCCGCCTTGCATCGCTGACCTGTCCATCGTCTCCGCCGTCGTCGACTACCCCGTCCTCATCCACGCATGCAAGCAGACGAGCTCTGCATCACCCGGATCGAGCCGCCCCTCACCTTCTCGGACTCCGGCGACTGCGCCCACCTTTGCTGCTACTAACCTATCGCCGGCTTTCCGTAGCCGCACGGTGAGCATCCATGTCGTCCTCCCCCTTCTCTTTCGCTCTGCTGGCCGCTCCGTTGCCGATCTCGTTTAGCCCGAGCTCGGCGGCCCCACTGTCGGCGTTCTGCTCGAAGCAGAGCCGCTCGAGCCGTCCCATGCTGTCAGCCATGATCCGGGTGCTCTGTAGAGCTCGCCGGTGAGCTCCGTTAGCTCGTTAGCTCATCGTAGCCGCGCAGCCAAGTTCATCCGAATGCCGCCGCCGCAAACGTGGTTGCCGGCGTCATTTCCGGCCATCGCAGCTCCGGCCACCACTCCCATCCGACGCGGCATCGAGTCCTCGTTCGAACGCAG